>BSBK01000827.1:5000-670000 GCA_027943335.1 Chamaecyparis obtusa | reverse complement strand
ATCGACTAGTTTATTGCATATATAGCCTACTAGGCTATTTTTTTTCTAACATGCATCATTTCACCTTGGGAGTTCATTTTTGACTTCTTATACTCTTCAGAAAGCTAGTTCCAAGCACTACATAGTGGTATAGGTTTGGCTCCTTGATTTTTCTATTTTGACATGTTTTAGAAGCCAAAAAGTCAGATATTTTCCTTTGAATAGTTTTAGTCATAAATTTTGCATACAAAATTAGGTTTTTGATTTTAAATAGGCATTAAAGAGAAATTTTAGTCTACTTCAAACTGGTCATGTGGTCTACAAGATTATTCTCTTGATATCTTAGTTTGTAGTTTACTAATGTGATGATGAGTTTTCATGTTTTAGTGTTTAGATCTACAAGTTGTTTTATTGGAACGATATGAGAAAACTTTGATTACATTGGGATGACTTGGATGTGGATTGTCTATATCCACCAGGTTTGATTTAGTGTTGATGTAAACTTTGTTAATTGAACTTGTATGTTGTCATTAGTGCATTGTATGCTTACTTTAGGATGGGAGGATGGATGATGTTTATAGAACCTATATAGTTGGTGTTGTGACTTGTAGCATTCTATTTTTAAGGTGAGGAAATAGGGTTCACTAGCTTGAATTGATAAACTAGGAAGCTTAGGCTTATCCCATATCTTACATTAGAAGGAAGATGATCCACTATGCTCAAGAAGAATCAATATCTAAGTGGATGAAATGATGCTTCACTGTAAGGGGCTATGACTGTAAGGGACTATGACTATTGAAATGTAATTGATAAATGGAAGATCTAAGGTAAAATAGGAAGAAAGAGGTTTTTTCTACATGCATAAGATGACTGGGAAATGATAGACCAATTTCAAGATCAGATTTGGTAAAGATGGGTTGTAACTCACTTGTAGTCCAAATCTTAGGCTAAAATGGGAGGACTAGGGAAACTTGTTTTCCTTGTTCTTGGACTAGGGTGACTAATTCACCTTGTTCCTGGTACTTTTCAATGAAATCACTTGCAGACTATAGTCTTTCTCCTAATATGTTTGTATATGTTCTTGTGCATCTGCCACCTATTCCTGCACATAAAATATAGAGGAAAAATAGTGTAGAAAGGGGTTTTCCTTAGTCACACCCCAATTTTGGAATCAACCTTGAAATAGAAGGGTGCCAACAAGAAGTTGAGTCCACTTTTTGTCCAAGAAGTGGAAGTGATTTCCCTTTTTTCAAAATTGCCCTATTTGGCCTAAAAACTTGAAACACTTAAAGATTGAATCACAAAAAGAGTCAAAAATAGGAATTTTAGTACTAGAAGTCTACTCTCCAAATATATAATTCATCTAAATATCCAGTTGATACAAGTTGATATTCAATAAGTGTTACTAAAAACCACTTTTAAAAAGTCACTTTTTTGGGACCATACCATGCCCATGTACGACAAGCACAGTTTGACCAAATGAAAATGTTTTTTTGAATCGTTTTGGAAAAAAAGTTTTTAACACACTCAAGATTGATGACAATATTTATTTTATTTATTTTTACTTTTTTAGTGGGTGTAATTGTTTTTTTTAAAACCCGTGTACAGAAAGGATAATTTGACCTAAACTTATCATTTTTGAGTTTTTTTTGAAGAATATAGAATTGTTTATAGTTTGATGCCATATAAGTTATTTTTAAAAAAATGTAGAAACTAAAACTTAACTAAAATAATAAGAAAACCCATTATTTCAAGTTTATGCACATGTTTCAGTAGACATTAATTAAAAGATTAATCCAATTAAAAAAATTACATATTTGTAATCTAAATATTCTAAAAAATATATATTTAGATATTTGTCTAAAATGCCTATTTTGTCTAAAAATTGAATTTGTCATCATTTTATTGCTCAAACCAAAGTGAAAGCTATGGTTCAGTCAACTAGACCTTTTTCCAAACCAAAATCTAACACTATTACCAGCCCCAAAATTTGAATGTTATGAAATGGGGCTGCATTTACTAAATGAGATCTCTTCTAGTAAATGTGGTCTATTTTCTTTTAAAAAAAGTTAATAACATATAGAAAATCAAATGGGCCTCATTTAATAAATAGAATCTTGTTTACTAAACGAGGTCTCATTTCACTTTTTTACTATTTTTTTAATTTACTGCATCAACACATGCTTTAGTACAATTGGCAATGACTTCAATTGCACTTTGGAATTTTTTAATCTTGAAATTGGCAATGCTTTCACTATCTAAAGTGCCTTTTTTATCTAAAAATTGAATTGATTGTCAAGTTATTGCTCAAACCAAAGTGAAAGCTATGGTTTAGTCAACTAGACCTTTTCCCAAACCAAGATCTAACACTATTACCGGCCACAAAATTTGAATATTATGAAATGGGGCTGCATTTACTAAACGAGATCTCATCTAGTAAATGTGGTATGTTTTATTTTTTAAAAATAATTAATAACATATGGAAAATCAAATGGGCCCCGTTTAATAAATAGATTCTTGTTTACTAAATGGGGTCTCGTTTCACTTTTTACTATTTTTTTCAATTTACTGCATCAACACATGCATTTGTACAATTGGCAATGACTTCAATTGTACTTTGGAATTTGTTGGCCATGGGATCCAAACAACATTAGAAGAGGAAAGAAAGGAGAGTTATGACCCCAAGGAAATCAAAGTAGATAGAGAGGACATAAAACATCAGAGAGATAGAAGAATGATGATGCAACAAATGAACAATAATGAAGAATCTTTATCCACAAAAATTGAAGACACAAATAATGCAGATGTCATTGGGGATCTAGGATGGATGTAGATGATGTGACTTTTGAAGAGGAGAATGTAGAAGATAATACAATTATAGATACTAATCCAAGTATGTCTTCAAATCAGTCTTTCAATGATGTAGAAAATGTGATAATAGACACAATTCCAAGGACATCTCCAAATGTACATTTGAATGATATGGAAATTGTGATTATAAATGACACCTATTGTGCTGATTTATGATGAAGTGTGCTCCCCTTAATACCACAAATGCATAACAGAAACAGAGAAACAACAACAATATGCAAGAACAGAAAATGGGCTTCTTATTATCTCCACAAATGTGGAATTACAAACTTTCAAAATTACAATATGCAAAGCCACATGGGCATTCCCTTACAATATTCTGTAGGACAAAGCCTCGAATTATTACCTAGATCTACTACCCAGAACTATCCCAAACTGCCCTAAACTGCCTAAGACAACACTACGGGCCTTCCTTATATAGGCAATTTCCACCGCCCGAGAAGCTTCCACAAATTTAGCCTTTTAGCCTGACTAAACATAGAATTATTATATTTTACAATTTATTACATCAAATTCGGCTCAAAATAACTTTTGAAACCCAAACAGAAATTTTGAAGGAAAATCATTTTCTGCCATTTCAGGTGACCCAACTTCCAAAGACCATAAGTCATTGCTAGATGACCCGATTGACTATTATAACCCCATTCTAAAAAGCCCACGAAGCACTCTATAGGCTTAACTGACGCAAGTGCTTGTAACCTAAATTTTTGACCTCATTCAGGGCCTCTAATGCCTTCAAAACTGAGTTCAAAGTTTATGTACCCTGTTGCCAATACCGAAAATCTTAATTATCTACAAAGCTAGACTTGATCTATCAATGAAACTTTACGGGCAGGATGATATGACCAAAATGAACCTCTAGGGAAGAAATCAGAACATTTCAAGATCTGATGATCAACTTACTAAAAATAGAAAGTTTCCACAAATAGCAGTTGTGCACAAGATAGCCCTTATTGAATACAAAAACAAAAATATTTTTGGGTGATGCAAGATTGCTCTTACACCTAGGATGCTCCTACATCAGACACCTCGGGTAATTTGAGAAGTGACCCTATCATGACTCAGGTGTGCAGAGGAAAACCAAGACAGTTAACCTCCTCCTTTGTTTTCCATGATGAATCTTAAACAGGTCATCCTTTCCATTTGACTAGATACTCTTCATATGTCATGTTCCTTGTGCTTCTACCAAAATGACTATCCTGTATGTCTTTAATCTCCTTGATATCTGAACTGGTTGCCAGAATACTCCACTGTGCTCCTGTAACCTCATCTTCAACACCTCCTTCATGATACTATGTCAGATCTGAAACATTAAATACTGGTGAAATATTCAGCTCATTAGGCAACTCAACCTCATATGCATTTCTCGAATCATGCTTCTTCAGTATCTTACATGGCCCAAACTTCTTCATTTTTAGCTTCTTATATGTACCAACTGGAAATCGCTCCTTCTGCAAATGAACCATGACTTCATCTCCAAACTAAAATTCCTTATGCCTTCTTTTATCATCTGCCTTAGCCTTATACTGTGCATTCATCTTGGTGATGTGCTTCCTCACCTCCTCATGGATGTTCTTCAAGTGTTTTGCAAAATCCTCAGCTTCAACACTACTTATTTCTCCTTTATCTATCTTTCTCAACTCAGATGCATTTCTGGGACTACTTCCATATACAATCTATGGATGATGTGATGAACTAAACTTCAAATCTATCTTCAACTCTTCACTTTCTGCTAGTGTCATTTTGTGTGCTGCCTTATTTGGAAAACTAGCTCTTGGAATCAAGTTCATCTGATGACTCATCTTTCTTACTGGTGGTAATCCATCAGGCACATTATCAGATACAATATCCTGAAACTCATTCAATAATTCTACAACTTCATCTTCTACTTTCTCTTTTCCAGCCTTTAGAATTAAGGTAAAACACATATGCTCATGCCGCATACCATTTGAGAAATTTCCTCTATCAACAAAATTTATTCTTGCATTACCACATACTTTTTCTTCTATTTCCTTCAATGGTTTTAGCTTATGTCGCACTCCATCCTTTATTAGGGAATAGGTATTTGCATGACCATCGTGTACAACACATCTATCAAATTGCCAAGGTCTACGCAACAACATATGACATGCATCCATAGATATGATATCACATAGTACCTCATCTTGGTACCCGCCGATCTTGAACTTCACTAGGCACTATTCACTGACCATGACCTTGTGGTCATCTTGCACCCAGGTAACCCAATATGGATGTGGATGTTTCTACCTCTTGAGCTTCAACTTTGTCACCATCTCTTCTAACACAAAATTACCAGTACTACCACTATCAATAACCACATCACAACACTTACCCTCACACTTGCACCTGGTGCGAAACAGGCTCCTCCTTTTCTCAGGTTCATTTTCACCACTCAATAGGACTCTTCTTTTAATCAATGTTTCCCCTCTTTCAACATCTTCAAAATGTGATGATCTGGCATCTTCATCTACATGTGCAACTTTGGCTTGGCCTTCATTTCTCCTATCTGTCCTTCCTTGGCGTTGAGGACATTGAAATGCCCTATGCCCTTCTCCATAATGAAAACATATTCCACGGAAGCCTCCTCTTCCAGAACCTTGTCCTCTTCCTCTTCCTCTCTGATCTCTATTAGTCTGATCATGTAAATGATTGAAATTATCTCCTCTCTGATTCTGACTATTACTGGCCTCATCCTTCTTCTTCGGATATTCATTTTGATCTCCATATGACCATCCACCAGATCTTCCATCACGACCTCTTCCAATTTGTCTGCTCTCAAACTTCTTGTTTAGCTTTTCCTCTACTTTTAGGGAAAACTGGTATGCCTCTTCAATACTGTTCATTCGAACTAGATTCAGCTCCTCCTGAATGCTTGGCCTCAACCCATTAAGGTAACAGGAAACTTTCTCCTTATCAGCTTCTGCATGGCCTGTTCTGATGAGGATTTGATATAACTGCTTTGTATACTCTTGAATAGATCTTCCCGCTTGCTTCAAACTTTGCATTTTCCTTAGTAGGTCAAGCTCATAATCAATAGGAATGAACTGCCGCTTCAATTTATCCACCATTCGATCTCATCTTGTGATTTTATCTTTTCCTCTTCTATTTCACTCCAATTGAATCTCTTGCCACCAAATCTTCACATGACCTTTCAGTCTGGCCTTCGATAATTTGACCCTATCAGGATCCTCAATATCTTCATACTCAAAATACTCTTCACATTCATTGATCCAGTCGATCAACTCCTCTAGGTTAAGATTTCTGTAAAATGTAGGAACCTCAATCTTAGGTCTTTTTCCAATCTTAGAAATGGCCCGAAAAAGTCTTTCTTCCTTCGGGTTCACAATTTTGACTTCTCCTTCTAGATCTTCTTCTTCGGCTTCATCCTTGCTTTCATCTCTAACATTAAGATTAATTCCTCTACGAATCTCCTCTTGCAATGCTCGCACTCATCTCTAGAGTGCTCTAACCTCAGGTGTTACAACACCAACTCTTCTACCATGTTCCCTTCATGGAGGCATTTCTGCGCTTCCTGCTGAAACCCTAACAATGGTCCTTATGCAAACTACCTCACAGTTGACGATCTGTTTACATAGAAACCCTAACCCATGATTCTGGTGCAAACTGCCTCACAATCGGCGATCTATTTACACACTCAGGAACTCCTGCTCTGTTACCATTTGATGAAATGTGCTCCCCTTAATACCACAAACACATAATGAAAATAGAGAAACAACAACAATATGCAAGAACAAAAAATGGGCTTCTTATTATCTCCACAAATGTGGAATTACAAACTTTCAAAATTACAATATGCAAAGCCACATGCGCATTCCGTTACAATATTCTATAGGAAGAAGCTTTGAATTATTACCCAGATCTACTACCTAGAATTGTCCCAAACTACCCTAAACTGCCTAAGTCAACACTACTGGCCTTCCTTATATACGCAATTTCCAACGCCCGACAAGCTTCCATAAATTTAGCCTTTTAGGCCGACTAAACATAGAATTATTATATTTTACAATTTATTACATCAAAGTCAGCTCAAAATAACTTTTGAAACCCAAATAGAAATTTTGAAGGATAATCATTTTCTGCCATTTCAGGTGACCCAACTTCCAAAGACCATAAGTCATCGCTAGTTGACCCGATTGACTATTATAACCCCATTTTGAAAAGGCCACAAAGCATTCTACAAGATTAACTCGTGAAAGTGCCTATCACCCAAATTTTTGACCTCATCCGGGGCCTCTAAAGCCTTCAAAACTGAGTTCAAAGTTTATGTACCCTGTTGCCAATACCGAAAATCTTAATTATCTACAAAGCTAGACTTGATCTATCAATGAAACTTTACTGGCAGGCTGATATGACCAAAATGAACCTCTAGGGAAGAAATTAGAACATTCAGAGATCAGATGACCAACTTACTAAAAATAGAAAGTTTCCACAAATAGCAGCTCTGCACAAGATAGCCCTTATTGAATACAAAAACAAAAATATTTTTGGGTGATGCAAGATTGCTCTTACACCCAGGATGCTCCTGCATCAGACACCTGAGGTAATTTGAGAAGTGACCCTGTCACGACTCAGGTGTGTAAAGGAAAACCAAGATGGTTAACCTCCTCCATTGTTAGCCATGATGAATCTTCAACAGGTTATCCTTTCCATTTGACCAGATACTCTTCATATGTCCTGTTCCTTGTGCTTCTACCAACATGACTATCCAATATGTCTTCAAGCTCCTTGATATCTGAACTAGGTGCTGGAATACTCCACTATGCTGCTATAACCTCATCTTCAAAACCTCCTTCATGATACTCTGTCATATCTGAAACATTAAATACTGGTGAAATATTCATCTCAGCAGGCAACTCGACCTCAGATGCATTTCCTGAATCATGTTTCTTCAGTATCTTACATGGCCCAAACTTCTTCATTTTCAGCTTCTTATATGTACCAACTGGAAATCGCTCCTTCCACAAATGAACCATGACTTCATCTCCAAATTGAAATTCCTTATGCCTTCTTTTCTCATCTGCCTTAGCCTTATACTACACTTTCATCTTGGTGATGTGCTTCCTCACCTCCTCGTGGATGTTCTTCAAGTGTTTTGCAAAATCCTCAGCTTTAGCACTACTTATTTCTCCTTTATCTATCTTTCTCAACTCAAATACATTTCTGGGACTACTTCCATATACAATCTGTGGATGATGTGATGAACTAAACTTCAAATCTATCTTCAACTCTTCACTTTCTGCTAGTGTCGTTTTGTGTGCTGCCTTATTTGGAAAACTGGCTCCTCGAATCAAGTTCATTTGATGACTCATCTTTCTTACTAGTGGTAATCCATCAGGCACATTATCAGATACAATATCTTGAAACTCATTCAATAATTCTACAATTTCATCTTCTACTTTTTATTTCCCAACCTTTGGAATTAAGGTAAAACACATATGCTCATGCTGCATATCATCTGAGAAATTTCCTCTATCAAGAAAAGTTATTCTTGCATTACCACATACCTTTCCTTCTGTTTCCTTCAATGGTTTTATCTTATGTCGCACTCCATCCTTTATCAAGGAATAGGTATTTGCACGACCATCATGTACAACACATCTATCAAACTGCCAAGGTCTACCCAACAACATATGACATGCATCCATAGATATGATATCACATAGTACCTCATCTTGGTACCCACCGACCTTGAACTTCACTAGGCACTATTCATTGACCATGACCTTGTGGTCATCTTGCACCTAGGCAACCTGATATGGATGTGGATGTTTCTGCCTCTTGAGCTTCAATTTTGTCATCATCTCTTCTGACACCAAATTATTAGTACTGCCACTATTAATAATCACATCACAACACTTACCCTCACACTTTCACCTAGTGTGAAACAGGCTCCTCCTTTGCTTAGGTTCATTTTCACCACTCAGCAAGACTCTTCTATTAATCAATGTTTCCCCTCTTTTAGCATCTTCAGAATGTGATGATTTGGCATCTTCATCTATATATGCAACTCTTTCCTAGCCTTCATTTCTCCTATCTATCATTCCTTGGTGTTGAGGACATTCAAATTCCCTATGCGCTTCTTCTCCACAGTGAAAACATGTTCCATGGAAGCCTCCTCTTCCAGAACCTTGTCCTCTTCCTCTTCCTCTCTGATCTCTATTATTTTGATCATGGAAATGATTGAAATTATCTCCTCTCTAATCCTGACTATTACTAGCCTCATCTTGCTTCTTCAGATCTTCATTTCGATCTCCATATGACCGTCCACTAGATCTTCCATCATGACCTCTTCCAGTTTGTCTGCTCTCAAACTTCTTGTTCAGGTTTTCCTCTACTTTTAGGGCAAACTGGTATGCCTCTTCAATACTGTTCATTCGAACTAGATTCAGCTCCTCTTGAATGCTTGGCCTCAACCCATTAAGGTAATGGGAAACTTTCTCATTATCATCTTTCGCATGGCCTATTATAATGAGGATTTGATAGAACTCCTTTGTATACTCCTGAATAGATCTTCTTGCTTGCTTCAAACTTTGCATTTTCCTTAGTAGGTCAAGCTCATAATCAACAAGAATGAATTTTTACTTATATTTATCCACCATTCGATCCCATCTTGTGATTTTATCTTTCCCTCTTATATTTCACTCCAATTGAATCTTTTGCCACCAGATCTTCACATCACCTTTAATTCTAGCCTTCACAAATTTGACCCTATCAGGATCCTCAATATCTTCATAGTCAAAATACTCTTCACATTCATTGATCCAGTCAATCAACTCCTTTGGGTTAAGATTTGCTAAAAATGAAGGAACCTCAATCTTAGGTCTTTTTCAAATCTTTGAAATGGCCCAAAAAAGTCTTTCTTCCTCTGGGTCCACAACTTTGACTTCTCCTTCTTGATCTTCTTCTTCTGCTTCATCCTCACTTTCGTCTCTCATATTAAGATTCATTCCTCTGTGAATCTCCTCTTGCAATGCTTGCACTTGTCTCTGGAGCGCTCTAACCTCAAGTGTTACAACACCAGCTCTTCCACCACGTTCCCTTTGTTTAGATATTTTAACACTTCCCACTGAAACCCTAACCACGGTCCTGGTGCAAACTACCTCACAGTCGGCGATCTATTGAAAAAGAATCCCTAACCCACGGTCCTGGTGCAAACTATCTCACAATCGGTGATCTGTTTACACACTAAGGAACTCTTGCTCTGATACCACTTGATGAAGGGTGCTCCCCTTAATACCACAAACACATAACAGAAATAGAGAAACAACAACAATATGCAAGAATAGAAAATGGGCTTCTTATTATCTCTACAAATGTGGAATTACAAACTTTTAAAATTATAATATGAAAAGCCACCTGGGCATTCCCTTACAATATTCTGTAGGACAAAGCCTCAAATTATTACCCAGATCTACTACCCACAACTGTCCCAAACTACCCTGAACTACCTAAGACAACACTATGGGCCTTCTTTATATAGGCAATTTCCACTGCCCAAGAATCTTTCAAAAATTTAGCCTTTTAGGTCGACTAAACATAGAATTATTATATTTTAAAATTTATTACATCAAATTCGGCTCAAAATAACTTTTGAAACCCAAACAAAATTTTTGAAGGAAAATCATTTTCTGCCATTTCAGGTGACCCAACTTTCGAAGACCATAAGTCATCGCCAGTTGACCCGATTGACTATTATAACCCCATTCTAAAAAGGCCATGAAGCACTCTACAAGCTTGAGTTGCACAAGCGCATGTCACCCAAATTTTTGACCTCATCTGGGGCCTCTAAAGCATTCAAAAATGAGTTCAAATTTTATGTACCTTATTGCCAATAATAAAAATCTTTAATATCTACAAAGCTAGACTTGATCTATCAATGAAACTTTACTAGCAGGCTGATATGACCAAAATGAACCTCTAAGAAGGAAATCAGAACATTTTGAAATCGGATGACCAACTTACTAAAAATAGAAAGTTTCCACAAATAGAAGCTCTACACAAGATAGCCCTTATTGAATACAAAAATAGAAATATTTTTGGGTGATGCAAGATTGCTCTTACACCTAGGATGCTCCTACATTAGACAGCTAGGGTAATTTGAGAAGTGACCCTATCACAACTCAGGTGTGTAGAGGAAAACCAAGATGGTTAACCTCTTCCTTTATTAACCATGATGAATTTTCAACAGGTCATCCTTTCCATTTGACTAGATACTCTTCATATGTCTTGTTCCTTGTGCTTTTGCCAACATGACTATCTAGTATGTCTTCAATCTCCTTGATATTTGAACTGGTTGCTGGAATACTCTACTGTGCTACTATAACCTCATCTTCAACGCCTCCTTCATGATACTCTGTCAGATCTAAAACATTAAATACTAGTGAAATATTTAGCTTAGTAGGCAACTCGACCTCATATGCATTTCCTGAATCATGCTTCTTCAGTATCTTACATGGCCCAAACTTCTTCATTTTTAGCTTCTGATATATACCAACTAGAAATCGCTCCTTCCACAAATGAACCATGACTTCATCTCCAAACTAAAATTCCTTATGCCTTCTTTTCTCATCTGCCTTAGCCTTATACTGCGCATTCATCTTGGTGATGTGCTTCCTCACCTCCTCATGGATGTTCTTCAAATATTCTACAAAATCCTCAGCTTCAGCACTACTTAATTCTCCTTTATCTATCATTCTCAACTCATATGCATTTTTGGGACTACTTCCATATACAATTTGTGGATGATGTGATGAACTAAACTTCAAATCTATCTTCAACTCTCTACTTTCTACTAGTGTCATTTTGTGTGCTGCCTTATTTGGAAAACTGGCTCCTGGAATCAAGTTCATCTGATGACTCATCTTTCTTACTGGTGGTAATCTATTAGGCACATTATCAGATACAATATCTTGAAAATCATTCAATAATTCTACAACTTCATCTTCTACTTTCTCTTTTCTAGCTTTTAGAATTAAGGTAAAACACATATGCTCATGTCGCATACCATCTGAGAAATTTCCTCTATCAACAAAATTTATTCTTGCATTACCACATACCTTTCCTTCTGTTTCCTTCAATGGTTTTAGCTTATGTCACACTCCATCCTTTATTACATAATAGGTATTTGCATGACCATCATGTACAACACATCTGTCAAACTGTCAAGGTCTACCCAACAACATATGACATGCATCCATAGATATGATATCACATAGTACCTCATCTTGGTACCCGCCGATCTTAAACTTCACTAGGCAGTGTTCACTGACCATGACCTTGTGGTCATCTTACAGCTAGGCAACCCGATATGGATGTGGATGTTTCTACCTCTTAAGCTTCAACTTTGTCACCATCTCTTCTGACACCAAATTATCAGTACTGCCACTATCGATAATCACATGACAACACTTACCCTCACACTTGCACCTAGTGCGAAGTAGGCTCCTCCTTTTCTTAGGTTCATTTTCAGCTCTTAGTAGGACTATTCTGTTAATCAATGTTTCCCCTCTTTCAGCATCTTCAAAATGTGATGATCTGGCATCTTCATCTACATGTGCAACTCTGGCCTGGCCTTCATTTCTCCTATCTATCCTTCCTTGGCATTAAGGACAATCAAATTCCCTATGCCCTTCTTCTCCACAGTGAAAACATGTTCCACGGAAGCCTCCTCTTCCAGAACCTTGTCATTTACCTCTTCCTCTTTGATCTCTATTATTCTGATCATGGAAATGATTGAAATTATCTCCTCTCTGATTCTAACTGTTACTAGCCTCATCCTTCTTCTTCGGATCTTCATTTCAATCTCCATATGAATGTCCACCAGATCTTCCATCATGACCTCTTCCACTTTGTCTACTCTCAAACTTCTTGTTCAACTTTTCCTCTACTTTTACAACAAACTGGTATGCCTCTTCAATACTATTCATTAGAACCAAATTTAGCTCCTCCTGAATGCTTGACCTCAACCCATTAAAGTAATAGGAATATTTCTCCTTATCAGCTTCCGAATGGTTTGTTCTGATGAGGATTCGATAGAACTCCTCTGTATACTCCTGAATAGATCTTCTTGCTTGCTTCAAACTTTGTATTTTCCTCATTAGGTCAAGCTCATAATCAACAAGAATGAACTACCACTTCAATTTATCCACCATTCGTTCCCATCTTGTGATTTTATCTTTCCCTCTTCTATTTCACTCCAATTGAATCTCTTGCCACCAGATGTTCACCTGACCTTTTAGTTTGGGCTTTGTGAATTTGACCCTATCAAGATCCTCATTATCTTTATACTAAAAATACTCTTCACATTCATTGATCCAGTCGATCAACTCCTCTAGGTTAAGATTTCCCGAAAATGTAGGAACCTCAATCTTAGGTCTTTTTATGATCTTGGAAATGGCCTGAAAAATTATTTCTTCCTCCGGGTTCACAACTTCAACTTCTCCTTCTTGATCTTCTTCTTCGGCTTCATCCTCGCTTTCATCTCTGACATTAAGATTCATTCCTCTATGAATCTCCTCTTGCAATTCTCGCACTTGTCTCTGGAGCACTATAAACTCAGGTGTTACAACACCAACTCTTTTGCTACGTTCCCTTCATCGAGGCATTTTCATGCTTCCCACTGAAACCCTAACCATGGTCCTAGTGCAAACTACCTCATAGTAGGTGATCTATTTACATAGAAACTCTAACCCACGGTCCTGGTACAAAATGCCTCATAATCAACAATCTATTTACACACTCAAGAACTCTTGCTCTAATACCACTTGATGAAGGGTGCTCCCCTTAATACCACTAACACAAAATAGAAATAGAGAAACAACAACAATATGCAAGAACAAAAAATGGGCTTCTTATTATCTCCACAAATGTGGAATTACAAACTTTTAGAATTACAATATGCAAAGCAAAATGGGCATTCCCTTACAATATTCTGTAGGACAAAGCCTCAAATTATTACCCAGATCTACTACCCAGAACTGTCCCAAACTGCCCTGAACTGCCTAAGACAACACTATGGGCCTTCTTTATATAGGCAATTTCCACTACCCGAGAAGCCTCCAGAAATTTAGCCTTTTAGGCTGACTAAACATAGAATTATTATATTTTACAATTTATTCAATAAAAGTTGGCTCAAAATAACTTTTGCAACCCAAACATAAATTTTGAAGAAAAATTATTTTTCGCCATTTCAGGTGACCCAACTTCTGAAGACCATAAGTCATTGCTAGTTGACCTGATTGACTATTATAATCCCATTCTGGAAAGGCCATGAAGCGCTCTATAGGCTTGACTCGCACAAGTGCCTGTCACCCAAATTTTTGACCTCATCCAGGGCCTCTAAAGCCTTCAAAAATGAGTTCAAAGTTTATGTACCCTGTTGCGAATACTAAAAATCTTCAATATCTACAAAGCTAGACTTGATCTGTCAATGAAATTTTACTGGCAGGCTGATATGACCAAAATGTACCTCTAGGGAAGAAATCAGAACATTCTGAGATCGGATGACCAACTTACTAAAAATAGCAAGTTTCCACAAATAGCAGCTCTGCATAAGATAGCCCTTATTGAATAAAAAAATAGAAATATTTTTGGGTCATGCAAGATTGCTCTTACACCTAGGATGCTCCTACATCAGACACCTGATTTAATTTGAGAAGTGACCCTATTAGGACTCGGGTGTGTAGAGGAAATCCAAGACTATTAACCTCCTCCTCTTTTAGCCATGATTTATCTTCAATAGGTCATCCTTTCCATTTGACCAGATACTCTTCTTATGTCCTGTTCCTTGTGCTTTTGCCAACATGACTATCCAGTATGTCTTCAATCTCCTTGATATCTAAACTCGTTGTTGGAATACTCCACTGTGCTACTGTAACCTCATCTTCAACACCTCCTTCATGATACTCTATCAGATCTGAAACATTAAATACTGGTGAAATATTCAATTCAGTAGGCAACTTGACCTCATATGCATTTTCTAAATCATGCTTCCTCAGTATCTTACATGGCCCAAACTTCTTCATTTTTAGCTTCTTATATGTACCAACTAGAAATCGCTCCATCTGCAAATGAACCATGACTTCATCTCCAAACTAAAATTCCTCATGCCTTCTTTTCTCATGTGCCTTAGCCTTATACTGCACATTTATCTTGGTGGTGTGCTTCCTCACCTCCTCATGGATGTTATTCAAGTGTTCTACAAAATCCTTAGCTTCAACACTACTTATTTCTCCTTTATCTATCTTTCTCAACTGAGATGCATTTTTGGGACTACTTCCATATATAATTTGTGGATGATGTGATGAACTAAACTTGAAATCTGTCTTCAACTCTTCACTTTCTGCTAGTGTCATTTTGTGTGCTACCTTATTTGAAAAATTAGCTCTTGGAATCAAGTTCATCTAATGAAAGATCTTTCTTACTGGGGGTAATCCATTAGGCATATTATCAAATATAATATCCTGAAACTCATTCAATAATTCTACAACTTCATCTTCTACTTTCTCTTTCCCAACCTTTGGAATTAAGGTAAAACACATATGCTCATGCCGCATACCATTTGAGAAATTTTCTCTACCAACAAAAATTATTCTTGCATTACCACATACCGTTCCTTTTGTTTTCTTCAATGGTTTTAGCTTATGTCACACTCCATCCTTTATCAAGGAATAGTTATTTGCATGACCATCGTGCACAACACATTTGTCAAACTTCCAAGGTCTACCCAACAACATATGACATGCATCCATAGATATGATATCACATAGTACCTCATCTTGGTACCTACCAATCTTAAACTTCACTAGGCAGTGTTCACTAACCATGACCTTATGGTCATCTTACAGCCAGGCAACTCGATATGGATGTGGATGTTTCTACCTCTTGAGCTTCAACTTTGTCACCATCTCTTCTGACACCAAATTATCAGTACTACCACTATCGATAATCACATCATAACACTTACCCTCACACTTGCACCTGGTGTGAAGGAGGCTCCTCCTTTGCTTAGGTTCATTTTCACCACTCAGCAGGACTCTTCTGTTAATCAATGTTTCCCCTCTTTCAGCATCTTTAGAATGTGATGATTTGGCATCTTCATCTACATGTGCTACTCTGGCCTGGCCTTCATTTCTCCTATCTTTCCTTCCTTGGCATTGTGGACATTCAAATGCCCTATGCCCTTCTTCTCCATAGTGAAAACATGTTCCACGGAAGCCTCCTCTTCCAGAACCTTGTCCTCTTCCTCTTCCTCTCCGATCTCTATTATTTTGATCATGGAAATGATTGAAAATATCTCCTCTCTGATTCTGACTGTTACTGACCTCATCCTACTTCTTTGGATCTTCATTTTGATCTCCATATGACTGTCCACCAGATCTTCCATCATGACCTCTTCCTCTTTGTCTGCTCTCAAACTTCTTGTTCAGCTTTTCCTCTACTTTTAGGGAAAACTGGTATGCCTCTTCAATACTGTTCATTCGAACCAGATTTAGCTCCTCCTGAATGCTTGGCCTCAACCCATTAAGGTAATGGGAAACTTTCTCCTTATTAGCTTTTGAATGGCCTGTTCTGATAAGGTTTTGATAGAACTCCTCTGTATACTCCTGAACAGATCTTCCTGCTTGCTTCAAACTTTGCATTTTCCTTAGTAGGTCAAGCTCATAATCAACAAGAATGAATTGTTGCTTCAATTTATCCACCATTCGATCCCATCTTGTGATTTTATCTTTTCCTCTTCTATTTTGCTCCGATTGAATCTCTTGCCTCCAGATCTTCACATTACCTTTCAGTCTAGCCTTTGCAAATTTGACCCTATTAGGATCCTCAATATCTTCATACTCAAAATACTCTTCACATTCATTAATCCAGTTGATCATCTCCTGTGGGTTAAGATTTCTGTAAAATGCAGGAACCTCAATCTTAGGTCTTTTTCTAATCTTGGAAATGGCCCGAAAAAGTCTTTCTTCCTCTGGGTTCACAACTTCGACTTCTCCTTCTTGATCTTCTTCTTCGGCTTCATCCTCTCTTTTGTCTCTGACATTAAGATTCATTCCTCTATGAATCTCCTCTTGCAATGCTCGCACTTGTCTCTGGATTTCTCTAACCTCAGGTGTTACAACACTAGCTCTTCTTCCATGTTCACTTTGTGGAGGCATTTTCACGCTTCCCACTGAAACCCTAACCATGGACTTGGTGCAAACTACCTCACAGTCGGTGATATGTTTACACAAAAACCCTAACCCATAGTCCTAGTTCAAACTACCTCACAATCGGTGATCTGTTTACACACTCAGGAACTCCTACTCTAATACCACTTGATTAAGGGTGCTCCCCTTAATACCACAAACACATAACAGAAACAAAGAAACAACAACAATATGTAAGAACATAAAATGGGCTTCTTATTATCTCCACAAATGTGGAATTACAAACTTTTAGAATTACAATATGCAAAGCCACATGGGCATTCCCTTACAATATTTTGTATGACAAAGCCTCGAATTATTACCTAGAACTATCCCAAACTGCCTTGATTTGCCTAGGACAACACTACGGGCCTTCATTATATAGGCAATTTCCACCATCCGAGAAGCTTCCAAAAATTTACTCTTTTAGGCTGACTAAACATATAATTATTATATTTTACAATTTATTACATGAAAGTCGGCTCAAAATAACTTTTGAAACCCAAACAGAAATTTTGAAGGAAAATCATTTTCCACCATTTCAGGTGACCCAACTTTCGAAGACCATAAGTCATCACCAGTTGACTTGATTGACTATTATAACCCCATTTTGGAAAGGCCACGAAGCGCTATATAGGCTTGCTTGTGCAAGCACCTATCACCCAAATTTTTGACCTCATCTGGGGCCTCTAAAGCCTTCAAAAATGATTTCAAAGTTTATGTACCCTGTTGCCAATACCAAAAATCTTCAATATCTACAAAGCTAGACTTGATCTGTGAATGAAACTTTACTGACAGGCTGATATGACCAAAATGAACCTCTAGGAAAGAAATTAGAACATTTCGAGATCGGATGACCAACTTACTAAAAATAGCAAGTTTCCACAAATAGCAGCTCTGCACAAGATAACCCTTATTGAATACAAAAACATAAATATTTTTGGGTGATGCAAGATTGCTCTTACACCCAGGATGCTCCTGCATCAATTTATTAGAAGCTAGATATACCAATATTGAAATTGATTAAATTCCTATCAATTCTTTTCAAAGAGATCTTGAAAATGAAAATACTCCCTTACATTGAAAATCCTTGTGTTGGTGAAAATGGAAATCCTCCCCTTGTTGGAATTGAAAATTTTTGTGTTGGTGAAAATGATAATCCTTCCCTAGATGAAAGTGAAAATCCATGTGAACATGGTGAAAATGAAAATTCTTGTGATGTTGAAAATGAAAACTATTTTTTGAAAATCAAAAGTAATATTTTGGATAATCTTCTTAGTAAGATATCTTAGAGACAAATAAGAACATATGCCAATAAATTACACAAATAATTTTTTAATTTAAAAAATAGCATTTTGATGTCAATACATGATTCAATTGATGAGAATGTGGAAAATGAGAAAAGTATTGAAAAAGTTAGGTATTTTTGTGAAACCAAATAAAAAAGATGAATAAGTTAAACATGTTATATCTACTGTTGCAAGTGTCATTGAGTCTGTTGAAAAAAGTGCTTATCTAAAGATAATAATGCGACACGACAAGCTATAAAAACTACTATAGTCAATAAAAAATCTTTGGATAAAAGAATGGTAAGAAAAATTAGTGTAATTTTAAACATGCATCTTAAAACATTGGTAATAGAAGAAACAAGAAGAGAAAGTATTGAAAATGATCCAATCAACCAATGTTGGATTTTTAGTAATTGACTCCCAATGTTTGACATGAAATTGAATCCTAAAATCAAATCTTTGGTTGAAAAATATTGGCATGATAATATAAGGGTATCATCTAATGTTAGAGATATTTTGAAATTAAGAGTGGGCTCCAAAATTCACGATCCTATCCAAAACACCTATTAGACACAACCCAAACTGGAGTTTATAGAAATTTTTTAGATGATGTTATGTTACCTAGAAATGTTATCCTAAGTCAAAAATCATTTGAAATATGTAAATGTTGGTATGTGAAAATTAGTAAGCAACAAATATATTATTGTTGTAAAACACGTACAATTTGTTATTATTATGATGATTTTTTATATATAAATTATACTTTAGATACTAACATAAGTATGCATGATTGAGGTATCACTATGCCACTTGAAATAATCAAAGAGCTTATAATAGGTTTGTTTTGTGAAAGATCTATTGGAAAATTATTTTATCTAAGTTCATATATTTTTGGACATTGCACTAGTTGTAGGAATTTTCATTATTAGGAGAATGTATGCATGAATTTATTGAAAATAATTTTAGACAACAATTAGTGGATGTTAAAAGATTACAGAATGTTGAGTATCTTTTGAAAGATGAGAAAATTAGAAATCGTTGCCAATTAATCACAAATAAACTTAGTGTACATGCATTCATGTCAGAATTCAAAAGTAAGATTGTTTCAAAATATGTGAAACACTCTCAATATGTTAGATGGTTTGATGGTCAATTTTGCACATGAAAAAAAATATTTCCAATTGGAAGTATACTATCAGTGGTTGACTTTCCATAAAACTATACTCTTGCACCATAAGAGGAAATTCAAGAGAAATACTACAATTCAATGCAAGTGGCTATGTTTTTTCATATTTTTTATAGACATGCAAATTATAGTACAAAGGATTATAGAAAAATTGTGAGGGAGTAGGTACCATTTCTATGAGTGATGATTAGATGTACTCATTAGAGTTTGTTCAATATTGTTTGATATATTTAATTTTAATCCAATTGAAAATTCAACCCAAGCCTGCTCATTAACTAAGACATGTTGTCCTTTGTTGAGCCATGTGACCTTATAAGGATTAGTGTGGGGTATCCTTGACATTTTCAACTTGTTGAATGCCTCCTCTGACATAATATTATCAATAGACCCTGAGTCTATAATGACTCTACACACTTTACCCATCATTTTACACTTGATTCTAAATATGGATCTCCTCTAACTTAATTCATCTTTGGCTAGTTCCTTAATCAATGTTCTTCTCATCATGAGGTTATCACCTTCCTCTGATTCTAAGGGTACCTTAGGAGGTTTCACTCCTCCACTTGTCTCTTCATGTACAAAATTTACCCTCTTATCACCTCCTTGAGAAGTACTACCCTTCTTTGGACACCTATAAGCAGTGTGCCCCATTTGGTTACAATGGTAACACTTCACATTAGCAAAATAGTTGCCTCTACCTTGTCCATCACTTCTTCCTCTACTATTATAGCTCCTTCCTCTACTACCTTTTCTAGGGCCTCCTTCTTGTTGTTTAGTATACTTAACTTCTCCTTGAGTCCTTTTCTCTGAGCTCCTTCCACCATATCCACTTCTTTGTCCTCTACTATCTCTTCCCCTACCTCTGCCTCTTGAAGTGATAGAGTCTTGTTTCTTCCTTAACTTCTCTTCTACCTTAACAAAAAGCTGGTGACATTTTTGAATGGTGTTTGGAGTCATGATGCTCATCTCATCATGAATATTCCACTTAAGTCCATTAAGGTATCTTTCTACCTTTACCTTCTTATCCTCTATAACTCAAGACCTCATGCAAAGTATTTGGAACTCTTCAGTATATGAGTTTACATCCAAGTCTTTTTGCCTAAGACTTTGTCTTTTCTTATGGATTTATATTTCATAATCCTCTGGCATATATGCATCTTTGATTTTGGCTATCAGTGCCTTCCATTTAGCAATTGGATTCTTGCCTTCTTTCACTCTCTCATCTTGGATAAATTTCCACCAAGTGAGTGCAGGGCCTCTCAATCTTCCTTTAGCCACTTTTACCTTTTGAACCTCTGTGATACCATCACACTCAAAATGGTTCTCTAGTCCTTCTATCTAATCTAGGACTGCCTCTAGTTCCATCTTTCCATTGAAGATTGCAATTCCTTCTAGTGCTTTCCCACTCAAGGCTTTCAATGCCTTCAAGAATGGTTCTTCAGCCAAAATTGGATCTAGTTCAGGGATCTCATCCTCCAAAATGATCTCCTTTTTCTTCCCATCTACTTTGTCTTTGGCTTCCTCAGCCTTCTCATCTACTTCTTCTACCTTTAGTTCCAATTTCTCCAATTTTTCCTTCAATAACCTATTTTCCTCTTCCTAGTCTTCCACTTTCTTTGCTAGCTCTACATTATTCACCATCCTTGATTCTCCTACTGATTTAGTTGGCTGAAACATTAACCACAAGCCTGATCAATAAAGCTCTGATACCAATCTGGTGTATGTGCTTCTTGGTATGCTCACACAAGTGCCTTAAGGACCTTGCTTGTCCTCTCCAAAGGATCCTATTCACTTATAGGATCTCACTAGCCTTAATTATTCAACCTAAGACCCTCCAAACTCTATCCTAAGAGTCAATTTTCTTGTGCTTAGCCTTGAAGGACATCCACCATTTAGTTTTGTCTCAATGCTTTCTTAACACCTAGAATACTTTAAGTGTTTTCCACCATGAACTGACTTTGGGGTTGCAGGGGTACCTTTCTTCTTCAAAAAATTCATTTTGTTTCCTTTTGAATCCACTTTGATGGATCTCAAATCCTTCTCCTATCGGGTTCTAAGTTTAGCCTTTTAGAGACTTAATTAGGCCTAGTGTTTCTTGTAGCCCTTAACAGGGTCTTTTTCCCATTTGGTGCCAAAACCTTCCAAAAGACCTACAAAATAAATTGGATATCTGAATACCCTTTTGGAAGTTACTATAGATTCAAGAGGTTTTAGGGTTATATGACCTCCATATAGTGGCTTCCTACAATGTAGGGCTAATAGGGCTAATAGGCCTATTTTTAAGGTCTTTCCTTGATTTCTTGTTCAAAACCCATTCAAATGGTTTGGTCAGTGCCCAATCTCTTCAACATGCAATTATTTGTTCATATGCCTCTTGGAACAATGCATTTTTCATCATATGTCTCATCAGTCCCCTTCCTGTACCATTCAAGTCTTCACTGTCATACCTCTAACCGGGTACACTAGTCTCGCCTAGGGTATGATCTTAAATCCAATAGCTCAACTCTTCAGGACTTCTACATGCATATTCAAAATGTACATAGGCTCCCCTAAAACATTCATCTACCCTTAGGAAATTCCCATGGTTATATTTCACGGGGGAGCCATTGAAACTCAACCTACCCTAAACTGGACCAGTAGACTCCTTAGTTGCTAAACAATTTATTGAAGCTACTAAACTAACTCTACAATGCTTACACAAAGAATTAAAAATCTTAGATTCTAACCTACCAACACAAATCTAATACTACTTCACAAGATTCAATGCATCTAAATGCACTGTCACACAAGAATGCTCGGGTAAGTCTCGAAAACTAGAATTGCAGAGCTTACTTCTATTTCATAAAACTTACTTACATTCACACACTAACTCTCTTAATTTGAGAATGAGCCTAGATTAATATCACAATATACTCTTCCACCATTGTAGGCCTTGGCATTGATTTCTCACTCGTAGAATGGAGGGAATCCTATGTGGCTGAGTTACATGCAACCCATGCACAAGATTTCCAATGATGTCAAGATCACTTTGGCATCTTTGTTTTTATGAGGTAGCCTATATTCTAGGGCCTCTATCCCATGTAGTTCAAAGAACTAACATCATTAAATCCTAATAAGGCATCTTTACTACAATCCCAAGCTCTAGGACACATTAAGGCCCATTCCTTAATCACACCAAAACTAAACATTAAAACTATCTAACTAGACTAGGTTGGATTAGATACTAACTGTCAATCCACCTAGCCACACACCTTGCAAGACCTTCTAAGGTCTAAAATAAACACACTCTAACTTGGCTAAGGTTAGATACAAGCCAAAATAGATAAAGACTAGGAGGTTAGCCTAGGTGCACCTACACCACTTCTCATGTTGAATTACATCATGCACTCTTAACCAAACTTTCTTAACTCTTCTCCAAACACTAATCCAAGCACGCATATCAAACTGATAGGCACAACTATTATAACAATAAAAACAACATCATCTCTACTAGAGAAAATCAAAAAACTGTGACTGTCAACTTGAGACTTCATAACTCAACCTGTACTACATAGCTGACTCTACGTCCATGAACATAGTATTATACATATGTCTACAACATAAATATAAATGTGGAAGGCTTCATTACAACCATACTGTAAATCACATACAAAAATCTTCTTGGGACCTGTTAGGAACACTCATTGATAGAGACTACTGTATTACTATCTTCTCTCAAAATCAACCTCTACATCTATGATATCATGTTGATAGCACATACTCACAGCTCTCTCCATTAGGCTGCACTCCTGATGCTTACCATATGTTGTCATCAATGACAAACATACAATCAGCACCGCCAAATCTCCAACAGTCTCCCCCTTTGGCGTTGATGGAAACATATGAAATGAAAAACACCACCAATTCAAATGTATAATCATATTATAATATTCTCCATTTCCTAAAAAAAACTCCCCCAAGGATGCATCTTCCATCTCTTACTGTTTTGTTTCTCTTTGCTAAATACTCACTCCCCCTTTCTGCAATTCTTTTATAACATTATCCATTTCCTCATCAAAACTTCCTTAAGGATGAATCCTTTATCGACTACTGAATGCTCTGAATATCAACTACTGTAGCCTCTTACTATTTATTTTTCATGACTATATGCTTACTCCCCCTTTGACATCAATGCTAAAGGGCGCCAAACAATTAAGCACTGATACTACTCCTGAAGTAGAGTAGTCAACCTTTCATCAGTCACTAAGGACTGATGCACTCCTACAATCTCTAATCAGATTCAGGGAAGGGAATTACTCCCAGCTTCTCCCTGAGATACTCAAATATATCCTTAGGTAAAGGCTTTGTGAATATGTCTTCTAGTTGATCTTTTGTGCTCACATAGTCCAATTTTACTTCTTTCTCTACTACTTTCTCTCTTAGGAAGTGCTATTTTATTTCAATGTGTTTTGTCTTTGCATGCATCATATGGTTCTTTGACATATTGATAGTGCTAGTGTTATCATAATGAATAACAATAGGATAATCAATCTGAATACCAAAATCCTTTATCATTTACTTGATCCACACAATTGTAGAGCAATTTAATGCTCTTGCAACATACTCTACTTTTGTTGTGGACTAAGAAATATAATTTTTCTTTTTACTTGTCCAAGTAACAAGTCTATCTCCAAGAAATATTGCTTCTCCTAAGGTACTCTTCCTATCATCCATGCATCCTACTTGATCTGCATCTGTATACACATGAAGTCCTACATTTACTGAATTAGGATACCATAAACCATAGTCTATAGTTCCTCTCAAGTATCTAAATATCCTCTTTACTACCATGAGATGACTTTGTTTTGGATCTGCTACAAATCTTCCAACAATACCAACAACATTGGAAATATCAAGTCTAGATTGAGTAAGGTAGATTAGTTTACCAATCATAGACTTGTACAAGGTTATGTCTACTGCTGATGAATCATCTTCTTTTGAAAGCTTGCATCCTATTGTCATAGGGGTACTTACTGGCTTGCAATCATCCATCTTGAACTTCTTCAATATCTCTTTCACATACTTAGATTGATTAATGAATATAACTTTGTCTGTCTGCTACACATTCAGTCTCAAAAAGTATTTGATAGTTCCAATCATGCTCATCTCAAATTCACTCTGCATTTCTTTAGCAAATTCAGCACTAAGCTTATCATTACCACCAAAGATAATGTCATCAACAAATATAGCAACCAACAACAATCCATCAGATGTTTCTCTTATGAATAAATTACAATATGTAGCTCCTTTCTTGAATCCAATATTTGTCAAGTATCCATCAAGTCTTTCATACCATGCTCTAGGGGCTTGCTTGAGTCCATAGAGGGATTTTTTCAATTTGCATACCATATTAGGTCTATTTGATAAGGTGAATCCTTCAGGCTACTCTATGTATACTTCTTCCTTCAACTCTCCATTCAGGAATGCTAACTTAACATCCATATGGTATACCTTAAAGTCTTTGAAGGTAGCATAGGCTAGAAAAAACTTTATGGCTTCCAATCTTCTTATAGGGGCAAATGTATTAGAATAATCAATTCCTTCTCTTTGCGCATATCCTTTACGTATTAGTATTTCTTTATTTCTTACCACTATTCCATCTTCATTCATCTTATTTCTGAATATCCACTTGGTTCCAATCACATTCTTATCACTAGGCCTAGGGACCAATTCCCATGTGTCATTTTTAATTATCTAATCCAGCTCTTCTTTCATTGCTTCATGTCAATCTGAATCATTACATGCATCTTCAACACTTAAAGGTTCAATCTGTGATAGTAAACATACCTCTTCATTTGTTGTGGAACTCTTTTCTTTTGATCTTGTCATGACTTTACTATTTTGATCCCCAATGATGTCTTCCTTTGAATGATATCTAGATGTAAATTTAGGAACATTAGGTGTGACTTTTTCATTTGACTTATGTGATTCTTCTTCACTAGTTTCAGGGTCATTGAATAATACATCAATGCTGTCAAAAATTTCATCAACAATTGTTTCTCTAGTGGTAGGTCTAGGTTCTTCTTCAGCCATAGTCACATAATCATGATATCTTTCTTGAATCATAAATTTATGATCAATCTTAATATGAGCACTTTCAATGATCTTCTTCAATCTTAAATTAAAACATCTATAAGCTTTTCTTTTAGTAGAGTAACCAAGAAAAATACCTTCATCACTTCTTGCATCAAACTTGTTAATTGCTTCATCTCTCTTGATGTAGCACTTTCTTCGAAAGATTGTGAAGTATTTTACTGTAGGAACATTCCCAAACCATAGCTCATAAGGTGTCTTATCTACGCTTGGCCTCAATTGAATTTTATTGATTGTATAGACTACAATATTGACCGCATCTCTCCAATAGGTATGTGCGACCTTTCCTTCAATTATGATGGTGCACGTTGTGTCAAGTATGATCCTATTCCTCCTTTCTACAATTCCATTCTATTGAGGGGTTCTAGGTGCACTTAACTATCTCTTTATCCCATGTTCTTTGTAGTACTTGTAGAATCTGTCAAAGATGAATTCTCCTCCTCTATCTGACCTCAAACATTTAATCTTCAATCCAAACTCATTTTCAACCTTTGATTTGAATATTTTTAGCCTCTCAAATGCTTTTGATTTATCCTTTAAGAATGCAACCCACATCATTCTATAATAATCATCAGCAAATAAAATAAAGTACATTTCACCATATTATGATCTTGTTTGAGTTGGTCCACATAGGTCTGTATGCACTAGATCCAATTTTTTCTCTGTCAAATTATGCTTTCTTTTCAATGAATTTCTCACACGCTTTCCCATCACACATTCCCTGCATATTTTATCAACTGGTTTTGCAATGCTAGGAAGGTCTCTTACTACCTTTACATTACTTATCTTCACTATGTTGTCAAAATTGATGTGACATAGTCTTTTGTGCCATAACCAACTCCCATCTACTTTAGCAACAAAACAACTTGCTTCAGGATTAAGATGAAAAAAATTACCTTTAGTCTTTGAACCTGATGCAATCATTCTTCCTTGTCATTAATGATGCACTTGTTGTCTTTGAATTCCAACTGATATCCTTTTTCAAGCAGTTGTCCAACACTCAGTAGGTTGTGCTACAAACCATCAACATAAAGAACATCATCAGTGTTTTTCTTTCCATCCAAGCTAATAGCTCCTCTACCTATGATAGGTTTAGGAGTGTTGTCTCCAAATCTAACCATGACACCTTTGTATCTATCTAGATGTACAAATCTATTCTTTTCTCCTATCATGTGATGTGAGCAACTGCTATCAATGATCCAATCTATCCTGATGTCGGGTTGTGAAATCAGTGCTAACTCTTGTGCTTCCTTTTCATCTTCAAGGTCCATTTCATCAAACATTTTCTCCATGTCTTCAAGATAAATGAATCCAATTTCATCCTCTACTGACTCTTCATCTGATACTCCATCACCAACATAGTAACATTCTTTTGTATACTTAGGCTTGTAGTTAGTTTTGAACTTCTTGACTCTTGTAGGACACTTAGATGCAAAGTGGCCAATCTTATTACATGAAAGGCATTTGAATGGTAACTGACCTTCATATTTTCCTTTTCCTTTCCTTTCTGTCTTAGAAATCAAAGAAATGAAATCATCTAGTTCTTTTTCTTCATCATCATGATTAAAATTACTAGAAGTGTTCAAATATTTCTTACCATGGACTAAGGCTTTGAAGGCTCACTTTTAGGCTCTATTTTTAAACTTGATATCTCAAAAGCTGAAATCTTGCTGATTAAGGTCTCTCTTTTGAAATCTTTTGATAATTTCATAGGCTCATCTAGGATGTTTATCTTGCTCTCATATTCTGGTGTCAAAGTAGTCATCAACTTGTCCATTATGTCTTCTTCCGAAATCTCTCCACCATTGTTTCTGATTCCTGCAATGGATTCATTAATCCTTTGATTGTAGGCTCTAATGTTTTCTTTAGGTAGCATCTCCAATGAGTTGTACTTTTTCTTCCATGTCTTTCTGTGCACATTCATAGCTTGGATGTCTCCTTCAAACATTTCTTGTAGATACTTCCATATCTTGTAGGCTTTATCAACTTTCTTGATCTTTGAAAACTCATTGTCTGACAAGGCGTTGATAAGGGCTTCTTTGGCAATAACATTTTAAGTGAACATCTCCTTTTGTTTAAGAGTTGCATCTTCCTTTGCAAGATCTGCTAAAGAGGGAATCTGAACTTCTTTGGTAGCTACTTCAAAAATCTCAAAAGAAATGAACTACAAATGTGTCATCATTTTGTTCTTCCAATCTAGATAGTTCTCTCCATCAAACTTAGGACTTTCTTTTCTAAAAAATGCAATCTGATCAACGTCAAGCTATTAAAATTTCTCTCTGAGGCACTTGGCTCTGATACCAATTGTTAGGAATAGTCCCAAGAGATAACTGAGAGGGGGGCGGGGGGTGAATGAGTTATCTACAAGATTTGATTATTTATCAAATTAAGTACAACAAAACATTAAGCATAAACACAATATGGGAACACTTAACATAACACCATAGTTTTTGTTATGAGGAAACCCAAATAGGTAAAAACCCCAGTGGGAATTAGCACCCACTATAAACTGCACTAGAGTATTATGATCCTTGTTAGAAGATCTTACAACCCTGTTAGGAGTTGATCTTTACAATGCATTAAGTACAGTGACCTAGTCAAGGGTTGGACCTTGTTAGGAGTGTTTTACAATTAACCTTTTTAGGGATGAGGACACACTATCCGAGAGCACATTGCTCAAAGGGGTGAAGGTTGCAACCTTCTGTTTAACAGATACACACTATATTTGGATCTTGGTGAACTGTGCATAGACTTGTTGTCTTGATCAGTTCCAATGAATAGCATATACTCTCTACTTTTTCACATAGACCTTCTATTGATGGCTCAATACTTCACACCTTCTACTCTATTCTTATCTTTCAACTATCTACCATAGTTAGCAATAAAAAATGACTGCCTATAAATATATTTCCTCTAAATGATATAATAAAGTTGACCTATTAGAACCATCTTGAAATCATATTAGAGAAACAATACAACTGTCCAATAACATCTCAGTCAGCTCTACTAATCACACAACACAAATTAGGACCGGCTAGCTCAATATGAGTAGACGCGTTGCTTCACACTGTCAGCTCCACCAAATTAACTGATACTTTCTTCTCATGCTAAATTACATCATGTGCTCTTAACCAAACTTTCTTAACTCTTCTCCAAACACTAATCCTAGCACACATATCAAACTGATAGGCACAACTACTATAACAATAAAAACAATGTCGGGTCTACCAAATAAACTCATGAAACTGTGACTATCAACTAGAGACTTCATAACTCAACATGTACTACATATCTAATTCTGCATCCATGAACATAGTATCATACATATGTCTACAAAATAAATATAAATGTGCAAGGCTTCATTAAAACCATACTATAAATCACATACAAAACTCTTTGGGACCTGTCAGGAACACTCACTGATATAGACTACTGTATAACTGTCTTCTCTTAGAATCAACCTCTACATCTATGATATCATGTTGATAACATATCTAGGAAACATATACTCATAGCTCTCTCCATCAGGCTTCCACACATGTTGCTTACCATATGTTGTCATCAATGACCAACATACAGTCAACACTGGCTTGCTTGCAAATCTCCAACGATAACATAGCCTTGGTTTACCCTAACCTTACTGATTGGGAACACCAAAATCCACCAATCGTAGATGTTTTCAAGAATTATGAAACTATTGCTAAATTTTTTGGACTAAGACAAGGAATACCTATGGGAGACCATAAGGAAAGTTTCAACATTAAATTATACATAAGAGCATACTTTAGGGAGTTATATCACTCCTCTAGTCATAAAATTTAAATAAGGCTCTTAGGTGAAAACTGAAAGGCACCTTCTAGTTGCAAAATAGTAAAAAGAAAAGACGTATTTGATGGTGAAAACCTCTCTAAGGCACCCAATGATGGATAGATTGAAACACAATTAGTGCTCCACCATCTATCACTAAAGCCAGGGGCAAAGCCATATAAGTAGAAACTATGAAAGATGCATCCAAAGATTGCACAATTGGTCAAAGTAGAATTTAAAAAGCCACTTGATGTAGGTTTTCTAAAACCTATAGACTATTCTGACTAGATCTCCAATATGGTATTAGTATCCAAAGCTAGCGAAGCTATAAGAATCTATACTAACTTCTGTGACATCAATTTTGCATGTCCCAATGATGGTTTCCCTTTTCCAAACATTGACATGATCATTGAATTCACTTCTAGATATAAGATACTATTTCTCATGGATTGTTTCTTTGAGTATAAGCAGATCAAAATTGCACTAGAGGATCAACACAAAATAACTTTAACTTGTGCATATGGAACCTATTTTTTGTGTATCGTGCCTTTTAGTCTAACAAATGTTGGTGCTACATATTACAGAGCAATGAAAAATATTTTTCATGAAATGATGTTGTATGCAAATTAAATGTCTAATCTTTGAAATGAAATAATAACTAAATTAAGCTCTTAAATCAATCTAAAATGCGTTACAATGAAGAGTACAAGGAATTGAATGAAATTAAAACAAAAAGATTTACCTTCACTTACCCATAAAGTTTGTTTCCATTATCCTCCTAGCCTTGATTTCTTGGATTTGGTGAGCTCTCGAATTTCTAAATGTGCTCCTTTGTCCAAGATGTTTCCAAAGTGTGGATATTTGATGGTATATATGCAAACTAGCCTAAATCTAGATTATGCAACTATGATGGATGAAATGATATGAAAATAGCTTAAAAGTGATCGATTTCTTGATTTATTGGATGCTTGAATGCTATTAGGATCTCAAAGGAAGATGTAGACTCCTTTTATAGGCTTTTGGAGGACTCAAGCCTAGGTGGAAAAATCCTAGGGTGGAGATTGAAAGGTGGAGAATCTTAGGGTGAAGATTGACTTGGTTGAAGGCATTGAGAGAAAAGTGGATATAGTTGGAATGTGAGAGGAGGAATAAGAAGGATGTTCCTCCTACATTGACAATGAAGAGTGGAAGGTGAAAGGGAAAGACACATGTCAAGTGTCTCACAAAGACCATTGAGAAGAAGGTAGTAGGACATTTTCCCCATAAGGACTCTTGGCACAAGTGTCCCATGAGTCATCTTTGAATCCTTGAGGTGGCTTGAGAAGCTCCCTAGGAATAGAGAACGTTTCTTGACCAATTTTGGAAGAAGACATGTGGTCATGAGACCAAGTCTTATGAGGCCACATAGCCCTTAAGAATAGGACATGTGTTTGTGAGGATAATGACTTATTAATAATTAATAAAAAATAATTATTTTAGCCAAGGTGATGTGTTAGGTGACTAGTTCTATGAGATGGACTAAAGGACTTAGTCATATAGTGATTGTGTAAATGACTAATTCATTAAATCACTTTAATAAGACTAATTTAGAGGACTTAGGATAAGAAGAATAAGATAAAGTGAATATACTAAATAAATTGAATAATTTATTTAATACTAGAGGAAATAAATATTAATTAAATAATAAATATTTAATTAATTTATCAAGCTATTTTTAAGTGTATACATTTTTCCTCTCTTTTAAATAATGTGATGGTTGCATTGTTTCAAAGAAAAATCAAGCATTTTTCCCCTGCCCCAGACATGCCCCCACGAGAGATTGATCGAAAATGTTATTAGGTTTTTTTTGTTTTTGATAAGAATATTTTTTTTGTTTTGTTGACGATCAATCTCACGAAAAGAATTGGAATAAATGAGTGTGAAAATAGAGTGAGAGATGGATTACGATAGGTAGGGTCCACAGACCAAGCATAACGAATCCACAGGCTATATATAGGGGTCAAAGGGTCAATAGATGGTCATTGGTACACTTGTCATTGAGAGAGCAGAGCTTCTGGAGTGAAGAGAGAAGAGCTAATCAAGATGTCATTCCCACTTCCAGACCACCGATTCGAGTGTGTTCGATGATTCCAAAGACCTCTGGATTTAGGAGAGCCGGTAGGTGATCCGATCCTCCTTTGTGATTTTATGTTTTTGCATGATTTAGAGTAGGATTTTAGCATATTTAGGCTAGATTCAACCTAGGTTTGCGCAATAAAATGCTAAAAATGTGCATACATGTGGGTACCTGCATTCATGTTAGGAGTTTAATAATTGGAAAGGATAAGGTAAATTAGGTCAAACCATATATCAATAGGTTGATGTGATCTATCAGCTAGGTGTTTAGTTCAATTTTGTTGAAGGTAGACAACATTGTAGCATGGTCGCTAATCAACCCACCTGATTAGATAATTGATAGGATTATCTTGATAGACATGTGATAAACATGTGTTTGATTTAGATATAGGATAGATAGATAGATCAATCTATATGAAACCTAGTTTTTTTCTTATGTTTGGTTGGTTATTATAGGAGGATATCACAGATGTTATGATGTCAGAGGAGAGATATCCCATTACTCATAACTTGAGGCCAACGCTATCAGAGACTGACAGAATGTTGACAGGCTCGATGGGTTTGTAACATGTTATCTATACGCCCAAGATTAGGGTGAACCTAGGCATGTTGACAATATTAGTAGAGCAGTGGCACTCAAAGATGATTACCTTCCATCTTTCCACGGGGGAGTGTTGGAGATTTTCTAGCTTGCCAGTGCTGACTGTATGTTTTTCATTGATGACAACATATGGTAAGTAGCATGTGTGGAAGACTTATGTAGTAAGCTTCTGGTATATACAACATGGACATGTTATCAGCATAATATCATGGATGCAGAGGTTATCTATTAGTACAGATAGTTATATAGAAACTTGTGTCAGCAATGTTCCTGACAGAGTTACAGGCAGTGTTCGGTGAATGATTATCCATACAGTTATCATGGAGCCTTGTATGTTTGGATATGTGATGGAGACATGTTAGTGACATTACATTCATAGGCAAAGAGTCTGATGATCAGTAGAAGTGAATTTATGCAGTTGCTATTTAGCAATAACAGTTTCCTTTGTTTATTCAGAAGAGCTAATAGAGATTATATTGGTTCAGGAGTTGCACCTATCATTTTGGTATGCGCCCTTGGATTAGTGCTTGGAGAAGAGTTAGTAATGTTTTGTTAAGAGTGCATGATGTAATTCAGCTTGAGGAGAAAGTTTTAGTTACTTTGGTAGAGCTGATAGTGTGCAGTGTGCATCTACATTTGTTAATATTGGATAGGTCCCAGAATGTGTTGCGTGCTTCGTAGAGTTGACAGAATTATTATTGGAGTATGGTTTCTCTAATATGATTTCAAGGTGGTTATAATAGCTCAACTTGATTATATCATTTGGAGGAAAGATATTTATAGGCAATCATTTGTGATTGCTAAGCATAGTTCAGAGTGGATTGTGAAGAGCAGAGCAGAATGTGCAAAGTGTTGAGCCATCAGCAGAAGGCCTATGTGACCAAGTAAAGTGTTTGTGCTATACATTGGAACTGATCCAGATAGTAGGTCAAAGTGTAGATCACCAAGATCTAGATATAGTGTGCATCTATTATTCGGAAGCTTGTAGCCTTCACCCCTTTGAGCAGTGTGCTCTCGGATAGTGCGTCCTCACCCCTAACAGGGTTAATTGTAAAAGACTCCTAATAGGATCTGACCCTTGACTAGGTCACTGTACTAAACATATTGTAAAGGAACTCCTAATAGGGTTAAGGATCTTCTAACAAGGATCATAAAACACTAGCGTAGATTATTAGTGGCTGTCAATTCCCACTGGAGTTTTTACCTATTTGGGTTTCCCCGTAACCAAAATATTGATGTTGTGTTCAAGTGCTTTCATTGTGTTTATTTTTTATGTTTAAGTATACCTAATTGGATAAAGATTTGAAACTTGTAGATAACTGATTCACCCCCCCCCCCCCCCCTCTCAGTTATCTCTTGGGACTATTCCTAACAATTGGTATCAGAGCCAAGTGCCTAAGAGAGAAAGTTTAACAGCTTGAGGTTGATCAGATGAAATTCTTTAGAAAAGGCAGTCCTAAGTTTGATGGAGAGAATTATCTTGATTGGAAGAACAAGATGATGACACATTTGCAATGCATTGCTTTTGAAGTTTTTGAAGTGACTATCAAGGAAGTTGAGATCCCCTCTCTAGTAGGTCTTGTAAATGATGATGCTACAAGCAAGAAGAAGGATTTTTCCATCAAAATGCAATAGCAAAAGAAGCCCTTATCAGCGCCCTATTTGATAGTGAGTTTTCAGAGATAAAGAAAATAGACATAGCCTACAATATATGGAAGCACCTAGAAGACATGTTTGAAGGAGATAAACAAGCAAAGGATGCGTGCAAAAAAATTTGGAAGAAAAGATACAATGCATTAGAGATGCTACCTGAGGAGAACATTAGAGCTTACAACCAACGGATTAATGAAGCAGTTGCAGGAATCAGGAACAATGGTGGAGAGATCTCGGAAGAAGATATTATGGATAAATTGATGACCACTCTCACAATAGAGTATGAAAACAAGATAAACATACTTGATGAAACCATGCAACTTACATCAAATTTCAAAAGAGAGACCTTGATCAGCAAAATTTCAGCTTTTGAGTTTTCAAGATTGAAGACAGAACCTAAAAGTGAAACAACCTTCAAAGCATCAGTCCATGGTAAGAAATCTGCAAACACCTCTGGTAATTTTGATGATGATGATGAAGAGAAAACACTAGATGATTTCATTGCTATGATTGCTAAAAGATAAAAGAAAGGAAAAGGGAAATATGAAGGTCAATTGTCATTTAAATGCTTTTCATGTAATAAGATTGGTCATTTTGCATCTAAGTGTCCTACAAGAGTTAAAAGATACCAGAATAACTACAAGCCTAAGTATACAAAGGAATTCTATTATGTTGGAGATGGAGTATCAGATGAAGAATTAGTAGAAGAAGAAATTGGATTCATTGATCTTAAAGATGAAAAGGATTCACAAGAATTAACTCTGATTTCACAAGCTGACATCAGGATAGATTGGATCATTGATAGTGGTTGCTCACATCACATGATAGGAGACAAAGATAGATTTGTTCATTTGGAAAGATACAAAGGAGGCATGGTTAGATTTGGAGATAACACCCCCAAACCTATCATTGGTAGAGGAGCCATCACCTTGGATGGAAAGAACAATACGGATGTTCTTTATGTTGATGGTTTGAACATAACCTAGTAAGTGTTGGGCAATTACTTGAAAAAGGTTACAGATTGGAATTCAACGGAAAAAAGTGCATCATTAACAACAAAGAAGGAGAAATGATTGCATCAGGATCAAAGACCAAAGGTAATGTTTTTTAGCTTAATCGAGAAGCAAGTTTTTTTTGTTGCTAAAGTAGATGACAATTGGTTGTGGCACAAAAGACTATGTCATATAAATTTTGATAACATAGTAAAGATCAGTAAGGCTAAGGCAGTAAGAGACCTACCTAGCATAGCAAAGCTAGTTGATACCATCTGTAGGGAATGTGTAATGAGAAAGCATGTAAGGAATTCATTCAGGAGCAAGCATAATTCAGCAAAGAACAAATTGGATCTGATTCATACAGACCTATGTGGACCAACTCAAACAAGATCTTACTATGGTGAAAGGTATTTCATTTTGTTTATAGATGATTATTCTAGAATGATGTGGGTTGCATTTTTGAAAGACAAGTTAGAAGCATTTGAGAAGTTCAAAATATTCAAAGCTAAGGTTGAGAATGAATCTAGACTAAAGATAAAGTGTCTAAGATTAGATAGAGGAGGAGAATTCACCTATGATAGATTCTATGAGTATTGCAAAGAACATGGCATAAAAATATAGTTAAGTGCACCTAGAACCCCTCAGTAAAATTAGATTGTAGAGAGAAGGAACAAGATTATCCTTGATACAATGTGCACCATCATGATTAAAGGAAAAGTTGCACACACCTATTAGAGAGATGCGGTCAATACAACAGCCTATACAATCAATAGAATATAATTAAGGCTTGGTGCAGACAAGACACCTTATGAGTTATGGTTTGGTAATGTTCCCACAGTGAAATACTTTAGAATCTTTGGAAGCAAGTGCTACATCAAGAGGGATGAAGCAGTAGGCAAGTTTGGTGCAAGAAGTGATGAAGGTATTTTTGTTGGTTACTCTACTAAAAGAAAAGCTTATAGATATTTCAATTAAAGATTGAAGAAGATCATTGAAAGTACTCATGTTAAAATTGATGAAAAGTTTATGGTTCAAGAAAGATATCATGATTACTCACCTATGATTGAAGAAGAACACAGACCTTCCACTAGTGAGATAGTTGTTGAAGAGATGTTTGACAGTATCAATGTAGTATTCAATGACCCTGAAACAAGTGAAGAAGAAACTCAGAAGGAAGATGAGTCAATTTCACCTAAAGCTCCAAAGTATACATCTAGATATCACTCTAAGGATGACATCATTGGAGATCAGAACAACAAAGTCACAACAAGATCAAAGACAAAGAATTCAGCAAGCAATGAGGTGGTATGTCTACTATCATAGATTGAACCTCTAAGTGATGAAGATGCTTGTAATGATTCAGATTGGCATGATGCTATGAAAGAGGAACTAGATCAGATTATCAAGAATGATACTTGGGAACTGGTCCCAAGACCAAGTGATAAGAATGTGATTGGAACAAAATGCATATTCAAAACTAAGATGAATGAAGATGGTATAGTAGTAAGAAATAAAGCAAGGTTAGTATGTAAGGGATATGCGCAAAGAGAAGGCATTGATTACTCAGACACATTTGCACCTATGAGTAGATTAGAAGCTATTAAGTTGTTTCTAGCTTATGAAATAGTCAAAAACTTCAAAGTCTATCAGATGGATATCAAGTCAGCATTCTTGAATGGAGAATTGAAAGAAGTATACATTGAGTAGCCAGAAGGATTCACCTTATCAGATAGACCTGACATGGTATGTAGATTAAAGAAGGCCCTCTATGGACTTAAGCAAGCCCCTAGAGCATGGTATGAGAGATTGGATGGATATCTAACAAAGATTGGATTCAAGAAAGGAGCAGCAGATTGTAATATATTCATAAGAGAGACATCTGAAGGTTTACTACTTGTAGCTATATTTGTTGATGACATTATCTTTGGAGGTAATGACAAAATTATTGCTAAACTTGCTAAAGAGATGCAAAGAAAATTTGAGATGAGCATGATTGGACCTATCAAATACTTTTTGCGATTGAATGTGTAACAAAGCCTAAAAAAAGTCACCTCATGGCAGTAAAAAGAATATTTAGATACTTTCAAGGCACTATAGATTATGGTCTATGGTATCCCAATTCAGAAAATGTTGAGCTTCATGCATATACTGATGCAAATTGGGCATGATGTAATGATGATAAAAAAATTACATCAGGAGGAACAATGTTTCTTGGTGATAGACTTGTCACTTGGACAAACAAGAAGAAAAATTGTATTTCTCAGTCAAGAGCAAAAGCGGAGTATGTTGTAGTAGTCCTAAATTGTTCTACAATTGTTTTGATCAAGCAAATGATAAAGGATTTTGGAATTCAGATTGAATATCCTATTGTTATATATTGTGATAACACTAGCACTATCAATATGTCAAAGAACAATGTGATGCATGCAAAGACAAAACACATTGAGATCAAGTATCACTTCCTAAGAGAGAAAGTAGCAGAGAAAGAAGTTAAGTTAGACTATGTGAGCACTAAAGATTAGCTAGCAGACATATTCACAAAGCCCTTGCCAAAGGATACTTTTGAGTATCTCAGGGAGAAGCTGGGAGTAATTCCCTTCCCTGATTCTGCTTAGAAGAAAGAAGAAAGAGCATCAGTCCTTAGGGACTAATTGATGGTTGACTACTCTACCTCAGGAGTAGTATCAATGCTTAAACTATTTGGTGCCCTTTTCCATTTATGTCAAAGGGGGAGTAATATATAGTCATGAAAAATAGAAGGAAAAGGAGTAATATACTAAGGGGGAGTAGTATTCAGTTATGGAAGTAGTTCAGTTGAGGAAATGGAGAATGTTGAATAATATTGTAGTAGATGGAGGATTCATCCTTGGGGGAGTTTTAAAGAGGAAATGGAGAATGTTATAAAAGAAATGTTCATTTGGGTTGGTTGTGTTTTTCATTCCATATATTGCCATCAATGCCAAAGGGGGAGATTGTTGGAGATTTGCCAGCAAGCTAGTGCTGACTATATGTTTGTCATTGATGACAACATATGGTAAGTAGCATGCATGGAATACTTATGTAGTAAGCTTCTGGTATATACAGTATGGAAATGTTATCAGCATGATATCATGGATGTAGAGGTTATCTATTAGTACAGACGGTTATATAGCAGCTTGTGTCACCAGTGTTCCTAACAGAGTTACAGGTAGTGTTCAGTGAATGATTGTGAGTACAGTTATCATGGAGCCTTGTGCATTTGGATATGTGATGAAGACATGTTAGTGATGTTACATTCATGGATGCAGAGTCTGATGATTAGTAGAAGTGAATTTATCTAGTCACTATTCAGCAGTAGCAGTTTCCTATGTTTATTCAGAAGAACCGACAAAGATTATATTGGTTCATGAGTTGCACCTATCATTTTGGTATGCACACTTGGATTAGTGCTTGGATAATAGTTAGTAATGTTTAGTTAAGAGCACATGATGTAATTTAGCTTGAGGAGAAAGTTTCAGTTACTTTGGTAGAGTTAACAGTGTGCAGCATGCGTCTACATTTGTTAATATTGGACAGGTCCTAGAATGTGTTGTGTGCTTATTAGAACTGACATAATTATTATTGGAGTATGTTATGGTTTCTCTAATATTATTTCAAGGTGGTTCTAATAGGCTGACTTGATTATATCATTTGGAGGAAAGATATTTATAGGTAGTCATTTGTGATTGCTAAGCATGGTTTAGAGTGGATTGTGAAGAGTAGAGCAGAGTGTGCGAAGTGTTGAGCCATCAGCAGAAGATCTATGTGACCAAGTAAAGTGTTTGTGCTATACATTGGAACTGATCTAGAAAGTAGGTCAAAGCGCAGTTTACCAAGATCTAGATATAGTGTGTATTTGTTATTCAGAAGGTTGTAGCCTTCACCCCTTTGAGCAGTGTGCTCTCAAACAGTGCATCCTCACCCCTAATAGGGTTAATTGTAAAAGACTCCTAACAGGGTCCGACCCTTGACTAGGTCGTTGTACTAAACATATTGTAAAGCAACTCCTAATAGGGTTAAGGATCTTCTAACAAGGATCATAAAACACTAGTGTAGATTATTAGTGGGTGTCAATTCACACTTGGGTTTTTACCTATTTGGGTTTCTTGGTAAGAAAAATATTGGTGTTGTGTTCAAGTTTTCTTTCATGGTGTTTATGTTTTATGTTTAAGTATACTTAATTGGATAAAGAATTGAAACTTGTAGATAACTGATTCACCCCCCCTCTTAGTTATATCTTGGGACTATTCCTAATAGGGAGATGAAAGTTACTCTAGAGGATTTTTATCGAATCCTCTTGACTTCCCATCATAGGGGAGCTGGTATAGTATGATAGGCACGATGGCTTGGCTGAGTGCAAAACATTTTTTAGGCATGATGATATTGATGAGACTGAGATTGGCTGGGAGGATATGGTTGATTTGTATGACCCTCTCCCAATTGTATTGGCTGGAATGATTGGTGGATTCATCTTTCTAGATCGACAATCCCATAATTTTGTAGTTGGCTAGGGGCGGACCCTACAGAGGATGATGGAGGATGGCCCCCATTTTGCATGGGGTGTTTTCTTATTGACACATTTATACCATGATTTACATCAGGTTTTATATCAGAAAGGTGCTTCTTTATCTGGAGGAGTGACATTGCTCCATGTCTGGGCATGGGAGCATATCATTGTGACCAGACTAGTGGCAATGAGGTTTAGGGGTGCAGGGAAGCCATATGTCTTTCTATATGTATCCATCTAGTCTCAGCATAAGCTAGGATAGTTAGAGTTTTGGAGACATGCCTTGGACATGATTAACGTTGTGATTTGGAGGTCATACATTGATTGCGAGCCTTGGGAGGATGAGAGGAAGCTACGATTTTGTTTTGAGTCTAGATGGTGTATTGGGAGGACTCCCTATATTATTGAGAGGTAGTTCATAGGCTAGGTACTGTGACAATTATGCTAGATCTAGGGTATGCAATAGGGTATGATAGAGTTCACTCATACTCACTAGGAGAGGCGGGATTGGGGGCCCATGGTTTCTTTTGAGATTGTGTGATAAGAGTTCCTAGACATGCCATTTTAGGCAGGGTCGATGAGAAGGGGGGTGGTAGCTTTGGGGATGATAGAGGAGTAAGATAGGTATGAGAGGGACCACCCATTCTCTAGACTGATAGATCCGGTAGAGAGGCCACCCCGTCGAGATGTGGGAGAGGGTAGGAGAGACAGGAGATGAGGGAGAGAATGGAGAGGCAAAGGGAGAGATGGCGGTGGTGACGGAGGTGATGGAGGGAGAGGGGAAAAAGGTGGGCCTTGGATGATAGGAAAAGGTACATGACTTTGGGACTTATGCCACCCCCATCAAGATAGGTACCCAGACCACCTCTAGCACAGATACAGGTAGGTGCCTTAGCACAGGTAGATCCTGTAGCACCAATACATGTACAGATACCAACACAGAAGGTATATGTATAGGGTAAATAGGGACAAGATCCCTATTTATAGAGAGATGTTGGGGAGGAGGATATTGACATTGACGCATTGCTAGTCAGACTAGCAATGACACAGGTATAGGTTGACTGCATCCCCAGATAGGAGAGACCGGTGGAGAGGCTAGAGGTAGAGATAGCAGAGGTTAGATAGGAGTGTGATGTCACTATAGAATGGCTGGGAGAGGCCAACACATTATTAGACAAGCTGGAGTCTACACATGCACTGGGGCCACATGCAGACAATGTTCATATAATGATGAGAACTGGTAGGGAGATCACCTACTAGGAGGCATACAAATAGGTTGTGCCTAGAGACTAGTGGATAGGGAGCTTCTGAGAGAGCTCTTATTAAGTGTGGATTGTGGTACATAGATAGGGGTCATGGGCTAGTGGAGGAACATATTCACAACCCTCGAGACCACCAATAGGTTCAGGTGACCTGGGTGCAGCAGTGCCTTCTATTGCGTCTCAGAGACATAGATAGACTGAGTCAAGGGGTAGTGGCTCTTAGACATTTTATATACACTTGTGATTTATATAATTGTATCATGATGTATTGGTAGACTTGATAGACACATTGTTATATATGATATGTCATTGGATAGTTGGACATTTTATTATTTTCATGGACTATGTCTGATAGATTTACTATGATGGATTGTCTCGTGATGATGCATTTTTATTATGATGAGCTCTTTATGATGCATTTCTATTATGATATATACATGTGAGTACTGACATATGCAAGATGTGATGATTTATTTGATATGAATTTTACTTATGATCTATCATGTGATGATTATCTACCTATGATGCTATTTTAAATAATGATTATGTTATGGATGATTTGTACGGCATTAGATGAATATATTTCAAAATGACAATGATGCAATTTTATGGCCCTAATGCAACGTAAGTGAAAAATGTAACATATGTGAAATGAATGATATTCTAATGATAATGAATGTGATGCTTATATACATAATGTGTAAGTTGAAAGTGATAATGTAACTAAATGAACATGTAATTGTTGATAATGAAATATATGAAATGAACAATGTATAGTGGATAAGTAATCAAAAAAGGTTAATAAAACATAATATGACAATGGTTAAGTGAAAAATATGTAATAACAACATGTAACTAAATGATCTAAACATGTATTGTGATATAGAATGAATATGTACAAATGACAAATGACAATGATAATAAAATAGGATAAAATAAGACAACATGACAATAATATACCACTAAATCATCTAAAAATGTATTTAAAACAAAATGGGTGTATACAAATGAATAAGCTAATAAGATAAAATAAGATGATAATGATGATAATATATGTAAATGAACAATGTGTAACTAATTATGATAAAATGATTAAAATTGAATATGCAGATTTAATAATGCAACATGGAAGCTATATTTTTTATGACAACTATCCTCAATTTTAACAATAATATGTTTGACACGAGAAGAAGAGACCAAGAAACCAGATAAATGAATAAAAAAGAAATCCTACAAAACTCTATAAAAGGATCCCTTTATGAAAATGTGAGTCTAATGAAAGGTAAAATGAAATATGAAATGAATATCTCCATAACTTCATGAAACATCTCAGATCATGGTAATCAAAATGTGTTTATCTCATTGAGCTCGTTATGTTGCAAGAGAATGAAAGTATCATGGTATAATTAAACCAAGATGACATGAGAACTTCTTACATGGAGTTTAATATAGCAATCTTGACAAGCATCTAAGTATAATTGAACTAAGATGACCTGAGTTTCACTTTCATAACAGACAAGGAATACTCCCCCCTCTGTCGAGGAACAAATATATGGAGTTGAGGTATGTGTGGCACATCACTATTAATAGCATTTTCATATCAACATAAATTGTATGATTAAATGCTTATTTAATTGATGAAGGCACTTATGCACAAACACCCCAATTACTTGTTCTTTTGACTTCATCATAAAATACCCCACAAACATCAATCAAAGCAAAATATCATGCCCCATCCCAGCTATTCTAGTCAATGACATATGGGAGTTTTAAACTCATGTCAAGGATATCCTGAAATAGCATAGGAAACGTGATAATAATAAAATCCAAATATGAATGCATAACCTATAACAATCATTCTAACATGCTTGCCATGAATATACATTTCTTTGCCAAAAGATGTTAATTTTATTGATCATATTTAATGATGCGTAGATGTTTCAAATATATAGGTAAGAAATAATGTTTGATAGATATGTCACATGTTATGAGTCATTATCAAGATATCATTGTGTAGGAGCATTTGATTGTGTTTGTTTATCTGGTAAATATACTCTCTTGTGTCCTCTAGGAGTCATGACTATCATAGATCCACTTCCCAAACTAGGTCAAGGACATGCCCCCATCTAGGTGATGGACTGACTTATTATGGATGAAGAAAGACAAACAAACTAGGATGAAGACCAAAATGGTAGACTAAGGTATGGTGGGGATTTTATTATGGATATATACAGTGGATGGGATGTTATGGGTGAACCATTTTATTATGGATATATATATAGGGCAAGATGGTATGGAATAACCATTTTATTGTGGATATATACAATGGGTGATACACTAGAAGAATCCTAATAGATAGAGGAGCTAACCTGTCACAAATGGTGCATATTTCCAAGTTTTCACCACATGTTTTTATTGCTATTTTCTTTTGATTTTTTTATTTTTTTGTATTTTTATGTTTTATTTATATACATATCCCTTGCATTGGGATTTTAAGCATAGAACTTCTTGAGATGCATACTGTTGAGAGGTTCATCCAAGAGATCGCCCTTAGATGTTGATAACTGATAAGCCCTTGAGGTGTAAACTATTGTAATCACAAAAGGACCCAACCAATTGGGTTCAAATTTCCCCTTCCTCTCATGATGCTACTGATTTTTTGGATTCTCATGAAGGACTAGATCACCCACTTGAAAGTCTTTGCACTTTACTTTACTGTTATACTGGTGAAACATCCTTTGCTGATAAACCTTCAAATGATCAAAGGCTCATTATCGTTGCTCATCTAGCAATTCTAATTCGGTTAAGCATGCCACTCTATACTCTTCATTTGGAATCAAGTCTCTTAGGGACACTCGTAAAGAAGGTAACTCGACCTCAAGGGGTAGGTTAACTTCAGACTCATAGACAAGGAATATGGTGTGGCTCTAGTAGGTGTACAAATAGATGTTCGGTAAGCCCATAAGGAAAGATTCAATTGGATATGCTAGTCATGACGAGCATCATTAACAGTCTTTTGAAGTATTTTAATAATGGTTTTATTAGATGCCTCAGCATGTCCATTGCCCTGGGGGTAATAAACGGTGGATTAGTGATGGATGATGTGGAATTTTTCACATAGTTCATCTATGTCCTGATTTTGGAATTGCTTCCCATGATCAGTAATAAGATGCATAGGGATACCATATCTACAAATGATATAATTAAGGATAAACATGGATATTTGTTTGCTAGTGGTATTGATCAATGAAACATCTTCAATCTATTTGGTAAAATACTTAGTTGCAATGAAAATATACTTATGGTCATTGGAAGATGGAGGGTGAATTATGCCCACAAGGTTGAGTCACCACTGACTGGATGGAAATGTGGTTGTAAAAGGATGGAGCTCCCATGTTGGTGCATGAATAATATTCCCATGAATCTGACATTTCTTTCATTTCCTAGCAAAGTGAAAGGAATATATCTCCATAATAGGTTAGTAGTAACCCATACACATGAGCTTCTTGGCCAAGGAAGGAAAACTCAAATGTGTCCCACAAATACCCTCGTGGACATCTCGTAAAGCAGCTTGAGCTTCATCATGTTCAATATATTGTAAGAGAGTACCATCAAGACCTCACCGATATAGGGTTTCAGATACTAAGACATAATGGGAGGCTTGGCTTAGAAAGGTACATTTTTGGTTTCTAGATAGTTTGGGTGGAATGACATTGTCTTTAAGGTAGGGATATATTTTTTCATAAGCTAGGGATTCTTGTCCAATAATATGACATATGATAATTGTATCAGGATCATCATACGTGGGATAAGTCAAATATTCCACTAAGAACTCAAAATGGGCCTTTGTATCTTCTACATCAAAAAGAGAAGTAATTGTAGCCATAGCATTTGCAGCCTTATTATCATGTCTTGGAATTTTCTAAAAGGTAATTATATTAAAATACTACTTAAAGTCATCTACCATACATTTATATGGTAATAACTTGTCATCCTTAGTTGGATATTCATCATTGACTTGATTAATAATCAATTGGGAGTCTCCATACACATTCAGCTCTATAACCTTCCATTATAAAGCTATCTTTACTCCTATCATCAATGCTTCGTACTCAGTTACATTATTTGTACAAGGAAAGAGTAACTTGTAAGACTTTGGGATTGTATACCCTTGTAGGGTAACAAATAGTACTCCAGCTCCTAAACCATGTTGAGTGTATGATCCATCAAAATATAACTTCGACGTCTATGTAGATAATGTCAAAATATGTGTATCTAGAAACTATATATGTATAGGATGATCATCTGTCAGTGGTGCCTCAACTAATTAATTTTCAATTACTTGTCCTTTAATATCCTTCCTATCCACATACTCGATATCAAATTCACTAAGCAACATAACCCACTTAGCCAATCCTCCTGTCAATGTCATTTTGCTCAAGAGATATCTTAAAGGATCTATCTTCGCAATAAGATTAATAGAATGAGATAACATGTAGTGTCACCATTTCTACAAAGAAAAGATGATAGCCAAACATGCTCATTCAATTGGAGAATAAGTGAGCTCATATCCCACAAGAGTGCAAATAATGCAATATATAGCCTTTTCTTTACCTTCTTGGTCCTGTTGTGCTAGAAGAGCACCTAGAGAGGCTTCCGTAGCTGAAATATAGAGCAAGAGTGGCTTGCCAGGAATTGGTGACACAAGAGTAGGAAGTTTTGTCAAATATTTCTTGATCTTATCAAAGGCTTCTTCACACTTATCATCCCACTTAAATGAGATGTATTTATGTAATAGGTGCTAGAAGGGATGACTTTTGTTTTCCAGTTGAGAAACAAATCTTCTAATTGACTCGAGTCATCCTTGTAAAGATCTTAACTGATATTTGTAGGGGAAGACATCTCCATGATTTCTTTGACTTTTCCTGGATCAAATTCTATGCCTTTATTCGAGACAATATACCCTAAGAACTTTCTTGATGTAACCCCAAACACGCACTTCTTTGGATTGAGTTTGATCTTGTATTTTTCCATTTGGGTGAATATCCTATTGAGCACTCTCAAATGACCTTCTCTATTTTTAGACTTTATTAGGATATCATCTACATAATCTTCCATTATAGTATACATTATGTCATGGAAGATTTTGGTCATGGCCTGCTAATAAGTTGCTTCGGCATTCTTGAGCCCAAAATGCATGACATTCCAATAGTATGTGCCCCAAGGACATGTGAAAGCAATTTTCTCCTTGTCTTGTGACGCAATCTTGATCTATTTATAGCCTAAAAAATCATCCATTAAGGATAACATCGCATGACCAGCTGCCAAATCAACTATGATATCAATGTTAGGCAATGGAAAGTCATCTTTAGGACAAGCCTTATTCAAATCTTGAAAGTCTATACAGATCCTGATAGACCCTGATAGACTTGTCTGGTTTTGATACTGGTACAATATTTGAAATCCACTCGGTATAATCAATGGATTGAATGAATCCAACATCTAGGAGATTTTTCAATTTTTCTTTCATGAGGAGTGTGATATGGGGATGCATCTTTCTGAGCTTCTACTTAATTGGTTTAATCCCTGGTGTAATAGATAAGTGATGCATAATAAGATTAGGATCCAATCCCGACATGTCATCATAAGACCAGGCAAAGTTGACTTGTCTTTCCTTGAAAAATTGGAAAAATATTTCTCTTTCTAATTCTGTTAAAGATGTTGCTACTTGAAGAATACACTTGGACTCCTTTGTTCCAATGTTGAGAGGTAATGTTGGTTCAATAAGTATTGCAGATTGTTCGTGATACATATAATTGGAGAGAGTGTCAATCCTTCCATCTTCAGGTGCCTCAAAGAGGTTTTTACCCTCATATGCATATTTTCTTTTTACTTCTTCTGGATCTAATATTGCCACTGAGTGGTTTTCACCATTAGATCTATTTATAATTTTTATATTTTTATGACTGAAAATATTGGCACGCTCTCCAAAATAAGCCATGTCATTGAGTTCTATAGGAAATCATTACTTATGATCCCTTGGTGGTAGATGATCTGTAATTCCAAGATAATCGATAATTGCATCGTCATTCTAGAAAATGTCAAGTTCTAGATTATTGGGAGAATCCCAATCTATAAGCTCAGGATGGACGAGGGGCAATAGATCATTTGGGTCAATTTCAAAGGTGGCTATGGTATTTATGGAGAAATTATCAAGGTTTATGATAGTATCATCAAGGTCTATTTCGATACTCTCACCTGAGTTATCTCTCACATGATAATTCTCACTTTCCTCATGATTGTTTGGAGTAGTACTATGTGGGACTAATCCTAGTGATTCAGTCCTTGAACTATCTCCCTCATGGTAAGCATCACTATAGGTATGCCTTATTCAAATCTTGAAAGTCTATATAGATCCTGATAGACCCTAATAGACTTGTCTGGCTTTGATACTAGTACAATATTTGAAATCCATTCGGTATAATCAATGGATCAAATGAATCCAACATCTAGGAGATTTTTCAATTTTTCTTTCACAAGGAGTACGATATGGGGATGCATCTTTCTGAGCTTCTGCTTAACTGGTTTAATCCCTAGTGTAATAGACAAGTGATGCATAATAAGATTAGGATCTAATCCTGACATGTCAGCATAAGACCAGGCAAAGTTGACTTGTCTTTCCTTGAAAAATTGGAAAAATATTTCTCTTTCAGATTCTGTTAAAGATGTTGCTACTTGAAGAATACACTTGGACTCCTCTGTTCCAATGTTGAGAGGTAATGTTGGTTCAATAAGTATTGTAGATTGTTCACGATACATATAATTGGAGAGAGTGTCAATCCTTCCATCTTCAGGCACCTCAGAGAGGTTTTTACCCTCAGATGCATCTTTTCTTTTTACTTCTTCCGAATCTACTACTGCCACTGAGTGGTTTTCACCATTAGATCTATTTATAATTTTTATATTTTTACGACTGAAAATATTGGCACGCTCTCCAAAATAAGCCATGTCATTGAGTTCTATTAGAAATCATTACTTATGATCCCTCAATGGTAGATGATCTGTAATTCCAAGATAATCGATAATTGCATCATCATTCTAGAAAATGTCAAGTTCTAGATTATTGGGAGAATCCCAATCTATAAGCTCAAGATGGACGAGGGGCAACAGATCATTTGGGTTGTTCTCAAAGGTGGCTATGGTATTTATGGAGAAATTATCAAGGTTTATGATAGTATCATCAAGGTCTATTTTGATACTCTCACCTGAGTTATCTCTCACATGATAATTCTCACTTTCCTCATGATTATTTGTAGTACTATGTGGGACTAATCCTAGTGATTCAGTCCTTGAACTCTCCCCCTCATGGTAAGCATCACTATAGGTATGAACAAAATCAACTCATATTTCTTCAATATAGTTAGATAATGAATCCCATTCATAATCGTTAGAGTCAGTATCATCATCTTGTCCTTGATTATCCCTAACCCTAAGTTTATCAATGATTTATTTTTCTATCCTCTATTTTTCCTTATCCACATACTTTCCATCCTTTCAGAATTCTAATTCAGAAGCTTTAGAAACTTTATTGAAGGATGTGATCTTTTCTTTACCCTTAGATTCTTTTGGTTCATCTCCTTTATAACCCAGTCCTATTGTATCCCTTTTACAATTTGGATTTTTCAAAATTGGTTTTATGACACCATCTCTTTGCAATCCTACAAGTCCACTACCTTGATAGCCCATCTATTTTAACAAAGTATATCCTTTACCATATACATCATGTGATATATATTCATGTTTCATTTCTTCCTCATTCTTGTGTTGATTAAGAAAATGGTTAGCATTACACTTAGCTGCTTATTTTGATATAGTGCGCCCACTTATAAATTTTCCATAAATAGTTGTAGAAGGGGCTTCTGATTTTTGTTTTATAATCAAGGATTTCCCATATGAATTAGGAGATAAAGGTAATTATGTGATACAAAAGGATTGACCCAAAGTGTAATCTCCCATACTTTGTTCTTTTATGTCTATTTTGATACCACTAGATTTAGATGTTGATGCCACATTACTTGGATCAATACGTATTGTTGCAGAAGATCTAGCATGATTATAAGGTACCAGAGACTCAAGTGATATCTTTACAATGTTACAATATTGAAAAGGATTGGGATCTCCTTTGATAGTGATGCAAGGGCAGGGTCAAGAGAGGCCAAGCAATGGAATGCCCTAATGATCTAGCCTGCTCAACCACACACTTCCCAATGATTGATACCAACACTAAATCCATGATCCATAATAAATGCACAAGTCAACCTCAACAAAAACTCAAAAGAAACTACTCGGCAAGCAAGGATGACTGAGCAATAGACAAGCATCGTCGAGCACCAGTGAAACAACTAACCACCAAGGAGATAACCGACCACGCTTGGTAACCAAAGGAAACCAACCAACTACCGACCAACATGGTCAAAGAAGGAACCGAGAAATAGAGACAAACTCCAAAATGTTTTTGGTGACATAGGATTGCGAAGGACCCAAGATGCTCCTACATCAGACACCTGGGGTAATTTGAAATGATTCTCTGAATCATTTGGTAGGTATGATATGAGCTGCATCCAACTCAGACTGTAAAATCCATGAACTATCTTCCATCGGTCTCTTCTTCCATTTTACCAGATATTCCATATATTATTTTCCTCTTGTACTTTTTCCCACCCTTTGCTTCAGGATCTTCTCAACTTTTTCATTCTGCTTCTTAGGATACTCTGTCGGTACTGTCACTTCTTCATCAGGTTCATGATACTCATATAAATTAGCAATGTTGAAAATTGATGATATGTCCATGTCATCAAGTAATTCAATCTCATATGCATTTCCACTATCAAATTTCTTCAAAATCTTGCAAGGTCCAAACTTCTTCATCTTCAGCTTCCCATATGTTCCAACAGGACATCGACCTTTCTTCAAATGAACCATCACTTCATCACCAACATCAAAATTTTTATGTCTCCTTGATCTATCAACTCTATCTTTGTACTTATGATTAATCTCTTCCAGCTTCAGCTTCACATCTTCATGCAATGTCTTCATGTACTCAGCAAATTTTACTCCTTCAACACTTCTCTTACTTACATCAGCAATGTCTCTCTAATTAGATATACCTCTCAGTTGTATGCCATTCACAATCTCAAATGGTGTTTTTTTCAGTAATCCTATTTACTGAATTATTGTATGCAAACTCTGATTGTGCCAACACAGAATCCCAATTACTTGGTGTGTCTCCAACTAAGCATCTTAGAAGATCTACCAAACTTCTGTTTACAACCTCTATATGTCCATCAGTTTGTGGGTGAAATGTAGAACTGTACTTCAACTCAGTGCCAAATTTCTTCCAAAGGGTTTTCCAAAAGTATTCAACAAATTTACTGTCTCAGTCAAAGATAATACTCCTCGGTAATCCATGCAATCTGACAATTTCCTTAAAGAAAAGATATGCTACATGTACTGCATCTGATGTCTTTCTACAAGGTATAAAATGTGCCATCTTAGAAAATCTATCCAAAACAAAAAATATAGAATCATTCCCTCTTACTGTCTTTGGTAAGCCAAGAACAAAATCCACACTGATATCAATCCAAGGTTTCTCAGGTACAACAATTGGTGTATACAATCCAGTATTCTGACTTACTCCTTTTGCAACTTGACAAATTCCACAACTTTTCACAAATTTTTGAACATCTTTATACAACTCCAACCAAAAGTACTTCTCCTTAAGAAAATTCCATGTTTTATCAATACCAAAATGTCCAGCCAAACCACTACTATGTTTCTCCTTTATCAAATTAGTTCCCATTACTCCTCTCCTTAGACACAACTAAATACCTTTAAATAACATACCTTCCTGAATAAAATATTCATCCCATTTAGTATCTTGTTGATCTTGAATAGGTGCTCTGCACTTTCTCCATGGCTCAGAAAGATCATGATCAAACTCATAAGAATCTCTCATTTCATCAAAATCAAGAACTTCAATTTTCATCTCAGTCATCAAAGATCTTATTCTACTCAATGCATCAACAACTCGGTTAGTGACTCCACTTTTATGCTTTATCACAAATGTGTAACTCTACAAATACTCAACCCATTTCATATGTCTCTGATTCAACTTATTCTGACTACCTAAATATTGTAAAGCCTTATGATTAGTATACAACACAAATTCACTCGGTATCAAACAATGTCTACATTTCTTCAGTGCTTGAACAATAGCATATAATTCTTGATCATACATAGAATATTTCCTTCTAGCATCATTCAAATTTTTACTAAAGAAAGAAACATGTTTACCTTCTTGACTCAACATAGCTCCAATTGCACTTCCACTTGCATCACATTCTACTTGAAATACCTTACTGAAATTAGGTAATGCCAAAATAAGTAATTTAGCAACCTTCTACTTCAGAGTCTCAAAACTTTTATCAGATCCATGTGTCCACTTTAATTCCCTTTTATCTCCTCTCATAGTCTCATTCATAGCATTACAAATAGAACTAAAATTCCTTATGAACTTTTGGTAAAAATTTGCCAAACCATGAAATTATCTTACCTCACTAGCATTCACAGGTGTGGGCCAATTCAAAACAGCTTCAAACTTTTCAAGATCCATCTTCAAACCATCAGCTGAGATCACAAATCCCAAATACACAATCTCTTCTTTCATGAATGAACACTTTTTCAAATTTGTCAGTAACTTTTATTCTTTCAGTCTCTACAAAACTTGTCTAACATGCAACAAATGCTCTTCTCTGGTCTTACTAAATATCAAAATATCATCAAGATATACAATCAAAAAATTACCCAAGAATTTCTTCAAAACTTCATTCATCAGCCTCATAAAAGTACTTGGTGCATTAGTTAAACCAAAAGGCATAACCAACCACTCATACAAACCTTCTTTTGTCTTGAAAGAATTCTTCCATTCATCACCCTCTCTAATTCTGATCTGATGATACCCACTTTTCAAATCAATTTTGGTAAAGTAATTTGCTCCAGTCAAACTTTCCATTATGTCATCCATTCTCAATATAGGAAACTTATACTTCACTGTTATCTTATTGATTTCTTTGGAATCAGTACACATTACACATTCTCCATTCTCCATTCTTCTTGGGTGCTAATATAATAGGTACTACATAAGGACTCAAACTTTCTCTGATCAAACCTTTCTCCAGAAACTCTTTAATCTGTCAGTTCAATTCCTAATTCTCAGTAGGTGTCAACTGATGAGGTACTTTATTTGGTAAACTAGCTCCAGGGATTAGATCCATGCAATGATCAATGCTTCTCTTTGATGGAAAACCATTAGGTACATTATCAGAAATGATATCACTGTACTCGGTGAGTAACTTATCAATCTCCTCAAGAACACTATCCTCTATTTTCTTACTCAGTTTGTTAGGAATCACAGCAAAACATACATCATTCCTCTTCAAAGAGTTAACAAAATTTCTTCCCTCCATCAAAAAAAATTTCACAGATGTGCAAACATTACTAACAGGTTCTTCCATCAAAGGTAACAAGATTTGTTTTTTTCCATCAGCCACAATAGTATACTTATGCAATCTCCCATCATATATAGCATGTCTATCATATTGCCAATGTCTACCCAACAAAATCTGACAATAATCCATAGGCATGATATCACATAACACATTATCATAGTACTTTCCAATCTTCAAATTCACATAGCATTGTTCACTTACCAAGAGTGTATGCTCATCTTTGATCCATGAAATCTGATAGGGCTTCAGATGTGCCAACCTTTCCAACTGCAACTTTGTGACCATTTCCTCAGATGCCAGATTCTCTGAGCTACCACTATCAATGATTACCTTCCAAACTTTTTTAGAAACTCTACATCTAGTCTTGAACAAACTTTTCCTTACCAGATATTCCTTTTTGCTTTCTTTCAACAGTTCTCTCCTTACCATCAAGTTATTTTCTTTCTCAAGTTCATTCGGTGACTCTTCTTGCACCAAGGCATTTCTACTACTACTAGCCTTCTTACTAGCATGTGTACATTCAAAATATCTATGTCCTTCTTCTCCACAATTGTAAGAAGTTCCTCAGAAACTTCCTCTACTATAACCACCTCGGTAGTTATTGCATCTGCCTCTAGATGAACTTTCACCTTTCCACTTGGTCTTGCCTTTATCCAGATTTGTCTTTTCAGGTTCAGATCTATCATTTTCACCATTAGATCTACCTCTTCCTCTAGGGAATCTACCACCTCTACCTCTTTGCCTCTGCTCATGTCTCTTGTTCAATTTCTCCTCAACTTTTAATGCAAATTGATAAGCCTCTTCAATGCTCTCCAACTTGACCAAACTAATTTCCTCTTGGATGGAAACTCTCAAACCATTTAGGTATCTACCAATTATTTCCACATCATCTTCATCATGTCCAGATCTGATATCTAATCTATAAAATTCCTTAGTATACTCTTTTACCGAGCTATCTTTCTACCTTAAACTTTGCATTCGCTGAACTAGATAAATCTGATAATCATAAGGTAAGAAGTTTCCTTTCAATTTTTTCACCATTTTATTCCATACCTTAATTTTGTCTTTTCTTTTCCTCTTCCTATCCAATTGCAAATGTTCCCATCATAAGGATGCATGACTTTTCAACTTTGTGCTTGCAATCTTCACTTTCTTATCTTCAGGAATGTTTTCATACTCTAAATACTTTTCCATCTCGGTGATCCAGCCCACCAATTCATTAGAATCCAATTTTTCACCATACTCAGGAGGATTGAAATCTGGTGTAGAGTTCAAACTTGTCAAAGCCTTCAAAAATATTTCTTCACCTTGATCCATAATAGGTGCAAGTTCTACATTCACCTATTCTTCCTCAACTTCATCATCACTAACATATTCAAGATGTCTGCCTCTTCTTTGGGCTTTTTCAATAGCTTCTAATCTAGCAACAATCTACCTTAGCATATCTTCCAATCCTAGATCTGCCTCTCACCTCCCATGAACCATCTTGGCAACCCTCTGCAATTTTAGGTTAGATCGCAATCTGCTACCCCACATCAATAAACTACGGCTTCTCAAGAGGAACCTACAAACCTAGATCAAGACCTAACCTCACTCTAATACCACCTGATGAAAGGGAAGGGTCAAGAGGGGCCAAATAATGGCACACCCTAATGATCTAGCCTGCTCAACTACACACGAAAGAAACAATAAACAATAGTGAGAGAGAGAATGCAATATCTATCATTAAGTTTATCAAATAGAATCATACATGTCAAGCTGTAAGGCCTTCCCAATTAGGGCCAAATATTACAATGAATTACAGAAGTCCTCAAACATGTGAGGATCTTCCAGTAATCTCCAATCTCTTATTTTTTTATCTCCATCTAAAACTACCTCCTAAACTACAACCAAACAACTACATTTATACAAGAGTCTATCGAACTAAGTTGGCCTTCAGATCCACAATCAACGGAAGGAACAATCAAATCTAGGACCACATGCCTCCCAATGATTGATACCAACACTAAATCTATGACCCATAATAAATGCACAAGTCGGCCTCAACAAAAAATCAAAAGAAACTACTCAGTAAGCAAAGATGATCGAGCAACAAACAAGCATCGATGAGTGCTAGTGAAACAACCAACCACCCAGGAGATAATCGACCACACTAGGTAACCAAAGGAAACCGACCAACTCGATCAAAGAAGGAACCGAGCAACATAAACAAACTCCAAAATGTTTTTGGTGACATAGGATTGCCAAAGACCCAAGATGCTCCAGCATCAGATAGTTATTTCTTGACCATTGTAGGTACATTTGAAATATTGATGATAAATTGATGGTACAGCTTGCATAGAATGAATCCAGGGTCATCCCAAAATAATGTTATATGCAAGTTCCATATAAAGAACTTGACAAAGAATGCCTTTGACTACATAACCTACTCTGATAGGTAGAACTAAAGATCCCTTAAATGATCTCTCTTCCTCATCATAAAATTTGATTATGATTTTCTTCTTTGGATCTTCAACATTTTCAGAAAAATCCTAATGCAAGGACTAGTTTCAAAGTGCATATATTCAAGCTAGCTCCTCCATCTATTAGAACTCTTTTGATTTTATGATTTTGGACAAGGACTTCTATATGGAGTGGAGCATTATGTGGTTGATTTATGTCTAGATCATCATGCTCAGTAAAAGATAGGTAATTTGGAGTAGTCAAATGTCCCACCATAGCTTGGAATTGGGCTTGATCTAGATTTTTAGGGACACGAGTTTCTAGTAGATATTTCTCAAGAATATCTTTATGAGATGGTGACAAACGCAAAAGCTCTAATATAGATATTTGGGTAGGTGTTTTCTTCAATTGATCAAAAAGATTGTATTGAGTTGGAACATTGGGTGTAGACTTTGGAACATAGACAAACTTATTTTGCGAGGTGGTAGGTTTGGATGGGACACCTTGCAAAGTAACCTTGGATTGGGCTTGAGTGGTCACATTAACTGGTTGACTCTCAGAATTTTCTTTGATAGTAATCACATTGACATAATACTGAGAAGGGTGACATTCTAAGATTTGGTTAACATACTTATAGGATGTGGTATTATAGTTGGCTTGATTATCACCCTTAGTATTGGAAGTATTAGGATTAAGTAATACTGAGAGGGGGAGTGAATCATTATTACAACACTTTAACTTAAACTTCAATCAATTGCAAATAAACTATATCAATATTGAAAAGAAAAGAATATAAACACATAACACATAACTAATAACACCATTATTTGTTTTTGAGGAAACCTTGGCCAAGGGAAAACCTCGGTGGGGATGGTACCCACAACTATGAACTAAAATATTGAATCCCTATTAGGAGATCTAGCCATGTTAGGAGAAAAGTATTACATAGTATATTTCCTTGCTAGAGGAATACAAAACCCTGTTAGGGGTATACAAAAACCATGTTAAAGGTATGGTGAGCTTACAACTCTTACAATCAAAATTTTGTTACAAAAGTGTTCTTCAATAATTTAATTGTACAAGCATCTTCTATGCTTTGATAGTTCTAGTTATAGCTCTGTCAATCTCTAATCTCACATCTATTATCTACCTTTACTAATATCCCAAATTCGCATCCATCACATATACTTCTCTATCACATAGTTTCACACTTATCGGTTCCACAAATTAATCTATACTTATATCAATTTTTCCATCTAGTCGGCTCTCAAATACAATATAAAACATAAAAATTACTTATACAAATGATAAATGTAAAGTTGGCGATCTTATATTACCAAAGTTTTGGCAATATACAACTTTTATCTAACTTATCACATTACCATTTCGTCTAGCCTTCCCTCAATCATCGCGACTATTCATGTACCTTATTTCATTGATTCTTTGTCTTCACATACCTTCATATCACTGTATCTTACTGATATCAGCACCAAAACACATGCGACCTTAACTGAAGGTCCTACATATCTAAACATGTGTTCCTCTAAGTTTTAAAGCCATAATATGTCATATATTATCTTCACTGACCAAAACTGTACTGCATTATACTGTTATTCTGATTTTGTACTTAGTCATTTTCATGACTGTCCCCCACACTTATAATCACTTTATGTGATCACTCCAACATTAAGTGTTGTCATAAATGAAAACCTTTAAGTGATCCCTAGTGCTCTCAAATCATCACTTGCCAACAATCTCTCCCTTTGGCATTAATGGAAACACTTAGCGAAAAATGACTAAGTGTCAGAACACTATCTTCCTTCTACTTCTCTATATACATATCCTTTGTTCTTCTTTTTATTTACTTATAATTTTCTTTTCATTTTTTTATCTTCTCATTAATTCTCTTTTCATTTTTCTCTTCTCATTTTTCTCTTCTCTTCCTCTCCCTTTGATATCAATGGCAAAGGTACTTACAAAATGACGAACTACAACTGATTTAGAACCTGAATGAAGAATCCGTAATTTAAGATTACTGAAGAGTTGCTGATTAGATATGCAAGATGATTAAATCAGTACTATGTTGTCATTGATGTCAACTAGCTTGATAGTACTTATCTTGTAAGTTACTATGCCGACACATCTGAAGAAAAGTGAAAGAAAATGAAGAATAGAAATATCTACATGAGGAAGATGTATATATCAGATGAGGATAAGGAATACACTGAGTAACTTGTTGATGAGTCTATGACTTGATGGTATTGACTTTATTATGTTGCATTCATCTATGATGAAGAATAGAGCTAAAAGACACAAAGCAGTGTTGTCAGTAAATGAAGCATTCCAGTATACACCGACGGAGTATAGTGTATACCGAGCATAGTGTTAACCGAGCTTGTATTCACCGACGCATTTCTTTGTTAACCGAGCATAACAGAATGGAATTAAATGATCAATTTAGCTGATAAAGTGATGAGTTGTAAAGTGTATGAAATTGAGGTAACATATAAGGTTTGTTATGAATATCAACAACTAACATAATTCATGGAAGATCTAATGGAGCAGATTGAAATGTGTTACTGACACATCAGTCAAAGAAGGTTAAAGTGGAAAAATCAATGAATAAGATTAAGCGGAAAAATCTGATGGAGGAAAAGAAAATGATTTACTCATCTATATAAGAGACATTGGTTTCATTGTTGAAACAATGCTGGAAGAAGAAGATACTATAGAATTATCATGTGAAGAAGTTTTCATGCATTCTGATCATACTGGTTAATAAGAACCGAGCTGCAGAACATTTACTAAGCTACAAAGAGTAATTACCGATGGACTTAAGTTGATATAAGATTGAATCTGAAGTGATATATTGATCAGAAAGATTTGAATGAGCTAAACATTGATCTATAAACTGTAATTGAAGTTGTTTCCAAGCAGATCTTCTACTATTACATATTTAACCATTGTACACAGTCAAATCTCTTAACCGAGTGGACTATGAAAGTCTTTTTGATGTTTCATTCATAGAGTGAACATTGTTATCCTATCAACCCCAGAGTGACTACTGGTTGGATGATAACTTCTGGTCTAAAATCCTCTAACAAGGTCACACCTAACGGTGTGTTTGTAAACCTTTAACAAGGTTAGGTCTTCACCGACCTCACTTCAGAAGAGTGAATATTTTGGGTTGCCGGTCCTAGGTGGTTTTTCCCTTCACAGGGTTTCCACGTTAAATCTATTGTGTTATGTGTTGATTGTGATATTTTCTTGTTATCATACTTTTCATATTACATGTTAGATTTGATCAGTAACTACTATAAGTTTTAGATTAACAATCAATAAAAACACAGACAGTGAAAGTATTTTATGTTTACCAAGTAGCAGAAGTTGAAGAATTTGTTTTGGATTATAAATTTTGTGTTGGGACACTAGATAACTAATTCACCCCCCTCTCAGTTATTCTAACAATTGGTATCAGAGCATTGGTTGCTTAGAACAGAGTTTTAAAGACTCCAGCAAAAAGGTCTCAAGATGTATAAGAGGGAAGTGCCAAAGCTGAACAAAGAGAACTTTGTAGTATGGTAGAGCCAAATGAAGTTGCACATATCTAGAATTGGGAATTCTACACTAGAACTGATGGAGAATGGCTACATTGAACTGACACCAGGTCCCCTGACACTTGATCAACTGAAGGACAGGCATGAACACAATATTGCTATGATGGAACTTGTTTTTGCCTGTACCAATGCCGAATTTGAAGACATTAAGGGATGCACAACTGCCAAAGCAATGTGGGATAAATTGACTCAAATATACAGTGGAGATGAGAATGTTAAGAGAGCCAGAGAAGAAATCCTAAGAGGTCAATTTGATGATATGAAGATGAAAGAAGGTGAGAACATTGTGCAATACACAAATAGACTAAAAGAGGTAGTACATGCTATTAGAGCATCCGATGGAGTTATTGAGGATGAAACAATGATAAGCAAGATTCTCAAAATGTTGCTGCCAATTTATGCAATCAGGATCTCTACAATTCATGAAACAAGGGCTACATCCAACCTTACTCTTGACACACTGATCGGTAAGCTTACAATCTTTGAATTGAATAACTTTGATGACAATGTTGTACCTTATGTTGAATCTGCTTTCATGACCTCTTTGAAGATTGGTGAATCTAGTAGCAGGAATAGTAAGAATAATGATAGTGATAGTAGTATAGATGAAGAACTTGATGAGCTTGAAGCTCTTATGGCCAGAAGATTGCCCAAAGGTAAAGGAAGGTATAGAGGTAAGCTACCTTTAGCATGTTTTAATTGTAAAGAAGTTGGCCACATCACTGCTAGATGTCCGAATAAGAAAGATGATGATAGATCCAAAGATCGATCTGAAGGAAGCTATGGGAGAAGAGTCAATAGAGGCTACCGATACAACAACAGAGATAACCAAGATAGCTATGACAAAGGGAAAAAGGTAAGTTACATAGCTAAAGAATTTGAATTTGAATCTGACACTGATGATAATGTAGAAGTAGTATTTTTTGCTATGAAAGATGATTCAGAGGAAGAAGAGAAACATGAAGAAACAGCACTAATCTCTAAAGTAAGCAGAAATGATACATGGATCATAGATAGTGGTTGTACACATCATATGACTGGTGATATAGAGAAATTTGATCTACTTGATGAATATGATGGAGGATCTGTAAGGATGGGAAATGATGCACCCTATATTGTAAGAGGTAAAGGTTCATTGATGATTAATGATAGAATAAAATGTGAAAATGCATACTAGGTAGATGGACTAAACTATAATTTGTTAAGTGTGGCACAACTAAATGACTCAGGCCACCAAGTTGCTTTTGAGAGAAGAAAGGTAAAAATCTATGATGATGGAGGAAGACTTGTCGGAACCAGTACACAATCTAGAGGTAATCTATTTTATCTTGATATTGATCAATCTTCTTATTTATTAATGAAGGATGAAGATGCATGGTTGTGGCATAAAAGGTTATGCCATGTGAATTTTGATAACATGATCAAGATTAGTAAGAGGAAAAGAGTTAGAAGATTGCCTAACTTATCAAAACTGGATCATGCTAAGTGTCTTGAATGTCAGAAAGGTAAGATGACTATGTCTAGTTTTAAAAGAAAAAACTACTCAACAAAGAAGATACTTGAGTTGGTTCATACCGACCTATGTGGTCCTATGAGAACTCAGAGTTATTATGGTAATAGATACTTTATTCTTTTTGTTGATGACTATACTAGACTGATGATAGTTATGTTCTTAAAAGAAAAATCTGAAGCTTTTAAGATGTTTAAGTGGTATAAAGCTAAGGTAGAAAAAGAGACTGGAAAAGAATTAAAATGATTAAGATCTGATAGAGGAGGTGAATTTATCTCTCATGAATTTACTAATTTATGTAATGACCATGGTATTAAGAGATAGGTCTCTGCACTGAGAACACCTCAGCAGAATGGGATTTCTGAAAGAAGGAATAGGTCAATCATTGATTGTGCTAGAACACTGATGATACAAAAGAATGTTCCTCAGACATATTGGAGAGAAGCTATCAGTACAGCTATATATGTGCTTAACCGAGTACAACTGAAGAAGGACACCAACTAGACACCTTATGAGCTATGGTTTGGACACAAACATACTGTAAGTTATTTCAAGATTTTTGGAAGCAAATGTTTTATTCTGAAAGATGAGAGAAATGGGAAATTTGATTCTAAAGGTGATAAAGGAATATTCTTAGGATATTCTACTAAGAGTAAAGCATATAAATGTCTGAATAAGGTTACAAATAAGATGATTGAAAGTACTAATGTATGTGTTGATGAGTTTGATGACAAGAACACAGAGGAAAGAAAGGAATCGGAAGACTGGTAGATTCACTTACATTGAACTTCCTGACTATCTACCGAAGTCACAACCTGTGATAATCGGTCAAGAGGAAAATAACCCCGTGGAATAGGAAAGGGAAACTGACAAACAAGATGGAGCTACCGAGCAAGCACATGAACCTGAATAGGATGAACAAGAAAGGAGAAACTGAGTACTGGCTAGTTTTTTCAGGAGACATCATCCTGAGACACAAATTATTGGAGACAGACAAGCTGGCATGCAGACAAGAAGCAAAACAAGACAAGGTACATGTCTAGTTTGTGAGCTTGAACCCAAGAATGTGAAAGTTGCACTAGAGAATGAAGAATGGGTTAATGTAATGAAAGAGGAAATAGAACAAACAGAGAAGAACAAAACTTGGTCCTTAGTACCCCGACCTAAAGATAAAAATGTTATCAGTACTACATAGATATTCAGGAACAAAGTGAATGAAAATGGTGAAGTGACAAGAAATAAAGCGAGATTGGTATGCAAGGGATATGCACAAGAAGAAGGCATTGACTATGGTGAGACATTTGCACATGTTGCTAGATTGGAAGGAGTTAGAATGCTACTTGCATATGCTACACACAAGAAATTTAAGGTTTATCAAATGGATGTGAAGTCAACATTTTTTAATGGTATACTTGAAGAAGAAGTCTACATAGAACAACCTAAAGGATTCGTTGATCCAGACAACAGAGACATGGTATGTAGATTACACAAAGCTTTATATGGTTTGAAGCAAGCACCGAGAGCATGGTATGAAAGGTTACATACTTACTTGTTAGGTATTGGATTTGTAAGAACTAGTGAAAACAACAATTTGTACATGAAAGGTGATACTGATGACACTATTCTTATTGCTAAAATTTTTGTTGATGATATTATTTTTGGAGGTCAAGATCATGAATGTAAATCTTTTTTTGATGACATGAGGAATGATTTTGAAATGTCTATGTTCAGAGAGATTAAATTCTTTCTTAGATTACAAGTGATTCAACAAAGTGATGGGATATTTATCATGCAGTCCAAGTACATAAAGGAAGTCTTGAAGACATTTGGCATGGAAGATGCTAAACTTGTGGGAACACCAATGGCTACTGGATGTAAATTGATTAAGGAAGATGAAAATACAGAGGTAAACCAGACACTTTACCGATCCATGATTGGTAAGCTAATGTATGTAGTTCACAGTAGACCAGATATAACACATGATGTGGGAATTGTTACTAAATTTTTTGCTAATCCTAGAGAATCACACATGATTGCTACTAAAAGGATCTTAAGATACCTGAAAAAGATAGAGGATTATGGTTTATGGTATCCTAAGGAAGGTAAATTTGAACTGATGGTCTATACCGATGCTAATTGGGCTAGAAATGTGGATGATAGAAAAAGCACCACCGGAGGAGCATTCTTCTTTGGTGAAAGACTTGTAACCTAGACAAGTAAAAAGCAAGCTTGTATTTCTTAGTCTATAGCTGAAGTAGAGTATGTTGCTGCTGCTACTAATTGCTCAAACATTGCATATATCAAGCAAGTGTTGGAAGGAATGAATGAGGTAATCACTGACCCGGTGATTATATACTGTGACAACACAAGTGCTATTAATATTTCAAAGAATCCAATGATGCACTCTAAGACAAAGCATATATCAATTAAGTATCATTACTTAAGAGAACAAGTGCAAGAGAAGCAAGTGAAGTTAGAATTTGTTACATCTAAAGAACAACTTGCAGATATCTTTACAAAGCCTCTACCGAAGGACACATTTGAATATTTGAGGACTAGACTTGGGGTCCGTCCCCTGTCTATTGGTCACTAATGTGATCTTGATGTTGCATCAACTTACACTTATCAGAAGATCACACATGTTGATGCAGCATAGTTCACACTTTGGATAATGTTCAAGGTTGTGATTAAGTTTGAAGAATTGAAATAGATTGGGATATCAGTATACAGAGATACAAAGAATGTATTGGACAACAAAGAGTTACTTGGCTACTACAGAGCTAATTATTTATTTGTTTCTTTGGCATTATTGTCAAAAGGAGAGATAAATAATATGAAAAGGAAAGGGAGATATATGCACCGATGAGAACTATCTAAGAGAGAGAATGACAAAGTTGTATTTTATAATGTTTTTTAATAACATAGTGATTAAACATATTAAGCTAGGGAGACCTTGCACAACACAGCATTTGTTCACAGAGTTGTAGAATACATGTTTGGTATGTGTATGGTACACTTCATATTACTTGAGTTGTCATCAATGCCAAAGGGAGAGATTGATGAACTACAACTGATTTAGAACCTGAATGAAGAATCTATAATTTAAGATTACTGAGGAGTTGCTAATTAGATATGCAAGATAATTAAATTAGTATTATGTTGTCATTGATGTCAACTAGCTTGACAGTACTTATCTTGTAAGTTACTATACCGACACATCTAAAGAAAGGTGAAAGAGATGAAGAACATAAATATCTAGATGAGGAAGATGTATATATCAGATGAGGATAAGGAATACACTGAGTAACTTGTTGATGAGTCTATGACTTGATGATATTGACTTTATTATGTTGCATTCATCTATGATGAAGAATAGAGCTGAAAGACACAAAGTAGTGTTGTCGGCAAATAAAGCATTCCAATATACACCGACGAAGTATAGTTTATATCAAGCATAGTGTTAATTGAGCTTGTGTTTACTGATGCATTTCTTTGTTAACCGAGTAGAACATGAAGGAATTAAATGATCAGTTTAGCCGATAAAGTGATGAGCTATAAAGTGTATGAAATTGAGGTAACAGATAAGGTTTGTTATGAAGATCAATGGCTAACATAATTCATGGAAGATCTAATGGAGAAAATTGAAACGTGTTACTGACACATCAACCGAAGAAGGTTAAAGCAGAAAAGTCAATGAATAAGATTAAGTGGCAAAATCTGATGGAGGAAAAGAAAATGATTTACTCGTCTATATAAGAGACATTGGTTTCATTATTGAAACAACACCAGAAGAAGAAGATACTGCAGAATTAACATGTGAAGAATTTTTCATGCATTCTGATCATACTGGTTAATAAGAACCGAGCTACAGAACATTTACCAAGCTATAGAGAGTAATTACCGACGAACAATAAGTTGATATAAGATTAAATCTGAAGTGATATATTGATCAGAAATATTTGAATGAGCTGAACATTGATCTATAAACTGTAATTGAAGTTGTTTCAAGGAAAATCATCTACTGTTACATATCTAACCATTGTACACAATCAAATCTCTTAACTAAGTGGACTATGAAAGTATTTTTGATGTTTCATTCATAGAGTGAACATTGTTATCCTATCAACCCCAGAGTGACTACTGGTTGGACGATAACTTCTGGTCTAAAATCCTCTAACAAGGTCGCACCTAACAGTGTGTTTGTAAACCTTTAACAAGGTTGGGTCTTCACCAACCTCACTTCAGAAGAGTGAATATTTTGGGTTGCCGGTCCCAGGTGGTTTTTCCCTTCATAGGGTTTCCATGTTAAATCTCTTGTGTTATATGTTGATTGTGATATTTTCTTATTATCATACTTTGCATATTACATGTTAGATTTGATCGGTAACTACTATAAGTTTTAGACTGACAATCAGTAAAAACACAGACAATGAAAGTATTTTATGTTTACTGAGTAGCAGAAGTTGAAGAATTTGTTTTGGATTATACATTTTGTTTTGGGACACTGGATAACTGATTCACCCCCCTCTCAGTTATTCTAACACAAAACTCCAAAATTTTAAGCATATAAGAATTAGTGCTTGCTCACTAGATTCAGAATGTCTTGGAAGGAGTCTTCCAAGGTCTTCACTTCATCATCCCATGACTTGATCATAAGTTCACTGACATGGATCAATCCATTCAATGCATAAGATGTGGTCTCTACTGTCTTCAACTTAGTGGGTATAGAGTTTTTCATTGATCCTTTTATCTTCTCCATCTCTATGAGATGAGCTTCAAGAATTGAAAGCTTAGGAGTGATTAGACTCTTTAGAAAACCAAATCTTTCCTCTACTCTCCCTTTCTCTATATTCAAATCACTTATCTTATCCAAAATTTTGGATGTCTACTTGTCCATTTCCAACATAGTTTGTGAAGAGGTTTCACAACTGTCATTTATGTTGTCTAATGTAGCCATGTCCTTGGCTATGATATTTTCAATATTCTTTATGTGTCTACTAGGATTGATGCAATAACTGTAGAGTTTTCTTCCCTTTTCCTCATTGGTTTTAGCCTTAATTGATGTTGCTTTCAGAATGCCCAAGTCCCATAAGATGGACTGGAAAACTTCCTTCAACTTCTTTTCTAATTATCTATTCTCATCCATATCCTCTACAATCTTCAATAGTGACTCAAAATGGCTGTCAAAGTTGTCCAATGCCAAGTTCAAGTTCTCTGCATCATCCTTTCCTTGAAATGTAAGAGGTGTAGGGATTATTTTATTTACAGTCTCTACTGCCCTAGCAATCACCTTTACCTTCTTATCCCCCTTTTGTTCTAACCTTTCCTTTTCCTTAGAAAATACCATGAAGGATAACCTCATGAGTTTATCCTCATCCATGCTTTCCACATCAATGCTCACTGGGTTGGCCATACTTTCCAACAATAGGGTGGAGGAGGTATCTGTTTCTTGTTTAAGCTCAATTATTACCTCTTCTTCTTTTTTTACTCCTATCTCTTCTTCCTATTTTTCCTCTTATTGTTTCTCCTTCTCTTGTACTTTCTCTTCATGTTTTTCTTCTTTATGTTCTACCTCTTTCTTCCCTTGCTCTTCTACTATCATCGCACTGTCCAGATTTTCTTGAAATAGATTGTTTACTTCAAGTGAAGTGTCTCGTGATATAGGCACACCAGAAATGAAGAAGTCTGATTGCTTGTCAACTTTGCTTGCTTTATCACTCTCTTTAGTTTTCCTAGAGCTTTCTCCTATTCCTAAAGGTGTAGGCTTGGTAACCTTCGGAGGTGAGGTCTTCTCAGGCATGTCGCACATAATAATTTGGTCCAATTCCTTTTGTGTGTCTTCTATAACCTCATCATAATTTCTTTCCATTATCTTCACAAGTTTGGCCTTTGTTCTCAATAGAGGTTTCAACTCTTTAATGGTTCTCTCCCTCTCTTGTATGGAGACTACATGAAACATGTCTTCAATAGCCTTATTTCTTATAGTCTCATCCTCAGAATGTGCTAATTGTTTTCTTATTTCCAACTTGCTATACAAGTCCTTAGGAATACTACCTTATATTTCTAGAAAATTCTTCTTGTAGACTAACAAGTGCTCAATTACTATGTCCTCAATTACTGACTTATTTTCAGAGTCATACCTTTCATAATACATGTTCAGTGTCTTCAATTTTCCATCTCTTATTATCCTCTTTTATAACATCTTGATATTTGGCTTCCATAGATCTTGTGGCTTCTTTTGTACTTCTTTTTCCTCTTTCTTCTCAGTCACCTTGTCCTCTTTCTTATTTATTTCTACTTCTACCTTTTGTTTCTTTGGACTGATTGGTTTGTTAGATCTTGTAGATCTCCTAGGTGTGCTCACGAGTACATTTACTCATGCAATCTTCTCATGTGCAATTGATAAATCTATTATACTAGGAGTAGGACTTACTATCTTTTCTACTTTAGAAGGAGGAGGTACCTCAATTGCCAAGCTAGGGGATCCTTTTGTCATCTTTGTCCTTCTTTTAATTTTCCCTTAAAAATTCTTGCCTTCGCAGCAATGTCATCAACCATTTTCTCATCCTTCCTTTTTCTTGTCCCTTTATCCTATTCTTCTCTAACTTTTGCTAACTTTTCCAAGTTCCCCATCTCTCTCCAGATGTGTCTATCTCAGTTGCTAGTACATGTACAACTTGCATTGTGAGAACCTTAGAACTAACCTCATACCCCATAGGGTAACACCATTTCTTTCTTGGTTCTATTTCTTCAAAGCACACACAGTTAGTTTCAACCATGAAATAGATTGTGTCTTTATACTTCTATACCAACTCCTTAGGTATTCTATATCTCTCCTTCATTTTCCTTTGAAGGATCTTGATCATTATAAATAATTCACCATCTACCCAATCTTTATTCTATCTTCTAAAGATCTCTGATATCTGTATGCTAGTAGGTATACTATCTTTCCATGCTCTAGGGTACATTCTGGGAAATTTGTGTACAATGTGAATGTACATGTGCATCAGGAGTGAACCAAACTTGAAAGCTTTTGACTTGTCCTTCTTGATAATCCTCACATTCTCCAAGAACTGTTGTGCTAGGATTTCATATAAATTATATCTGGTGTTTTCCTTCACCATTCTATAGGCCATCATAATTACCCCTGCTGACATAGAATTAAGTCTACTACTATAGTACAAATTGTATCCTAGTAGCATTGCTACCAATCTCACATCTTGCTAAAAGATTTCATTCACAGTCATTGCTCTCTTCTCCCATTTAGAATGAGTTAGGGTTTCTAATTATTTCTTGATATTCTTCTCAGCTACATGGATGGCTCTAGTATTGTCTAATTCGGTTATCTCATGAATCAACTGGCTACATATCTTAACAGGTTGCTCTGCTATCCAAATGAGTTGATCATGGATTCTTCTTAGAATGATCTTGAACCATTTGGTCTCGTAGAACTCATTAAGAAGGATTAGCTTAATAATAGATTATTCTTCCAAATGTTTGAACTCTTCTTTCATTTTACCATTAGATTCTATCATCTCTCCTAATTCCTTATTGATTTCTACATCTCATATGGTCTCATACTTACAGTGTATGTAAGCCCTAATATATTCAACGTGTAACACGCCATGAGGGGTTTGCGAAAATGCTCCTTCCAGATCATCCTCACAAGACTTAAATGGGTGCCTCTTAAACTTATACCTTGGTCAATCAATAACATCAAATATCATAGGTGCATCCATATCTTCTTGAAAGAGTATAGAATCTAAATACCTTCAATATGCTAAAATCCGAGACTTTTTCCTCAGACGATCACGCAATGTAGTTGCTAGATGGTTGTAGTGCTTCTTAACTCTATTCTCCTTTGTCGCTACTAATCAAATGGTGTAGAAATGATATGTTTCAAGGTGTTTTATCCATTGCAAGGTGAGTGAATGCATTAATCATAGGTAGCTCAACTTCACACACTATCTAGTCAAACATAAATTTTGTGATCATAGGATATGAATCTCCAAGTACTGCGATCATAAACATAAACTCCATAGTATCTATACACATCATATCTAAGCTCACATGAGCCTATTCCACATAATTAGGGGCTGGATAAAATCTGTTGTCTGCATCCAATGCTCCCCCTAAGGCCATGCGACCTTCTAGGTCGATGTAGTAATGTCAACATCATGTGAAGACATAGTAGCATCTATTATCTCTCCCTAAACCAATGCCTTGTTAAAATCTTTTACCTTCTGTATCTTCTCATCATCTTCATTTTATGGTTTCTTGAAATGATTCTTAAACTCATCCATGTACTCAATAAGACTTTTACCACTATCACCAATATTCTTCCTTATAACCACATGTGGTGGTCCTCTTCTATTGTTTATTCCATTATACCTACAAAAATTCTCTATGTGCCCTAAGTTGTTTCGTTTGAAACATGTAGGTGGACTTCTGTCCTGATTAACCTACAGCTTACAATACCTTGCAATATGCCCAAGGTTATTGCATTTGTAGCATGTGGTCTTGGCTGCTAACTCTTCTCTAATGTAATCTTATTTGTTCCTAGACTGATCAAGCTTTCTACATTATATTTTCTTATGTCCATATGCATAATAGTTATAACAATAACTAGTAAAGGGTTTGAAAGGACCTTTACTTCTACAATCTCTTTTCATGTGTCCAACTTTGTTGCATCCAAAGAATCTACCTTTGAAAGGTATGATCTGATATTTAGGTTCTTCAAAAGTGGATCTATCTTTAGTCTTCACTTCATGTGATTCATCATTAGTTTTAGAACATTCTCCTTCATTGTATGCAATTCCAGTCATGTCCCCTTTAGGTTTCTGTCTTTCTCTTTGTTCATCAATTTTATCATTGCTCATGTGTAACTTCTCAATATGCAATTTGGATTGAATGAGTTCACCTTTTATGATCTGATTGTACTTCTCCAATTCCTGACATTTATCCTTGTAGTGATTAAGTTTAGTCTTGATTTTCCCTCTCTGCACATTTTCTTATTTTAGTGTCTTTGTAGTGCCTCCCTCATTTACCCCTTTGTACAAACATCCTAATGGTGTGGTTTCGACTGTCACTCTCAAAGGGAAAGGTCATGTTGGTCCCATGTGAGGGATAATCTGCTAGGAGGATTGTTTTGGAGCGTGTATCAACATTTTGCGTGAACTAGGAAATGTAGGATATAGTCTTGAATCGCTTTCCAGAGACCCTTAGAGTAGGGATGAGTCATTCATGTGGATGTAGTGACGGTTAGCCGCATTATGATTGATGGCATCATGAGATGCTCTTTCCCTAGATTTTCCTTATGTTTATCAAGAGTTTATCTTTGGAAGTCATGTCAGGTGTTTTAAGAGATTCTATCTTGGTATTATCTTTCTACATAATAGACCCAGTAATTAGAAATTTATGTTGTTGCATTATGATTTGTGTCCTGGTGGATAGAGGTTTGATCACCATTTGTGATGTACTCTTTTCATGTTACTTATACACTCAAAATCCTAGGATGCTCTGTGTTTAAAATAAGATTAATTGAATTCAACTGATCTTTGTGATAATACTATCAAGTGCATGTTTTATAGAAATTGTATTGGAATAAGGTAGTTTAAATAATAAAAGGGTGATATATATATATATATATATATATATATATATATATATATATATATATATATATATATATATATATATATATATATATATATATTCTAATGTAGTTAAATATTATTTCCCATGTGTATGTAATCTCTAGAAGAAATGCAGTAGGAAAGGTGTGAGTGTACCACTACTGGATGTTGAAATATTTCTATTTGGATATGAATGCTTACGTAAAGGACCATTTGAATTTATTTTATGTTCAGACATATATTAATAGAAAAGTGATTATTAGGTCCTGATGTTGAGTGGGAGATTTTGCATAGAACGCTTTGATGTTATAATAATGCAAGAAAAGAAAATCATTTGAAATGTAGCTTATAAATTATTTAGGACTTATTTTCACGCTGGATTATTAGGTCTTGACTTATGGTATTGATGAATTATTTAATTTAGAATATTATGCCATAATTTCATGTTTATACAAGAAGAGTGTATGTGAGATAATCATGGTTAATAAACTAGGTTAATTGATATATTTATGTTCTTGAAATAGCTTGATTTGAAATTAAGAAATGTATTATTGGAAGTAAGTGATTTTCTTGTGATAAAGTGTGGATGCAGTTGGACTATATGATGTACTTGAGTTTGATTATTTATTATGTATTTTATATGTTATTGACATTACATGAGCTACTGATATTTTGTCAAGTGTGCAGGTAAAACCATGGTTTATATAGGGGGAAATTAAAGATGGATACTTGTAAAATCTTGTTAAGCCAAGGTTATCTCCAAGGGGAGAAATTAACCTTGTTATAATGTTTATTGTTGTAAAGTGATGCATGGTTGTACTATTTGAATATGTTACTTTTATTTTAAATGTATGTCCACTTGGCATGCCATGTGTATTGTGATGTGTTGTACCCTTTTTATGGTGTCAATAGACACATGTATTGTGAGTTGGCATGGCCAAGTGCATTTAGTGTGAGTGGCCTTCTATTTTTAGAGCCTTGAGTGGGAATCTCTTTCAATTTTCATGAGTTATCTTTAGGTGGACTTTTGAGAGGCATTTAGTGACCCTATAGGTTAGTGGAGGTTAAAAATAGACTACCCCATAGGTGTGTCATGAGTTGGGGGTCAAATTTTGACCATTAAGATGTATTTTGGCTATTTTTGCCCCTCCAAAAAGATGCTCTTTTCAAAAGTGACGAAATTGGAGATGCATGCCAAGCCCTCTCCTCATTTTGAATTTCCCCCTCTTGATTGAAGGAATTAGGGTTTGTCTTCTTAAGGAGTTGGAGGGAAAATTAGAGGGTAATTGCCCACTCTCCAATTTTGGAGACTTGTGAGATTGTGAGAGTTTTTGGTTGTTGCTTAGCAAGGGAGGAGGCTTGTAGAAAGGAAGCTCATCTCAACCCACATTACCATTAGCTTGGATTGAGGTTGGTAATCTTGAGGATCTTGTTTCCTTTGTAATATGCAGATTTTACTTTCTTATGATTGTGTAAATGCAAAGTTTCTTGTGTATTTGTATGGTTTCTTAGTCTATGTATGCTTGTTGTTTTTCCTTGCTTAGTTTTGCATTTTCTTTCTTTTGGGATGTGCAAGGCCAAACTCGCCCTTAGGATGGAAGAGAACCTTGATGGGTGAAGGGCTAGAGTTGGGATTACCCATCTAGTTAAGAGTCCTTCCTCAGGGAGGAAGGGGATGAGGCATGGATGTATGGGCATCCATGTTGCCATTCCTGTGAAATTCATTTGGGGGTCATAAGGGAGTTGTTACTTGAGTAATATTGTGAAGGGTTGATGGTTGATTTTATGGCCTTGTGAAGGCATTATGTGCAGTTTATTGGCCTTGATGAAGCCATGTTATTCTTGTTAAATGGCATTCTCCTATTTGGGTAGATTCTACCTTCACCCCTATTATGGGTCCAAGGTGACCCATTATGTGCATAACCATGGGAAGGGTATTTTGGTGTTCTTGTTTAGTTGCTGGTTTTGTTGAGTTTGTGCATTGATGTGTGTATTTGAACCCTTATCCATCTTTGTTTCCCCTAGCTCGGAGGTGGCCATGTAATGGCCTAGGTTGGGAGGTGAGCCTCCATGGTCTTTTGATTCTTTTTTTTGCAGATTTCTACATGGCATTGCTTGCTGGTTTTCATGGGGCTAAATGTGAATTTGGATAGATCTTCTTCATGTTAATTGAGTTTAGCTTGGCTTGATGTCTTTTTGAAAGTTGTTTTAAAAAGGGGCTATGTAAAATGCCTAGCATATATAATGCTTGTAATAGTTAGTAGGTTATTTATTTTCCTCAATCTCTTGTAATAAGATGAACAAGAAAGAAATGTAAAGGCCATGTTTGTGCTAGAAAAAAAGAAATGTTACGTTGTTGTTTTGGTTCTCTACTTGCAAAGAAAAAAAAAGATATCATTATTCTATGTAATCAACCTATTGTGTCTCTTCTTTTCAAAAAAAAAATTAGATATACTTGTTTAAACGTTCCCTTAAAAAAAAGGGTATGTAATGTTTTCAATAAAATAAATGTTTATATTCATAATTGCTAGTGCTTTTAAAAGAATAGATTTAATGTTTCTTTTAATTGCTAGCCTAAATTGTGTCTAGAGTTAGTTAAAATCATCTCTACCTTAAATTGAAAGGAAAAGAAATAAAATGTCCATATATTCTAAGTGTAGAAGAAACTTCCTATCTCTTTTAATTGTCCAAATCCTCTATGTATATGAATGTGATTTCTCAACTCTTAAATTTCATGTTAAATTGTGTGTATGCATAGGGAAAAGAAAAATGAATAATTATAATATAGAATATAAATGTATGTTCTCTATATATATATATATATATATATATATATATATATATATATATATATATATATATATATATATATATATATATATATATATATATATATATATATATATATATATATATATTCTTAATATAATAATATATCTATACAAATATATAACCATAGATGTATTCCTTTCATCTAATAATCTCATGTTTTAAAACAATATATATATATATATATATATATATATATATATATATATATATATATATATATATATATATATATATATATATATATATATATATATATATATATATATATATATATTCAAATGTTATATTATATATATATACATATATATATATATATATATATATATATATACACACACACACACACACACACACATATATATATATATATATATATATATATATATATATATATATATATATATATATACATATATATATATATATACATATATATATATATATACATATATATATAATATAACATTTGAATGTACATATTATTATATATATATCATATGAGATATATATAATAATATATACTAAAAATGTTTTGTTAATTATTTGCCATAAATATTAACCATTTAGTATAATACACACATATATATATTATATATATTATACTATATGTATATAATAATATATGTACATATATATTATGAAGCTTTTGTTGTAACATTAAAGGAAAGTTTTTTTTTTTAAAAAGGAACTATGCCATAGTAGAAAATAAAGATAATATTAATTTTAATCTTAATTAGTATACAGTCCAATAATGTAATATATAAATTTTGGGACTGCTTATTTAATAGATTAAATACTGGTATAAATGTCAGTAGTATTTGATCTAACCCTTAGCTTTTCCTTTGGACAGATTAACTTAGAACAGAGAGCTAGATTTAATATAAAAAAATATACATCCAATAGTCTGGAATGGATAGTGTAGACACCGAAAAATCTTTCAGAAATAAATTATTTTTTGTTTTCTGAAAATCCTTGATGACATCATCATTTATTAATTATTTATTTATTTAATTAATTAATTTATTTTTATGGCATTAAATCCCTCTCTCTTGATTAAAAATCTTTAATTAAGGAATCTAACCTAAAAATGTCATTTGGACATTATCCCTAATTTATTAATTATTTAATTAATAAATTGACCAAAAACCTCAAAAATAAATTAATTTATTTTTAATTTATTTTTTATCCCAAACTTGGCCAATTTCTTTAAGACCACTAACCTCTTCCAAAATCTTCTAATCCCTTCTTAATTTCGATTAAAAGGCTAATCCCATCTTTTCTAACCCTAATCCCAAGGTTAAATATTTAATTAAGGTTAAATATTTAATTTTCATATTTATTGAAAATACTTTAATAAATATTCCTAAAACTTAGGCTTTTGGAATGAATAATCTTTTATTCCATGAAACTAAAGAGAAATCTAGACTCTTCTAGAATCTTCCCAAATCCACCCTCTTCACCCATCCTAATCCTTTATCTAATCCTAATCCTACCCTTAAACCTTTGTGCAATCCTAACCAAGCTTAAGACTTTCCTAAACCAAAGCAAAGTCTTTCCTTCCAAATATCTCAACCACAAAGCATTTATTGCTTCCCCAAAGTCTTCAAAGCCTCTTAAAGCCCATTCATTGCTCTTACAAGCATTTATTTGGAGAGTTATGAGCTTGGAGCCCCCTTTGTTGACTCCTCTTTGCCCTTCCTTTCATCCACTCACCTTGTGACATGTGTCACCTCCTGATTGGCTGAGAACTAGCACAATCCATGTGCTTCCCTTTGAGTGAATCTTGGCCTCTCTTAAGGATTTCAATCCTGGCCATTCATTCCTCCTACCCCAAGCCTTAGAAATCCTATAAATACCCTCACTTCCTAAGGCAAATCATCTCTCAACTCTCAAACTCAATAGCAAAGTTATAATGCCATTTTCATTCTAGCATAAGCATAAACTCTTCATTTTAGATCATTTTCAAGCTTAAATCACATCTAAATTAGCTTTAATGGGATTAACATAGATTCATTTCTTGTTTTAATCTTAGTTTTTTCATTTAGCTTTGCATATTTGTGTGTTCTTGAGGCCTTTGAGGCAAAATAGGTTCCTCATACCTATTTTGTGTCATTTTGGGTCTTCTTGATCCTCAAATCATCCATCTTGCATGCTCCAAGTGCTTGAGTTTGCACACCCACATCCATTTATATCCAAGCATATCAAACGGTGCATGGGCGCATCCGTTTTAAGCTTAAACTTAGGTGGCTTTGATTTTAGTTTGTTTACTTTTAAATTTGATTGATAATATGCTATGACGTTTGTTTGTCTTTGGCCTTCAAAACAGGTTTAGGTGCACTCACAAATCCTAGTCTACATTCTGGCACGCCCGGTGGGACTCAAACCATAATCATTTTGATGAAATTATGCTTTATATGCTTGTATTTTGCAGGAAATAAAGAAATGTCGCCTTCATGAAAAGAAATGACGCCTACAGCAATTAAATGTCGCCTTCAAACAAAGAAATGTCGCCTTCACAAAAGAAATGTCGCCTACAAACAATTCAGTCACGCCTTCATGAAATTAAATCACGCCTTTGAAGAAAGAAATGACACCTGTGAACTCTATTTTCACGCCTGCATAACTGAGAATTTCCTGTTGTCGGCAACTTCTGTTACGTTCCAGAATTCTCTTCTGTCGCCTTTTTGTAATTAAATCACGCTTGTAACAAAAGAAATCACGCCTCTGGTTATTTATCTGTCGCCTTTTGAGGTACAGAATGTCGCCTGTAGGAATTAAATGTCGCCTCTGCACTTTCCAGCGTCGCCTATAAGCTGGACAGTGTCGCTTTTGGTTTTTGTCTTGAGTTGCTTAGGACTGGTTTTTTTTCATTTCTTTTATTACAGCAAAGGTCAAATTCAATCTTGAATGACATTAAGGAAATGAACTTAGGTCCTAAGTGTCATTGTCAATTTGAAAATCAAACTCAATCTTGAATGCACTAAAAGGAAAAAACAACTCTATTCCCTCATCTGTTTCAGTTTCCAAAGCAAGCAAATAAATTCAATCTTGAGTGAACTAAGGGACAAAACAAAGCTTTTTCAAAGTTCTTAAGACAACTCGCTAATCAAATCTTGAATGCCCAAGTCAAAAAACTTGCAAACGCTTGATTTACTTTTTGGAGAAAGGAACAAATCAAAAGCTAATCACGAGTGTCTTCATTTTCAAAGTTCAAACATCACTTAATCAAATTTGGAAAAATGAACAAAATCTGCTTGATGTGCATGTAGGAGTTTTTCAATTCTTGCATAAACCTTGTTAGAGTAAGCAACGTGGAACACTTGAACTTGGACAAGTTCACCTGTTCTGCTTTTAGCGAGGCCTGTCCAAGGAGAAGCGCTTCCTCCTCGGAGAACAACCTCAAACCGGTATCCCCCCCGGCCGGTATACAAATAAGTGAATACCAAAAGAATCACTTACATCTCCTAATCGCCGGGCGTTCGTGCCAAACATGTGTCTGGGGATGGTAAACATTCCTCTCCCCCAGCATAATTGGCAAGGCTCTTAAGTGAGTCATGGATGATCAGCATAACCGGGTATGGAGACACCACGGAACTATTAAAAACCTGATAAACTAGAGGCTACCCTATCTACACCCGAAAGTATCAAAATCCTTGTGCAAGGACCGATTCCAAGGGTTTACCGGGTCGCCTCAAGATTACTCACCATTTGTATTCCCTTCTGGGGGATACCAAGCTGTGGGCAAGCGATTTTGATACTCACCTTCCTTAGGTAGATCTGTTTGAAGTGCTTGACAGTTAAAGACTCCGTGAAAACACTTGTTGAAACATACACTTTCAAAGCTTTGTCAGAGTCAGTTGCCTTTGTTTGTATCCCGCAGGGTTGCTTTGTCCCTTGCGGAGATTGCTTTGACTTTAACCTTTGCCATTGGAAACCTTTGCCTCAAAATCAGAAGCCTCTTTTCCAAGTGATGCCCAGCAAGAACAAACATCCTAAAGCGAAGTTGCCCAAATCCCAAGCCTATCAAGAACGAAAAGTTATCAAGAAGAACACCAAGACCTATCAATCCATTATCCAAGCAACCCAAGCAGAGGAGAAGTCCCAAACCAGACTTGAGAACATTGCCCATAACGCCCGCATCAAACAGTTCGCCTTCCGTTTCTGAGTTAACCATCACTTTGTCAACCTTGAGCCAGAAGATTAGCCAAATCCTTGTTCATGTCTTGTTCCATCTTCAGATCTTGAAATCTTATCTCAAATAGCCGTGCATCTTAGTTTCATCCTAGTTTCACCCTTTGCATCAGCATCAAAACCTTAGTTGCATTTTAAAAACATCATAAAGTTGCATATGCATTCATCTTCCTACCAGCATTCTAGAATCAATCCTTGTCATTTGCATTATCCCTTTAGATAGAAGCATTGTCCCTTCACCCCTCAATACCTTTTTCACCAGCATCCCCCCATCAGCTTTCCATATCTTTCCAGCAGATCCACCATCCTTTGTCCCAAATCCAGAGATCCACCAACACTTAGTGTTCTACCTTTTGAGTGGTTCCTATCCCATATCCAAGATCAGAGACCATCATCCTCTTTTTTGGCACAACGTGTTGTCATAAAGAAATCAAACCTTGTCCTTGCATAGCCATCATCTCGAGCAAGAGATTGGAGTGTATTGATAAGAAACTTGTTGACCGAAGATCATCAGTCTATCTTAGGTTGACCCCATCATATCTCTGATCCTCCATTTGGGAAAAAATAGCAGCTCATTTGTTGACCACTCAGTAATCTTTCACCAACTTTCCACCAGCAACCTATCTTTCCTCCACCATCTTGATCCATATCTGTTCCATCCAAGCTTCCATCATTGCCATCTTGATCCATATCTGTTCCATCCAAGCTTCCATCATTGCCATCTTGATCCATCTTTGCATTTGCATCTTAGAAGTCATCATCTTTAGAAGTTCATCAACTTTGCATCCATCAACATCTTTTAGCCAAACATCTTGCATCCATTTAGCACTTGCATCTCCATGCCTGTTGAGACCAGATCTCGGAAAAGAAGAAGCATGAATCCTTATCCACCAACAACCTCATCCGATCCCAACCTTTTCACCAACGCCATGATGACCTACAATCCCCACATCCAAGCCAGTAACCCATGTGAAGATCCAAACATCCCTTCATCCCCGTTGGCAAACCAAGCATTTGCAAATTCTCCAGAAAGCCCACCAGCAACCAATGCCCTTGTACCACAACATCAGCAGAGCACGTTTGTTCACTACCTGCCAGAAAGTACCTCCATCCCACCATCTCTCTATCCACGCATCCCCATCAAAACTATCCAAGTTCCAGCACAAGCGTATTCTCCGTTTGTCCAATCATTTCCCGATCCTATCATGCAAACATCCCAAGAGCTTTCCACCATTCCCCTTTTCTTGCAAGGAAGCCTCACCAGTCCCGTAACACAAGCTGCAGCACCATCTGCTCCATCTCATACCCCTTTTGCTTCATCATCTGCTATGGCTGCCCAAGCTCAAATCCAACACTTAACCCAAATTCAGCTTCCACCTCTCACACAAGCTTTTACACCACCGCCATCCGCAAGTCAAGCAACGCCTTTCACCATCAAAGGGGCACCATCACCCTTCACCCCCAAGCACCCATACCTTCTTCTTTGAGGTTAGCGCAATCGCTCCCCATTCCAACCTCATCTTTCTCTTGGGTGTTTCCTTCATTTTCCTCCTCACAAGCATCCGCTCAACCACAACCCCAACAAGCTCCTTTCTCTCAACCATCATTCGTGTCCCAAGCTCCCGTTGCTCCTACCATTCCATCATCCGCTGCAGTGCACCCTAACACAAGCTCTCAATGGGGCTTTACACAAGAAGAAATGAAGGCATGGGGGATTCCATCTTAATCCCCTACATCTATGGTTGTAAATCAACAAACCGCCTTCACCCAAGCAGCACAGCAGCAACTACCCCAACCACCGCCGGCTTCAAGCTATTCATCCCAAATCCCAAATACCTTCCAGCAAGTTCCACCACCTCAACAGCCAACTTTCTCCAGCTATCTTACCCCATCACCTTTTGCTTCTAACTTTCCCACATCTGTTCCACCTCTAAGTAACGCAGGCATGCACCCAGCTTATATCAGCCAAATCCAAAGCCAACCTCAGCAACTACCACCATCATACCCGCAAGCAGCATCATTCCAACAGCCTCCCCCACAGCAACCACATGTCCCCTTTCAGCAAACACCCATCATTCCTCCACAACAGCAAGTCCCTTGCTATCAGCCTCAGCAACAAATCCCTATCATCCCCCAGCAACAACAAGTTCCCACCCATCAGTTACAACAACAAGTTCCAAACGTCCAATATCAGCAAGCAGTCCCACAACAACTGCTAGTTCAACAATAGCAAGTAGCCCAACAACATCAAGCGGTCCCATATCAATATCCCCCTATGCCACACCAGCAATATCCCCAACAACCATTGCCCCAAAATCAGTTCCAACCCATTTATCCACAGCAAGCACCATATCCAGTTCCACAGCTTCCATCACAAGTAGAAGTCTCAGTTCCCTCGCCACTCAATGCTGAGTGGGAAGCAATGAAAAATTCTCTAAAGGAGCTCCAAAGTGGAACAGAGAATAAAACATACAAGTTCGAAGAGGTGTGCTCATATCCCTTCGATCAATCCATAGCAACTATCCCTTTCCCCAAGCATTTTGAGATGCCCAAGTTTGACAAGTATCGAGGGAAAGGGGATCCAGTAAATCATATCAAAGAGTTCTACATGGCGTGCCAAGAAGTGGCTTACAGTGATAACTATCTCCTGCGCCTATTTCCCAAAAGCTTGGGAGGAACTGCTGTTGAGTGGTTTTACAAAATACCACATGGGACAATAAACACCTTTGCTGAACTCTCTGAGAAGTTCATCACACACTATGCCCATAATGTGGAGAATGAGTTGTCCTTGCTAGACCTATGCAACTCAAAGCAGAAAGATGGAGAAAGCCTTGCAGAATACTTGCAAAGATGGCAGAATCTTACAACCAGGTTATCATATTAGCCGCCAAAGAAGCATCTAACAAAGATCTTCATTGATAACCTGCATCCAAAGCTATCCCATCACATACGAATGAACTGTCTCCAGACATACCAAGACATCAAGAGCAAGGGCATAGGCATCGAGAAAGCTCTCCTAGACGAAGGCACTATTCGTCACTTCAAGGATGATTCCAAGAACAAACCCAACAATGATAAATCCTGTTACTGGAATCGTAACAAGAATGTTGTTACAGATGGAGCCACTGACACTAAAAATGTACAATTCGTTGTGGCTAGTCCTACACCAGCTCAAACATACCAACCGCCACAAACGCCCATCTATCAGCAACCACCAGCTCCCGCATATCAAGCACCTATTTATCAGCAGCCTCCTCAAGCTCATCAACCGCCTGTGCAACAGTATCAGCAGCAATACCAACAGCAACAGCCAGCACGTCAGGGCAATCCTGTTAATGCAGTTAACGTTGCCCCAAGGCAGAACAAACCCAACAATCAGAACAATCCAAAGAGGACTTTCACACCTTTGGGTGAGCCTCTGGATCAGATCTTTTATCGGCTAGCCAAGGCAAATATGATCACATATCCGCCCATCCCACAGAAAGATGACAACGCACCAAAATCTGATTGGTATAAAGAACATGAATACTGTGATTACCATCGTGTGAAGGGGCACACAACATTGAAGTGCATGCGGCTTAAGCACTACATCCAAGATCTCATCGATCGCAAGGAAATCCAGGTCGATGCACCAACTCAAGCTTCACCCAATGCCAGTTTGCAAATATATCAAAATGTGTTCCCTCAACACGATACCGGGAAGAATCAAGCCAACACCAATCAGTCCCAAAATCGTGGCAAAGGCAAGCAAGAAGATCACACAGCGGCCTACATCAACTATGACAAGTATGTCGGATGCATAACTCAAGTTGAGCCCATCCAAGATGAGCCCACCATCAATACCATCCACGTCAGAGGGCCGGATCGACAATGTGCTGCAACTACCCGCAGTGGTAGGATAACTGTTGCCGGTGCTCCTCCGAGATCAGCTGCTTCTCCAAGGCCAACATCTACTGCATCTATAGCACAGTCTAACACTAGGCCAGCATCAAATGCACGCGCAACACAGCATAATGCACCAAGTGCACAATACAATATCATAGAGCATCTTGGGAACATGCCAGCCCAAATATCTATTTTGGATTTGCTCCGCACATCACCCATCCATCAGGAGATCCTGGACAAAGCTCTAAAAGAAGGCCATGTCCCCACGGACATTAACACAACTCAGTTTGAAACTCTTGTGGGACACCTATCAGCAGCATGTGCCTTATCCTTCAAAGAATCTGATATACCAGATGTCACTCCTGACCATACTCTCCCTCTCCGCATTGGTGTCATGGTCAGAGATTTCGCCATCAAACGAGTTCTAGTGGATAATGGCTCAGCCCTCAACTTGTGCACATTAAAATTCATCAAGAAGATCGGGTTCACGAAGGCCGACATACAACATGAGCAAATCACTATCAAAGCATATGACAACTTGGAGCGTACCTCTGAAGGTACTATAACTTTGCCTATCCAGCTAGGCCCAGCAACGCAAGATACTCTCTGCCACATTGTTGATCTTGACCTACCGTTCAATATCCTCCTCGGTCGTCGATGGATCCATTCCATTAAGGCCGTACCATCTACTTACCATCAGTGCATCAAGTTTCCACATCAAGGTGCTGAGGTTACCATCCACGCTGACCCTAACCCCTTCGCATACTGCCTTGCGATGGAAGCGTCTTTCCCTCATTCTACTCATTGTCCTGGAACCGATATTGGTACTTCTATTGCTAGCTCATCCCGATCCCATCGCGATCCAGAGACCATCCTCTCTTCTACCTTATCATCCGTCAAGATCAACAACCAAGGTTGTGGCGAATACAGCCTCAATGATGCATTTGCTGTAGGAGCTCTTCCACGTGATCCACATACTCAAGGGCGCCCAAGTTGTCAAAACAAGCCTACTGAGGAACATTATAAGCTCAAGCAAATCGGAAACATGACTTTTGAATCCCATGGCAATATAAACAGCAAAGAGATGGAGCCGGATATCAACAGATGGTTATACAAAGATCCCCCATCACGTGACACCCAACTTCTTGAGTACTTCAAAGAGAAATATCCAATCCCCTACAAGAATGTCACAGAACAATACAACTATCAAGGTGGTGGTCTAGGACCACAAGAGGACGGAAACTTGTTTCCTATCATACCATCCCAGAATCCAGAACATCAAGGACTTGGCTTTAATACCCCTCGCCTGCTTGAACAAGAGCCCAATACCACAACTGCGGACACTAACATGACCAACGTGAACTTTTCGAATACCCAGGATGACCTCGTGGAAATCGAAGACATCCCCGAAGAGAAAGACATCCGATCCTACGACGATATCTTTGTCGACGACACCCTCCTGGGGACTTCTGTCCTCCATCAACTCTCCATTAACCTCATAGATCTTCCCCTCACAAACCCCGACCTCATAGATTGGGACTAGCCAAGCATCGCACACATCGATGAGTTCCAAAGCGCACAAGCACTCCTAGAATTCATGGGGGCATCAGGTCCAGCAAGCAATCAGGATCCAACATCAACCTTTGTCTATCAGCTTCACCCAAAAAGATATTTTGGGGAAGAGGCAAGCTTTAGTCGCAAAAATGAAATAGCAAGAGAACATCATGAGTCTTTATGTGAAAACCCCCTTGGGGCACATTCTGATTCCAAAATAGTAAAAATAAAGGGCGTATCTTCTAGTGAAAACCTGGCAACTCAGGCGCTAGAAGATGAAGCCTTGCCTCTTCCCCCTATCCAAGATTATAGACCAGAGCAGTCGCCAATCATCATAGAGGAGACCAAGCCAATCAACTTGGGAACAGAAGAATGTCCAAGGATCACCTACATTGCAGTCAACCTAACAGAAGGAGAAGAAATCGCTCTCAGTGCCTTGCTCAAGGAATCCATCATCAACTTTGCATGGTCATACGCCCACATGCCTGGGCTTGATCCAAACCTTGTTGTTCATCACCTATCAGTAGATCCAAACGTTAAGCCAGTGAAGCAGAAGCTAAGGAAAATGCATCCAAAGGTAGCATTGCTCGTCAAAGCAGAGCTTGAGAAGCTCCTCCAAGCTAAGATCATCAGAGCAATAGATTATTCAGAGTGGATCTCTAACATGGTGCCAGTCACAAAGCCTTCTGGTGACATCAGAATCTGTACTGATTTCAGGGACTTGAACAAAGCATGTCCTAAAGATGACTTCCCATTGCCAAACATAGACATGCTTGTAGACCTTACAACGGGTCACGAAATGCTATCACTCATGGATGGCTTTTCAGGCTACAATCAGATTCATATAGCAGAAGCAGATCAACATAAAACAGCATTCACAACCCCATGGGGTACCTTCTGCTACAACATGATGCCATTTGGGCTAAAGAATGCAGGAGCAACATATCAGCGAGCAATGACAGCGATCTTCCATGACATGATCCACAAGATCCTTGAAGACTATGTGGATGATATCCTTGCAAAATCCAAAACAAGGGATGAACACCTCAACATCCTAGAACGTGTGTTTGATCGTCTGAATCATTATGGCTTAAAGCTTAATCCTAAGAAATGTGTCTTTGGTGTTACATCTGGCAAGCTGCTAGGCTTCATCGTCTCTAGACGAGGCATAGAGATCGATCCTAAAAAGGTAAAAGCAATAACAGAGATGCCTCCACCAAGAAATCTCAAACAGCTCAGAAGCCTACAGGGCAAGCTTCAATCAGTACGGCGGTTCATCTCGCAACTAGCGGACAAGTGCCAACCATTCTCACATCTCTTATGTAAAGACACCAACTTCAAGTGGGATCCCATATGTCAAAGAAGCTTTGATAAGCTCAAGGAGTATCTAGCTAACGCTCCGATCCTTCTACCACCAGTTCCAGGATGCCCACTCATCCTTTACATCTCAACAACAGCTACAGCACTAGGGGCACTCCTAGCACAGCATGATGATGAAAATAGAGAACGAGCTATCTACTACATCAGTCGCACTCTTGTGGGCTATGAGCTTAACTATTCACCTATGGAGAAAGCATGCTTAGCAGTGGTCTTTGCCACTCAAAAAACTTAGACATTACATGCTTAGCCACACAATCAAGCTCATATCAAAGGTGGACCCTCTTAAGTATCTGTTATCAAAGACAACCCTCACAGGCCGTATGGAAAAATGGGTCATGTTACTCAGCGAATTTGACATTCAGTATGTAGATCGCAAAGCAATCAAAGGGCAAGTCATTGCCGATCAACTAGCAGAAGCACCACTGGTGGATGCCTATCCACTAATCATGGAATTCCCCGATGAACATTTATGCATGATTGAAGAGCAGCCCATGTGGAAACTATACTGTGATGGTTCCAACACATCCCATAGCTCTGGGGTAGGAATCCTATTCGTCACACCTCAAGGTGACTATATTCCAAAATCATTCAAGTTGGGATTCCCCTGTACCAACAATATTGCAGAATATGAGGCACTCATCTTAGGTCTCAAAACAGCTATCCAATGGAACATCACAGAATTACAAGTATTTGGAGATTCACAGTTGATTATCAAGCAAGTCCTTGATGAGTATCAGACAAAGGATGACAAATTGCTACCCTACAAGCAACTGGTGGATAAACTGAAAGAGCATTTCCTACATCTACAATTCAATCAGATCCCAAGGCTTCAAAACAAAGTAGCAGATGCAATGGCAACCATCGGATCCTTATTGGAAATCCCACGTGACGCAACACAATATGAATTTCTAGTCGAGCAGCTACACTTGACAGCTTATGAGAATGCCGATGCAGACATGGTGTGTGTCTTGGTTGGTCCACAATCCCCATGGTACCACGAAATCCATGCATATCTAAAAAATGGTATCATATCTCCCCATCTCACCAATAACCAACGCCAAAACCTTATTCGCAGAGCTTCCCGCTACACTCTTGTAGCCAACACCCTATATCGTCACGGGTATCATAATGTCCTATCTAGATGTTTAGACTCAAACGAGGCCGTCCTGGCCTTACAAGAAGTTCACGCTAGAATTTGCGGTGCCCACACGAGTGGCATGGTTCTAGCAAAGCAGCTGCTTAGAGTTGGATATTATTGGCCAACAATGGAACATGATGCGTGTGAATTTGTCAAGAAATGTCTCCCATGTCAACAGCATGCCAATTTGATACATGCACCAGCACAGGATCTACAGCCTATTGCACCACCGTGGCCTTTTTCATGTTGGGGCCTCGACCTCGTTGGCTTGATCACCCCCCTCTCTTCGGATGGACACAAGTATATCATAACAGCCACAGAGTACTTTACCAAATGGGTTGAAGCGATTCCGCTCACCCTAACCACTGGCATCCAAATATCCAAGTTCATCCTCTACCATATCATTTGTCGCTTCGGCATACCATCTACCATTTTCACAGACCATGGCACACCTTTTGAAAACCAGCATGTGGATGATCTATGTGCCAGACTCCACATCCATCACCGTTTCTCCAGTCCATATTTCCCTCAAGGAAATGGCCAAGCTGAGGCAACCAACAAAACTATCTTGAAAATCCTCAAGAAGGTTGTCAATGATTCTGGTCGTGACTGGCACCTCCAAATTAATCCCGCCCTCTGGGCTTATCGCACTTGTTATCGCACTCCCACAGGCACCACCCCATACTCCCTTGTATATGGTGCTGAAGCCGTTCTGCCGATCGAGGTCGAGCTTCCATCCTTGCGCGTCTCCATGAAGAACTATACAACTGATGAAGACTATCGTGTGGCCCGGCTCACACAGCTAGATCTGCTAGATGAAAAGAGACAGCAAGCCTACGATCACCTGGTTGCATACCAGAATCGACTCAAAAGGAGTTATAACAAGAAGGTCCATCCTAGACAGTTCCAGGTCGGTGACATGGTCCTTAAAGAAAATCAGAAGGTCCTAGCAAATAGAGAAAAGAAAGGCAAGTTTGAGCCTACTTGGTTGGGCCCCTATGTTGTCACCGCATCCTTTGGCTCCGGCGCCTATCAGCTATCAACACCAGAAGGCGAGCCCTTGAATGATCCTATCAACATCATCCATCTGAAGAGGTTCTATGCCTGAACCTGATCCTGCATATATCAGAAAATCCAAAAACATTCAAAAAAAGCAAAAAAGTAAAAAGAAAAAGAAAAGAGAAAGAGAAAATAATCGTCCAACGGTGAAAACTTGGCAATTCAAGCGCCTTGGACAAGTATGTTGGTGAAAACCTGGCAAACAGGCGCCAACATAGTAAACTGAGCTATTTATCTATTCAGTTGTCCTTTCAGCTTCCATCTTCCTCCAACCCATCTGCAATCCATATCCTATTCCAAAGCTTTGTACCATATCTTGTACCATATCCCTTTCCCTTTCCTGTACAGCGCAATCCTCCTTGTATTTATCCTCCCTGTATTTATCCTTCTTGTCTCCATCCTAGTGAGAGTCCCGCTGAGTGTGATCTTCCTATCCCCAATCCTGAGCTTCTGTACATATCCCTTGTGCATATCGTTCCTCCTTGTTGTACATAGCCTTTGTCCGTCCTGCAGCAGCATTTGATCAAATATCTTGTCCCATCCCCAGCCTCAGAAAATTTGTAGTCCCACTCGGGCCTTGTGCTTTAGCAACATCAATTGTCGACTTATCCTTGCTCATCCTGATTATTCCTTGAACTTCAGCTTTTGCCAGCGAACAACTACACTTATTCTCTCACCAACCCATGGGTCCTTGAGGATATATCGTTCCTCCTGTCTGACCTAATCTTCCATCCTGGTCCTTGAGGATATATCGTTCCTCCTGTCCGACCAATCTTCCCACCATCAATCAAACCTAATCTCTCCTTGGCAAAGGATGTCTTTTTTTGGAGTTATCATTTTGATCTTGGATTTTTGTCCTTTGGGTCTTGTTAATCTTTTTGGCTTCTCTTTATCCCACCAGGGTCACCATGATTCTTTATATCACGGTGTGCTGCGTGTGCGGATAATCTGGGGCAAGGTCTTTTGATCTTTCGCTTCTGCCTGTGAGTCAGTTGTGTGTTTGTGGTTCCTTCAGCATCGGTTCCACCATGTCGCCTCTGCGCTTCATGTGTGATGTTGAGGTAACCCTGTGTGTCTTTTTAGCGTCAGTCCTATGCAACACTGGTGACAAGGCCTCGTGATCCCAGTATCCTTGGCAGGTCTCTAGCATTGCTATATTAAATCTAGGTTGTGCACTCCCGTTTGCACTTGGAGCTATCTGGTCCCTTGCATTTATCATATAGATTAATCTTGCATCTTTGCATACAGCTGCATCTTGCATCTTTCATTTCCATCTCATCTTGCATATCATCCACCTATTTGTTCTTAGAAGTGAGGTTATTTATCTCCCCTTTCTTCCTAGGCCCTTCCTTCCTCGTCCCGTCGGGCACACTCTGTCCCAGGGCGTAATCCCTCTTTCTCCTTGTCCCACTGGGTGCATCTTCCATGATTTTGTCCCACCGGGGCATGTTCCTCTTTCTTCTAGTCCACCCGGGCGTCATACCCTCTTCTTCTGATTCTAGCCTCGGCATCTTGTTTTCTTGTCTTTGACGTCATGCCACTTGCGGCATCGCATCAAAGAGGGGAAAAATGTAGACACCGAAAAATCCTTCAGAAAATAAATTATTTTTTGTTTTCTGAAAATCCTTGATGACATCATCATTTATTAATTAATTATTTATTTAATTAATTTATTTATTTTTATGGCATTAAATCCCTCTCTCTTGATTAAAAATCTTTAATTAAGGAATCTAGCCTAAAAATGTCATTTGGACATTATCCCTAATTTATTAATTATTCAATTAATAAATTGACCAAAAACCTCAAAAATAAATTAATTTATTTTTAATTTATTTTTTATCCCAAACTTGGCCAATTTCCTTAAGACCACTAACCTCTTCCAAAATCTTCTAATCCCTTCTTAATTTCGATTAAAAGGCTAATCCCATCTTTTCTAACCCTAATCCCAAGGTTAAATATTTAATTAAGGTTAAATATTTAATTTTCATATTTATTGAAAATACTTTAATAAATATTCCTAAAACTTAGGCTTTTGGAATGAATAACCTTTTATTCCATGAAACTAAGGAGAAATCTAGACTCTTCTAGAATCTTCCCAAATCCACCCTCTTCACCCATCCTAATCCTTTATCTAATCCTAATCCTACCCTTAAACCTTTGTGCAATCCTAACCAAGCTTAAGACTTTCCTAAACCAAAGCAAAGTCTTTCCTTCCAAATATCTCAACCACAAAGCATTTATTGCTTCCCCAAAGTCTTCAAAGCCTCTTAAAGCCCATTCATTGCTCTTACAAGCATTTATTTGGAGAGTTATGAGCTTGGAGCCCCCTTTGTTGACTCCTCTTTGCCCTTCCCTTCATCCACTCACCTTGTGACATGTGTCACCTCCTGATTGGCTGAGAACTAGCACAATCCATGTGCTTCCCTTTGAGTGAATCTTGGCCTCTCTTAAGGATTTCAATCCTGGCCATTCATTCCTCCTACCCCAAGCCTTAGAAATCCTATAAATACCCTCACTTCCTAAGGCAAATCATCTCTCAACTCTCAAACTCAATAGCAAAGTTATAATGCCATTTTCATTCTAGCATAAGCATAAACTCTTCATTTTAGATCATTTTCAATCTTAAATCACATCTAAATTAGCTTTAATGGGATTAACATAGATTCATTTCTTGTTTTAATCTTAGTTCTTTCATTTAGCTTTGCATATTTGTGTGTTCTTGAGGCCTTTGAGGCAAAATAGGTTCCTCATACCTATTTTGTGTCATTTTGGGTCTTCTTGATCCTCAAATCATCCATCTTGCATGCTCCAAGTGCTTGAGTTTGCACACCCACATCCATTTATATCCAAGCATATCAAACGGTGCATGGGCGCATCCATTTTAAGCTTAAACTGAGGTGGCTTTGATTTTAGTTTGTTTACCTTTAAATTTGATTTGATAATATGCTATGACGTTTGTTTGTCTTTGGCCTTCAAAACAGGTTTAGGTGCACTCACAAATCCTAGTCTACAGATAGACTTGCTCAAACTCTGTTGCACAGCAGAGATTTATCTATTCTCCGATATAACAAAGATTAAACATTTGATAATGCAGCAAAGAAATAACCCTCTACTGTATGACTGGCATACAGAGCGATTATGTTGATTGAATCCATTCTGTAGGCGACTCTGTGTAACAAAGAATGCTGCTAAAACTTTATTTAAGACAAAATACTCTATTCAAACTGAGTTTAAAAATAAAAATAGAGATGTTAAAGAATGATATAGATTTTCTTACCTTGTTGTTTTTGTTTGTGAAGACTAGTCTTTTACCTTGGTGTAGACCTCTTATTTGTTGTATATACACAAGTATATATGGAAGTATATACACACTAGAGTGTGTATATACATCCATGCATACTCGGGTGTATACTCATCTTTTTTTTTTCTCATCTCCTCAGCCTTGGCCAACCTACAAACTCAACAAAAAAAAAAGAAAAAAAACAAGAGAGATTAGGGTTTTGGGCCATGTAGAGCCAAAACTTTTATTAGTTTATTTTTTTGAAAATGTAATGATAAAATCTGGAGAGATAAAATTTAAATGTGACATTAGCTTTTAATGTTTGACTTTCCCTCTTGTGTGAAAGTTGATTTTTAAATTTATTATTTTACTTTGCCTTTTAGAAATCTCAAGATTCCCTATTAATGAGATTTTTAAATGATTTTTGGACATTAAGGCTATTTTAATTTATTTTCAAAATTTTAAATTGTGAGAGAGTTGATTTAAGATCTTACTTTTATTTTTTAATTTATTTGAGATTTGAGTTATTAGATTTTATATTATTACATCTTGATTGGCTATTTAATAATGTGACCTTTTCCTTTTTCTTCAAAACTTGTATTTCTTATTATTAATTACTTTTGCCTTTTAGATTTTCAAGGTTCCCTATTATTAGGGATTTGATTTGATTTTTGGGATAAGATGTTATTTAGATATTTTATTTCAAGATCATTTATTATGTGTGTTGATTTTGGGTCCTTTCATTTATTTAATTGAGATTGTGCTAATGAATTTTTATTATTGTATTTCCATATTTTGATAATGTAAATTATTGATTTAATTGACTCTTATAATTAATGCACTATTATTTCTCTTGGATATTATTTTTTATTAGGGAGGTAATTAATCTTGTAATCCCTAGGTGGGACCTAGTTAGGATAGTAACCCCTAATAATTAATATTGAATTAATATTTGTGACATTATTTTACACCTTGAATTTCTTTAATCATCAGAAGATTAATTTGTTCTTTTTCTTGCTCCAGCTTTTTTACTTGGTCTAATGTATCATTGTTTGAATCCTCTTGATCATATCCATAAGGTCTTGTCTCTAACTTCTTGAAAGTTCAAGTTGTTCCTTTAGTTTCTTGATGAAACCTTCTGCTCTTCTTAATTTGAATTTCAATCTGTCATTCTCAGCCTTTTCTTTGTCCAGGTCATCAAGTGCTACTTCAAGGTTCTCTTGTAAACTTTCAAAATCTATTTTGATCTCCCTTAAGCGGTTAGGCTTTCTCTCCAAGGGCCAATAGCTCTGATACCAATTGTTAAGATTAAGTAATACTGAGAGGGGGGGTGAATCAATATTACAACACTTTAACTTAAACTTCAACCAATTGCAAATAAACCATATCAATGCTGAAATGAAAAAAATATAAACATATAACACATAACTCATAACACCATTATTTGTTTTTAAAGGAAACCCTGACCAAGGGAAAAACCCGGTGAGGATGGTACCCACAACTATGCACTAAAATATTGGATCCCTATTAGGAGATCTAGCCCTGTTAGGAGCTGAGTATTACATAGTACATTTTCTTGTTAGAGGAATACAAAACCCTGTTAGGGGTATACAAAAATCTTGTTAAAGGTGTGGTGAGCTTACAGCTCTTACAATCAAAATTTTGTTACAAAAGTGTTCTTCAATAAGTGAATTGTACAAGCATCTGCTATGCTTTGATAGTTCCAGTTATAGCTCTGTCAATCTCTGATCTCGCGTCTGCTATCTTCCTTTACTAATATCCCAAATTCACATCCATCACATATACTTCTCTATCACATAGTTTCACACTTATCGCTTCCACAAAACACTATACTTATATCAATTTTTCCATCTAGTTGGCTCTCAAATACAATATAAAACATAACAATTAATTATAAAAATGATAAATGTAATGTCAACGATCTTGTATTACCAAAGTGTCAGCAATATACAACTTTCATCTAACTTATCATGTTACCATTCTGTCTAGCCTTCCCTCAATCATCACGACTATTCATATACCTTGTTTCACTGATTCTTTGTCTTCACATACCTTCATATCACTATATCTTATTGATATTAGCACCAAAACATGTGCGACCTTAAATGAAGGTCCTACATATCTAAACATGTTTTCCTCTAAGTTTGCAATCCATAATATATCATATATTATCTTCGCTGACCAAAACTGTACTGCAATATACTGTTATTCGGATTCTATACTTAGTCATTTTCATGGTTGTGTCTCCCACACTTATAATCACTTCATGCAATCACTCCTACATAAGTGTTTGCATAAATGACAACCCTTAAGTGATCCCTAGTGCTCTCAAATCATCACTTTCCAACAAGAAGAACTTTCTTTCTCATGTTCGGGAAGTGGATCTTTAAAAGCCCTATGTGACTCGTTTGAGGTATGTCCATCAACACTTATTTCACCACTTTCTATCAAGTCTTTTATCACATGTTTAAGTCTTTGAAAATTATTTGTTTTATGATCTTTACCTCTATGAAATTTACAATAATCATTATCATTCCACCAAGAAGGTTTCGCCCTTGGTTCATAATCTCTTATTTCAAGAAGTACAATGAGTTTTTTTGTGATCAATTTCCTTTGTGCAGATTCAAGAGACTCGCCTAAAGGAGTAAAATTTATTTTGTGTGGCATGAAAGGTAATCTTGAATTTGATGAATTGTTGTTGGTATTGTGTGTTGTAGTTTGATTTCTTTGAGTAGGCTAAGTAGCATTGGCTTTGCTTGTGAAATTTAAGACAGGTTCTGTTGATTTAACATGACAGTTATCAACAATCCCATCAATGACAATGTTCTTGTTTTTGTTCCAAAATTTTGATTTGTCACTGTTGTTGTTATTGGAATTCAAATTTAAAGATCCAACATTGTCTTTAGTGTAGAGTTTAATCTCACCTTTTCTAACCATAGCTTCCTCAATTTTGACTCCATTTTCAATGAGTTTTTTTAAACTTGGAGGACATTGCAATTGTAACCTATAACTCATTTATGGTGTAAGGTTATGCAGAAAGATATCCATCTTTTCTTGTTCAGGAATTGTTCATGAATATTTGGCAAATAGTTGACCCCATCTTTACAAAAAAGTAAGGAAAGGTTCTCCATTATTTTGTTGGGCATTACAAAGATCAAGCATACTGACCTCATGTTTGATGTTGTATGAATAACGAGTCACAAATCTGTCAATGAGTTCATTGAATGATTTGATACTTGAGGGTAATTTGGAGAACCATTCCATGGCTTGTCCTCCTAAACTACGTGGAAATAGTCACATAAGATAAGTGTCATTGTGAAGGACTTCAATACAAGCAACACAAAACTCATGTATATGATCTTGCAGATCAGAATTCCCTTTGTATTTGTCAAATTTAGGCACCTCAAAATGAGGAGGGAATGGAATCATTCCTAAATGCTTGTCATAAGGATAAGGACTTATATCATCTAAGGAGTATTTCTTGGTTTAAGATCTAGTTTGAATGTCACGAATTTGTTGTTGAAGCATCTAGATTTGTTGTAAAACAAGGTCCAAAAATAATATAGATCCTTAAGTGTTATGAGAAGCACTATGTTGTTTGTCTTCCATGGCTCCATGAGCATATGTCTCTTGAGAACCACTAGGTCTTTCTTCATTATTAGTCATAGGGGTTTCTTTGAGAGTAGAGACATCACAATCAATGGGTAGTCTAACTCCTTGTTGAGAAAGCACGAGGAAATATTTTTCTTTATCCATGTTTAAGATTCTTTCCATGACATTATAGAACCTAGATCTTGCATGTATTCTCTCAATTCTTAATCTGTTGGTTCTTCCTTAGTTGTAAAAAGTGTGTCCTTATAAAATTTTGACCAAGGATTTTCATCACTACTATTCCCTGTCATTTTGTCTACAGATTTCGGATTGACGGGTTCTTTGAGTTTTTGAGATCAAGTTTGAACCATAAAAAGGTGAAGGATGATGATGTGATGAAAGTTTTGATGGACAGATGGATATATTTTGGAAAGATAGATGTAGAAAGAGACCCTAAAGTGTTGAGATGAGTTGATAGTCTAAATCTATAGGAGATATGGATCTCACTATGATATGACAAAGACAATCAAGAGATAAAAATCTAAGTAAGTTCTTGGGTAAGGATGATGAATCCTAATAGGAAACTCACAAAGATCAATCTGATGCTCAAAGTAGTAGGTATCAACACTAAATGGTGATGTTGAGGATTTCGGATGAATGAAATGATGATGAATTTTGAGAAAAGTGGTCAAACTAGGTATCAAAGTGTTGTATAGATCGAATGCTTTTCTAGAATCACAAAGAGGACAAATATGGGTATCCGAAAAAGTATGTTTAAAAATGCTAAAGTCCGTACAACAGGCCTCTATGATGAATGCATAGGAACAAATGCGCAGGATAGTTTTATGTATGCGCAGTTCAGAATTTAACATATGCGCAGCAAGGTGGAGTATATGCGCAGTGACAGTGATAAATGTGTAGTATGATAATATGGATGTGCAATGGAATGTAACAAATGTGCAGCTTTGGTTTTTATAGTTTTGTTTGGAGAATTTCAAGAAAATCTTGGTTTTTTTACTACTATTTTTGATGATTTTTTTTTGGAAAAAAAAATGCATAGACACACACACACAAGACACAAATGATTAATTGCTAAATTGCTCTAAAATGAATGCACAAACATGCTTACAAATCCTAAGGTTGGCAAAGACAATATCTGCTGAATCCCCGCTTGGATAAAATCCATCCACATATATCCAAAGAAGATAGCCTAGGAACTTGGAGATACGGGCTCCTCCTTATAGTGCACCCACTTCTCTAGAACACTAAGTTTAGAATTCAATGATTCATTACTTCCCAAAGAACCATTATCTCTACTATGAACCATGAGTAATGCGAGGTGTCTTCACCGGCTTGGGTGACCCCTTAAACTAGCAAATAGAAGGTTTTTGGCCTCTAAAATAGAGTATGTAATAAGGACATCTATTCTGGTGGCTATGATCAATCCATATTCCCAATTAAGGGGACTCTCCCAATCCTTTCAAAGCAATATTTTCACCTTAGTAATGTAGGGACTTTAACGCACCACATGGGTACTAGAGGAGAATTTGGTTACCATAACGAATTCACACATGTTCATTGTGAGACTAATCACAATGACATTTTTTATATACCAGTTTGGAAGGGCTTAGCTTTAGCTTGTTACTGGTTGGGTCATTCCTTGGGGTGAGTACCTCTTTTCCCACCAAAGACCACCCTATAAAAATTATAAAAATTTCTTTTACACCCAAGATCCACGAAGGTGAGGGGAGAGGATACATTGTTATAATTTTGAGATTACACAAGTGTTTTAGGAGAAAAAACACATCAAATAGATAAATCTAAACTAAAGAAGACATAAGAAATTGAAAAGCATGTCATATTTTAAAACCCAAACTAGATTATGGTTTCTTTTACAAATCCCCTTTTGTCTTCCAAGGAACCTGCAAAGAAATCATGAGTAGTCTTGAAGGGATCTTCAAAAATCCATCCTAGAAAATAACCTAAAAGACTACATTAAGAAAAAAACATAAAATTGTTAACTTGTTAGCTAAAAATCAAAATGAAATGCAAAAGATTTGAAACAACTTAATGATCAAATGTGTAGCTATAGAGAATAGAAGCCGAGAAATAGGTAGTAAATGCGCAATAACAATGTATGTGCAGTTTCAGAGAATAGATGTGTGAGAAGATGTAATATATGCGCAAAAAAATTGAATGAAAGTGCCAGAATGTAAGACAGATGCACAGAAAGACTGAAGAGAAATATATGGCTGGTGTGGTGAAAATGGATGCACAGGCAAAAAGTACAGATGCGTCAAAATTGGGTACAGATGCACAGAAAGATACATGTAGATGCTGCACACGGAAAACTAAAAATTGAGATGTTAAAAATTTGTGGGTTGCCCCATGGTGGGCACCAAAAATGTATGCAAATTAAATGTCTAATCTTAGAAATGAAATAATAACTAAATTAAGCTCTTAAATCAATATAAAATAAATTACAATGAAGATTACAAGGAATCAAATGAAATTAAAACAAAAAGCTTTACCTTCACTTACACATGTAGCTTGTCTCCATTGTCCTCCTAGCCTTGATTTCTTGGATTTGGCGAGCTCTCAGATTTCTAAATGTGCTCCTTTGTCCAATATGTTTCCAAAGTGTGGAGATTTGATGGTATATATGCAAACTAGCCTAAATCTAGATTATGCAACTATGATGGATGAAATGATATGAAAATGGCTTAAAAGTGCTTAATTGCTTGATTGCTTGGATGCTTGAATGCTTGAATTCTATTAGGCTCTCAAAGGAAGAGGAAGATTCCTTTTATAGTCTTTTGGAGGACTCAAGCCTAGGTGGCAAGATCCTAGGGTGGAGATTGAAAGGTGGAGAATCCTAGGGTGAAGATTGACTTGGTTGAAGGGGTTGAGAGAAAAGGGGATGTAGCTGCAATGTGAGAGGAGGAATAGGAAGGATGTTCCTCCTACATTGACAAAGAAGAGTGGAAGGTGGAAGGGAAAGACACATGTCAAGTGTCTCACAAAGACCATTGAGAAGAAGGTGGTAGGACATTTTCCCCATAAGGACTTTTGGCACAAGTTTCTCATGAGTCATCTTTGACTCCTTGAGGTGGCTTGAGAAGCTCCCTAGGAATAGGGAATGTTTCTTGACCAAGTTTGGAAGATGACATGTGGTCATGAGACAAAGTCTTATGAGGCCACATAGCCCTTAAGAATAGGACATGTGTTTGTGAGGATAATGACTTGTTAATAATTAATAAAAATTAATTATTTTAGCCAAGGTGATGTGTCAGGTGACTAGGTTTATGAGATGGACTAAAGGACTTAGTCGCATAGTGATTGTGTAAATGACTAATTCATTAAATCACTTTAATAAGACTAATTTAGAGGACTCGGGATAAGAAGAATAAGATATAGTGAACATATTAAATAAATTGAATAATTTATTTAATACTAGAGGAAATAAATATTAATTAAATAATAAATATTTAATTAATTTATCAAGTCATTTTTAAGTGTATACAGATGCACATCACCACGGAAGATTATGTTGATGACATATTGGAAAAATCCCTTTAAAGGAATCTGTATTTATTTGTATTAGAGCTAGTATTTGACATGCTTTAGGAATACGCGATCTAGTTAAACCCAAAGAAATGTGTCTTTGGAGTCACATAAGGAAAGTTGTTGGGATTTATTATCTCCCATAGAGGACTAAAGATTGACCCTAAAAAGGTCCAAGCCATAATTTCAATGCCTCCCCCAATAACTCTAAAGAACTTAAGAAGATTATAGGTAGATTATAGTTAGTAAGAAGGTTTATCTCATAGCTATCAGATAAGTGTCACCCATTCCAATACTTATTACACAAGGACATAAAATTTGAATGGATAGAAGATTGTCAAAAGGTGTTCTAAATACTGAAACACTATCTTTTATTAGCATTGGTATTAGTGGCACCCATTCTAGATCAACCCTTACTATTGTACATATCAGCTACAAAGCACTCACTAGGAGAATTATTAGCACATAATGAATCAAAAGGAAAGGAAAGGTCCATATACTACATTAGTCAAACACTTGCGACCTATGAAATAAAATATACTTCCATTAAAAGAGCATATTTGGATGTAATTTTTGCTTCGTAAAAACTCATACACTACACATTGACCCACAAGACAATCCTAATTACTAAAATAGACTCATTAAAGTATCAGTTGAGAAAAATCAACATTGATAAGGCACCTAGCCAAATGGGTCATGATCCTAAGTGAGTTCAACATAGACTACATGGCTAGAAAAGCAATCAAAGGTTAAGCTATTTCCAACCAATTAGAAGATGCACCTTTACCTTCTACTCATCGAACATTGATAGAGTTCCAAGAAGAAGAGATATTTTCTATAGAAGAGCTGAAACAATGGAAATTATACTTTTATGGCTCTCACACATGAAAAGTTTTAGACATTTTCATAGTCTTCATCACTCCTCAAGGAGACTATATTCCTAGATCCTACTGACTAATTCTTGATTGCACCAACATTACTGAGTACGAAGCACTACTCATGTGTCTCAAAATAACTGTCTAGTGGAAGATCCAACAATTATAGGTATATGAGGATTCTCAACTAATTATTAGCCAAGTCAATGGAAGTTACAACACCAAAGATGAAAAACTAATTCCATATAAGTCCATGGAATAAGATATCAAGATACACTTAAAATAGATAACATTCAAGAAAGTCCCTAGGATCATGAACAATGTAGTATATGTCATGGAAACTATAGGATCTTTATTGGACATGCCGCCAAAGGTGATACACTGTGAGTTCATCATCAAGCAGCTCAAGGTCCTTTCTTTTGAAATCCCAAATTTTGAGGTTGCGTGTGAAACTTTTGGTCCCAATTCCCCTTGGTACCAAGACATCTATGCCTACCTCAATAGCTAAATCATCCCCCAAGAATTATAGCAAAACCAAAATAAGTCATTGATAAGGAAATCCTCCCATTATACTATCATTACCAATACACTTTACAAACATATTCTAGATGGTACACTCTTAAGATGTCTCAACTTAGAGGAAGTACAAATGATTATATTAGAAGTACATGAGGATATTTATGGTGCTTACTCTAGTGGCTTGACCTTAGCCAAGAAGATTCTATGAATTGGGTATTATTGGTCCACCTTGGAAAAATATGTTTTCTTATTTTTCTGGAAATGCAAAAAATGTCAAATTCATGGGAAACTCATCTATGTGTCATCTCAAGAGCTACAAATACTCACTTCACCATGGTCTTTATCACAATAGGGGTTTGATCTCATTGGAAAGATCCATCCATTATCCTCTGATGGTCATAAGTACATTATCATGACCATTGATTATTTCAAAAAGTGGTTCGAAGTAATTCCAATGACCTATACTACCAAAAAATAGATTTCCAAGTTTCTTTTGAACTATATCATAATTCGGTACAATGTCCCATAAACCATTACCACTGATAATGGCCCCCCTTTTAAAAATAAATAGATGGAAGAGCTTTGTACAAAACTCCACATCCATCATATATTTTCTTCATGCTACTTCCCCAAAGGTAATTTCCAAGCTGAGGCTATGAATAAAACCATTATAAAAATCTTAAAGAAAATAGTCAATGAAGCTGGTCGGAATTGGAACCTTCAACTCAACCCCACCTTATGGGCATACTACACTAGTTTTTTCACTCCTACAGGAGTCACTCCATATTCACTAGTATACAATACTAAATCTATCTTTCCAATAGAGTTTGAGCTCCCATCACTATGAGTATTCCTTCAGCACATCATTTTAGATGAGGATAACCGAGTATCTAGACTATAAGAGCTAGAGTTACTAGATGCAATGAGAAAAAATGCAATAAAAAAATTTCAAGCATATCAACAATATATTAAGATAAGTTATAATAAAAAGTTCATACAGTGGTATTTTGAAGTTGGTGACTTGGTACTAATGAAAATAAAAATAAAAATATGGAAAGAGAAAAACTAGGGAAGTTTGAACCAAACTAGTTGGGTCCCTACATCATCACATTAGTTTATGGGTCTAGAGAATATCATATATCCACATTAGAGGCCTAGCCTCTACTAGATCCCATCATCAACTTGCATCTGTGCAAGTACTATTAATGAATCTTAGAGTAGACTAATTTTCAAAAAGTTAAAAAATATATAAAAAAAAGGTTGCCTTGGTAAAAACCTAGCAATTAGACATCTTTGGTGACATAAAGATGGAAACACAAGAGAAATAAATTCTTCCTATGGTGAAAACCACTTCGGTGGCACCGTCGGCAAGTACCATGGTGAAAATTGGGAAATTTGACACCATGTGTAGGGATCGTTGCTCCATCATCTACCATTGATCCAAACTAATATTACATCTCATTATGCCTCTTCCTCCACAATAAAAATTAGTGGTCATCACTATCATGGCTTGAGATTTGTGAGTTACCTTTTTCTTAGCACATCTTGTCACATTTCACACCAAGTCAGTCCATCTAGGCCATTCCGTAATAAAGTGTCCATTCTATTTTGATAGGGGGAACCCTAATGTCATGATCCATCAGGTCATGTAAAAATACCATAAGCACAACAAATATTTTTTAAAAATAACAAAAAAACATCAAAAATATCTTGAAAAAATTCATAAAAATTATAAAATATCACAATCCTACATCATGTCTTGAGAAAATAACAAAAACAACACAAAATCATCTTGAGAGACCAATAAAAATATACAAAAGGTCCTAAGAAAATTATTGAAGACAACCAAAAAGTTAAAAAAAAACTAGGAAAAATATGCAATAAATCTCCTTTGTACATAAACCAGTTATTTTGCATCAAAAACATGCATTGAACAACATCATGCAACAAATTTGAGCTTCAGTGGAACCAAGTCAAAATAATCAAACTAGTCAATAGATCCTCAGTCAAATTGACCAAACTATCTTATCTATCAACCAAGCCCCATAGAAAAGTGTTTTGATAAAAATCATGTCGTCTTAGACAAGGGAGGGAACTCACAAAACCAAATAGGCCAGTCTTATACACAGTACCTTATTCTTGAAACTAGACAACATCAACCAAATATCAAAATTCAATGTCCAAACTATTGCAGAAGCACATACACATAATCAATATGGTTGTAACTTGTTGAGTCAAGTTGGTGTTATTATGTCTTCATTTTCACAAGTCATGTTCTTATGCATCTCTCATATATCCACAAGTGATTAGAGATGACATGATGGTTCATAACTTATTTTTCTTTTTTTTTTGTTTGTGGGATATTACCTATGAAGTCTTAAAAGAGCATTTTAGGTGTCTTTGATAAGAGCCTTCAAATCCACATATAACTATTATCACCTAAATAGAGTACCCTTGCTAAGTAGATTCAAGTCTACCAATGAACATTGGAAAGATTCCCTGATTGTGGGCTCGGATAATGGAAGCTGACCTCTAGAGTAAGATGGTTCTTCTAGTACACACCTATACTTACCTAAACTAAAGTATTTTTGTAGAGGAAAAGGTTGGAAGGATGCATAAAAATACACTTTAACTCCTATAAGGTGATGCACCAAATGAATCTTTGGGACTCAATCTAACACACAAAAAAACTAGTAATGAAAAGCTCTAAAACACAACTCAATAACACAATCCTTGAATAAGAAATTTGTAAGAAGACTAAAACAACAATCCCAAAAAGGAGAAAAAATTCCTCACAATCTAAAACTAATTTAGTACAACTTCCAACCTACAAATCCTATTTATACCTCTACAAAAGGCATACACATGTGATACACAAGAACAAAGAATTGAGAAGGCACAAGCTAAGAATTACAACCAAAGGTGTTACAAATCTGTCTAATCTCTTTGAAATGGTTTACAAAAACACTTTGCCTCTATCAAGAATTTAGAAAAAAGTTACAAAAAAATAAGCCAAAGGGAAGGACTTTTTTAACAAATGAGCCTTTAGCTCATACTTATGCTTTTTGATCCAACTGCATTATGGATGAGCAATAACTTCTGGGTCAGATTTTGTCAATAAAATCATTTTTTAGCCCTTCAAAGGACTTCAAAAAGGCATAAAATTGGCCCAAAAGTCATTCCTGAAAAATATCATTGTAAATACACTCCATAAATGCAGTCATATATTTGAAAAAACTCAAAAAGGTCTATGAAATGCAATAACTCCTCAAATTTTAACAACTGCTACTTACCCAAAAACCATTAATTCATTTTACTTTGTCTTTCTCTTTTCCATCAACATATGTTATCCTGATAGCCTCATCAGATATCGGGATAACTTGACAATTGTTCTATAGCTATGCATCATTATACCAATATTCCCATTGACATAATTCCCTTTGATGTCTTCATTCCATCTCATCAATATATGCCATACCAATTTCTTCACAACATCCTCCTGAATCCTTTGTCACCATAGGTTGTACCACTATGGTCATCGAGTGTCAGTGAAACTTGAGAAATACATAACCCAATGGCACCAGTTATACTGATGACCTTTATTGGGATAACTCCATCCGATAGACTGTCTCTTATTTAGATGCTTATCAGTGTAAGTCTTACCAATAGCTATTTTCCTTTTTCTTTTATAATGTCATCAACATAACTTCACCGACATGGATTTTTGACTTAGTGATTTTTAGGAAAAAGAAACCCTAAACACAATTTTCTCTTTTATTTTCTTGTCATGGAGAGCTCTGGCCACTTCCTATGAGGGTTTTCTAGGATTCTATGATCTTTGTTCAAAGCTTTATGAATTCTTATAGTACAGATCCGATGCTTATCCACGAGTATCTTTATTTGTAAAGTAAAAGGGTTGCTTTAAAGCTTTGCCTTTTTCTTCCTTTGTATAAAATAATGAATACTCTATGTATCTTCTTGCTCATGGCTTAAGCTCTGTCTATATCTCTATATTTCTTTGTTCTTCCCCCTATTTGGGATACCATGGACAATTTCCCTTGTGATTTCAAGAGCTTTAAATTTTGATCTTAGGCTAATTTCAATAAATATTGAAGTTTAAAATTGATAATCTCTTTTTCCTGAAGCAAATGATATTATTTGAACCTTACCTCTATGCTTGATTCCTAGGTTTCTTGTTGTAGATTATTTGCACCCCCTTTACATGGTCAATTTTAAGCATTTCAAGCTTAGAAAAAATTTGAGCTCTATGTATTTTGTTCCTCCATTATACTTGTTTTCTATCCTATAGCACGTTGGGATCTACCCTTGTGGGAGCCACATTTTACTCCACATTCTACAAGATACACACCTATAACTGCACATGAAACAAACAAGTTAGAAACAAATGCATACTTTCTAGTGTATGCAATGATTCAGATGGATTCTTTCATCTTTAATGCACATTGAGACCAATTTTTACATGCCCAAGTGAATGATCATGTAAGATAGTATCTAGTCATTTCATAGAGCATTGTTCTAACACATTGCTTATGATGAATACAAGAATAGGGAGCACTAAGGAGCTAGGAAGGACAAACAGATCAGGTAACAATAAGACAAGGGAACCTTGAACCATTCAAATAGGAAATGATTGGTTGCCCTCCCCGCATGCACATTTAATTTCATTGACTTATTCATGTATGTATTGATCTTGTTTTGCATTGAATAAGAAAGAAGTTAGTCTCATGGCTTGTGTGAGACAAAACGTACACTTTATATTCAATAAAGATTACTTTGCTCAAAAAATATTTGTAAAATATTTCCTTATGCTTTCATGCATCTGGCTTTATGCAATGACTTGGTATTGTGTAACCTGTTTAAGTTATTTTTTTTAGCACATGAATGCAATGTAGGATTAAAGGTAAAAATGCCCCATTTTCTTTGAAATTATTAGCGGTCTCTACCTGATTAAGCCATGGGAAAAATATGGTAACATCTTGGTGACATTTGCAGTATGTTTACCTATTAAACATTATGACCAGCTACCTTGAAAAATTAATTAGGTGTAGAGTCACTTATGTGATGAAACCTCTATGAAACATACTCCTTTTTATTGAAACTCATCTTTAGATGGAAACTTCTTCTAATCCATTTGGAACATATATATGGTTTATGTTAGTGAAATAATAAACTCACTAGCATGAATGATGAATTTTTACCAAATGGATTAGAAGAGGGAAAAACAAATGCGCACCTCCATAGTAAACTACTACAACTAATTAGAGTTCTATGATGTGGGTATGTGTGATGTGCAATAGTGAATACATGTATTCAATGCTTCATATGATGTATTCTTTCATCATGCAATGATAGTTCATTCCAACAATTTTTCTCTCCTTCTCATAAATAAGTAACTAAAATGTGCAATTAGTACTTAGGGAAAAGAAAACTGCAATTAATCTATTGTGCCACAACACTTATTTACTAATTACAAACTGCTCTAGTATGTACAAGGATAGATCCTACCTTAGAAACAATGCTTGAGGTGAATCACATTTATTGGGATTCTCTCTATGTCACCATCCAAACTTGATAGTTGAAAAGAATTATGTTGTTTACACTTTGAGGTAATATAGGGCCTTCTCCTTAATGCGTCAAACTTGGAGTGGTTTCTAGGCTTTATTTTATGTTCATCCCATTTTAGCACTATGTCACCCTCTAAGAAAGTTCTCAGAGATGCCCTTTTGTCAAAAGAATTCTTCATATGCGCTTGATGATGCTCTATGTTTCTCAAGGTCTCTGTTCTAGTCTCTTCCAGCTCAAAAAGCTAAGGCAACCTTATAGTCATTGGTTCTTCATCCAATATATCAAACTAATTTTCCAAGTCCAAAGCTGGAAGCTCTAATGAAATAGGAAATCTCGCTTTGTTTCCATAAAAAAGCTTGAAAGGTGACTATCCAGTTGACCTTTTTTGAGTAATTTGATCATCCCACAAGGTTGATTTCAGCTAGGTATGCCATGCTCTTTGGTTACCTTCCATAGTCCTCTTGATAATTATAATTAGATTCTTATTAGTTGATTTTTCTTGGCCATTGCCTTGCAAATAATAATTGGAATACATATTCAGATAAATTCCATTTCATACAACCCAATCAAAAATTTTAAAACCAACAAAAGTCAATGATGGATTTAGGAACTTCAAACCTAAAAACTAGCTCTTCATAGAAGTTTATGACAACATCTACATTAGCTTCTTTAAGTACTATCACTTCGGTCCACTTAGTGAAATAGTATATAGCCATTAGGACCCACTTGTGGCCAATGCTGGATGGGGATTTATAACTCCAATAAAATCTAGCTCCTACCTCATGAAGGGTTGTTCAACTTGAATAGGCTACAAAGGAAAAGATAGCAATTTCTCTTTCCCAACAAACAATGTGCATTCCTTACACTTTCTAACCCATATGTGTGCATCCTTGAATAGGTTGGGCCAGTAATAACCATCTTTCATGACCTTGAGAGTTGTTTCTCTAGGTGAAAAGTGACCTCCAGCTAACCTATTATGGAATTCATGCAACACTTTATCTATTTGGTCAGATTTAATGCATCTAAGAAAAATGCCATTAAAATATTTTCTAAAAAGAAAAATATTTATCAAAACATAAGGAATGGACTGCAACCTAAAATACCTCCTCCCTTGTGTACATTCACCGGTCTACAAAATATGAATCATTGTTTGCACCCTATTAGTGATAGGAGCTGAAAATGCATGTTCTTTATCTTGAAAAACCAAAACAGTCTCTTGCTCACTCCTTTCTTCACTACTTGCAACATCGTCTAGTTGTTCACACAACCCTTTAACCATGATCATCTTGGTGACCTTGATCTCTGCATCGTATTCCATAGCTTTAGTTACCCATCTAGCCCTTTTATCACTTAGGTCCTTACTCAAAAGGAACTCTTTCATGCTTGGATGAGAAACCATTAAAATTATTTTGTTATTAGACAACATGTGCTTAATTTTTTTCAAACTTCTTATAACAACAAGCACATGTTTCTCTACAAAGGAACACCTTAGCTTGTAGTCTTTATGACCTTGATTAAAAAATGCCACAAGTTGTTACAGGCTTTCATCATTGCGCTACACTAACATGGATGAGATAGAATCAATATCTTCATAGGCCTATAAAACAAAATCCTTAGAAAAATTAGGATTTATAAGTGTAGGTGTTGTTGCAAGTGCTCTTTAATTATCTCAAAAATCCTCTTTCCATCCTTAGTCTAGCTGAAAGGGATATTTTTCTTTAACATAGCTGTTAATGGACTAAATAAATCTCCAATATCCATAATAAACCTCCTAATAAAATTTATCCTACCGATGAAACTTTGCAAACTTTTTTGTGTTCCGACAAAGGAAGAGCCAAAATTATTGTTATCCTTTTAGGGTCAATGGTGATTCCCTATTTTGACACCTTATATCCAAGTAGTCTACCCTTATAAATAATAAAAACACACTTTTTGGGATTAAACGATATCAAAAACTCTCTACATCTTTCAAAAATCTATTTTAGATGTTTTAAGTGATATTTTGATTCCTTGGAAAAGATAGTGAATAGTGGTAAAATGGATTCACCCCTATTTAGATGCAAAGGGGGAAATATGCGATCTATTCTTAAACCCAAATTCTCAAAGAAGAGATCCAATTTGATCAACCAAAAGGTTAATACACAATCGAATCAATTTATGAGGAATATGGAAGAGAGAGAGAGAGAGAGAGAGAGAGAGAGAGAGTAAATCTAATATTTCCCTATGAATGTAATTATGCTTGAAATATGGAATAATTGAAATACAAATACTAACCTCAAATTAGGGCAGATCTGGAAAATGTCAAATTTTGATATCTATGTATACTTTCAAGCAATTCTAAAACTTGTTCCAGACTAGAAATGCCGAGACAAAGAAAACCTAGAAATCTTTCTCCAAGATGAGCTTAGGTCGGGTTTGACCCTCATAAAAGGTCAAATACTACATTCTTTATTTGAAGTCTGATTCAAATTTTGTTCACAGATCTCAGAAGTTTTCCGAAAGGGGTATCCAAATTCACTCTTAGATCTAAAATTCCACACCTGTACCTACAAGAAAATGGGGTTTTTTGTTGTATGGGGGGTTTTCCTTGGTCAAACCCCAATTTAGGAATTAACCTTGAAATTGAATTGAAATATATTATGCATAAACAAAGTAATTGAAACAAATCACCTTGCTTATGTTGAAGTCCTTGTAGAGGATTTGAATCCTCAAATCCACAAGTAGGAATGCTTCAATGGATGTAGGATGAATGTAGGATGTCTCCAATCAATGGCATTTGATCTTCAACACCAATCTTGACTTAATCTTTTCATATGAGAAGGTTTTAACGGATGTAGAAGGATGGATCATCAAAGGGGGCTCCAAAGAGATTGAATCCTTCAATAGCTAACAATGGATCTCCTTGATGGATGAATGCTTGAACACTTGAATGCTTTAAGACTTGCTTGAACACTTGAGAGCTTGAGAGCAATTGCTTGATTGTGGATGAGATGTGAAAATGAGAGAGGAAGGCCTCCTTTTATAGTGAACTAGGGCACAATCCTCTAGAGGGGCCACCTTGGATAATTAAATCCCAATTAGGTCCTAACCTTTAAAAAATATACCTAGATTAAATGCAATTAAAGGATTTACCATCTTGAAACCCGAAATGGCCAACCCGGAGGCAGGAAAATAAATATCCTGAAAGCCCGATGCCCGAAAATCCAAGATTCTAGAAATTTGAATGAGGGGGGCAAAATCAAGGTTGGACCTGACCTAGTCAAGTTCAACCTCAATCCTGACCTAGTCAGGATCAACCTCGAATTTGACCCTAGACCCAAATTCAGTCAAAACCAGGTCAGGAGGTCCCGGGGATGCCCAGAAACCTAGAAATGATATCAAAACCGGACAGAATGTCAAGGATAGACATAAAATCCTATGATTACTGTGATGAAAGCCAGGAGGACCTATTTATAAATTCTACCTATAAAATAGAGCCACAGAAGAGGGAAATTAAGGAGAATCCTTGGGATCCTAACCCTAATTTCACCTAGAATGAAGAAATCAAGTGCCAGGAAGAAGTGGAAAGCGGGGAGAAAGCTAAATACATGCAAAGACCTAATCAAGGCACTTAACATGACCCCAAACCACTTAATCAGAGGGCTAAATTCTCTTATCATGGAAGTGCTTCCATTTTAAGATGATACAGATAGTAATGTCATCTAGGTACACTAAAAAAAATTTATACATTAAACTATCAAAAACCATATACATGGCCTTTTAAAAGGTTGTCCCAACATTGGAAAAACCAAAGGACATCCTTTTGTATGCCATGGTACCCCAATTGGTGGTAGAATCTATCTTAAAATGATCTTCCCCCCTTACTAAAATCTGGTCATAACTAGAATACCCATCTAGCAAGGAAAACCTCTCAAACCTTGAAAATACTTGAAGGATATGCTCCATCGAAGGTAAGGGGTGATGATCTTTCAATGAGGCTCTATTTAAGTCTCACAAGTCAACACATGGTCTTATCTCCCCATTATTTTTCCTAACTATTACAAGGTATAAAACCCATGAGGTATGCTTAATAGGGAAGATAATACTACTTTCAATCAATTTATTTAGCTCTTTTTGCATAAGTGCTTCTAACTTTGGGTTCAAAGTCCTTTGTTTCTGCCTAACTGGTTTGTCACCATGTTCAAGCTTGATAGTGTGTTGAGAAATTTGAGGATCAAACCCCTTCAAATCACTATACTCCCATGCAAAAACATCGTTAAACTCCTGAAAAAGATGAATAAATGAATGTTGCTCCTCTGGTGTACATACATTACTGAGTTTGAGCATCTTTTCTTTAAAAACCTTGACTTCCTCATAGTGCTCTTATTGAACCTACATGCTTTCCTTGGGCCTTCTGGTCTCATCATCAGCATTGAAAATATATTCAAGGGTAACCAAACCCTTTGACATCTTGTTGTTTTTCAGTGGAATGACTTGGCCATCATATTGATGTTGAAACTTCTCTTAATTCGCATGCAAGAATTCAACTTCCTCTCTTAAAAAATTGACTATCTACTGGCCATTCTCAAATACCTACCAATGTGTATTATTATCAGGTACAATAGGTCTGATGATGAACTTTACATGGTAATTGGTCTTTTATCTACTAATCTCCTTCATAATGTTGAATTCAACACCAATAGTAACCAATCTATCAACGTGGTTATTCTAGTTTCTAGGTATGGAAATAAGATTAAATGCATCAAAACTATCAAGAAGATCCCATACCCTATGTTTGTAAGACTTAAGCAGCTCATTTTTTGTAAAACTAAGGTTTCTTACCTGATTGAATACTAGCTCATTGTCTCCATATACCTTTAAACAACAAATGCCCATTCTTCTTGCTCATTCCAATCCATGGATCAAGGCCTCATACTCACCAGTATTATTGGAACAATTAAAACAAAACCAAAAAGATGAATAATACCTTTCATTACTTGGGGAGACCAACATGCAACCTCCACCAACCCCAACCTTTTCCCTTGCACCGTCAAAAAATAATTCCCACACCTCATTACCTTGTTGCCCAACCTTCTTTTCTGCACTTTTTTCTAGGTTGGGAATGAATGATTTGACCTCATGCATCAAATACATGCCTAAAATAGGATGTCCTAGATGTTCATATGGACCTTCTATTTGATTTCAGAAAGCCCACTCATCAAGGAGAATATCTTGAATATCCTCTATTTGAGTATTACCTTCTTGAATAACCAGTTGCTCTTCCTGTTCACTTGCAATAAATTTAGCATTGATAGGACTTGGGGAATAAGGTTTGATATGATCCTTGGAAATGGGTTCTAATTTTATGGTAACTTTGGTACCATACATGGTTCTAAATAGCATATGGGACCAATCTAAAGATAAGTAACCTCCGATTTTGGCAGTAAAATATGTTAAAAATCCTACGGCAAAGTAGGGAGGCAACTCAATGACATAGATATCTTGTGGGATAGATAAATTTGGACAAGCTTGAAGGGTTAAAGAAATATTCTTAACCCTATAATACTGACAAAAATAGCATCTAATTACACAACTCCCTTTTCAAGTGGCTCATATTTGATACCCAGCTTATCCATAATTTGTTTGGGTATTACTGAGCTTCTAGAACTTGATTCAATCATGCAATTATGGACCAAGTGGTCTCCTATAATCAAAAACACATAAAAAGGTGAGGGTTTACTAGCTAAAACATGTTGATCCCTTTTACTTACATCAATGTTAGTCATGATGACCCTAGGGTTTTCTTTATTAGGATGATTAGATATACTTAAGTTTGATATGTTAGATTAATAATGGAAAGTTAAGTACTAAGAGAGGAAGGGTGAAGCAGTACTCCAAAAAAATTTATCAACTAGTCTGAACATTTACCAAATTCAAAAACTTTGCATACATCATCATAAAACATAGAAATCAAAACATAAAACTATAGAAACATAAAAAGGGTTCACACCTATGTGTCCCCTTTTAACATGTCTTTTATCCTATGCCATTCCTCATTTGATTAGTTACTAACATTTCTCTCATTTTGCATCATAACCTCAGTTTCTTTGGCCGAATCGATCAAGACCAAATCATCATTGGAACTTTCCTAATCATTTCCCAATCATTCATAATCATTCCTACACCAATCCTAAATGATCCTAAATGTTTCTAAATTGATCCTAAACAATCCTAAACTATGTCAAACCTTCCTAAACCAATTCAAATTAATCCCAATCAGTCCTAATCAGTCCAAGATCATTTCAATCATATTCGATCATTCCCAAATAAATCCCAGGTATTGTCAAAGTTCATTGATGCCTCATCATCATCATCCAAGTCAATTTAAATAGCATTGTATAATATCATCAATTATATTTCATCATTATCAATCAACCTAATAGCATTGTCAAAGTTCATCAATGTTGTGTTGTTCTATAATCAATTTTTAATCATCAATATCGGCTCAAAACCCTAATTAATATCCTTCAGCACCAATCCCCTTTTTGATCATACATCATCAACTCATTCAATCATTTTTACTAATTCATCCCCCTGGGATAGATAACCCATAGTTTATCCCTTTTGTATTAATCTACTTATTAGATTAATTCCCCCTATCCTATGTCTCCCACAATTAATTAATTTCATATTAATTAATTGTTCCATTTTCCATGAATTTTGAAATTTTTAATTTCTAATTCCTAATTTTTCCTTTTGGAGGGAATTAATGAGTTTTTAAATCCAAAAATTTCATCCCCATAATTATGCTCCCAATCCCTATAATTATGCTTCATGATTTATTACATCTTTCCCTTTTTTCCACTAATTTGGCCTCCAAATTGCTTACTAATTAGCCTCATATTTATCCTTCCACTTTGTCCTTGATTTGTGCATTGATTTATGCATTCCAAATTGTGCATTCAATTTTTCATAATTATGTCAATCTTTCAATTTGTACTCTCATTTCCAAATCTGCATCTCGATCTCTAAATCCTATAAATTGAGATCAATTTTCTCAATTCCAACTAACCATCTTCTTTCAAATCTCCTCGTCATCATTATAGTCATATTATCAACATACTTCTTTTATTGTGTCAATATGTGAGCTACATCCACTCTTTTAGAGAAGCAAGAAAGAGCACAATTGTCAAATTGAGGGAGTTTTGTTAGAATTTACATTTATTTATCTCAATTACTTATATGTTTGGATAGGTTGATTGTGCATGCTTTAGAATTTGATGGTTCCTCTTGTGTGCATATTTTCCTCATTTTATTATCCTACAAAAACATAACTCATAACACCATGATTTTTGGTGTCGCAAAAACCCTTGGTCAAAGGGAAAAACTGCGATGGGGATGGTGCCCACAATCCTTCACTACTTCAGTAAAAAGGTTTCTCAGTTAGAGCTACAAAATTTAGCTACTTCTGATAGCTTACCTTGTTAAGAGTACAAAAGACTTATGCAGTCTGTATTCACCAAAAATTTGTCTAGTAGAACCTAAGCCCCCAATTTTGATTAAATTTCCTTCAAATAAATTATAAATCTCAAAGGCATATTCACTAGGCATAATTGTGCATAGTAACTCTAAAAATCCACTTTCCATAATTAAATCAAAAAATCAAAATCTTATATCAAGCTTATACTATGATCTAATTTCTAAAATCTTTCATGTTTATTTAATTGCTATAACATTTCTTTTAATATAAAGTTTCTACACTTTTATTAAAAGAACACATTCACATGTGTGCACATACTTAAACCTAATGATGAAGGAGCATCTTGGGTCTTTGAGCAATCTTGCATCTACCAAAAACATTTCCTATTTTCTGTCATTTGCATTATAATTATTTTATTTATTGGTTTCATGTTATGCGAAGCTTACATGATGTTGAGGACCTATTTTGGAACCTTCTCCTATGAGCACATAAGGATTGGATGGACCGTTTCAAAGTTAGAGTTATTTTCCTTGTTGTCGGAGCTGTATTTTTTTGCTTTCCGTGTGTTGATTGTGCATCGTGTAGCCGTTGATCCTTAATGAATCATCCTTTGCACTCTTATGGAATTCAAGAGGACCTAAAGTAATATCTTCACATAAGACCGCAAGTCCTAATTCATTATGAGTTGGGAGTTATGACCGTTTTTCTTGAGTATCAATTTTCAGCCAGTTTCACACGAAATGTGGAGTTTTTCATCTTGTGCGGTTCTGTGTGATGAAATGGGATCTTGCTAAGTTAGGGACATTTTCTTGGATCATGTGTGGACCTAAATATAACTTCGCATTACGTTTTTTTAATTCTTTCTTTAGTTTTGGTTTACTCTTCCAAGCTCGACCTATAATGTAATTAAATGCCCGACTAGCCGACTTGTGGCTTAGCTGGCTATATAAGAAGCTTTGGTTGTTTAGTTGATGGTAAGATAGGGGTAGTAGAAGAGTATTAGAAGAATAAGAGAAGATAATATGTGAGATCAGACTTTGAATTCATAATTCTCTTTGTATAAGGCCGAAACCCAGAAGGCCTCACAGTTGGGCATGTTGAAAGATTTAATATAATTGCACCAAGAGTTGTTACTAGTTTCTTGTCTCATATCCATTGTGTTTTCACTGATTTCATGTGGTTTTCATATTGCTTCCATGCATAACTCTGAGAAGGGCTTGTTTGTTGATTCAAATGGAGGCAATTCTGCTTGATTCTGCTTGTATATACCCTGCCCCTACGTCAAGTGGTATCAGAGCAAGTTCTTTCTTGTGGATTGGATCATGGAGAACCTTATTGGATTGGTTGTAGGGTGGTAGATCTGAGATATAACCTATAACTTGCTGAAGGCTATGATCTTGTTGGAACCTAATTGTCAAGATGGTTCATGGTAGAGGAAATGATAATGCTATCATGGATATGTTGAGGCAGATTGCAACTAAGCTTGAATTTGTAGAGACAGCCCAGAGAAGAGGTGCACATCTTGAAGATGTTAGTGATGAAGAAGAGGTAGCACCTAATCCTGAACTTGAAGTTGAACAAGATGAGGAAAGTATTTTGAGAGTTTTGTCTAAGGCTAACTCCAGACCTGCAATTGAAGTTTCTTTCTATGATGGAAGACTTGAGACGGATACACTTTTGGATTGGATCTCTGAGATGGATAAATACTTTGAGTATGAAGGTACTCCTGATAATAAGAAGGTTAAGATAGCAGTCACAAAATTGAAAGGGCATGCATCTCTTTGGTGGGATCATTTGCAAACTGAGAGACAAAAGAGAGGAAAAGAAAAGATCAAGACAGGATGAAGATGCTTGCAAAGATGAAGAAGTTTCTTCCAGCTAACTACCAAGTTAGTTTGATGAGAAAGATGCAAAATTTGAGATAAAAAGACATGAGTGTGAAAGAATATACTGAGGAATTTTACAAATTAGATATCAGATCTGGACATGTGGATGATAAAATTGAGAAGGTGGCTAGATACCTAAATGGTTTGAGGAGATCTATTCAAGATGAGATTAGTTATGTTAAGATGGAAAGTGTGGAAGAAGCATATCAATTTTCTTTGAAGGAAGAAGAAAGATTGACAAAGAGACGTGAACAAAGATAGAGAGGAAGAGGTGGCAGATTTTAGAGAAGTAGAGGCGGATCTTATGGAGAAAGTAGCAGATCTGACAATGCAATACAAGATAAAAGATGGAAATATGAACCTACTAAAAGAGGTAACTACTCTAGAGGTAGCTATACTGGTTACTCTAGGAATAAAATTAATGGGAAAAGAGAAGATAAATCTTGGTTTAAAGGTACTTGTTACAAGTGTGGTGAAGAAGGACATAGAGCCTTTGAATGTACTAACTCTAGAAAGAAGACTGGAGGTAATGGTAGAAATAATTTGGCTTGTGAAGAAGTTGAGGAAATGTCTAATGAACCTGAACATGGTGAGAACTTGATGCTAAGAAGGATCTTGTGGAATGAAGAAGCTGATGAGGAACCTATTCTAAGAAAAAGTTTGTTCAGAACCAGATGTAAGATCGCTGACAAATGTTGCAAGGTAATCATTGATAGTGGAAGTTCTAATAATTTGGCATCAGAAGATTTGGTTAACAAATTGCAGTTGTAGAGATTGAAACATCCTAAACCTTACCATATTTCTTGGATCCAAAAGGAGCATAAACTACTTGTAAGTGAACAATGCCTTGTTAAATTCAAAATTGGGAATTATCATGATGAAGTCTTGTGTGATATTATGTGTATGGATTGTTGTCATATTCTTTTAGGTAAACATTGGCAGTATGATAGGAAAGCTTTGCACGATGGTAGATTGAATCAATATACTATTTGGATGGATAGGAAGAAACAAGTATTATTTCCTTTAGTAGAGAAGTTTGATGAAGGTCATTGTACTATAGTCATCAAAGTATGTTTGGTTGATGGTAAAAAGTTTGCAAGAGAAATGAAAGAACAGAATGTTTGTTTTTCTTTAATTCCAAGGAAAACTGAGAAACGAGATGAGTTAGAACATGCACCTGAGGTTAAAGCTTTGTTGACTGAATTTCATGACATCATTTCTGATAATGTACCTGATGCTTTACTACCTATGAGAAGTATAAGTCATTGTATGGATTTAATACCTAGAGCTAGTTTGCCTAATAAAGCACCACATAGGTTAACACCTGATGAAAAGACTGAGTTGAATAGACAAGTGCAAGAATTTCTTGAGAGAGGTTTGATTAGGGAAAGTTTGAGTCCTTGTGCAGTACCTGTTGTGTTAGCACCTAAAAAGAATGGAGAATGGAGAATGTGCACTGATTCTAGAGCTATAAACAAGATAACAGTAAAATACAGATTTCCTTTGCCTAGGATGGATGACATAATGGATAGTTTGAGTGTAGAAAAGTATTTCACAAAGATTGATTTGAAGAGTGGATATCATCATATTAGGATTAGAGAAGGGGATGAATGGAAAACTGCTTTTAAGACTAATGAAGGTTTGTATGAATGGTTGGTTATGCCTTTTGGTTTGACTAATGCACCTAGTATTTTCATGATGCTAATGAATGAAGTTTTGAAAATATTCTTGGGTAACTTTGTGATTGTATATCTTGATGACATTTTGATATTCAGTAAGAGTAAGGAAGAACATCTTGAACATATCAGAGAAGTATTGTAGAGATTGAAGGATGAAAATTTGTTAACTAATTTGAAGAAATGTTCATTTATGAAAGAAGAGATTGTGTACCTTGGTTTTGTGATTTCAGGTGATGGATTGAAAATGGACCATGAGAAAGTAAGAGCTATACTTGATTGGCCTACACCAGATAATGTTGGAGAGGTAAGATAATTTTATGGATTGGCAAGTTTTTATAGGAATTTCATCATAAATTTCAATTCTATTTGTAATGCTATGACTGAAACTATGAGAGGAGATAAAAGGGATTTCAAATGGACACATGGAGCACAAAAGAGTTTTGAAACATTGAAACAAAGAATTGCAGAGTTGCCTAAACTTTCTTTGCCTGATTTTAGTAAAGTGTTTCAAGTTGAATGCGATGCTAGTGGAAGTGCAATTGGAGTTGTTTTGAGTCAAGAAGGAAGACCTATAGCTTTCTTTAACAAAAATTTGAATGATGCTAAGAGAAAATATTCAATTTATGACCATGAATTATATGCTATTGTTCAAGCTTTGAAGAAATGGAGACATTATTTGAGGCCTAAATATTTTATGTTGTATACTAACCATAAAGCTTTGCAGTATTTGGGAAGTCAAAATAAATTAAATCAGAGACATATGAAGTGGGTTGAGTTTTTGCAAAAATTTTCCTTTTCATTGAAGCATAAGAGTGGACAGTCAAATAAGGTTGTTGATGCCTTGAGCCAAAAAAGAAGTTTGCTGACAGAGATGAGAGTTGAGGTACTTAGTTTTGATGATTTGAAGTGTTTGTATGAGACTGACATTGATTTTGCAGAGCCTTGGAAAGCTTGTAAGGAACATATAGTAAATGATAAGTGGACTGATGATAAGTGGCCTGATTTTAGTAAAGTTTTTCAAGTTGAATGCGATGCTAGTGGAAGTGCAGTTGGAGTTGTTTTGAGTCAAGAAGGAAGACCTATAGCTTTCTTTAGAAAAAAGTTGAATGATGCTAAGAGAAAATATTCAGTTTATGACCAAGAATTCTATGCTATTGTTCAAGCTTTGAAGAAATGGAGACATTATTTGAGGCCTAAAGATTTTGTGTTGTATATTGACCATAAAGCTTTGCAGTATTTGGGAAGTCAGAATAAATTGAATCAGAGACATATGAAGTGGGTTGAGTTTTTGCAGAATTTTTCCTTTTCATTGAAGCATAAGAGTGGATAGTCAAATAAGGTTGATGATGCCTTGAGCTGAAGAAGTTTGCTGACAGAGATGAGAGTTGAGGTGCTTGGTTTTGATGATTTGAAGTGTTTGTATGAGACTGACATTGATTTTGCAGAGCCTTGGAAAGATTGTAAGGAACAGATAGTAAATGATAAGTGGACTGATTATTTCATTCAAGAAGACATGCTGTTTAAAGGAGTTCAGTTGTCCATACCTAGAGGATCTATGAGAGAGAACATAATAAAGGAGAAACATAGTGGTGGACTTGCTGGACATTTTGGGATTAATAAGACTGTGAATTTGATTTCAAAAAGATACTTTTGGCCACACATTTATAGAGATGTACAGAGAATGGTTAGAGGTTGCAGAATTTGCCAAACAACAAAAGGAACTAGTCAGAATTTGGGATTGTATACACCTTTACCTATACCTAATAGACCTTGGGAAGATGTGAGCATGGACTTTGTTCTTGGATTGCCTAGAATTAGGAGAGGTAATGATTCTATTTTGGTAGTGGTTCACAAATTTTCTAAGATGGCTCATTTTATACCTTGTAAGAAGACATCTAATGCATTGCATGTAGCTGAATTATTCTTGAAGGAAGTGGTAAGATTGCATGGTTTTCCTAAGTCTATTGTTTCAGATAGAGATACTAAGTTTACTGGTTACTTTTGGAGAACACTTTGGAAAAAGATGAATATAGAATTGAAGTTTAAATCTACATTTTACCCTTAGATAGATGCATAGACTGAAGTTGTGAACATAAGTTTGGGAAACTTGTTGAGATGTTTAGTTGGAGATAAGTCTACTAATTGGGATTTAGTTTTCGCACAAGAAGAGTTTGCATATAATAATTCTATGAATAGAAGCACTAAGAGGACACCATTTGAGATTGTTACTAGATTTCATCATAAGAGAACCACAGAGTTGAGAGATTTACCTACTGAGACAAGAAGAAGAGCTGAAGTTGAGGATTTTGCAGTATACATGAGAACTTTTCATGATGAAGTTAAAAGGAATTTGGAGGATAGTAATCTAAAATATAAACAGAGAGTAGATAAGAGAAGGAGACATAAATACTTTGAAGTTGGAAATGAGCTTATGATTCATTTGAAGAAAAATAGATTTCTAGTTGGTACCTACAACAAGCTGAAAATGAAGAAATTTGGACCTTGTAATATTCTAAAGAAGTTTGAAAGTGGAAATGCTTATGAAGTGGAATTACCAGAGCACATGGATATATCACCTATATTCAACATTGCTGATATCTTTGAGTACTTTGAATCAACAGATGAGATGGGAGATGATCTTGATTATCCTAAGAAGAATAAAGATAGCATTGAGAAGATCTTGAATAGTAGAGTAAGCAAGAGTACAAGAGGAAAAGACTACATGGAATACCAAGTTCAGTGGAGAGACAAACCAGTTGAAGATAGTTCATGGATTACACAATCTGAGTTGGATCTTTATGATTCAGGTTAGAATATGAGTAGTGCCTGATATGGACATCAGTTCTTTATTTACCCTAGGTGTCTAATGCAGGAGCATCTTAGGTCTTTGAGCAATCTTGCATCAACCAAAAACATTTCCTATTTTCTGTTGTTTGCATTATAATCATTGCATTTATTGGTTTCATGTTGTGCAAAGCTTACATGATGTTGAGGACCTATTTTTGAATCTTCTCCTATGAGCACATAAGGATTGGATGGACCATTTCAAAGTTAGAGCTATTTTTGTTGCTGTTAGAGTCGTATTTTCCTACTTTCTGCGTGTTGATTGTGCATCGTGTAGTCATTGATCCTTAATGAATCATCCTTTGCACTCTTATGAAATTAAAGAGGACCTAAATTACTATCTTCACCTAAGACCACAAGTCCTAATTCATTATGAGTTGGGAGTTATAACCATTTTTCTCAGGTATCAATTTTCAGCCAGTTTCATGTGAAACGTGGAGTTTTTCATCTTGCGCGGTTCTGTGTGATGAAATGGGAGCTTGCTAAGTTAGGGACATGTTCTTGGATCATGTGTGGACATAAATATAACTTCTCATTAAGTTTTTTTCATTCTTTCTTTAGTTTTGGTTTACTCTTCCAGGATAGACCTATAATGTAATTAAATGTCTGACTAGCCGACTTGTGGCTTAGCTGGCTATATAAGAAGCTTTGGTTGTTTAGTTGATGGTAAGATGGGGATAGTAGAAGATTATTAGAAGAAGTAGAGAAGACAATGTGTGAGCTAAGACTCTAAATTCATAATTCTCTTTGTATAAGGCCGAAACCTAAAAGGCCTCACAGTCGAGCATGTTGAAAGATTTAATATAATTGCACCAGTGTTGTTATCAGTTGCTTGTCCCATATCCATTGTGTCATATGATTTTCATATTGCTTCCATGCGTAACTCTGAGCAGGGATTGTTTGTTGATTCAAGTGGAGTCAATTCTTCTTGATTCTACTTGTATCTACCCTGCCCCTGCGTCACCTAATTAATTAGCAATTAAAAAAGGTTTATGCTTTCAAAATTTCTATTTTGTCTTATTATACCTAATGTCTCTTTTGCCTCTTCATCTCCACCCTCCATTCTTGAGGCAATTCCTTTAAAAGAAAGCTCTTCCTTGGCTCAAGGGTTCCAATCTTGAAATTTCTTGCACTCTTGCTTTCTTGCATTCGTAGAGTATTCTTGCTAATTTGAATTCTTAGTTCTTAGTATCTAACTTGCATTCTTAGTTTACTTCATTTCTTAACTTAATCTTGCAATTGTTAATCTAACTTTCTTTCTTGCATTTGTTTCATAACATAGTTCTTGCATTCTCATTCTAGAATACTAGTTGTTTTCATATATTCTAGCTTAAATATTGCATTCTAGTTTCATTTCTAGTTGCATTGCATTTAGAATCTTCCATTTTGGAGTAGTCAAGTCACTAATCCTTGATCTAAATCTAATGAGCATTCAAAGAATGATTAAACTCACTTTAAATAGGAAGCAATAAGTCACTTTTGATAGTTCAGTTGGCTCTTTTGCTATGGCCTCTTATAGTTAAATTCTTGAGCTAATGGCTTATTGAGTGTTGGTTGCTTCTAAGTTTGATACAAATATTTAACCACACATTTTTGGTGCCCACCGTGGCTCCAGTGATACGGTTTATCATACGATACCTGATTTCATTGTATCTAATGGTGAGAATTATCGTACGATAATATGGTGAAGGGTATTTAATCGTATGCAGTGTTGACTTTCATCATATGATAGAAGATCCCTGGAGTTTATCGTGTGGATTTATGGGTTTCATCTTACAAGAATATGGTGACTAACTGTGTTTCATTGTATAAAAAATAGTGAGCATTTTTGGGGGTCCTGCAGTTACATTTTTTGGATTTTGATGCTTGATTCGGCTTTGTCTTGGCCTTGACCTTCATTTTTGTAGGTTTTTGCAAGTTTTTTGGTAAAGGAATAACGGGTCAAATATATCAATACTTTCTTATTTAAAGACTTCTTAATCTTTTGTGATGTATGACACTTGTCAAAGATATATTTGGAGACTACTAAGACTATTTGTGTTGCAAGTTGCATTGGAGATACAAATCAACATTGTGTTTTCATAAATTTGATTTTCTAGGTATCTAGCTTAATTACAAGGTTTATTTTCTTGTGATTAGTTGAGTAGTAGGAGAGTATGCTCTTCACCTCCTTGAGGATGAATTAGAAATCTTGACCTACTTGATTGGTTACTTGTAAAAGGAATCTTGGGTGAATGAATATGTATTTGATGTGTTTGGGAGAAACTATGGAGTAGGAGAGTATGTTCTTTTCCTTGTGGAAAATCATAAATATTAACCTCCATTAGCTATTTATTTTACTTTCTTGCATTTACCTTTAGAGGGTCTTCCAAGAGAGCAATCTTTTGGGAATGACCCAAGTAGGAAACAAGAAAACCCGACTACCTCCACCTCACTATAATCAAAAGATTCATTCAATCTAAAGAGAGGGAAAACTTGGCTATTTTCTAGTTCTAATGCTTCTTCATGTGTAGGGCCTAGTTTCCTCAATCTTGCTAAGAAAGACTACATTTGACTAGGCTCTTGAAGGACCTTCATGGTATCAATCTCGGTTACAAGACTACAAGGGGGTACATTCAACTTGTGTAGGGCTAAGAGGTCTCAATCTTTCTTTTGAGACTATACATTTATAGTGCTTGTAGGGATATAGGCCTTAATTCTAATTGCGGAACTACAAGGGGTATTCATGAACAGTGACCCTTATTACAGACCTAAGGATTTAGAGGCCAACCATTTTAGTTGTGTGACTTCCTTTGTGCAAGGATTGATCCAAGTGGATTTACCCAGATCACCCCAAGATTACTCACCATATGTTCTCCCTTAGATGCTAAAGCTTGAATGTGGCAATATAGAAAGCCATGTGTTCTGAGCATTGTTCTCTTCTAATTATTCCATAACTTGCATAGTCCTAAGAACGTCCATTCAACCACTTAATTGTGGGGTCAAGAGCATCAAGTTGTGGGAAAAGGTTGGAACACTTCCCTTTTTTACCTTAGATAGATTGTGCTTAATGTGCATTAATGTGATAAAGACCCGTGAAGACTATTGTGAACATATACTTGATACATTGGACACATTGGTATACCTTGTTAGACTTCACAATTTCTTGTATCCCCAAAGTTGCTTTGTAATTTGGTGGATTGTTTGGAGACTATTGCTTGATCACACTATTTCTTAATTGGAGACATTCGAACTTGGTCTAGGGATACACAAACTCATCATGAAATTGAAGACAAACTTGTCCAAATTGATCAAAACTTTTGAAGACAGTGGTAAATTGTTCATCCTTCGTTTGATTGATTGTCATATCTTGTTCCTATATTTTCAGACCTTGATTTTCTAGGTGTCCTCTTGGCTCCTTTTGATCAATATTTACTCATGTATAATGGCATTTCCAATTGATTGACCTTTTGATTAGTCATTTGGTATCTCTTGTCTTGAACATCCTTTTAAAAATTTACACCTTTACTTAAACTTTGTCACAAGTACCACTCAATAGGCATTTGGGCCTCACTCTCAGTACCTTGTACTTAGTTCTCTTGGCTATATAAACCTGCTCGCAAGTGCCACTCAGTATGCATTTAGTCCTTAATCTCGATACCTTGCACCTTGTTCCAGCCACTTTAATATTAACTACTTATTATTGAGACAACACTATCATTACCTCAATCTTTTGGTACAAGCTTAAGTTACCTTATTACTATCAGTTTGTCAACCTCATCTTCCATTCTAATCATAACTCGTAGTAGTTCTTATAAGGCTACAACTAATCCCCTAGGGAAATCCATTTATGATACTGTCAGACCATCTTTGCATGAAGAACCTTTGCATCGGGCTTCTGATTATCAGTTAGTACCCTTTCCTAATGTTGAGAAATTTAGTTATATCAACATAAAAAACTTTGCCTCAAGTGCCTTTAGAAGGAATGGTGATAATCTTTTGAGGATGAAGAACCCACACAACAAGAAATCTAAAAGTGCTAGGAAGACAAGCACTTTCACAAAGTGATGCAAGCCATCATGAGCCAAGATAAAGATCTCTATTTCATGCATCTTCCTTCCATGAGTGTTAACCTTCCTCCGGACTTTGATATTGATACCTTATTGCAAAAAGAGGAAGAGTCTACTATCACTACCCTTACTAAACAAATGCAAGATCTACGTTCTAAGATTTCCCAACTAAAGAAGGATAAGGACCAACCCTCTAACCAATATTCACTTGAATCAATTTTTCCTTTTCCTTTCAACAAAAATCTCTACATGCCACATTTCCCATCCAAGGTGGAGATCCCCAATTATGACAAGTATGATGGCAATAAAGATCCTCAAGATCAAGTGCATACATTTTGTGCTCTAAGAATGAAATTTATGCATGGGAAAACCTATCTGATGAGACTTTTTCCTCAAAGTCTTGGTGGTCAGTTCATTAGTTGGTTCACTTCTCTTGACCCTGGCATTAAAACATTTGACAAGCTAGTTTGATAGTTTATCCAGCAATATTCTTACAACATCTCTCATACGGTCACCATGCTTGATTTATGCAACACAAAGCAGCATGTGGGAGAACCTTTCATCACATTTCTCTAGTGATGGTAGAAAATGTTTTCTTGATATCTATGACAGATTCCTAAGATTGAAAAAGCTGACATATTCATTAACACTTTGGTTCCCAAGATGAATTATGTTTTTCAAATGCAAACACATGCTCCATTTTAAAAATTGGTTGAGTCATACATACACATAAAGGACATCCTTGTTTGTAAGGGAAAAATCACTCTTCAGTATAAAGATCATAAATCCTCTTCTAACAACCAACATAACAAGGACAAGCACATGTTCTGGAATAAAACCAAAGATGTCATCAATTATGGAATCATAGGCACAGCCTTGATGTCTACTTCTACTAAGCCCAAAGAGCCAGTTTTCAATTTGACTACTACTATGAAATCTAACAAGAGCACTCAAACATTCTCTAAAATTGAAACTACCAGAGATAGGCCATGGGTTCCTAGGCCTAAGAGAGACTTTACTCCTCTCAGAGAATCGCTTGAGAATTCCTTGAAGATGCTCTTAACCAACAATATCATAACTTTGCCTAATAATTCTAAGTCATAGGATCTTGAGATTAATCCTAAGTGGTGGAACAAAAACCACTATTATGATTATTATCACAATAAAGGTCACAAGACTAATGACTATATGAAGCTTAAAAATCTCATTCAAGATCTGATCGATAATGAGACGATCATGATTGATCCCCTACAAATGAATACTAATCACAAGGATTTCAAGGAACCTTTTCCAAAATACAAGAAAGGGGAGTCTTTTAAATCAAAGGATAATAAGGTTGGTTACACATACCCTGATACTGACAATATGATTCATATGCTTGAGTCTTCTGACCTTACCATCAATGTTATCAAGATCAAGGCCAAAGCTTAGGAAGAGTCATCTAGCACAGTAACCCGTTCTTAAGGCAAGGTCTCTCTAAGAGGAGTTGGTCAGTGTTCCTCCTTGTCTTCCAAACCAACAACAACACACGTGTCTAAACTAACTACTTCCTTGATGACTTTTGATTACAATCTAGTTGACCAACTCTAGCACACATCAGCTCAGATTTTAATATTTGAACTACTAAAAATATCTCCTAGTCACAGAGAGATTCTTGATCAAGCCCTTCTTATGGCTAATATGTCTAAAGAACTAGACATAGATAAGTTTCAGTCCATGGTCAGTCATCTTTCTTCACGTCATTATCGAAATTTCTCTGAAGAAGATGAAAAATTTGTCAACCATCCGCACAACCCCTCCACATTGAGGTTCTCATACATAAGCATAAGGTTAAGCACATTTTGATAGATGGAGGTACGGATTTGAATATTTGCACTTTGAATTTGGTTAAAGCTTTGGGTTTCTCAGAACATGCTATTGATCCTTGACACAAAATAATGATCAAGGCATATGATGAAGAGGAATGTTCTTCAAAAGACATGGTAGTCTTGCCCGTTCGGGTAGGTCCTATTTAGCGGGATGTCATTTGTCAAGTCTTGGGCCTTCCTTTGGTATATAACATACTTTTGGGTTGCCCATGGATCCATGAAATGCAATTAGTCCCTTATACATACCATCAATGCATTAAATTCCCTCACAACAGAATTGAGGTTATTATTCCTGCCGACTCCACATACACATGCAACAATCTTAAACAAGCACAAAGAATGATTCCTCACAAAAAAGAATGGTCAAGTCTTGAAGAAGAAGAAAATGGAAAAGAAACTTTATCCTATTATGGGAAAATAATATTAGTCAGACCTACTAGTATGGGAGAATATCGAGTGGACACTCTTCCCATTTCTCCAAGATCTTATGGTATACCATCTCCCTCATTTCCTCCTACAATTGCAATAGCACCTATCATACATGAAGGTACTATAATGGTTAAGGATAAAGTTCCCTTAGAAGTAGAAAAGGAAGAGAGTGTTCTTCTACAGTGGTTTTAAAAAGGAGAAGAATCTAAATAAGAGATAAAATATGCTGAGATTTCACTTGAAAAGTATGGTGTAGGTTACCAGCTTATGAAAAAAATGAGATATGATGAGAGAAGTCCTATCAAAAAAGGCAAAGGTATTCTTGAACCTATACATGCTAAATTTAGAAATCCTAAAGACAAGACTGGTGTTGGCTACCATGAAAGTAAATTTGACAAACCCACTAGCAGAACTTTCATATTTGGCCAATATGAGGACTCATATGAGGAAGAAGAAAAAATTCAACCATTTTCATATGAAAGGATCTTACATAGTCAAACTGTTAATCCATATTACAAAGTGGAGCCCTATATACCATCTCAAGTGCCTCAAGAGAATGACACCACAAAACCCATAAATATAGCAGAAAATGGTCTTAATCAAAATGATCTCTCTTGGTCTCCTAAATCAATCACTACTACTACCCTAAATTTTGAACACATCATTAACCCTGATCACATGTATCCTAACTGGGGGCAACTTGTTGACATCTCCCATATCTTGGATATACCTCGATTCAGGCCTATTCTAGACTACTCTGCTGCTACTACTACTGAACAAGCTCCCGCTACTAAAAGTACACCTCTTGAGATAGAAGAAAGTAATGATGAAGATATCCTTCCTACAATAACCCTAGTTTACTACATTAGATGATACCATAATGATGAAACTGATTTATATGAATATGAGTAAGACTCATTATCAGATGCTACAGTGGAGATTCAGGTTGATGTCATACACAAGTAAACCACTTCTATGAATTTTGAAATAGGAGAGAGCTCAAATTCTCAAGACCAAACAAATGTTGAAGATCCCTTCAACCCTCCCATGGAGATCATCCCTATGGATCCTAGGCCATCTTCTTATAATTAGGACAATAATTCAGCAGGTCAAGAAAACCATGGGTATATTAGACCTCATCCTATGATGGCTACATATAATTTAGGAAGGTCTAGTATTGAGATGGTTCCTTTTCGCACATTTATGAAGAAACAAACTATTTAGGAGAAAGATGAGGGACTTGGTTATAAGAAAAGGCTATCTAAGTTAGATTCGCATAATACTCCTTTAAACTCCTCCGATGTTTCTAGGATAACTCATGATTGATAATGCTCTATGGAGGATAACTTTCTTGATCTCTTAGGGACATTCATAAATGATGAGGATGATACTGGTGTCTTTGCACTTAAATCTATTGAGCCTTTATCCATCCTTCATCCTAAGTTAATTGATTGAACTCCTTTTGAATCTATCCAACTCATATCCTTCAACATTGATCATGAACTAGTTCATTATCTAAACGTTGTTGAATGTTCCCCTTCTTCCACTAATGTAATGAGAGGAAGAATGGAAGTGGAAGATATCAAGTATCTTAGTCAAAGAAATAAAAATAAAAAACAAGCGGTCTGATGGTGAAAACCACTCTATGGAAGTGTCAGATTCCAAAATAGTAAAAATAAATGACGCCTCCAATGGTGAAAACCTCTCTGAGGCACCTGCGGATGAGATACTTTATATTCTCCCTAAGAACTTCCTAGAATGATCATCAATGCTTATAGAGCCTACACAAAAAGTTAACTTGGGAATGACTGAAAATACACACATCATACATCTGGCACAATCTTTATCTAAAGAAGAGAAGCAAAAATTTACCCAGTTCTTCTTTGAAAATAAAATCAATTTCATATGGTCTTATTCTGACATGCTGGACTTGGATACAAATCTCATTATGCATCATTTATCTATTGTTCCAAGCATCAAATCGGTAAAAAAGAAACTAAGAAAAATGCATCCACATATTGCATTACTAGTTAAAGCAGAACTTGAGAAGCTACTGAAAGCCACGTTCATTCGGGCTATAGACTATGTTGACTAGATATCCAATATTATTTCTTTCTCTAAAGCTGACAAGTCAATTCGCATATGCACGAACTTCATGGATCTAAAAAAGGTTTGTCCTAAAGATGACTTCCTATTACCTAACATTGACATGATTGTAGATCTTACTACTAGATTTCTTATGTATTCCTTAATGGATGGCTTCTTGAGCTACAATCAAATCCACATTGCACATGAAGATTAAAAAAATGTTAGAATGTCATGCCTTTTGGATTAAAGAATGTTGGTGCTACATATCAACGTTCCATGACAACTATTTTTCATGACATGATGCATAAAAGTAAGGAGGAGTATGTCGATGATACCTTGGAAAACATTTCTACTAGGGACATTCACCTTGTTGACTTAGACAAAATCTTCACCAGAATGGAACACTTCAAATTAAGACTCAATCCAAAGAAGAGCACTTTCGGTGTGACCTCTGGAAAGCTACTTGGTTAAATTGTTTCAAAATGTGAAATTGAGGTAGATCCAACAAAAGTCAAGGCTATAATGGAAATGCAACCTCCACGTAATATCAGTCAAATGAGGACATTGTAAGGAAAACTACAATCCATCAAGAGATTTATCTCTCAGTTAGCTGACAAGACACAACCCTTTACTAGGACTTTGCATAAAGGTGTTACCTTCAAATGGAATGAGGATTATGAGAAACATTTTCAACTGATCAAAGAATACTTGGCCAATCTTTCATTTTTAATCGCTCCTACCATTGGAAATCCCTTGTTGCTTTGCATATATGCTAATGATTCTTCTTTGAGAGAATTTCTCACACAACATCATGATCAAGGATGTAAGAAAGCTATATATTATATCAATTGAACACTAGTCTCTTATGAGCTCAACTATACAGTTATTGAAAAGGCTTGCCTGGCAATAGTGTTTTCTTCTTAGAAATTTAGGCACTCTATGTTGTCTTACTCTACAGAGATGATAGAAAAAATAGATCCTCTCAAGTACTTATTGAACAAGGTAACACTAATAGGATGGTTAGCTAAATGGGTCATGATAATCAGTGAATTTGACATCACATATGTTGACTATAAATAAATGAAAGGGAAAGTATTGGCTGATCAACTAGCAAACACACCATTACAAGATACACAACCTATTGTGGTACATTTTTCGATGAATCCATTTTACATTTGACACAACATCCCTAGAAGATGCACTTCGATGATTCATTTACACAACAAGGCACTGGTGCTAGTGTTTTTTTCATCTCCCCACAAATTTACAAAATCCCTAAAGCATACAAGATGGTTTTTCCATGCACGAACAATGTTGTGAAATATGAGGGATTAGCTAATGGGCTCAAACTTTCTATCGAGTGGAAAATCAAGGAACTCCATGTTTATGGTGACTATCAACTGGTAATCAACCAAGTTATTGATGAATACCAAACTAGAGATGGGAAGCTCTTGCCCTACAAGTGACTGGTTGATGATTCAAAGAAATATTTTGTATTCATCACTTTTCAACAGCTACCATGCATAGAGAACAAAGCAGTGGATGCCATGGCTACGTTAGCCTCCTTGCTAAAACTTGAAGAGCACCAGTTCTGCTATGAATTCCTGGTGGAAGAACTCTCATTTCCTTCCTTTGACTCACTTTCCCAGATTATCTTCTCTATCATTGCTTCTAATACTTCCCGCTATAGCCAAATCTATCATTACCTTCGACACCAAACCATTCCTAAAGGCTTATCTAAAAATAAAATAAAAAACCTTAAAATAAGTGCATCTCAGTGTCTACTTATTACTAATGACTTGTTTAAGAGGAGTCTAGATGGTACCCTCCTTAGGTGTCTAGAACGTGAGGAATATGACAAAGCATTAAGAGAAGTCCATGAGGGTATTTGTGGATCTCACTCAAATGGTCTTTCCCTGGCTAAGAAACTCTTAAGAGCAGGATATTACTAGCCTACCATTGAAAAAAATGCTATTTAATTTTCTAAGACCTATTAGAAATGTTAGTTCCATGGGAACCTAATCCATGCTCTTTCTCGAGACTTTCTTCCTTTTATCATGCACTGGCTATTTCAACAATGGGCTTTTGACCTTGTGGGATAGATCCATTCTTCGTCTTATGATGGCAAACAAGTTCATTATAATAGCTACTGAGCATTTTACCAAATGGGTTGAAGCTATTCCCCTCATTAAAGAAAAAGGAAAGCAAACAACCTTGTTTATCCTTAATTACATCATATGCAAATATGCGATTCCCTCTTCGATTGCCATGGACAATGGAGGCCATTTCAAAAATAGTGACATTGATGAGCTTTGTGAAAATTTTGGATGTAGGAGCACCTAAAATATAAGATAACAAGGAGGTTAAGAGTTCTTATATCAGATATTAAAATATATTTGAGTCATTTGTGATGTATTTGAGTCCATATGTAAGGCTATGTGAAGCCATTTGTATGACATTGTTAATATTGTCATGTTAAGGTCCTAGTTTGGTCAAGAAGGTTAGAATATGAAATAATTCCTAATAAAGGGTAAAGAGGATGTAAAATGTTAATTTAATTCCATTTTAGGGAATTCAAGTGTCCATGAAAAGATTTGTCAAGTTTGGAGTTAAAATACTAAAGTTGTCATAAAAAGTTGTAATGCAAAATGCATAAAATATTGTCAAAAGATGCAAGTATATTGTAAAGGGTTAAAAGGGTGTAAGGATATGGTTCAAAAGGTAGTTGGGAATTTATGAAATAGCACACATACTATAAAAATAGTGTATTGGTAGTTCCAAATAGGAATGAGCAGAGGAAGATCATTTTTTAAATTAATTGGTGTCTTCAAAACTTGTGTTGATTGGTGTTAACTATTATATGTGGTTTCCAAGTATTGTAAAGCCTTGAAATGTATAAAAAGTGTATTTTATTTAAAATAGGATGAATAAAATTTATTTTGGTTTTGGTTTGGAATGATTATGTGGAGAAATGAATAAGTTATGGCAATTTTGGTAAAAGTTGTTATTTGCAGATCTGAGACTGCTTGACAATAGTCCGATTGAAACATTTGGTACAGACACATTTTCGAGACTCAGGACCTCTAATAATATTAATTGGAAATATATTTGAATTAACTTTCATTTCCTTTTGATTTGAGTCATTTTTATGCAGATTTTTGAAAGTTATGTGTATTTGAGTGTGAACTGGTTTTTAAAGATCTCCATTGTAGTTGCAGGCAGTGATTTGTGCTTGTAAAATGATTTATGAATGGTAAAAATCAATGGCTTACATATTTGGAAACTATACTCATTAATATTTAATGTGGAATTGGTTTGGTTTCATTTGGATTCGTTTTGAGAAATATATGAGATGCCCTAGGCAGGGTTTGGTGTTTTACTTCTGGTTTATGATAGGAAAAATGGCTCTCGGTGTAGAGACCATAACTTATAATTTAATTGTTGTATTGGGATATTCTTTGTATATGTTTTATAAGGACTAATGTAGAAAAATTCCACCAAATTATTTGTTAAGAGGATTTCAAAACTGAAAGTTATGAATAATGGAATCAGATATAGAAATCAAGATATGCAAATGAAGAAAGGTTGATGTTTTTGTGATAAAACATGTTGTGGTTTACCTCATAAGATTCCTTTATACAAAGAAATTATTGAATAGATGTTGAAAGGACCAGAAAGGATCCTATTGATTGTTTGGTTTGTAAGATGCTCTGCATTGGACTGGTATCAGATCTTGAAGATCTTGAGTGTGTGGGTAGAGCGCCAAGGGATGCAATCCACACTAGGACCTTCGATTTGGTTATTGATTTTTGTGTTGATGACTCTTTGGTTGCAGGTGCTTATCCATCTTGTTGCATGTGAATGTTGGGTTGTGTGTACAGATACTGGAAGTCTGTCAAGGGCTAAGGAGTGGTCTAGTTTCTTGCCAAGAGACTACGAAAAAGAGGAAGGATGGGAATCCTAGGTGAGGCACATGGGAGAGTTGTTTGTGGTGAGTTTGAAGCAACAATGGTAAAGGTGGATCTTTGACTGATAAGGTACCATGGATTTGTAGCCATATAATTCTCCACTAATAGGAGTATTTGAGAAGATGATTTTGATGACAGCCCTATGTCCTTAAGAGAAAAGATGATGATAATAAAGGCATGAAGAGGCAAAGGCAAATGAAGGTAAAGATGAAGATTTTTGTTATAATTTTTTTTGCAGGTTATGGTACACCTTTCCAAGAGACTTGGAAACTTTTTAAGGTTGGAAGTATGGTGTAGGGTCACCTAAAGTACAAGATAACAAGGAGGTTAAGTGTCCTTACATCAAATATTAAAATATATTTGAGTCATTTGTGATGTATTTTAGTCCATATGTAAGGCTATGTGAAGCCATTTGTATAACATTGTTAATATTGTCATGTTAAGGTCCTAGCTTGATCAAGAAGGTTAGAATATGAAATAAATTCTAATAAAGGGTAGAGGGGATGTAAAATGTCCATTTAATTCCATTTTATGGAATTCAAGTGTCCATGCAAAGATTTTTCAAGTTTGGAGTTAAACTACTAAAGTTGTCATAAAATGTTGTAATGCAAAATGCATAAAATATTGTCAAAAGATGCAAGTATGTTTGTAAAGGGTTAAAAGAGTATAAGAAGATGGTTTAAAAGGTGGTTGGGAAGTTATAAACAACCACACATACTATAAAATCATTGTATTGGTGGTTCCAAACAAGAATGAGGAGAGGAAGGTCATTTTTTAAATCAATTGGTGTCTTCAAAATTTGTTATTTTGATTGGTGTTAACTATTTTCTTGTGGTTTGCAGGTCTTGTAAGAATTTTTACAGCCTGGAAATGATGTAAAAAGTGTATTTTATTTAAATTAGGATGAATAAAATTTCTTTTGGTTTTGGTTTAAAATGATTATGTGGAGAAATGAATAAGTTATGGCAGTTTTGGTAAAAGTTGTTATTTGCATATCTGAGACTGCTTGACCACAGTCTGATTGAAACATTTGGTATGGAAACATTTTGGAGAATCAAGACCTCTAATAATATTAATTACAAAGATATGTGAATTAACTTTCATTTCCTTTTGATTTGATTTATTTTTATGCAGATTTTTGAAAGTTATGCGTATTTGAGGGGAAACTGGTTTTTAAAGATCTTCATTGGAGTTGCGGGAAATGATCTGTGCTTGTAAAATTATTTATGAATGGGAAAAATCAATGGCTTAAATATTTGGAAACTATACTCATTAATAGTTAATGTAGAATTTTTTTGGTGTCATTTTGATTCGTTTTGAGAAATATATGAGATGCCCTAGGTAGGGTTTGGTGTTTTACTTCTAGTTTATGACAGGAAAAATGGCTCTCGATGTAGAGACCATAACTTATAATTTAATTGTTGTATTGGAATTTTATTTATATATGTTTTATAAGGACTAATTTGGAAAAATTCCACCAAAGGATTTGTTAAGAGGATTTCAAAATTGAAAGTCATGAATAATGGAATCAGATATAGAAATCTGGATATGCAAATGAAGAAAGGTTGATGTTTTTGTGATAAAACATGTTGTGGTTTACCTCATAAGATTCCTTTATACAAAGACATTATTGAATGGATGTTGAAAGGATCAGAAAGGATCCTATTTATTGTTTGGTTTGTAATATGTTCTGCATCAAATTTCATATTACACACCATTCCTCCTCAATCTACTATCCATAAGGGAATAGACAGGCAAAAGCATCGAACAAGACAATCCTGAAAAATCCTACACATAATAGTCAACAAATTAGGATGGGATTGGCACCTACAAATAAATCTATCTCTATAGGCCTAGAGAAAAAAAATTAGAATGCCTACAAGGGCTACACCATTTTCATTGGTTTATGGTTTTGAATCTATCCTACCAATCGAAGTTGAGATACCATCACTTAGGGTATCACTACATGGGCTTATCACTGATGATGACTATAGAATCTCCTAACTTCAAGAGATAGAGTTACTCGATGAACACATGAAAGCAACATTTGACCATTTGAGGGTCTATCAAAAGGTAATGTCTAGAGACTACAACAAGAAGGTTCAACATTGAGAATTTCAGGTCGGTGATCTCATTCTGAGAGAGAACCCAAAGAATCAACAACATCGAGAACAAAATGAAAAATTTGAACCTAAGTGGTTAGGTCCTTTCATCATCACAACAATATTTGGTTCTGGATCTTATCAACTAGCTACTCCAGAACACAATGTTCTCAAAGAGCCTCTCAATGCCCTGCACCTAAAATGATTCTACAGCGAGAGATTATGCTTTCTGTACAATAATTTATGATCTTGAAAAAATTCTAAAAAGCATAAAAAGTCCTTACAAAATTCTAAAAATCATATAAAGTCCTGAAAAAATCCTAAAAATTATCAAAAGTCCTGAAAGAATGATCATTCTGGTGAAAACCTAGAAGCGAACGCCTTGATGCATCTACAAAAAAATCAAATATCAAACATTAAAAATTAAAAAATTAGAAAAGAGAAAAAAAATCAAAAAAGAGAAAATGTGCCTCGGTGAAAACTTGGAAACAGGCGCCTTGGTAGAAAAAATAAAATAATTCCAAATGTTGAAAACCTAGCAAACAGATGTCACTTGTAATCAGTTCTCCATCTGTCAATGCAAGGCTAAGCTCTCGTGCTTTCTTCAGTCTCCCTACATCCATCTTTCTCTCCATTTCCTTATGAAATCATGGGTTGGAACTAGTCTTATTCTTTTCCTCAGTTCTTGTATGTTATATAGGGGCAATCGTAAGTCTATCTAAGTTGTCAGTGCTTTATCACATGATCGATCTTTTGAGCTTAACTTGAGTCAGTTCATCAGTCCTTCTTGATGGGAAATTTATCACTGACACTACTCAATGTTTTTCAAAACCCCAATCCTACAATGTTTCTTAACACTACCAATCTATACATCATTGTGTTTCTCAACACATATTAGATCTTGCACTATTCATCTCACACTTGCACTTCGACACTGGCACAAAGGTGTTCCTTAACACCCAACACAAATTACATCTTAGAAAACTAAAAATGACTGAGATATGCTAAACTTTTTTCTTGTGTTGTCTATTATTATTGATTTTCACTTTCTATATTTTCTAAGGTTGCTCGACAATGTCTACTTGACTAGAGATTCACGACTAGGGGCATAGCAATGTTTTCTTTGATTTTTGCTTGTGGTGTAATTTTAATGACCCTAAGCTATCTAATAAACTAGGAGTTTGCGGTAAGAGCCTCCATCACAATTGGAACACCACACATACCTTAACCCTCTTTATTCAGACACTTAGGTGAGCTTGGAATTATCTCCTTGTATGTTGCTCATGTGTGGCACATACGACAACACTCCTGGTTATCTTGGCATCTTGTGCCTCGGTACGGGTTTTATATTACAACATTAACTTGGAAACTTTGTTCAGGTCATCTCAACTCTTCTGTATCGATGCTTAGATATATTTCCTACATCTCATTCAATAAGGTCATATTCATATCTCCATGGTCTCTCTTGCACCAGTGAAGGTTGTACTGACCTCCAATATCCCAAACACTCAAATAATGAAAAATGAATGCCTACAAGATCAGTGACTTGACTCATCTCTTAGGTTGCATTTCATTCTAGGGCTACATTGTAGTTGTGCATTTCTGGTTCCCTTGCGCCATCCTTCCTTTCTTTCCACCAAAGTGATCAACTGCATCATCTTCCATTGACTTTGACTAGTATCTGCATAAACTAAGGTCAAAATCATCATACAAGGGGCCTAGAGTGGTAATATTTCATTATCACATGCATAATCATATATTAGACTCGAGCTAATAAGTGATACAATCAAAATAAGCATAATATCCAAGAAACAAAGCCAGGTCTATCTATATCTACAATGTATAGTTCTATGGAAGCATATGAGGTAAAGACATAAGGATCAACATCACAAGCATAACATGATATATATTAGGAAAGTGCAATTAAAGCATACATGAGCATATACATGAAGGTGAAAACATGAGAATCAAGAGACACCAAATATAAGTCAAAAGTACCACAATATATATATATATACATATATATATATATATACATATATATATATATATACATATATATATATATATACATATATATATATATATACATATATATATATATATACATATATATATATATATATATACATATATATATATACATATATATATATATATATATACATATATATATATACATATATATATATATATATATATACATATATATATATACATATATATATATATATGTGTGTGTGTGTGTGTGTGTGTGTGTGTGTGTGTGTGTGTGTGTGTGTGTGTATATATATGTATATATATATATATATATATATGTATATATATATATATATATGTATATATATATATATATGTATATATATATATATATATGTATATATATATATATGTATATATATATATATATGTATATATATATATATATATATATATATATGTATATATATATATGTGTGTATATATATATATATATCAAAAAGCTCGATACAAAAATGGTGCATCCTTGATGTAGATATACCAAAAATGGAGTACAATCAAAATAGGACTAGAATGGGATAAGATAGAAAGGGAAATAAAAAAGGGCTCCCTCCCTCCACCTGATCTTGAGGTGGAGGAGGAGGGGCATCTGCTCTAGCAGGTGGCAGCACTGGAACAACTCTCTCTAACTAAGCTGCAAACTATGAATATGAAGGTTCCCTCACCCTAGCTAGTATTGCTACAATATATAATGCATAGTAATAAGCAACCTGAGAGGCCCGATATGTGGCTATTTGTTATAACTGATCTTGTGCACACTCAAGTTCATGCATCTATCAATCTCTATCTCTACCCTAATTGCAACTTAGCCTTCACCACTGCCCTCTAAGTCTTGGCCTTCACCAATTCTTCCATCTACTATGCATCCCAATCACCTACTCCCTTGAACCTAGGTGCCTCCACAGGTGAAACCTGTGCTACTATCATCTCCTCATCCTAGGCCCTTGTATTCTTCCCAATGGGTCTCCCCTGCCTATCTCTCCTGAGGAGGTGACCTCTTTCCACCTTCCTATGAACCAGTCTCTCAATCTCCTCCTCCTATACATCCTCAAAATTTGTCACTGCTGTCGCCATAGCCCCGAAAGACCCTCCCTCCCCTAGCCCTCTACTAACCTGATGCTATCGATCGACTAATATTGGCCCCTCCTACATATTCATGTGCTCTCCCACCTCGTCTCCCTATAGCACCTCCCCTCTATGGCTCATTTGCGGGATCATCCTCATTGGGGCGGGGTGATCACTTAGTCAGATCAGTAAAATGTGGGAACATATGATCAATGCAATACTACCTATATGTCGGCATGACCCCTACATCTATAACAACAGGAACCCAATCTTCCCCCTACAACTATCTCAGCTCGTGTACAATGACTACATATATAGGTCATGCTCCCCAATTACCCTCCTCATCAACATATCAGTCATAGGTGGAAAAATTAGTAGGTGTGTCTCGATGACGCCCAAACTAACATCAGACATGACTAATACAAATCTCTCCACAACGGGAGTACTCCTACAAAATCAAATGGTACATGTCAAAAATTGGAAACAAGCATAGATTGATGTAGGAGCATCTCGGGTCCTTGGCAATCCTACATCTCAAAAAACATGTTTTTGTTTTCTTTGTATTTTGTGGTTCCTTCTTTGACCGATTTGGTTCGGTGTTGCTCAATTTTCCTTGTTGACCAAGTTGGTCGGTTATCTCTCTGGCGCTTGGTTAATTCCTTGGCGCTTGGCGATTCTTGTCTAGTGCTCGGTTATCCTTTCTTACCAAGTTATTTGTTTTGGAATTATGTTGAGGCCAACTTGTGCATTTAATTTTGGTCACAGGTTTAATGTTGGTATCCATCATTGGGAAGCATGTGGACCTAGATCTGGTCATCGCTTCCATTGATTGTGGATCTAAAGGCTGACTTGATTCAGTAGCCTTTGTATAAATATAGTTGTTGGTTAGAGTTTAGGGAGGAAAATTTTTTGGGAACAGAAGATAGAAGATAGAAAAATAGAGATTGTTAGTAGATCCTCGCATGTTGGAGGACTTATGTACTTGATTGTAATATCTGGCCTAAACCGGGAAGGCCTTATAGCACGACATGTATGAATCAAATTGAAGATAATATATGAAAGTGATCTGCATTCCCTCTCTCACTGTTGTGTTTGTTGCTTCCACGTGTTGTTCTGCAAGGTGGATCGGGTTAGGGTGTACCTTTGGCCCCTCTTCCTCATCCTTCCTTATGTCAAGTGGTATCAGAGCGAGGTGAGATCTGGATCTAGGTTTGTGAATCTAGGTTTGAGGGTTCCTTCTTGTCAAACCCTGGTTGAATTGTTGTGGGGTAGCAGATTGTGATCTTACCTGCAATTGCAGAAGGTTTCAAGATGGTTCATGGGAGGCGAGATGCAGATCAAGGATTGGCAGACATGTTGAGACAACTTGCTACTAGATTGGAAGTTGTTGAAACTGCCTAGAGAAGAGGAAGACATCTTGAAGATGTTAGTGATGATGAAATTGAGGTGGAACAAGCTACTGTGGAACCTACACCTATGATGGATCTAGGTGAGGAAAGATTCTTTAAGGCTTTCACAAGTCTGAAGTCTACACCACATTTTAATCCTCCTGAGTATAGTGGAAAATTAGATTCTGATGAATTGGTGGACTGGATCACTGAGATGGAAAAGTACTTTGAATATGAAAATATGCCTGAGGAAAAGAAGGTGAAAATTGCTAGCACAAAGTTGAAAAGTCATGCAGCCTTATGGTGGGAACATCTGCAATTGGACAAAAAGAGGAAAGGAAAAGAAAAAATCAAGGTATGGAATAAAATGGTGAATAAATTGAAAGGAAAGTTCTTACCTTGTGATTATCAGATTAACCTAGTTAGCCGAATGCAAAGTTTGAGGCAGAAAGATAGCTCGGTAAAGGAATATACTAAGGAATTCTATAGATTAGATATCAGATTTGGACATAATGAAGATGATGTGGAAAGAATTGCTAGATACCTGAATGGTTTGAGAGTTTCCATCCAAGAAGAAATCAGTTTGGTCAAATTGGAGAACATTGAAGAAGCTTATCAATTTGCATTGAGAGCCAAGGAGAAATTAAAAAAGAGACATAAGCAAAGACAAAGAGGTAGAGGTGGTAGGTTCCCTAGAGAAAGAGGTAGATCTTATGGTGAAAACAATTGATCTGAACCTGAAAAGATAACTCTGGATAAATGCAAGACCAAGTGGAAAGGTGAAAGTTCATCTAGAGGCAAAGGCAATAACTACCAAGGTGGTTACAATAGAATTCATTTTCGAGGGACTTGTTACAATTGCGGAGAAGGAAATAGATCATTTGAGTGTACACATGCAAGTAAGAAGGTCAGTAATAGTAGAAATGCTTTGGTGCAAGAAGAGTCACCAAATGAACCTGAGAAGGAAAATAACTTGATGGTAAGGAGAGCACTTTGGAGTGAAAGTAATAAGGAAGATCCGGTAAGGAAATGTTTGTTCAAAACCAGATGTAGAGTTTCTGACAATGTTTGGAAAGTAATCATTGACAGTGGTAGCTCAAAGAATCTTGCATCTGAGGAAATGGTCACAAAGTTGCAGTTGAAAAGGTTGGAACATCTGAAGCCCTATCAGATTTCATGGATCAAAGATGAGCATACACTCTTAGTAAGTGAACAATTTTATGTGAATTTAAAAATTGGAAAGTACTATGATAAGGTGTTACGTGATATCATGCCTATGGATTGTTGTCATATTTTGTTGGGTAGACCTTGGAAATATGATAGACATGCTATATATGATGGGAGATTGCATAAATATACTATTTGGGTTGATGGAAGAGGACAAATCTTGTTACCTTTGATGGAAGAACTTGTTGGTAATGTTTGCACATCTGTGAAAGTTTTCTTGATGGAAAGAAGAAAGTTTGTTAAGGATTTGAAGAAGAATGATGTATGTTTTTCTATCATTTCTAACAAAGTGAGTAAGAAAATAGAGGATATTGTCCCTGAGGAGATTGATAAGTTACTCATTGAGTACAGTGAAATTATTTATGATAATGTAACTGATGGTTTTCCACCAAAGAGAAGCATTGATCATATCATGGATCTAATCCCTGGAGCTAGTTTACCGAATAAGGCACCACATTGGTTGACACCTACGGAAAATCAAGAATTGAATCGACAGATTCAAGAATTGTTGGAGAAAGGTTTGATCATAGAAAGTTTGAGTCTTTGTGCAGTACTTGTTTTATTATCACTTAAGAAGAATGGAGAATGGCGAATGTGTACTGATTCCAGAGCAATCAACAAGATAACAGTGAAATATAGCTTTCCTATATCGAGAATGGATGACAATTGATAGTTTGACTGGAGAAAAATATTTTACCAAAATTGATTTGAAAAGTGGGTATCATCAAATCAGAATCAAAGAAGGTGATGAATGGAAGACTGCTTTCAAGACAAAAAAAGGTTTTTATGAATGGTTGGTCATGCCTTTTGGTTTAACTAATGCACCGAGTACTTTTGTGACGTTGATGAATGAAGTTTTGAAGAAATTTTTGGGTAAGATTGTGATTGTATATCTTGATGATATTCTGATATTCAGTTTGACTAGAGAAGAACATTTGTTTCATGTTAAACAAGTTTTGCAAAGGTTGAAAGAAGAAAAGTTGATAAATCTGAAAAAGAGTTCATTCGTGAAAGAGGAGATTTTGTATTTGGGATTTGTGATTTCAGCTGATGGTTTGAAAATGGATCCTGAAAAGGTTGAAGCAATTTTGAATTGGCCTACACTTGAGAATGCTAGTGAGGTAAGATCATTTCATGGTTTTGCAAGTTTTTACCGAAAGTTCATAAGGAATTTTAGTTCAATTTGTAATGCTATGACTAAAACTATGAGGGGAGAAAAAAGAGAATTCAAGTGGACACATGGAGCTGATAAAATTTTTCAGACTCTGAAGTAGAAGGTTGTTGAATTGCCTGTTTTGGCATTTCTTGATTTCAATAAGGTATTTCAAATAGAATGTGATGTAAGTGGAAGTGCAATTGGAGCTGTATTAAGTCAAGAAGGTAAACTTTTTGCTTTCTTTAGTGAAAATTTGAATGATGCAAAAAGGAAATATTCTGTGTATGATCAAGAATTCTATACTATTGTTCAAGCACTGAAGAAATGGAGACATTATTTGATACCGAGTGAATTTGTGTTGTCTACCAATCATAAGGCTTTATAGTATTTAGGTAGTCAGAATAAGTTGAATCAAATAGATATGAAATGGGTTGAGTATTTGCAGAGTTATACATTTGTTATAAAACATAAGAGTGGAGTCACTAAACAAGTTGATAATGCATTGAGTAGAAGGAGATCTTTGATGACCGAGATGAAAATTGAATTTCTTGGCTTCGATGACATGAGAGATTCTTATGAATATGATCCTAATTTTTCTGAGTCATGCAGAAAGTGCAGAGCACCTATTCAAGATCAACAAAGTACAAAATGGGAAGAATATTTTATTCAAGAAGGTATGTTATTTAAAGGTATTCAATTTTGTATACTAAGAGGAGTAATGAGAATGAATTTGATAAATGAGAAACATAGTAGTGGTTTGGTTGAACAATGGTGCACCCTAATGATCCAAGCCTACCCAACACATGTGGAAGCCAACAAATACAACATTGAGAGAGAGAATGCCAAATCTTTCATATATTTTCATTGAATAAAACCATACATGCCAAGCTGTAAGGCCTTCCCAGTTAGGGCCAGATATTACAATGAAACACAAAAGTCATCAAACATGTGAGGATCTGTCAAAATCTCTACTTCTATCTTCTACCAACTCCTATCTCCAACTGCCTCATAATCTACAACCAAACATCTACATATATACAAGAAGCTATCAAACTGAGTCGGCCTTTAGATCCACAATCAACAGAAGCAACGGTCAAATCTAGGACTACATGCTTCCCAATTATGGATATCAGCATTAAATCCATGATCCAATATAAATGCACAAGTCGGCCACAACAGGAACTAAAACTAAACCCGTCGATAAGCAAGATAACCGAGTAGCAGATAGGCAATATCAAGCGCCAGTGAAACAACCGACAGCCCAGGAGATAACCGACCACACTCGGTATCCAAAGGAAAATGACCAACTCAGTCAAAGCAGGAACCGAGAAACACAGAAAAACTCCAAATTATTTTTTTTGGTGACACAAGATTGCCAAGGACCCGAGATGCTCCTGCATCAGACACCTGGGGTTATTTTGAAATGATTCTTTGAATCATTTGGTAGGTCTGGTCTGAGCTGAATCCAACTTAGACTGTAAAATCCATGAATTGTCTCCCATCGGTCTACTCTTCCACTTAACCAAATATTCCATATACTATTTTCTCTTGTACTTTTTCCAACTCTTTCCTTTAAAATCTATTCAACTTCATCATTTTGTTTCTTAGGATATTTTGTCGATACTATCACTTCTTCATCAGGTTCATGATATTCATACAAATTAGCAATGTTGAAAATCAGTGATATATCCATGAAATCAGGTAACTCAATCTCATATGCATTTCCACTGTCAAATTTCTTCAGAATCTTACAAGGTCTGAACTTCTTCATCTTCATCTTTCCATATGTTCCAATAGGAAATCGGCCTTTCTTCAAATGAACCATCACTTCATCACCAAAATCAAAAGTTTTATGTCTCCTTAATCTATCAGCTCTGTCTTTGTATTTCTAATTACTGTCTTCCAGCTTCAGCTTCACATCTTCATGCAATGTCTTCGTGTACTCAGTAAACTTTACTCCTTCAGCACTTTTCTTATTCTCATCAGCAATGTCTCTCAAATCAGATATTCCTCTCGGTTGTGTGTCATTCACAATCTCAAATGGTGTCTTCCCAGTACTCTTATTCATTGAATTATTGTATGCAAACTCTGCTTGTGCCAACATAGAATCTCAATTACTCAGTGTGTCTCCAACTAAACATCTCAAAAGATTTCCCATACTTCTGTTCACAACTTTAGTCTATCCATCAGTTTGTGGGTGAAATGTAGAACTATATTTCAACTCAGTGCCAAATTTCTTCCAAAGTGTTTTCCAAAAGTTTCCAACAAATTTACTATCTCAGTCAGAGATAATACTCCTCAGTAATCCATGCAATTTGACAATTTCCTTAAAGAAAAGATCTGCTACATGTACTACATTTGATGTCTTTCTACAAGGTATAAAATGTGTCATCTTAGAAAATCTATCCACAACAACAAATATAGAGTCATTACCTCTTACTGTCTTTGGTAAGCCAAGAACAAAGTCCATACTGATGTCAATCCAAGGTTTCTCAGGAACAGCAATCGGTGTATACAATCCAGTATTCTGACTTACTCCTTTTGCAACTTGACAAATTCCACAACTTTTCACAAATTTCTGAAGATCTTTATACAACTGTGGCCAATAGTATTTCTCCTTAAGAAAATTTCATGTTTGATCAATACCAAAATGTCTAGCCAAACCACTACTATGTTTCTCCTTTATCAAATTAGTCCTTATTACTCCTCTAGATATACACAATTGAATACCTTTAAACAACATACCTTCCTGAATAAAATATTCATCCCATTTAGTATCTTGTTGATCTTGAATAGGTGCTCTGCACTTTATCCATGGCTTAGAAAAATCAGGGTCAAACTCATAAGAATCTCTCATCTCATCAAAACCAAGAACTTCAATTTTAATCTCAGTCATCAAAGATCTTCTTCTACTCAATGCATCAGCAACTCGGTTAGTGATTCCACTCTTGTGCTTTACCACAAATGTATAACTCTACAAATACTCAACCCATTTCATATGTCTCTCATTCAACTTATTCTGACTACTGAAATATTGTAAAGCTTTATGATCAATATAGAACACAAATTCACTCAGTATCAAATAATGTCTCCATTTCTTCAGTGCTTGAACAATAGCATAGAATTCTTGATCATACATAAAATATTTCTTTCGAGCATCATTCAACTTTTCACTAAAGAAAGCAACAAGTTTACCTTCTTGACTCAACACAGCTCCAATTGCACTTCCACTTGCATCACATTCCACTTGAAATACTTTACTGAAATCGGGTAATGCCAAAACAAGTAATTCAACAACCTTCTGCTTCAAAGTCTCAAAACTTTTATCAGCTCCATGTGTCCATTTGAATTCCCTTTTGTCTCCTCTCATAATCTAAGTCATAGCATTACAAATTGAACTGAAATTCCTTATGAAATTTTGATAAAAACTTGCCAAACCATGAAATGATCTTACCTCACTAGCATTCATAGGTGTAGGCCAATTCAAAATAGCTTCAACCTTTTCCAGCTCCATCTTCAAACCATCAGCTGAAATAACAAATCCAAAATACATAATCTCCTCTTTCATGAATGAACACGTTTTCATATTTATCAACAACTTTTCCTCTTTCAATCTTTGCAAAACTTGTCTAACATGCAACAAATGCTCTTCTATGGTCTTACTGAATATCAGAATATTATTAAGATATACAATCATAAATTTACCCAAGAATTTCTTCAAAACCTCATTCATCAACCTCATAAAAGTACTCGGTGCATTAGTTAAACCAAAAGGCATAACCAACCACTCATACAAACCTTTTTTTGTCTTGAAAGAAGTCTTCCATTAATCACCTTCTCTAATTCTGATCTGATGATACCCACTTTTTAAATCAATCTTTGTGAAATACTTTGCTCCAGTCAAACTATCCATGATGTCATCCATTCTCGATATAGAAAACCTATACTTCACTATTATCTTATTGATTGCTCTGGAATTAGTACACATTCTCCATTCTCCATTCTTCTTTAGTGCCAATACAGTAGGTACTACACAAGGACTCAAACTTTCTCTAATCAAACCTTTCTCCAGCAACTCTTGAATCTTTCGATTCAATTCCTGATTCTTTGTAGGTGTCAACCGATGAGGTGCCTTATTCGGTAAACTAGCTCCAAGGATTAGATCCATATAATGATCAATGCTTCTTTTCGGTGGCAAACCATTAGGTACATTATCAGAAATGATATCACTGTACTCGGTGAGTAACTTATCAATCTTCTCAGGGACATTATCCTCTATTTTCTTACTCGATTTGTTAGGGATCACAACAAAACATACATCATTTTTCTTCAAAGAGTTAACAAACTTTCTTCCTTCCATCAAACAAACTTTCACAGATGTGCAAACATTACTAATAGGTTCTTCCATCAATTGTAACAAGATTTGTTTCTTTCCATAAGCCACAATAGTATACTTATGCAATTTCCCATCCTATATAGCATGTCTATCATATTGCCAAGGTCTACCCAACAAAATATGATAACAATCCATAGGCATGATATCACATAACACCTTATCATAGTTTTTTCCAATCTTCAAATTCACATAACATTGTTCACTTATCAGGAGTGTATGCTCAACTTTGATCCATGAAATCTGATAGGGCTTCGGATGTACCAACCTTTCCAACTGCAATTTTGTGACCATCTGTTCAGATGCTAGATTCTCCGAGCTACCACTCTCAATGATTACCTTCCAAACTTTGTCAGAAACTCTACATCTAGTCTTGAACAAACTTTTCCTTACCGGATCTTCCTTCTTGCTTTCATTCCACAGTGCTCTCCTTACCATCGAACTATTTTCTTTCTTAGGTTCATTCAGTGACTCTTCTTGCACCAAGGAATTTCTACTGCTACCAACCTTCTTACTAGCCTATGTACATTCAAAAGATCTATGTCCTTCTTCTCCACAATTGTAACAAGTTCCTCAGAAACTTCCTTTGCCATAACCACTTCGGTAGTTACTGCCTCTATCTCTAGATGAATTTTCTCCTTTCCACTCGGTCTTGCCTTTGTCTAGATTTGTCTTTTATGGTTCAGATCTACCATTTTCACCATTAGATCTACCTATTCCTCTAGGGAATCTACCACCTTGACCTCTTTGCCTTTGCTCATGTCTCTTGTTCAATTTCTCCTTGGCCTTCAAAGAAAATTGATAAGCCTCTTCAATGTTCTCCAACTTGACCATACTAATTTCCTCTTGGATGGAAACTCTCAAACCATTCAGATATCTACTGATTATTTCCACATCATCTTCATCATGTCTAGATCTAATATCCAATCTATAAAATTCCTTAGTATACTCCTTTATCGAGCTATCTTTCTACCTCAAACTTTGCATTTGCCAAACTAGGTTAATCTAATAATCACAAGGTAAAAACTTTCATTTCAATTTGTTCACTATTTTATTCCATACCTTGATTTTGTCTTTTCCTTTCTTCTTCCTATCCAATTGTAGATGTTCCCACCATAAGAATGTTTTCATATTCAAAATACTTTTCCATCTCGGTGATCCAGTCCACCAATTCATCAAAATCTAACTTTCCACCATACTCAAGAGGATTGAAATGTGGTGTTGACTTCAGACTTGTCAAAGCCTTCAAAAATCTTTCTTCATCTTGATCCATAATAGGTGCAAGTTCTGCATTCGCCTGTTCTTCTTTAACTTCATCATCACTAACATCTTCAATATGTCTACCTCTTCTTTGGGTTGTCTCAACAGCTTCTAACCTAGCAGCAATTTGCCTCAGCATATCTACCAATCCTAGATCTGCATCTCGCCTCCCATGAACCATCTTGACAACCCTCTACAATTGTAAGTTAGATCACAATCTGCTACCCCACAACAATCAACTAGGGCTTCAAGAGGAACCCATAAACCTAGATCCACAGACCTAGATTAAGATCTCACCTCGCTCTAATACCACTTGACGCAAGGCAAGGAGTAAGAGGGGCCAAACAATGGCGCACCCTAATGATCCAAGCCTGCCCAACACATGCGGAAGCCAACGAACACAACAGTGAGAGAGAGAATGCCAAATCTTTCATATATTTTCATCAAATAAAACCATACATGTCAGGCTATAAGGCCTTCCGGGTTAGGGCTGGATATTACAAGGAAACACAGAAGTCCTCAAACATGCGAGGATCTATCAAAATCTCTACTTCTATCTTCTACCAAATCCTCAATCAATGAAAGGAACGGTCAGATCTGGGGCCACAAGCTTCCCAATGATGGATATAAACATTAAATCTATGATCCAATATAAATGCACAAGTCGACCACAACAGAAACTAAAACTAAACCTGTCGATAACCAAGATAACCGAGCAGCAGACAGGCAATGCTAAGCGCTAGTGAAACAACCGACCACCCAGGAGATAACCGACCACACTTGGTAACCAAAGGAAACTGACCAACTACCGACCAACTCAGTCAAAGAAGGAATTGAGCAAGACAGATAAACTCCAAATTGTTTTTTTTCGTGACACAGGATTGCCAAGGACCCGAGATGCTCCTGGATCAGAAATATTTTTGGCCATAGTTGTATAAAGATGTTCAAAAATTTGTGAGAAGTTGTGAAATTTGTCAAGTTGCAAAAGGAGTAAGTCAGAATACTAGATTGTATACATCGATTTATGTTCCTCATAAACCTTGGATTGACATCAATATGGATTTTTTTCTTGGCTTACAAAAGACAGTAAGAGGTAATAATTCTATATTTGTTGTTTTGGATAGATTTTCTAAAATGGCACATTTTATACCTTGTAGAAAGACATCAGATGTAGTACATGTAGCAAATATTTTCTTTAAGGAAATTATCAGATTTCATGGATTACCGAGGAGTATTATCTCTGACTGAGATAGTAAATTTGTTGGATACTTTTGGAAGACCCTTTGGAGAAAGTTTGGCACCAAGTTGAGATATATTTCTACATTTCACCCACAGACGGACGGACAGAAAGAAGTTCTGAATAGAAGTTTGGAAAATATTTTGAGATGTTTAGTAGGAGACACACCAAGTAATCGGGATTCTGTGTTGGCACAAGCAAAGTTTGCATACAATAATCCTATGAATAGGAGTACTGGAAAAGCACCTTTTGAGATTATAAATGGCATACAACCAAGAGGTATATCAAATTTGAGAGATATTGCTAATGAAAGAAAGAGAAGTGTTGAAGGAGTAAAATTTGCAGAGTACATGAAGACATTGATTGAAGATGTGAAGTTTAAGCTAGAAAAGAGTAATCAAAAATACAAAGACAGAGCTGATAGATCAAGAAGACATAAGACTTTTGATGTTGGTGATGAAGTGATGGTTCATTTGAAGAAAGGCAGATTTTCTATTGGAACATATGGGAAGCTGAAAATGAAGAAGTTTGGACCTTGCAAGATTTTGAAGAAATTTGATAGTGGAAATGCATGAGATTGAGTTACCTGATGACATGGACATATCACCTATATTCAACATTGTTGATTTGTATGAGTATCATGAACCTAGCGAAGACATGACAGTACTGATGGATTTTCCTAAGAAATAGAAGGAAGAAGTTGAAAAGATTTTGGAGCAAAGAATCGGCAGAAGTACAAGAGGAAAACAGTATATGGAATATCTGGTGAAGTGGAAGAATAGACCGATTGAAGACCGTTCTTAGATTTCACACTCTGAGTTGGATGCAGCTCAAATCATACCTGCTTCATGATTCGGAGAATAATTTCAAATAACCCCAGGTGTCTGATGTAGGAGCATCTCATGTCCTTGGCAATCCTGTGTCACCAAAAACATGTTTTTGTTTTCTCTATGTTGCTTGGTTCCTTCTTTGACCGAGTTGGTTCGATGTTGCTCAGTTTTCCTTGTTGACTGAGTTGGTCGGTTATCTCTCTGGTGCTCGATTAATTCCCTGGCGCTCGGCGATACTTGTCTGGCACTCAGTTGTCCTTGCTTACCGCGTTGTTTATTTTAGAATTATGTTGAGGCCGACTTGTGCATTTAATTATGGTCATGGATTTAATGTTGGTATCCATCATTAGGAAGCGTGTGGACCTAGATCTTGTCATCCATTTTGTTGATTGTGGATCTGTAGGCCGACTTGATTTGATATCCTTTGTATAAATATAGTTGTTGGTTAGAGTTTAGGGAGGAAAAGTTTTTGGGGATAGAAGATAGAAGACAGAAAAATAGAGATTGTTGGTAGATCCTCGCATGTTGGAGGACTTATGTACTTGATTGTAATATCTAGCCTAAATTGGGAAGGCCTTACAGCCCAGCATGTATGAATCAAATTGAAGATAATATATGAAAGTGATCTGCATTCCCTCTCTCACTGTTGTGTTTGTTGCTTTCGCATGTTGTTCTGCAAGGTGGATCTGGTTAGGGTGTTCTTTTGGCCCCTCTTCCCCGTCCTTCCTTGCGTCATAGATATATCAAGAAAAGGAATTTAGTTGTTACCTAATTTTCACCCTACAGATTCAATCAAGATGATATTCTACAGGAGACAAATTATTCTACAGGAAGGTGCATTCAATAAGAAATAAAAGTATGCTGCTACAAGAGAGTATGAGAAGACTGGAAATACATGTTGTCGGAGAAATACAAGCTACTGCAATAAAGTGTAGCTACAGGAAATAATAATGGGAAAACAATAAAATACATGTTTTTGAGAATATGTAACTTCAAATGACCATTATCATCAAGATATTTGAAGTTATATATTGTTGTAGGAAATATACAGTTTATCTAATTTTCTGATTTTTTTTACTGTTATAGCCAATTTACAGACATGGTAAAAACCTGTATGGACACATGAATGTGGAATATCATACTCAAATGAAAGATATATGATGACTCTTTCATTTAAATCAAGTTTGGGTTATTTTCATGAGGAAATAGAAAATTTATGTCCATTTCAATGACAGTGCCTTGCCCAAAAATATTTTCCAGAATATATAGCAAGAAGATAAATTTGATACGGCTACATATGGACTCGTATGACCCTATAAATTTGTGAGGAGGAAGATATTGATGTTAGGAACAAACTTTTTTCCTTCCAGAAAATTTTATTTTGACATTTATGGTGTCATAAAATTTATTTTTTTGAAAACTGTCCTACTACAACTTGCCCAAAAGTTTTTCCATAATTTGACATCTTCAAGTGCCCAAATTTTTTTTGTTCTCACGCATCATTATTGTAATTTAATAATTATTAATTGGTTGATATTGTAAATCAATTAATAAATTATTAAAGTTTCTTAGTAAAATAAAAGGAGAGCAATTAGTGTCATTAATGCAAGTGGATAAGATGCATTAATGGGCTGAAAGACTTCTTCTCAAGAAGTTGAGTTAGTTTGCAGACATCAGGAGAGTGTATAGGGGGGTTGGAGAAGACTTAGGGTCAAATTTTACTTTCCCCTAAAGTTTGGAAGGCATTTATAATCAATTGGAGCATTTTTAGGGGTAGTTTTGGTGAGTCATTGGGTTTGTTATGACTTGGTTGGACTTTTTCATGCATTGGACTTAAATTTCGAAGAGTGGAGAGGTCTATTTTTTGGGTTATTTTTCTACATTCGACCCAAAGACATTTGATTGAGCATTGTACTTAATCAATTTTACAACTCATTCTATGGAGTTCTTAGTTATGCAAAATTCTGCACTTGGTGATTTTTCTCTATCCTTTGTGTCATTTTCTACATTTCTACTGTAATTCATTCATTATAATATACAGAGGCTATCTTGGAGATCATTTTGGACAATGTTTATCACCTTCTTGTTCACTTGAAAAATAGTGTATTTGTGTGATTTGATCAAATTTTAGTAAAAAGTATCATTTTCCTTCAATTTTGTCTCACTGTTTCATACCTTTTTTGCAATTTATGTAATGTACAGGTTGAAGTTTGTGTTGTGCAGATGTTATAAGCTATCTAATGTGAAAAAATTCCTTTACCTTTATTGAGCAAATAGGCATTTAGACCTTTCTAAAAAATACTTATGTGCATGCATGGTAAAGGCAAGATTGTGTGAGTTTAAGAATTATTTTGTGGTTTCAAGTGTTAAAGTTTCTTCGGATATCATAAATTTGAATTTTAGGTGCATCACCATAAATTTAGATTTTCTTTTCTACCATCCTTTTATCCCTTTCCTTCAGAAAGTTTGTGAGTTTTAGTGAAGCATCTTATAGGAATCGGCCTAGAATCTAGAGGCCTCACTTCAGTTGCATGTCCCACATTGAAGTGATTCTCATGTTATGCTAGAATTGCTGAACTATTTCTATTTAGCACAGGCTGCAAATTTTGGAGTATTAATAGTAGTATTGACAATTCTTTAGAAATCACAATGAAACTTACCTACCAATTAGTGGCCTACTATTAAATATAAATGCATACTTGCGGGTCAACCTCGTCCACCTCTCGCAACCAAGGTATGGTCGCCAGTCATCGCAGTCATATTGTCAAATTGACGCTGCCAAAATGAGGTCTTGTCAAAATTGGATTGGTGAATATATCATGTATATCTAAAAATGTAAGGCATACTTGCTCCTCAGGCAGCCTGTTGCATAGGGCGTGTGATGAGAATATGCTCCTAGACCTAGATTTGTAAAACTATGATGCCTACGGCCATTCTCCTGCCATGATAGTAAACTATCTCATGGAGCTCTCTAAACATGTGGCAGAGTAGACAGGCTCCCCAACTAAATCTGCAAGGGTGAGTAATCATATCAAATAGGATCCTACCCAATCCACACTAGAAGCCTCACTAGCCTTGATCAAGTACTGCAACACAGCCTATCAACCCTGCCATAATACACACCAATAGGTACTCCTACCCATATTGTTGGATCATGTAATCCCATGTGATATGGTGATCTAGGATTGTGTCATCAACAAATATCTTGTGCATAGCTACAAAACCCTTTGCAGGATCCTGGTCATAATATACTAAGTCTCCAACAATCGACAACCGTAGAATCTGATATACATCCTCTGGAGTCATCATGATCTCTCCAGTCAGAAGATAAAACATGTTATGCTCATAATGAAACCTCTATGCCAAAGTTGTTAGCAATCCATGGTTCACACGAATATCAGGTAAAGTGAGCAACTTACCCAGACCACACTGATCTAGTATAGCTAGGTTTAATGGTGATAATAAACGAGGTAAGTGCAGCACCTATGGATACACACATATGAATATGGGATCAGGTAGACAAATCTACAAAATAGAAAATAGGAACAACATCAATAATCAATCTCAAATGGACATTAGACTATCTAGAATCAACCGCTAAAGCATCTTTGTAAAGCTAGGAAGGTACAATGAATGACAAAAAATTGTTTACACAAGTCAAAGAATCAAATTCTAACCATATGATGAAAGGGGTTGATTGACATTTATCTTACGATATGATTTTTCAATACGATGAAGTTCCATGTACCGTACAATATGCCGCTACTCTCGTACAATGAAACTTAAAGAGACCATAAGATGCACTTTTTTTAACTAGTTTATCATATGATGTACTTTGCTAAGGCATATGATGAAATCGTTTCATTGTACGATAAACCACACCAAAAAACCTAAAATACATCTACAATCATAAAAAATGACTAAATCTACCAAATCACAAGGAGAATTTGACTACTTATTGGTGCGTCGTACTCCTGGAGCCGATTGTGCCGCCTCTGGAACTCAAACCGATGGTTTTGGACTAGAAAAGACATCTTTTAGCTTCTGAAAGGCTCTAAGCTCTGAAAAGTGAATTGTAGCAAATGATTTGAAATGACCCCTCTGGGCCCCTTTTATAGATTTTGACCTAATTTTCAAAGTGCTCAAAATCTTGTTAAAATTGCACCCCTAGCTAATTTTGATGTCCTGAATCTATTTTCGTGATCGAAATCAAAATCAGAGATCGTTTACTTAATCAAATTTCAAAGTCAACCCTTATTGGTCAAATGTAGTTGACCATTGACGCTATCACTTCTCACTCAGTCCCGCCTTCATTTCTTGAATCTCTGAGGTTGATATTAGGTAAATTTATCAAATTCAAGTGACTTCATACTAGTCAACCTTGGTCAAACTTGGTCAAAATTTAGTCCAAATATGGTCAATGGGACCTCAAAATAGCTCCTCAAGCTTCACCCCTTGTACCTCATTTAAATTTCAATCTTGAGGGGGCATGACAATATAGAAAATCCTCTTCATCAATCAAATCCCCTAATCTATAAATCTAGCAATTAAACTAAATCTTTATCAATCAATTCAATCAGTGACTAAACATCAGCGCTCGAGGCATCTCAGCTTCATCAAAAACCATATCAAGTTGAGATTCTCTACATCTCTCTGGAAGAGTGTTCTCATTGCTTCATATTAGTTCACTCAGACAGACATCTATTCGATCTCTTGGGGAATAACAACTTCATCAAGATCCATATCAATCTGGTAGTGTATCTTAATCAGGTGATTGACTTCCTCATAATCCTTATCGAAGTAGCTACCTCAAAGATCTCTGATAGATATTCAATATCATTGCTTCATATTAGGCTGGATACTCTTGTCTCGCTTGTCAGTCTTTGCTCAATAAAGTCCAGAGCTGATAATCTCTTATCGATCTTCGTTCGATCAAGTTCAGAGTCTGTTCCTTATCTACAAATTATTCTTTGAATCAACGCACTGCTCGCACATCAATTCAAAGAGGGCCAAATGTAATCACCTAAATTTTTTCTAGTAGAACCTAAGCCCCCAACTTCAATTAAATTTCTTGAAAATAACCATAAATCTCAAAGGCATATTCACTAGGCATAATTGTGCAAAGTAACCCTAAAATTCCCTTTGCATAATTAAATAAAAAAATTAAAATCTTATATCAATCTTATACTATGGTCTAATTTCTAAAAGCTTGGATATTTATTTAGTTGCTATAAGATTGCTTTTAATATAAAGTTTCTACACTTTTATTAAAAGAGCACATTCACATGTGTGCACATAGTTAATCCTGATTAATTAGCATTTAAAGGGGATCTATGCTTTTAAAATTGTTATTTTATCTTATTATACCTAACATCTCTTTTGCCTCTTAATCTCCAACCTCCATTGTTGAGGCAATTCCTTTAAAAGGAAGCTCTTCCTTGGCTCAAGGGTCCCAATCTTGAAAGTTCTTGCATTCTTTCTTTCTTGCATTCTTAGAGTACTCTTGCTAATTTGAATTCTTAGTTCTTAGTAGCTCTCTTGCATTCTTAGTTTACTTGATTTCTTAGCTTAATATTGCATTTGTTAATCTAGTGTTCTTTCTTACATTTAATTCATAGCATAGCTCTTGCATTCTCATTATAGAATACTATTTGTTTACATATATTCTAGCTTAAATATTGCATTCTAATTTCATTTCTAGTTTTGCATTGCATTTAGAATCTTCCATTTTTCAATAGTCAAGTCACTAATCGTTGATGCCAATCTGATGAGCATTCAAAGAAGGATTAAACTCGCTTCAACTAGGAAGCAACAAGTTTCTTTTTAGAGTTTAGTTGGCTCATTTGATATGGCCTCCTATAGCTAAATTCTTGAGCTAATGGATTATTGAGTGTTGATTTCTTCTAAGTTTGTTACCAATATTTAACCACACACACTCTATTAATATGATTTAGAAAAATAGAGAGGGGGGGTGAATTGGTTGTTCTCAAGTCCAGATGTATAAATAAATTTTCAAAACTCTTCAACAAATCAGATCTAACAACTAACAGCTACTCGGTCATTACTAAATACATAACAGAAACATATAATAGTACAGTCCACTATCCAATAGTATTAAACTTGCAAAACACAGAAATATTCAAACCAAAACATTCACACAAGCATTAACACCAGGATTTATAGTGGAAACCCAATTTGGGAAAAACCACTTTGTAACATGTACTGATATTTTCACTCTTCTAAAGTGAGCTATGTGAAAAGCCAACCCTGTCAAAGGTTACAAACACATTGTTAGAAGTGGGCCTTGTTATAGGACTTACATACATTCCATTAGAATGCAAACTTATTCAAAGAATTTATACAAATGACTATTAAGTCAACCTTGATTAAAGGATTTAAAACTTATACAATAGTTAGAAAGTAACAGCAGTGTTTGATCTGAAAACATACAACTCACTTTGCAAAAAATAGATCCAATTCTATACACATATGTTGGCTTACTAGCTGTGATCCATTTCCATATCCATCACTGATCTGCTTGGAAATCCCTTCAAGCAACCACAACTCCTCCTTCAGCCTTTTCTACTTATACAGTCAATAACATCAACAATAACTCCAACATCCTCTCTATCTCAACCTCATGCTTAGGTTTTCTTAATACTTCCTCAATTAGGTCAATCCAACTTTTGTCGCTTAATCTCCTTCGTAGATCTTAGGGTTAGGTCAGATTCATCAAATCCTTCCAACTTTATGTTCTTCATCCATCCTTCTAGAAACATCTCAAATCTCTTTATAGAATCACAATAAAATGGTTTACAATGCATTAAATGCTTCCATACAATCAATAAATAAAGTCGACACGTTTACATAATCCAAGAATTCAACTATGTCAGCTAGGAATCTGAATTCTTCCTCAAATGTAAATTATTGACGCTCGGTCAATACTGTGTTCAACTCCTCGGTCTTCACTGGGTAGCCCAGTCACCACTGAAACTATTTCCTTGGCTAATATTGTCTTCCTCGGCAATTAACTGATGTTCGGTCAACACTGAATTTACTCAGCATATACTAGCTTGGTCGACACTAACATCACTCGGCTTAAACTAGATTTCTTCACTTTTTCTCGGTTAAGCCTACTTGTTTAGTCTTTCTTCTTACTTAGATAAGCAATACATTATCTTATCATTTTGCCACATAATCAAGTACTCATTGAAGTATCAAGATAACTCAACCTTTCCTTAGGTTCTATTGTTATCAACCTTTCCCTAATCCCTCTCAATAATCAAATAGATATAGTACTTTCTTAGATAGCAATAGTCTTACCAGTTCAGCTTTGACATCAATGAAAATACAACAATTTCTTCAATTGCAGTTTCTAACAATCTCCCTCTTTGGCATTGATGGCAACACCATATGACTAACACATGAATCACCAACCAATCCAAAACTTATCTATCTATCAAAAATATTTATAATATCCTTAGATTCATTCTGATTCAGAATCAATTAGCCTTGCTTACATGACCGTCCACACAATAACATCCACTTGATCTCTACTTAATGCCTTTCCTCTTAATTTCTCCCTCTTACTTGATCTTCCATGAAATCTCACCATGTGTTTTCATCTTATCCATCTCCCTCTTTGACAATAATGCCAAAGCAGCAACTAAAACATACATACTTCAGATGTAGATGTCATCTTGTCAGTTCAGTAACAATATTTCTCCCTCTATCATCTTTGCTTGTGACTTATTATCAGCTTTGTTGTACTTTTCACAACTCTAGGTTGCTCCTCATGTGTGACTTGTCTCTGCATCAATTTGTCAGATTCTCTTTGCAACACATTTGATGCAATGATCCTAGCTTGACTAGGCAACCTCAGTTAGGGGAAGAACCAATAATTGTCCTCTCAGATATTCATGAGCTTCTTTAGGTAAAGCTTTAGTGAATATGTCTTCTAGTTGTTCCTTTGTATTCACATATTCCATTCTGACCTTTTTATCTTGTACCAATTCCCTCAAGTAATGATACTTGATGGTGATGTATTTGGTCTTTGTGTGCATCACTGGATTCTTAGATATGTTGATAGCACTTGTGTTGTCACAGTAAATGACAACTGGTTCAGTGATCTCATCTTTCATGCCTACCAACAATTGCTTTATCCATACCAAGTTTGAATAGTTCACTACTGTAGCCACATACTCGGCTTCAGCTGTAGATTGGAAAATGCAATTTTATTTCTTGCTTGTCGAGGAAACTAATCTCTGTCCAAGAAAGAAAGCTTCACCACTACTACTTTTTCTGTCATCCACATTTCCTACCCAATCAGCATTAGTATAGACTCTCAATTCAAATCTTTCATGCTTCTTGTAGTACAATCCATAATCTGCAGTCCCTTTCAAATATATCATTATCCTTTTGACAGCTATCATGTGAGTTTCCTTAGGATTGGCAGAGAATCTTGCCATAATCCCAACTGCTAGAGCAATATCTGGTCAGCTGTGAACAACATACTGCAGTTTTCCAATCATGGACCTATACAAAGTCTAGTTTACTTCAGTAGCATCATCATTTTTAGACAACTTTTGTCTAATAGCCATGGGAGTACTTACTAGCCTTGAATCCTCCATACCAAAGGTTTTCAGTATCTCATGAACATATTTAGACTGGGTGATAAAAATATCTTTCTCCATCTGATATACTTGTAAACCAACAAAGAATTTTATCTCCCTAAACATACTCATTTCAAATTCAGTTTGCATTTCATTTGAAAATTTCTTACACAGGGCATCTTGTCCACCAAATATAATATCATCTAAAAAAATCTTAGCCAACAAGATTCCTTTACCTTCTTCATCTTTCATGTACATATTGTTGGCAATTTGGCTGAGTTGATTACATAGATGTTGTCATTATGGCAACATATGATCCACATGAAGATTGCATAGGTCAGAGAGCAAGTATGACAGAGCGCATTGCAAATTTGTCTAAGTGTGAGACAATGTTTTTACTAGTGAACCTGGACACAGTTTTTGTTTGCGACATTGACTGGAGTAAGTTCAGTGCTTGCGCACTTTAACATAGACTCTATGATGTCTATTGATCACCCATCTCAGAGCGCAAGTCAGTACGGCATGTACGAAAGAAGTTGTGATAGTTTTACCAAAGAGAGTGTGAAGCCGACAGGACAGAATATGAAGACAGAACTAGTAAAGAGTTAAGGGATTATTTTGTTTATCAAAATAATGACTTAACAATATAAAGGGACAACATCCTAGATGTTAACTCTTGGATAAAGCTATTGGTATAAATGTAATTGTAATTGTAATTGTAAAGTTAGAAGAAGTATCAAGTAGTAGTAATGAAATGTAATGAAGTAGTGATATGATGTGAAGTATATGAAGCATATGTAATAGTGATAGTAAAAGAGTAGCGAAGAGATATTGATGCAAGCAGTATAAGGTTATGTACCTTAACCTATTTTTGTAATCAGTGTATATTGTACATTACTAGTTTGGGCAGTGGGCTCATCTGGTAATCACATTTTGTACTACAACTCCTAATAGGGTTGAGGCTTCTAACAAGGCCTATAGTCCCTTAATCAGGATTGATACACTATATGCTTATAATAGACTCCTAACAGGGTCAACATCCTTAACAAGATACTTTTGATTAGTGGATCTTTGTGGGTACCATCCCCACCGGGCTTTTCCCTTGGCTAGAGTTTCCTCGAGAACAAATAATGTGTTATGAGTTCTTTATTGTTATGCATGTTATTTAGCTTCTTATGGTATGCATGTATAAAGATAATCTATTATATCCATAATTGTGCAAAAGATAAAGTTTGTAGAATACTGATTCACCCCCCCCCCCCCTCTCAATATTCCCTATTTCTAACAATTGGTATCAGAGCTTAGTTACTCAGAAAATAATCATTCAAGGAAAGCCTAGCAACTTGAGTAAGATCTTTATGGATATGGATCAACTACAGAAGAATCTTGAAGAATCTCTTGAACAGATTGACTTGCTTACTATTGAAAAAGATACTTTGAAAAGAAAGTATGATGATGCAAAGAACCTCATTGAGAAACTAAAAAACAAATTGGAAGATCTGAGATCTAAAAAAGAATCTGAAGTTTTTATTGAAGATTGTGATGACAATTTAGAAAAAGCAAATGAGATCCTTAAGCATGAACTAAAGATAGCAAATTTGAAGCTTAGTTTGAAAGATGGAAATGGAAAGAATGAAGCAAATCTGAAATCTGAGAATGAAAGTCTAAAGACTGAAAATGAAGGACTAAAATCTAAACTTTCTAAAGTAACATCTGAACTTGAGAAAGTCAATGTGCAGTATGATGAACTTGAGAAATACAATAAGATTGTGAAAGGTGAACTGAATCAATCCAAACAACAACTTGAAAGGCTATATTCAACTAGTGAGAAGATTGATGAACAAATATCTTATCAAAAACCATTCTATGATAAGACTGGTCTTGGATTCAACACTTTTAAAGCAAATGATGAAAGCAAGGAACCAGATCTAAAAATATCTGAAAGCATAGATGAGAAGAAGCCTGATGAGATCAACAAATCTGAAGATACACCTAAAGAAGAAGAATCACCGAACCAAGAGGAATCACCCAAAGGTATGCAAAGAGAATTCAAAGGTAGATGTTTTGCTTGTAATACTATTGGTCATATGAAGAGAGATTGCACAGGTAAATAATTTAAACCTCTTAATGGTTATTGTTACAATTGTCATGGTTTTGGACATAGAGCTATTGAATGTAGGAAACCTAAATTTATTGAGAATAATTATGGTAGTAGAATGTTTAGGAATACTAACAATGCAGATAAGAAACCTATTGAAGATATGAACAGAAGAAATGGAGTAGTATGTTATAGATGCAACAAGGTTGAACACATTGCTAAAAACTACAGATCACAAATCAATCAACCTGGACCAAGATATGGAAACAATGGAATTGTTTGTCAAATATGCAACAAGATTGGACATACAGCAAGGTTTTTTAGAATGAACAATAGAGTTTTTCATCCTAATCCTAATCCCAGAAATCATGCAAGAAGAAATGAAGATGTAGGTAACAGTCAGAAAGGATGTTGTAGTAATTCAGATGAAGTGAAGTTTATCAAAAGCACAGATCAAGGAGACATATTCAACATTGAAGGTAATCAGGAAGGTGAAGTATTGAAAGGTAAAAATGAATCTTTACCTGACCTATCTCAAAGTACTTAATTTATGTAAATTACACTAGAATAGGAACTTAGATTTAGTGTAGAAGTAGATATATGATGAACTGAGTCTTGTGCAATTAATGCAAGGTAGTTTATGATGTTCTAATGCTATGGTTAAGAGTGAAAAGAAAAATATTATGTTTTGCAACATCACAAGAATTTTTAAGTTTTGCAGGTTAGCAGAAACAACTTTTTGGAAAGAAGCGACAAGAGAATTGAATGCGATGTCAGATCTAAGTGAGATTGAATTAATAAAAGGTTATGATCGGTATTATTTGATCATCAAAGTGAATTCAAGTGTCAAGGAGATCAAAGAGCAGTGATTGAAAGCATTTTGCAAGGATTTGGAGAAGAATTGTGTGTCGAATCTACACAAGCCCTAAAATCATGAAATTAAGGTATTTTACTTGACAAATCTTTGAATCAGTAAAGGAATTTGAAGAAATCATGGATGTTTCCTTAATACACAATGTTCCCTTGGAAGAAGACCCTAGGTTTGCATTATCATTCGTACTAGATAGAGTTTTACACTTAGAAAATGTCAAAAGTTATCAGGAGTTTTACACTTAGAAAATGTTAGAAGATTATCTTGAGCAGAATTCATAATGGAAAGTTTTGGCTAGAAGATAGAGTGATAGATATTACAGCTGATTTGATTCATGAAGTTACTGGATTATCTAAAACTGGAGCTATTCCTTTAAATGAGAAAAACATGAGGAAAATAGTCATTGACAACACAAACTCATCCTATAATGGTAGAGGAATTGTGATTAGTAAGATCAAACAAGATGATGTGAGATACTTATGCAAGATCCTAACTACTAAATTTTGTGCAAATTCAAGAGAGGATGACATGGCAGCTGGAATGGTACATGCAGCCTATCTAATGTGTGTTGACAGGGCACAAGTTGATATGTGTGAAATTCTAAGAATTCAATTGTTTGAGAACTTGGAGAAGATCAAGAAAACTAAGTATACACGGTTTAGGTTCTCATCCCTAATTACATATATGTTCTTTCATCTTTTGACGAGATTTCCTTACACCATAGAAAATGACTGGAATGATGGACAAAATACAATGGAAAGGATTAACCTAGTATACAGAAGACATGTTATTGACAGTGTAAATGAGAGTGCAGTACTTGTTATTAAGACATTTCAAAATATTGTGTCTAGCAGATCAAGGATCCCTAAGTCTCTTGTTGAAAAATATAAATATGATATATGTTTTATGGTGGATACTGACTTTACCTATATTGAAGCAGTAGAGCCTAGAACAGAGTTCATAGACCCTCTTGGCTATGAGATATCTGAGGTAGAGATTGAAGAGTATGTTAGTAGATTACTTAAGTGTAAGTTGGACACTCAGTGTAACAGGTTTGGAACCTTTGAGGATAACTTCAACTCTACAAAGATCCTAATTGAAGAGAAGAAATCTAAGAAGAGAGTTGAGAGAACCATTAAGAAAATGACACAGGATTGACAGAGTGAGAGTTTTTGGTAGCAAAGCAGATAGCAGCAGCAATCAGAGAGAGTGGACAAAAAGAAGTTTTGTATATCTCTCCTTTATCATCAATTGCAGTGCAATAGGAAGAACCACAAGTAAAGGTGAAAGTGGAAGTAACTGAGAAGGACATAGAAGCAAAGATGTCTACTAGATCCACTTCCTCCACACCTAGCAAAAGAGTTAAGGAAAGTGCTACTGGACTAGGAAAGAGACATAAAACTCTAGTGCAACCAGTTCCAAGAAAGATTGCAGAAGTAAAAGATGATGTCACTACTAAGAAAAAAGCTTGGAAACCAAAAGTTTAAAAGCTTAATGAGAAGATCATTGAGAATGGTGACTTTGCAAGAATGAACAAATATTATGATCTTTATGATTATACAGACAAACTTAATCTGGAGAATGCAATTGTGAAGCATATGATTTTGACTGACAAGAAGTTTGATACTATTCAGGGACAGATACCTGATGATCTATATAACAAACTTGTAAATAGGAAGAAGAGAGCATCAGAGGAGGACACATCTATCAGAGAAAAGCTTGTGAGGAAGCTTTGTGAAATAAGAGATGAAACTCATTTCAATTAGATCATGAAAGCCCTAAGCACTAATCTGAGAACCAAAAGGAGAACAATTTAGATTATGGGAGGCAGGTATGAAGAAATCAATTCTGAGACAAAATAAGCTATTATCAAGGTTATGGCAGAATATGTTGGAGAATCATCAGTTGCAGCAGAGCAAGCACATGAGAAAGTACAAGAGGAAATTCCTTCTTCTCTAGCTATTAATATTGAAGATGAAACAATGAATGTAGAAGGTACAAAAATCACCTTGGATACTGATGAAAATGTATTCAAGAATTTGGAGAACATTGTTGACAATTCAACCTTTGAAGAACAAAAAGCTACAAAAGAAGAAGAGATGACAGAGACCATAGTTGTGGAACCACCAGTAACAGAGGAACAAGTTCTCATTCCCACCAAAGAAGATATCAGTCTTATTCCTAAGACTGGAAAGAAGACTCATATTGGATCTATGATTGAGCATTTGGAAAAAGAAGTAGATGATGATGATCAGTTGGAATTGATCACATCCTTGAATAAAATCATTGGTAACAATAAGAAAGTGAAGAGTCTTGAAGGGTGTTTGAAGGAACTAATTGAGAAGTTACAAAGCACTGTAACTACACAAATTGCAAAAGAAGACCCTATGGAGAAAGCAAAGAAGGTAATGAGCACCTTTGATAATGAATTCACAAACCTATCTGATATTGCAAAAGTGAAAGCACAACCAGCCTATGAGGCTAGAATGCTTTTGAACATCAATCAAAATATCAGAAATGATATCAACACTCTTGATATCTGTATCAAGAATTTGAGGAAGCATTTGGAAACAGAAAAATCTTTGTACATACAGTGTACAAAATCAGAGACCTTGACAGCAGAAGAAGATCAGAAGATAAAGTTGAAGGAAGCAAAAATTCTAAATGAAACAAACCTTTTGTCTAGCCCCAATGTGAAGGTATGTGATGTTGAGAAAAAAGTTCGAAAACTTTATGATGAAATCAGAGTTGTGCAAGATGAGAGAGATAGGAAATTGAGAAGATACACTCTTTTGAGAGAGCATGCTTCTATGAAGTTAAGCATTATTGAAGAGCAGTTGGAAGAATGTCTTTCAGCTAAGACATCTTTTCAAAAATTTAACTTTGAAAACCTCCAAGCATGTGAAATAGCTTCTTATGGACTGAGCGCACTACTTAATGTGGAAGATTCCATTAAGAAATCATGGGAGAAGGAGATAGAAGCCATGAAAATAGATTTTGCAGATTGTGTTGCAAGCCTACCGGCTTTGCAATAAATGAATTGAGGTATAACTTTTTGTGATACAATTTTGTAACCCTCCCTACCTTATTTTGTCATTGTTGTCAAAGGGGGAGAGATATATAGAAGAAAATTGATAGTATATGATAAGGATTGTTACTCTTAGGGGGAGTACTATATTAGAGACAATAATTTTTTGAGGAGTTATAAGGATAGTATGTATTTTATACTATGGCCACAATTTTGAATAATTTTTGAGATTTTGAGTTGTACACTTAGCCAATTTTCTCATATGTTGCCACCAATGACAAAGGGGGAGATTGTTGGCAATTTGGCTGAGTTGATTACATATATGTTGTCATTATGACAACATATGATCCACATGAAGATCACACAGGTCAAAGAGCAAGTATGACAGAGCGCATTGCAAATTTGTCTAAGTGTGAGACAGTGTTTTTACTAGTGAACCTGGACACAGTTTTTGTTTGCGACATTGACTGGAGTAAGTTTAGTGCTTGCACACTTGAACATAGACTCTATGATGTCTATTGATCACCCATCTCAGAGTGCAAGTTAGTACGGCATGTACGGAAGAATTTATGACAGTTTTACCGAAGACAGTGTGAAGCTGACAGGACAGAATATGAAGACGGGATTATTTTGTTTATCAAAATAATGAATTAACAATATAAAGGGATGACATCCTAGATGTTAACTCTTGGATAAAGCTATTGGTATAAATGTAATTGTAATTGTAAAGTTAGATGAAGTATCAAGTAGTAGTAATGAAATGTAATGAAGCAGTGATATGATGCGAAGTATATGAAGCATATGTGATAGCGATAGTAAAAGAGCAACGAAGAGATATTGATGCAAGCAGTATAAGATTATGTACCTTAACCTATTTTTGTAATCAGTGTATATTGTACATTACTTGTTTGGGCAGTGGGCTCATCTGGTAATCATATTTTGTACTACATCTCCTAACAGGGTTGAGGCTTCTAACAAGGCCTATAGTCCCTTAATCAGGACTGATACACTATATGCTTGTAAAAGACTCTTAACATGGTCAACATCCTTAACAGGATACTTTTGATTAGTGGATCTTTGTCGGTACCATACCCACCGGGGTTTTCCCTTGGCCAGGGTTTCCTCGAGAACAAATAATGTGTTATGAGTTCTTTATTGTTATGCATGTTGTTTAGCTTCTTATGTTATGCATGTATAAAGATAATCTGTTATATCCATAATTGAGCAAAAGATAAAGTTTGTAGAATAATGATTCACCCCCCCCCCCCCTCTCAATATTCCCTATTTCTAACAATTGTTGGTGTCGTTTGTCCTTGAGAATCCAATCTATATTAGGTAGTTGTGCAACCTCTCATACCATGCTCTGGGGGCTTTTTTTAATCCATACAGTGCCTTATTCAATTTGCAAACCATGTGTCTCTTGTTTGGATCAACAAATCCTTCAGGTTGTTCAATGTACACTTCTTCTAATATACCATTTAAAAATGCAGACTTCACACTCATTTGGTATACCTTGAAATCTTTGTAGGCATCATATGCAAGTCAAGTTCTTACTCCTTCCAATCTTGCTACAGGGGCAAATGTCCCCCCATAATCTATTCTTTCTTCTTGTGCGTAGCCTTTGCATACCAACCTTGCTTTGTTCCTTGTGATTTGTGCATGTTCATTCAGCTTATTTCTGAACACCCATTTTGTTCCAATGACATTTTTATTTTCTGGTCTCGGCACCAAAGTCCAGGTATCATTCTTCTCTATTTGGTCTATCTCCTCACTCATGGCTTGAATCCAGTCTTCATTTTCTAGTGCCTCCCTTGTTGTCTTATGCTCGAATTCACACAGTAAACATGTAGGGTCTCTTAACTTGCTTCTGGTCATAACTTCAGTTTCTTTGTCTGCAATGATTTGTTCAAGCTTGTGATATCTCCTTACATATTGTGCCAAAATAGGTTCTTATCTCCTTTCTTCTTTCTCTTCAGGTTCACCAACAAGATTCTCAGATTCGGCTTTCGAATGCTCGGCAATCTCTTCCTGATACTCTATAGCTTCCTCCTGTCGCTCGACATGTTCTTCTTGTCGCTTGGCATTATTTCCCTAATGCTCGGCATTGCTTACACGAGACTCTACATCAGGTGCAAGTTTGTCACTTGCCTCTCCTTCTTCTATATATACAAAAGATTTGTAATCTTTTGGTTCTCTCTTGCTTTCCTGTTTATTTTTCTCTGCATACTCATCAACTTTGACATTTACACTTTCCACAATTTTGTTAGTGTTAGAATTCAAACACTTGTAAGCTTTTCTTTTTGTGGAATAACCTAAGAATATTCCCTCATCACCTTTAGCATCAAATTTTCCATTCCTATTGTCTTTTAGTATATAGCATTTGCTCCCAAAAATTCTAAAGTACTTTACATTAGGTGCATACCCATGTCATAACTCATAACGTGTGATATTTGTACCTTTTTTGATCTGTACTCGATTAAAGGTATAAACAACTATACTTACAACTTCTCTCCAGTACTTTTGTGCAACATTCTTCTCAATCATCAGTGTCCTTGCACAATCCGTGATAGATCTAATCCTTCTCTCTGCTATACCATTATGTGGAGGTGTTCTAGGTGCAGACATCTGTCTCTTGATTCCTCTATCATTGCACAACAGATTGAACTCATTGGATATGAATTCTCCACCTTGGTTAGATCTTAGACACTTCAGATTCCTACCTCACTCCTTTTCAACCTTAGCTAAATACCACTTAAATTTTTGAAAAGCATTAGATTTTTCTTTTAGAAATATTATAGTCATCATTCTAGTGTAATCATCAACAAAAAAATATATATATCTAGCACCACAATATTTTTGTACACCCATAGGTCCACAAAGGTTAGTATGAACCAAATCTAAAGCATTCTCAGAAGTAAAAGTCTTGCTCTTGAAACTAGACTTTGTCATCATACCCAACTGACATTGTTTGCACATTACATTCTCAGGTTTCTTCAATCTCGGCAATCCTCTCACTTTCTTCTTTTTACTAATTTTTACCAGATTATCAAAGTTAACATGACATAGCCACTTATGCCATAACCATATATCATCAAGTTGTGCAATCATACATGTCTCTTTAGACAAGTCTATATAGAACAAAATACCTCTTGTTTGTTCTCCACTTCCAATCAGTTCACCAGTGGCATCAAATATTTTGGCCTTCCTGTGATGAAATTCCACTCGGTAGCCAGTGCTATTAAGTTGTGCAACACTTAGCAGATTATAGTTAAGACCTTCAACCCAATAAGCATTTTCACAAGTGATCTTATCAGTCAGCTTAATCAATCCTTCACCCCTAAAAGGACATGGTGCATCATTACCAAATTTAACACTTCTACCTTTGTAATGATCTAAGGTATCAAACTTACTCTTGTCACGAGTCATATGGTGTGAACAACCACTATCAATAATCCACTTATCATTTTTGTTCACACGAGATACCAGTTCAGTTTTCTCATCCTCATCAAACTCATCTTTCATAGCAACATAGACTACTTCAATTTCAAAATCATCACTATCAATGTCAGTTTCTTCTTCAGCAATATAGCAAGATTTCTTACCTTTTCCCTTGTAGTCCTTGTACCTTTGGTAACCTCTTTCTTCTCTTTTGTCTTTGTGCTTGCTATCTCTTTCCTCATCCTTGTCATCCCTGTCAAGACATCTTGCAGCTATATGACCAACTTTATTACATGAGAAACATATGATAGGGAGTTTACCTTTATAATTCTATTTACCCCTTTTCAATCTTTTGGTCATAAGAGCTTCAAGATCCTCTAGTTCTTCATCAGATGTGTCACTTTCACTTTCACTCTCACTGATGCATCTTTCTTTTTCTTTCTTTAAATTCAAAACCATTTATGACTTAAATGCAGATTCAACATTAGCAACAGTGAAATTATCATAGTTAGAAAGCTCAAAAGCAGTAAGCTTACCAACAAGACTTTCCAAAGTAAGAGAATTGCCAGGGTTACATCTAGATTCTTGAATTGCTGAAATTTTGATGGCGTAAATAGGACGCAAAGTTCTTAATACTTTTCCAATAATAGTTTCATCATCAATAGTTCCATTAGCTCCTCTAATAGCATTTACAACTTCTTTTATTCTACCACAATATTGAGTAATATTCTCACCTTCTTGTATTTTCATTTCATCAAATTTACCTCTTAGGCTTTCAGCTTTTGCCCTTAGTACATTTATGTCACCACCATAGATATTTGCAAGAGTGTCCCACATTTTCTTTGCATTAGTGCAGTCTTTGATGTCTTCAAATTCTAGATAGCTTAAGGCAGATGCAATCTCCAAGATTGCTTGATTGTGCTCTTGTTTAGCTCTCATCTCCTCGGCAGTCAAAGGTGCAACAGGTGTAACATAGTCATGCTCAACATAATACTTTGTTGAATCACCAATACTGGCTAGATGTAGTTTCACCAGACTCTGCCATGTAGGGAAGTTCTCCTTATTTAGCTTATGTACCTCCTTCTTATACATCCTGATCATTTACTTCAAGTACCTTTGAACTTGTTCTCTGTAAGAACCAACAGCTCTAATACTAATTGTTAATATGATTTAGAACAACAAAGAGGGGGGTGAATCATTTGTTCTCAGGTTCAGATGTATAAATAAACTTTCAAAACTCATCAACAAATCAAATCTAAAAACCAACAGCTACTCGATCATTACTGAATACATAACAAAAACATATAACAATGCAGTCCACTATCCAATAGTATTTAACTTGAAAAACACAGAAATGTTCAAACCAAAACATTCACACAAGCATTAACACCAGGATTTATAGTGGAAACCTAATTTGGGAAAAACCACTTTGTAACATGTTACTGATATTTTCACTCTTCTGAAGTGAGCTCTGTGAAAAGCCAACCCTGTCAAAGGTTACAAACACACCGTTAGGTGTGACCCGGTTAAAGGATTTCAACCACTTTGTTAGAAGTGCACCTTGTTATAAGACTTACATACATTCCATTAGAATGCAACCTTGTTCAAAGGATTTATACAAATGATTGTTAGGTCAACCTTGATTAAAGGATTTAAAACTTATACAATGGTTAGAAAGTAACAGCAGTGTTTGATCTAAAAACATATAACTCACTTTGCAAATAACAGATCAAATTCCATACACATATGCTAGCTTACTGACTGTGATCCATTTCCATCTCCATCACTAATCTGCTCGAAAATCCCTTCAAGCAATCATAACTCGTTCTCCTTCATCCTTTTCTTCTTATACAGTCAATAACATCAACAATAACTCCAGCATCCTCTCTGTCTCAACCTCATGCTTAGGTTTCCTTAATACTTCCTCAATTAGGTTGTTCCAACTTTTGTCACTTAATCTCCTCCGTAGATCTTAGGGTTAGGTCAGATTCATTAAATCCTTCCAACTTTATGTTCTTCATCCATCCTTCTAGAAACATCTCAAATCTCTTTATAGAATCACAATAAAATGATTTACAGTGCATTAAATGCTTCCATACAATCAATAAATAAAGTCAACACATTTTACATAATCCAAGAATTCAACTATGTTGACTAGGAATCTGAATTCTTCCTCAAATGTAAATTACTGACGCTTGATCAATACTATGTTCAACTCCTCGGTCTTCACTGGGTAGCCCGGTCACCACTGAAACTGTTTCCTCGGCTAATACTATCTTCCTCAGCAATTAACTGATGTTCGGTCAACACTAAATTTACTCGGCATATACTGGTTCAGTCAACACTAACATCACTCGGCTTAAACTAGATTTCTTCACTTTTGCTCAGTTAAACCTACTTGTTCAGTCTTTCTTCTTACTTAGATAAGCAATACATTATCTTAGCATTGTCCCACATAATCAAGTACTCATTGAAGTATCAAGATAACTCAACCTTTCCTTAGGTGGTATTGTTATGAACCTTGCCCTAATCCTTCTCAACAATCAAATAGAGATAGTACTTTCTTAGATAGAAACAGTCTTACCAGGTAAGGTTTGACATCAATAACAATACAACAATTGCTTCAATTGCAGTTTCCAACACACTCTACCTTGTTAAAGGATTTTACAATCTCTAATCTAAGAAATGTACCCTGTTAAACGATTTACAAAATAAGACCTATTAGGGTCTACCCGATAAAAGGAATTTACAACTCTAATTATAATACAATTTAGTACTAAATATGTCTATAGTAATGCATCAACAAATGCTTGTTCAAACTCAATGTGCTCAATAACATTTTACCTCATTCTGCATTTCAATACATTTCAATCACAATTCAGTTTCTATGCTTGGTAGCTTCAAATCTAATTTGCATTCATAGTTCTACTCGAACTGCTCTGTTACTCAATAGTTTATCTATACTTCATCATCTTCACATCAACTCTGCATCCTTCTCTAACAACTCATCATTCGCTCTCTCTTTCTGATCTTCATATACTGATCTTTTTATACTTGATCAAGAAGCAGTGGAAATGTTGTAGATTATCTCCTTAAATGGTGCTAGCATTGGTTTCATTTTCAATGTATATATTCCACTTAATTTCTATTGGTATACCTTACCTTGTAATCATGCACAATCATATTTGTTTATATCTCCAATGTTTTACCAAACGATCTTGAAATCTGTAAAACATTTTATTCTCGGTGTCCAAACTGAATGTATCTATAATAATCTATTATGTTGGATTATGTTACTCATTAACACATTTTTTTCTTGCTCAGTAACATGTATACTTGACTCGGTAACTATCTTTCAATGCTCAGTGCCTGCATTGCTCTACTTGATGCTCGTCTCTTATTGGCCTTTACAAAAATCATCTCTTTCTTTACCAAATTCACTATTTTCTTTACCGAATGAGTCCTACGACTCCTTCCTCTTTCACGAACTGAATTTGACAATGAAATATGACTTTAACAAAACTAATGAAAACAAAATAACTCTCGAGGAGTATCAATTCCCCCCTTTGGCATTAGTTTGGTATAATTGTTAAAAACTTCAAAGTCATCAAAATTGTTTCCTTCAAAATTTCTTCAAAATTGTGACCATGTATAAAACTTATAACTCATTAACTCTCCATAATTCCCCTTGTGATAATACTTTTGTATACACATCTTCATCTTCTTTATACTAATATATGTTGGATTACGGAGAAAGGGGTGAATCAGTAATCCCTGATTCCAAATACCTAAAAAAAAATTTATGATTAACTCGGTGACAACTCAATAAAACACACTTTACTATTTACCGACAATAGTAAATAAACTTTAATAATTAGTAAGTCATTCAACACATTTAACACTAGTATTTAACGTGGAAACACATCTTTAGGAAAAAAAACTATAGGACTTATCACCCACTAAGAAAATACTCTTCTGAAGTATGCCTGGTTAAGAGCCAATCTGGTAAAATATTACAATACACACTATTAGGTGTGACCTGATCAAGGGATTCACCTAAGATTTGTTATGATCTTCACCCTGTTAGAAGTGGCCTTGTTAGAGGGCTTCAAACACTCTTTAGAATGATACATTTTTCAAGGATTTTATAATAAGACTGTTAAGTCCACTCTGTCATCAACATTTCATCAAATCCAACTTTCCCACTCGAAATCTCTTTGTTCCTTCTTCACTGCATCAGTCGGTAACTCGTATTTTCTCCAATTTTCCAATCATTTGTTCATATAAATCCATCCTTTATATAGATATTTTTCCTCTTAATCTCCTCTATTATGTTTTTCTTTGATAAATATTAACATTCCAATTCATTATACCTTGAATCTAGATCTCGGTAGCATGTTTTCTTTTCAACTAGAAACTTGAATTTTTCTTGAAACCTATTCCTTTTATTTAACTGTTTAAATCTAAGCCGTAGATTTTCATCTTGAATTTTCCTGTTCATAGATCTCTACAGCTAACTTTCCTTGTCATAATGATCGTCCAGCTCATCATAGCTAATCATTAAATAACGTTCCAATCCTTATTTAATATCCATTCGTTTCTTAGTGTCCTCCATTTGAATCTCGGTTAACTTCACTTAGTGCCTAAAATTTTCTTTTATGTTCGGTGCCTTCAGTTCCTTTTCGTTTACCAAATTAATTCCTTTTACCTTTTACTTTTACCGAGTGACATTTCATGTTTGGTGGCCAAAACTCTTTTGCTTACCGACTTGACAAATCTTCATTACCATGCTTTACCAACTTAACATAATCATATTTTAGGTAGACAATAATTATATCATCATAATCTAATCATTATCTGATCTATATCAATTTTCCAATTAAGTTCTTCAACTTCACAACATCTCATTTCTTCTTCTACTTAACTCATTCAACTTATTTCTTATACCGAATGATATGGCAACATAATATAAATCATAAATCAATTGTTTGACATCAATGACAAGACAATAATTGATCTAACCTTTCTACTATCTTTTATTCCTCTTATCTTGGTTGATCTTCACCATCATCACCATTAGATAATTAATCTTCAACATTACTATCAGTTATAGTAATAATCTCCCTCTTTTGCATTGATGACAACACTAATAATATTCAGTGCTCAATTGATGATGGTTCACTTCACTGTAATTCTTTTACTCCCTCTGAGTTGTAACTTATCTGTGTTGTTCATATTCTCCCTCTTTCACTATTCTTCTTTCTATCAGTAGATCTTCTTTATTGTCCCTCTTTGACAACTTTTCATGATCTTTATTTGTTCATCTTCCTCTACAATATTCTCCTTCTTTGATCAATTGACGTATTCTCCTTCTTGGTAAACTTCTCCCTCTTTGACAACAATGCCAAAGACATACAAACTTAAATTATACCTCAATTCTATAGATTTACCATTTCATTACATGATCATCATTTTCACAACATTAGACTTCACCTAAAGAGTGAACACTAGCATCAACTCACAAAATAGGTATTATATTAAATACTTGAATTGATGCATCATGCATCATGCCTTAATGAACATTGGATAGGGTAAAAAACCCTAACCTACCTCAAAGATACTCAAAAGAATCCTTTGGTAGTGGTTTTGTAAATATATCAGCTATCTATTCTTTAGAATTCACATACTCCAATGTCACATGTTTATCTTATACTTTCTCTCTCAAATAGTGATACTTAATAGATATATGTTTTGTTTTTTAATGCATCACCGGATTCTTAGATATGTTAATTGTTATTCCTAACCGGTTACTGAGAGGGGGGGTGAATCAGTAAATACTTGTTTCTATTACAATTCAATTCTTGTTCAATTATTCTTCCAAGATAAGAAGAATATAAACAATCATTCATAAGCATAACTAGAAACACACATATCAACACAAGATGTATATGTGGAAACCCTTGGTTAGAAAGAAAAAACCGCAATGAGACAGAGCTCACAAATTCACTATTGCAGAAGCAAAGAAGCCCTGTTAAGAGCTTACAAAGTACTGGTGAAGGTGCTACCCAGATAAGGGATTTGGTAGAAGATCCATTAAGATCTTAACTTTGTTAGGAGTTGCTTGGTTAGAAGACTTTCAACATCAACAAAGATGTTACCCTGTTAAAGGATTTTACAAAGAACCGATTAGGGTTCACCCTGATTGAGGGATTTCAATTTTATTTCACACCTTATAAAAGAAATGATCTGAATTGACACTGATTGTCTAATTAGATCATACCTGTTGATCTCTTCCCTGGTTTGCTTGGCAATTAAATCTTTTCTATCTCTTCACCTTTCACCTCCAGTGACTTTGATCTCTGTGCAGATATCTCTTCTCTACTCTCTCTATTCAACAACTCTCAACAACCTTCTTTCTTGCATCCTATAAATTGTATTTATACAAAAGTTCATCTTAATGAAACCCTTAACTCATAGAACCGCTAGGCTGTAAACTCAACATTAAATCATGCAGCTAGCAGTAAAGCTTTGCATTCTGATATCGAGTTTACCTTGAAAACATCCGTATAAAATAAATCTAACTCCTGTTATAAAGTTAACTCCACTTCTGAGCGGTGGATGCTCTGCATATTCTGGTTTTAACTCAAAACTGGTCCGCATAATCTGGTGCAAATCTTTATGCAGTTAGACCAGTATAATTCTCATACCTAGTTTATCTCATACCCATTTTATCTCTATATATCTTAATAGACTAGTACAATGTACTGAGTTTGGTCTACCAGTGCATCACCTTTTCTTAGTTTACCGGTGCCTCTAAAGTAACGTGAGTGAACTACCGGTGAACCTTTACAAGTGGGAAATGGTGTTTGCATCTGATTTCACTAATGACAACTTAATATTGCTAACAATCTTCCCCTTTGTCATTGGTGGAAAAACCCTACTCACTTATCACATTTTATACCTTGTCTTGTAGACTACTCTCTCCTTTCCCTGTTGTTTGTTTTGGTGTCACACTTCCCTTGTTAAAGTACTTTAGCTCTTCTTCTATTCTAGTTATGTGGCTATTATGTCCTTGATCAGACTGCTACCCTATGTACTATGCACTTCATCTCTTCTCTCTTCTGATTGCATACTTCCCCTTGACTATTGCTTCCCCTATCCAGATGCTTCTTTGTTCTGCTTATTCTGCTTCCCCTTTTTCCCTCCATAGGACAAAGGGTGGTGCTTCACTCCATATTTTACATTTGGAGCTTTATGAAGATATCCTTGTATATGTTCTTTGCAGAATGAAAAAACGGTGCCCATTGTCCGGTTACATGCTCAATGTTCTTCTATGTTTATTTTAGAGAAACAATAATGTGCTCCATGTCCATAGTTTTGTAAGCAGGTTCACCGAGCAGAGTCTTAGCTGATGATGTAGTCTGGTGCATTACATCAAATGTGGGAGCTAGAAATAATTGAAATCCAATGATGTCTTAGATTCTCTTAGTCTTCTCTTCAGCAGTCTTTCTCAAAATAAGAGCAAGACTTGTCATTTCTCTGCTAAAGTTTGTTGCAGATTTATTCTTGATTTCAAACCGAGAAGACAAGTGATGCAGGGGCATTCTAGGGTACTCGGTGAATCTGCATGGGAGATGTGTGTTTGGTCGGTGTTAGTCGGTTGCAACCTTGACCGACGGTCTCAATCATTGAAGGAACTCGGTCACTGAAGGAACTTGGTAATCTCTAACGCTCGGTGAAAGTGTTACTCAGTGATGTCTACAGTGCTCGGCGATGCCTGGCATGCTTGGTTATTTCACTGTTGCTCAGTAGTTTTGGTTTACCGACTGAAGTTCTGTGTGATTTGTTGGGCCGACTTGGTGCATTTATTGTTGGTAGCTATTGTTACAGGCCGACATGTTGAACTAAATGTTTGTAAGGCTATTTTGATGCTGACTTGTATTGCATTTAATAATTGTTGGGGGGAGTTAATGGTTTCATCCAGCTGACTTGTGGTTGATGATTAGTATTTATAGGATTTTTGGGTAGATGTTTAGGGGGAGGAAGGGATCATAAGGAGAGTGAAGTTCGTGACTTGGAAGGCTTAGCGAATCAGATCTGAGTTTTTGAAAGCTGGAGTTGGCAAAGTTATGGAAAAGATCTTGCATGATCTTGCAAATCAGATTGTAATCTAGTAGTTTGTAGTTGCAAAGCTAGTGGTTTGCACAATTGGAGACAACGAAATTGCTTGGAGGCCTGTGAGCTCAAATTTAGATCTGCCTTAGGGTTTTCATCAGTTGCTGATTATTTTCAGAGCTGAACTAGCTGAGATTGTATTGGATCTGTTTATGGATCTTGCAGAATTATTTCTGATTGTAATTGGCCCTAACCTGGAAGGCCTTACAGCCGGGCATGTTAATGAAAATCAGAGTTAAACAATTATTTTGTTGTTGTGTTGTTGAGTATTCCATTGTGTTGTTCTGAAGCTGCAAGGTTTGGACTGTCCTTAATTGGATCCACCATCCTTGACTGCGTCAGATGGTATCAAAGCAAGAGAGTTGATCTTGCGGAGCGAAGGTTGACCTAGAAAGGTTGATCTTGTGAAGTTGATCTTGATTGTGAAGAGACCGTATGATCTGGATTGCAGATCCATAGCACTGAACTTGTGGATCTTTCCCTAGTTGTTTGTTTAAGGTGGCAAGTTGAGATTTGACTTGCATACAACTTGGAGATTGTCACAAGGTTGTCGATGTAGGATTTGTTGCAGAGGGTTTCTCTTATCTTTAAGGATGCCTCCGAGAAGATTGGACCCTAGAGTTATTTATGATCTTTGTGATACTATGGAATCCCGAATCACAGAGAAGGTGAAATCATATTTGAGATCTGAGATGGAGTTGATGAAGAATGACATGGTCGTCGAGACCATGAGAGTTGTTGTTGGTATACCTTAGAATGTTGGTACTGAAGATGGTTATGAGGAAGTTGTTGAAGACTTTGAACCTACTGGATCTAGTGGTGATGACTAGAGGGATAAATCTAGTGAAGATAGAACTACTCGATTGCCTAGATCTGGAGCTCGATTTAGTAGTTACCGAATGGAAGTTTCTACTTTCTCTGGTACTTTGAGGCCTGAGAACTTGATTGATTGGATTGGTGAACTTGAAGATTTCTTTGAGTTGGAAGAAATTGAAGATCCTCTTCGGGTAAGATTAGCACAAACAAAGATGAAAGGACATGCTACTCTTTGGTGGAAGGAACTACAAAGAGATAGAGAAGATGAAGGTGAAATGAAGATCAATCGGCGGAGGTTGATGGTGACAAAATTGAAAGCTAAGTTCATACCTTCTGACTATGAGCTAGACTTGTTTAAGAAGTTGTAGAATCTGAAACAGAAGGATCTGTTTGTTGAAGATTATACTGAGGAGTTCTACAAACTTACTATTTGGTCTGGACACCGAGAGCTTGGTAAGGAAAAGGTAGCTCGGTATGTGAATGGTTGAAGATTCAATATTCAGGATGAGCTTGGTATGCTGAAGATTGATTCTGTTGAAGATGTTTATCAGTATGCTCTAAAGGCAGAAGATAAGTTGAAGAGAAAACAACATAGTAACTCTTGAGGGAAAGAAAAGATTGATCACTCGGTGAAGGATAAATCGACTGATGCAGAAGATGAAAAGAAACCTGTGGAACCAAAGAAGAAGATAGGTAGATTTATCTTTAAGGGTACTTGCTATAACTATGGAGAGTAAGGACACCATTCTTTTGAGTGTACATAGAAGAAGGTTCATGACAAACTGCTGTGGTGAATGAGAATGAACCTAAATCTGAGAACTTGTTGCTTTGGAAAACATTGCTTGGTACAAAGGAGGCACTTTGTCAGAGGAGTAACTTGTTTAGGACCCGATGCAAGTCTCGAGGTAAACTCTATGATGTTATTGTTGATAGTGGTAGTACTGATAACCTTGTTGCTAAGGACATGGTTCAGAAACTTGGGTTGAATAGAATGAAGTATCCTTGTCCTTATAGGATTGGTTGGTTACAAGATGTTCATGCTCTAGAAGTAAGAGAACAATGCTTTATTGATGTTCAGATTGGCCAGTATAAGGATCTTGTGTTATGTGACATTGTGAAGATGAATAGTTGTGATATATTGCTCGGTAGACCTTGGCAATATGATTGCAGACCTATGTATGACTATGCAAGAAATGTGTTTACTGTTGAGAAGGATGACAAGAAGTCCTGATGCATTTACTGGATACAATGCTCAATAGGAGAAGGCTAAGTATTGGTAGCCAAGTTGAGTTGGTGGATCCAGAGAAAATGAATTATTAGTATGGAGAACAGACCTGTGTGTTGTCAAGAAAAGACTTGAAAAGACAATGAAAGTTGAGGTAGAAGAGTATGCAAGCTGAAAAGGTGGAGGACTTGTATGTGAAGAACTAGTTCGGGGTTTATGTGTTGAATCCCGAAAGATGTTCTTCTCACATATGAACATCTTTTCAAACCTAGGGTGTCTGATGCAGGGGCATTCTAGGGTACTCAATGAATCTGCATGGGAGATGTGTGTTTGGCTGGTGTTACTCAATTGTAGCCTTGACCGATGGTCTTGGTCATTGAAGGAACTCGGTCACTAAAGGAACTTGGTAATCTCTGGCGCTTGGTGAAAGTGTTACTCGGTGATGTCTGTGGTGCTCGGTCGACACTGGTGCTCGGCGATGCCTGGCATGCTCGGTTATTTCACTGTTTCTCGGTAGTTCTGGTTTAACGACTGGAGTTCTCTGTGATTTGTTGGGCCAACTTGAGGCATTTATTGTTGGTAGCTATTGTTACAAGCTGACATGTTGAATTAAATGTTTGTAAGGCTATTTTGATGCTGATGTGTATCGCATTTAATAATTGTTTGGGGGAGTTAATGGTTTCATCCAGCCAACTTGTGGCTGATGATTAGTATTTATAGGATGTTTGGGTAGATGTTTAGGGCAAGGAAGGGATCATAAGGAGAGTGAAGTTCATGACTTGGAAGGCTTAGTGAATCAGATCTAAGGTTCTGAAAGCTGGAGTTAGTGAAGTTGTGGAAAAGATTTTGCATGATCTTGTAGATCAGATTCTAATCTGGTAGTTTGTAGTTGCAAAGCTAGTGTTTTGCACACTTGGAGACAAGGAGATTGCTTGGAGGCTTGCGGGCTCAAGTTTAGATCTGCCTTAGGGTTTTCGTCAATTGTTGATTGTTTTCAGAGCTGAACTAGCTGAGATTGTATTGGATCTGTTTGTGGATCTTGCAAAATTGTTTCTGATTGTAATTGGCCCTAACCCAGAAGGCCTTACAGTCGGGCATGTTAATGAAAATCAGAGTTAAATAATTATTTTGTTGTTGTGTTGTTGAGTATTCTGCTATGTTGTTCTGAAGCTGCAAGGTTTGGACTGTCCTTAATTGGATCCACCATCCTTGACTGCGTCAACAAGGCTCTTATATTTTCTAAAGTCTTTGCTGACTTCTCTATCAGATCTTGCAAGAATGTATCAAAATTGGAAGTTCCGATCATCAAACCTCCTGCCACTTGTATCTGTTGTTGAAGAACTCTCAAATTGGTTGTCACAGTCACCTTTATTTCTTCAACTTGTTTATGGAGAATCTCTATTCTCTTCTTTTCATAATGATCTATTTCTACAGTCTGTGGATCTTGCAGGTCATCACTGATTGCTTGTGCTAATACTTCCAGCTGATCTATAACATGTTCATCTATTATCTGTGTACTTTCTAGTGTTATGAGTCATTTTTTTCAGATTCCACTTCAAATATATTTTATTCAATTTTTTTCATTTCTACACTCTGATGAATATCATGGATGTTTCAAGTCTTGAGATCTCTTCCCTGTATGAGATGGATCATCTTTGGCTGTTATTCATGTTTCTCTAACTTTCTTTCTTCTTTGAGCATTGTATACATCTTTTTTAAGTATTCTTTTATGCAAACGCACTAAGATAAAGTGTCATTCTACTGCATGCTTGGGATCTTGCACATCTTTTTGCCTTTTCTACTCGCACTACATTATAAAGTGCCATGGGGGTTTTGATGTTTGCATTTGTTTGCCATCTACCTTTGTCATGTGAGTGTTTCTTCTATGACATTAGCTTCATGATATCTTTATATGTGTTTGTACTTTCTTTGCACCTTCGATGTCCCTAGTTCTTCATGATACAATTCTTATTGACCAATCTTTGTAGTGTTCCTGTCAACGATCCCTTTTCAGCATTATGAGGGGTTTCTACTATTCATTATTATCCTTCCTTGGTTTGATGGAAAGAGCTATGTATTCTATATTTGTTCCTATGTACTAAGTGGATGCAGTGGCTAGATACCTATGCATTCTGGTGAGATGGATCATTTACCATATGGACGCTTGTTCATTCCTATTTTTTAGAGGCACACTTCCATCTTTGATTAATCAACTCTTCAGGATTTGGTGTTTTATGCCATCTGTATCTTTGAGTTCAATTGTTTGCCTTTGTTTTCCTCCTGATTCAAGTAGTGTCATTTGAGAGCACTCATGTAGATTACAGTCTTCTCTACCTAGTCATGTTCTATTTCAGTGGAGGTTCTTCAGGTCAGCAGTTACATCTTGACAGAGTTTGCATCTTCTTGCGTCAGTGATGTTCTGCATGTTCATTCTTTGTTCCTATTTTCTAGAACATTCCCTATTTTTTGAGACTTCTTCAGTCCTTCAACTAGTCTTTGTCTCTTTTTAGAGTAGAGTTTTTCCCATGTGGTTTTCTCTACTTCACCGTTTATAGAGACTCTCTTTTGTACTTGGGTACTTGATCAGGCCTATTATTCCTAACTGGTTACTAAGAGGGGGGTGAATCAGTAAATACTTGTTTCTATTATAATTCAACTCTTGTTCAATATTCTTCCAAGATAAGAAGAATATAAACAATCATTCTTAAGCATAAATAGAAACACACAGATCAACACAAGATGTATACGTGGAAACCCTTGGTTAAAAGGAAAAAACCACAGTGAGATAGAGCTTACAACTTCACTACTACATAAGTAAAGACACCATGTTAGGAGCTTACAAAGCACTGGTGAAGGTGCTACCCGGTTAAGGGATTTCGTAGAAGGTCAGTTAAGATCTTAACTCTGTTACGATTTTCTTCGTTAGAGGACTTTCAACATCAACAAAGATGTTAACCTATTAAAGGATTTTACAAAGAACCGATTAGGGTTCACCGTGATTAATGGATTTCAATTTTCTTTCACACATTATAAAAGCAATAATCTGAATTGACACTGATTGTCTGATTAGATCATACATGTTGATCTCTTACCTGATTTTCCGGGCTGTTGAATCTTTTCCGCCTCTTCTCCTTTCACCTCTGGTGACTCTGATCTTTGTGCAGATATGTCTTCTCTTCTCTCTCTATTCAACAACTCTCAACAACCTTCTTTCTTGCATCCTATAACCTGTATTTATACAAGAGTTCATCTTAATGAAACCATTAACTCATAGAACCGCCAGGCTGTAAACTCAACATTAAATCATGCAACTAGCAGTAAAGCTTTGCATTCTGATATGGAGTTTACCTTGAAAACATCCATAGAAAATAAAGATAACTCATGTTATAAAGCTAACTCCACTTCTAAGCATTGGATGCTCTGCATATTCTAGTTTTAACTTAAAACTGCTCCGCATAATCCGGTGCAGATCTTTATGCAGTTAGACCGGTATAATTCTCATACCTGGTTTATCTATGTATGTCTTAATAGACCGGTACAATGTACTGAGTTCGGTCTACCAATGCATCACCTTTTCTTAGTCTACCGGTGCCTCTAAAGTAACGTGAGTGAACTACCGGTGAACCTTTACAGGTGGGAAATGGTGTTTGCATCTAATTTCACTAATGACAACTTAATATTGCTAACAATAGCACTGGTATTATCACAATAAATTATAATTAGATCAGTGATCTCCCCATGTACATCTTCAAGTAATTGTTTAATCCATACAATGTTAGAACAATTCATAGCTACAGAAACATATTCAACTTCAACAGTAGATTGTGAAATACAACTTTGTTTCTTTCTTAATCATGTCACTAGTCTTTCTCTTAAAAAGAAAGTTTTGCCACTTGTGTTTTTTTGTCATCAATATTTTCAGCCTAGTCAACATCAATATATACCTTGAGATCAAAATATCCTCCTTTTGTATATAACAGACATAAATCTTCACTCCCTTTCAGATATCTAAATATCCTTTTCACTGCAGACATATGCGTCTCCTTTGAGTTGGCAGAAAACTTTGCCACAATACCTATCGAATGTGCAATATCAGGTCAGTTGTGGACAACATGTTGTAGTTTACCAATCATGGATCGGTAAAGTGTGTCATTCACTTCCTCTGTGTCATCTTCTTTTGACAATCTACAACCAGTAGCTATCGATGTTCCAGCTAGTTATGATTCTTCCATATTGAATATCTCTAGAATCTCCTTGATATACTTTGATTGTGTTACGTAGATCCCATCCTTATTGAATTTGAAGTCCAATAAAGAAGTGTATCTCTCCAATCATAGACATCTCAAATTCTTTTCTCATTTCCTCACCAAATGATTTAGCCATTATCTCATTTCCACCAAATATAATGTCATCAACAAATATCCCAGCAATCATAATTTTATCAATACTATCACATCTCAATTATAAATTATTGTTATCACTAGTCATTTGAAATCCAATCTTGACTAAATAAGAGTGTAATCTTTCATACCATGCTTGGGGTGCTTGCTTCAATTCATAGAGTGCTTTGTGTAGTTTACAAACCATATCCTTGTTAGAATCTTGAACAAATCATTCAAGTTTTCAATGTAGAATTCTTCTTCAAGAATTCCATTTAGAAATGCAGAATTAACATCAATTTGATAAACTTTAAATCATTTATAAATAGTATATGCAAGTAATATCCTTACACCTAATCTAGCAAGCAATAGGTTTGCTAAGAAAAATGGACCAGATCTTCAAGGCATATTTGCATTCAAAGAAAAGATTTTCAAAAGACTTAGTAAAACCACAAATAGAACACGACACAGGTTCCCTACCAACAAAAGAAAAAACATGTCCAATAGAAACCTATTTAAGCAATAAAATCCATCTAAAACAAGTTTTCTTGGGTTCCACAGGGTAATGCCAAAACAAATCAAGTACAAGGTGCCATCTAGATTTTGACCAACTGAGATTCCAACTTTGATTAATCCACTTAAATATAGAGGCATCTTCTTTAAGCATATTGTAAATCTTTTTAGTAGAAATATCAAAGAACAAGTTTCCATCAGCCCACTTCAAATGGTTGAGAAACTGAGTACAACAAAGGATTCTCCCTAGAAAAAACATGCTAGTAGCTTTGGAAATCAGTGAGCATGTTTTTTTTATGAGGAGGTAAACCATATTTATCTTTGATCTACTCCCAGTTATCCAATTGGTTGCCAACCAAAATATAACTTATAAGAACAATACCTTTAGCATTACAACCCTTTGCAGAGCAACATCGAGTTAATGTCAAAGGTTTTCCATTAAGATACATGCCCCACCATATGGATCCATCAATAACAGAAAATGGAGGACCTCCCACAACCTCCTTGGAATAGAGAAATGCTCTCACTTGAGTCCAGGCTCTCCATAAAGAAAAAAACATTAGACCCAAAGATTCTCAAATCAAATAGACCAAAAACTACATCATAGAGAGGAACATTGTTTCACTGCTTGCCTTTCTGAATGCATGATCTAGAAATGTTGTTTCTGACCAAAGCCTTCCATGATTCATTACCTAATAGGCTTCTAAAAATCCATTTGGAAGCGAGGGCTATCCCATGCGCTTTTAAGTCTCTGAGTCCCAAACCTCCCCCATTCCTAGATCTGCAAGACCACCCCCATTTTACGCAATGTCTTTTGTTGTTCCCCAATCCATCTGACCAAAAGAAGTCCCTCAAAATCTTTTCAAGATTGTTGGTTTGATAGTTGGTAAAGACCCATGAAGAAGCATAATAAATAGCATGTGAAGACAATACTTTCTTTACAACTTGAACTCTCCCAGCCAGAGATAGCAGATGCATCTGCCACTTAGTGTGTTTTCTTTCAATCTTTTTGAATATCCACTACCACATATCCTTAATTGAAGGTTCCACTACAAAAGGGATTCCAAGATATCTAACAATAATGTTTGGCCCATTCCACGACCATCACTTCTACATAAGCCAATTTGAGGCTCTATCTTACCATCCTCACATTGTAGACTGTGTGGTACTACTTCAACTCCTCAAGAAAGACAAAAGAACTAAAGTCTACTCACAACATTATCAAAGTTATCTATAGAAAGCTCTAGGAACAATGAGGTATCATAAATGAACTAAGCATCAATCACTTCCTTATTATTTGGTAGAGAAATATCTTTAACCAAGGATCCCAAATCAAAATTTCTCAAAATGTAATCTAGTGCATCTGCTACAATAACAAACAAGGTTGGAGAAGTTGGGTAGCCTTGTCGAATAGATCTGTTGAGAGGAATAGGAACAGAGGTTTCACCATTAACTTCAATAACTATAGAGGAATCCTTAAAGAGTATAGAAATCCACTCGCAGTAATAAGTGGGAAAGCCAAAGGCTTGGAGCATACTTAATACAAAGGGCCACTCCACCCTATCATAAACCTTTTCAAAGTATAATAAAATCATGCCAACATTTTGTCCATCATATTTAGCCTAGTTCATGGCTTCCCAACTGGTCATAATATTTTCCAGGATATAACTCCCTTTGATGAAGCTTGTATGAGTTTTATAGATAATTCTACTCAAGATATTCACAATCCTTCTAGAAAGTACTTTGGCAATGATTTTATAGGAGAGATTTAGAAGTGTGATAGGCCTCTAATTCCTCACTTGAGTCCTATCGCCATTTTTTAGGTAATAGCTTAATTATACCTGTGTTGATGTTTTCACCCAGTGTACCTCTAGAAAAAGCATCCTCATATAGAGTCAATAGTTCCAAACTTATCCATTCAATTTTCTGTTTGTAGAACTCAATAGGGAGACCATCCAATCCTGGAGATTTACCATTAGCCATAGATCTAATGGCATATTCAATCTCACTCAACTGAATATTTTTATTAAGTATCTTGGCTTCCTCAGTAGATACTTTTTTAGGAATCATATTCACACATTTTTCCAGTGCTCTCTGAATGTTGACCCCATGATCTAAGGCAAACAAGTTATTATAGAAACTAAAGAAGGCTCCTAAAATTTCTTTATTGTCCCCAGACAAGCCTCCCTCAATTTGAGTCTCATTAATGTGTTCTCTTTTTTGTTTTTCTCTGATGATGTTAAAAAAATATTTGGTTCCTCTATCACCTTCTTTAAGCCAATTCATTCTTTCTCTAATCCTCTGACCCCGAATTTCAAAACTCTAGACTTTCCTAAGTTCCCTTTTAGTATCAACCAACTTTTCTTCAAGCTCCCTATCCTGACGTTTTTGTTGGAGTTGCATTTCACTCACATTCAACTCTCTTGGGTACCAACTCTCTTTATCTCTTATGTCTATTGCTTTCTTTTTCCCAATGATTTGAAACATCTTTCTCCATGCTTCTACCATTTGTTCCCATTGTTCAATAGGAGGACATCCTTGAGTGCCAAATTTAGACAAACAAGTAACCATCCTAATAGCTTCATTAACATCTTGATCATGAAGAAGAGAAACATTTAGTTTAAACAAGTTATTCTTCTTATATCTCTTCTCACCAATATGAGGCTCATCAAACCCAATGGAAGAGGAAATGGGAGAGTGGTATGATATGCTAGCAAGAAGAAAACTCACTAGATATCTATTGGGGGCATGAGAAACAAAAAGAGTAGAGGAGTCTACATATATCCTATCCATCCTACAATAGACCCTCTGCCTACCAGCCTGATTATTGCACCATGTGAACCAGATATCACCCTCATCAATCTTATTTCTCTCCATGGGATCAATAAGATTAAATTTTCTCTTAAAACTAGCCCAAAAAAAGTATTCATTACCTTTTTCATATGTGATTACCCTCCATTTTTATCCTCTCCACTTTCCACCATGTTGAAATCTCCTACAAAAATCAAATTGGAATTAGGAAGATTGTTGGACAACTAATCTCACAACATAGCTCTATCCCTATAATCATTTTCATCATAAATGTTGCATACTCTAATAACTTTGTCTTTATACTTAAGTAACACACATTGAGCCATATGACATGGAGACACTCCATTCTCAATCTTGTTAGCCCACTCGAATGGAGACACTCCATTTGGAGAACAAATGTGTTTTCAACCCAGAAAGAGGGGGCTTACCCTTTTCTCCCCCGCTAGGGTCCACATCTTGGAAGAACCCTATGTTTCCCACTCTATGTCCATCAGTTCTAGAATCCACTCAACCATCGGCTCTAACAGTAGGGGCTCTAATGAATTTTCCATTAAAAATCACAGTGAAAGGGCACTCTATTGTTGTTTATTCCACTAGAATAGATTTGTAAGATTATTTTTGAATATCATCTTTGCAAAACCCCTTATTAAAATCACAATCCTCTCTCTATGCATTAATTTCCCTCTCATTCCAATGATTAGTATGACCTTTGATCTCTAGATCCATAAAAAAATAGATAATCAAAGAAATAAACACAAAAATCAAACCCTAGATGGCACCAAGGGACTTGACTGTAGGTAAACACGAACGAACAAAAAAGGATGAAAGGATAAAAAACACATCAATCAGAAGGCAATCAAAAAAAAACATGTATGAAGTTGAATGATGAAATGCCACACACACCCTACAAGTACAGATAAATCCTCCACTTGCCCAAACTTGTAGAGTGATTCCTCTTTGTTTCACTACTAGTACCATTGATATTTTCAAAATCTGACTTATGTCTCTAATATATTTTGAAAAGTTCATATATTAATATATGTTGTTTTCCCCTATCATCCACTAATAATGCCCCTCTAAGAAATGCTTTAGAGACACGTCCCTTGTCCCCATCCCTTGAACACCGTAGAAAATAGTTTAAATGTCATTATCCCCATTAATATTTTAGCCTTGGAAGGTTTGATCTTCTAATGTACAATATGCAATTTTTTGGTTTGTTTGACAATTTTTTGACACTGTAAAAAAATTTGTGATAAGCTAACTAGATTACAAATAAAGTGGGATTAAAAGGAAAAAGTTCTATTGGTGGTGAAGGTGGCTCAAAAAAATCCCATTGAGCTTCGATTCACCAATTCCCTATTAAAGCTCTTCCTACAAATGAGTTGCGTATATTCTAGCAAGATAAGTTATACCGTAGGAAAATATTTTATTTTCACAATTCTTCTTTGCTATCATTTTATGCAATTGCAAAGCATGTCAAATTCTATTCCAATTTTTTGCACAAACTTAGGCATACATAAAAAACATATGTAGATGTAGCTTATCCATATGAAGGATCTTACGAAAATCTAAGTGATTCTTTTTTTAATTGAAAAATGAGGATTGTGTGAGGTCCTCACACACGAAGCTACATAAGTCAACAAAATGAAGAATAAATAATTGAATGAATCCTGTTTTCAATGGGCCATTCTGTCAAAACCAAAATAGATAATGAACTATTGATTCTATTCAAATTGTATCGATTATAATAAAAGCAAGTGTAGAAACCTATGCAAAATTATCCCAAAACACAAAAAGGATTTGATCACCCAAATCCTAGGAGAGAAAAACATAGTGAGATGGGAAAGGAGCCAATGAGTTATGTTAGCAATCTATTGAAGTGCATCTTGAAATACAGAGACCAAAAAGGGATGCTAGCAATTTTTGAGTTAGTTGCTAGACCAAGAGACAACAAAAAAGGGAGTAGAACACCACAAATATCAATATGTTTTTTTCTTTTTGTTTCTTCTAATGCTCAACAAAAAATATAGAAAATGTTGGTTAAGCCGTCAAACCTAATAATGAGAAAAAGGTCATAAGCCACTACATATCTCAACACACTTTTCTATTTAACTACTCATATTTTTCAATAAAAAATACAATAAATCCCTCAACTAGAAGACTTGCATAAGTTAGTAACATCACCTCAATTAAACTATACATCCTTGAAAAGGTGGATTTTAATACAATTATAGGTGTATCAATGTGTTCAGCTGAAGGTGAGGGTGTGACCTTTAGGAATGCCCTTGTAATGTCCCTTTTCTATTTTTCCTTAGACTGTTGTTTATATTCTGCAATTGTTAGTGCCTTTACTATTAGTGTGATGTTGATCTCTTTCGACACCTCTTAAATGTAGTTGTGTAAGTGTTTGATTTTAATAAAAAATTACTTTCAAAGGCACGATGGATTTTCTCGATGGTGAAGCAGGTCACAAGGACACGGTGGAGCAGGCCACGCAGCAGGTCACGAAGGCAGGCAGTTGATCATGCAGGTCACACACGCAACAGACAAGTAGCAAGTGGGGTCGTGGTTGGGATCACAAACTGAGTAGGGGCAAGGGCCCAGCACAGAAATGACAACAGGGTAGGGCTCGGGGTGGACAGGAAGACAAGGGCCTAGTCCACGGCAGGAAAGAGGCGACTAGGGGGCCTAGTCTGTCAAGCATAAGTAGCTTTGTGTGTCCTAATCCAATGGCACCATGCAGTGATTTTGCAATTTATCATTGCACGAGAACTGTTTCACAGAATGACTGAATCTTGTCTAAGACTATGACACATTTACTTGCTTACTTCTTTACAACAACGGGGAATGGTGGCCTTGGTGTTGGCAATTTGGCTGAGTTAGATATCTAGATGTTGTCATTATGGCAACATATGATCTACATGAAGACCACATATGTCAGAGATCAATTATGTCAGAGTGCAAAGCAAAATTGTCTAAGTGTAAGCAGTATTTTCCCAGTGTAACCGGAGACAGTTTTGAGTGGCGACGTCAATAGAAGTAAGTTCAGTGCTTGCGCACTTGAACATGGATACTATGATGCATATTGAAGACTCACCTGAGAGCGCAAGACTGTACGGCATGTACGGAAGAAGTTATTGCAATATTACAGGAACAGAGCTGAAGCCGACAGGACATAATAGAAGACAGAATTGGTAAACAATTAAGGGATTATTTTGTTTATCAAAATAATGTCTTAATCATATGAAGGGACGACATCCTAGATGTTAACCCTTGGGCAGCGCATACTAAAATGTATTTTGTAAAGTGCTTTATGTTTAGTAAAGCCGACTGTAAAAGTTATTATTCCTAATAACTTCTATAAATGTAAGACATATGTAATGCGAAGAAGCGGGATGACATAGATGATATAGATGACAAAAATGAAGTGAAAGTGAACATATGTATGTGAAAGATATTGATGCGAAGTTGTGAAAGACAAGCAAGCAGTATAAGGTTATGTACCTTGCCCTATTTTTGTAATCAGGAATTATTGTACATTACATGTTTGGGCAGTGGGCTCATCTTGTAATCATTCCATTTTGTAGAACCAACTCTTAGCAAGGTTGAGGCTTCTAACAAGGCCTAGAGTCCCTTAATCAGGACTGAGACACTATATGTAAATAACAAGCTCCTAACAGGGTCAACATCCTTAACAGGATACTTTTGATTAGTGGATCTTTGTGGGTACCATACCCACCGGGGTTTTCCCTTGGCCAGGGTTTCCTCGAGAACAAATAATATGTTATGAGTTCATTTGTTTTACTGTTATGCATGTTCTTTAGTTTACTCTGTTATGCAAGCATAAAGATAATCTGTTATATCCATAATTGGGCAAAAGTAAAAGTTTGTAGAATACTGATTCACCCCCCCCCCCCCCCCCCCCGCTCACAGTATTCCCTATTTCTAACAATTGGTATCATAGCTTAGTTACTCAGAAAAGAATCATTCAGAAAAAGCCTAGCAACTTGACTAAGATCTCTATGGATATGGATCAGCTATAGAAAAATCTTCAAGAAGCTCTTGAACAGATTGATATACTTATTGAAGAAAGAGATACTCTGAAAGGAAAATATGATGATGCAAATAACCTCATTGAGAAGCTGAAAAAGAAGATAGAAGAACTGAAAACAAAAAAGGAATCTACAATTCAAATTGAAGATTGTGATGAAAATCTAGAAAAAGAAAATGAGTTCTTTAAACATGAATTGAAGATAGTAAATTTGAAATTGAGTTTGAAAGATGGAAACAGCAAGAATAAAGCAAATCTGAAATCTGAGAATGAAAATCTGAAATCTGAGAAAGAAGATCTAAAATCTAAACTTTGTAAAGTGACATCTAGACTTGAGAAAATGAAATTGCAATATGTTGAACTTGAAAAGTACAATACAATTGTGAAAGGTGAACTGACTCAGTCCAAGCAACAACTTGAAAGACTATACTCCACTAGTGAGAAGATTGATGAGCAAATGTCTTAACAGAAGCCATTCTATGATAAAACTGGTCTTGGATTTAACTTATCTAAGGTAAGTGAAGAAAGCAAGGAACCAGATCTGAAAGTTTCTAAAAACATAGAAGAAAAGAAATCTGATGAAGCTGACAAATCTAAGGATACACCTAAACAAGAAGAACCAACTAAACAAGAAGAATCACCTAAATGTACGCAGAGAGAATTTAAAGGTAGATGTTTTACATGTAACACTTTTGGTCATATGAAAAAAGATTGTATAGGTAAGCAATTTAAACCTCTTAATGGTTATTGTTATAATTGTCATGGTTTTGGACATAGAGATATTGAATGTAAGAAGCCTAAATTTAATGATAATAATAATAGTAGTACAGAATGTTTAGAAATACTAACCATGCAGATAAGAAACCTACTGAAGATATGAACAAAAGAAATGGAGTAGTATGTTATAGATGCAACAAGGTTGGACACATTGCTACGAATTGCAAATCACAAATCAACTAGACTAGACCGGGATATGGAAACAATAGAGTAGTTTGTCAGATATGCAACAAATTTGGTCATACAGCAAGGTTTTGCATAATGAACAATATGATAAACCCTAATCCTAGAAGTCATACAAGGAGAAATGAGAATGCAAGCAACAGTCAAAGAGGTTGTTGTAGTAATTCAGAAGAAGTGAAGTTTGTTAAAGCCATAGATCAAGGAGACACATTCAACACTGAAGGTAATCAAAAAGGTGAAGTATTCAATGGTAAGAGTGAATCTCTTCCTAACCCATCTCAAAGTACTTAATTCATAAAAAATGCATTAGAATAGGAACTTAGGATAGTGTAGAAGTTAGTATAGGATGAATTGAGTCTTGCGCAGTTAATGTAAGGTAGTATATGATGCAATGATGCTATGCTTAAGAGCGCATGAGCTAATATGAAGTTATGCGAGTTCGCAAGAAGTTTTAAGTTTTGCAGGAAAGCAGGAACAACTTTTTGGAAAGAAGCGGCAAAAGAATTGAATGCAATGTCAGAATCTTTTGAGATTGAAAGGTTAAAAGCTTATGATCGGTATTGTTTGGTCATTAAGGCGAATACAAGTGTTAAGGAGATTGAAATAGCAGTGATTGAAAGCAGTTTGAAAGGATTTGGTGAAAGAACTTCATGTCGGATCTACGCAAAGCCCTAAATCGCGGAATTAAGGTATTTTACTAAGTAAATCTATCAGTCAGTTAGAGAATTTGCAAAAGATATGGATGTTTCATTGGTTCACAATATAAGAGATAAGATCACACCTAAGATTAAAAGGGAACCAGTAAAACCCTTGGAGGAAGACCCTAAATTAGCATTATCGTCTGTACCAAATGGACTTTTACATTTAGAGAATGTTAGAAGCTATTTGGGATGCAAACTTGAAACCCTCAGTGAGAATGATTTTACTAAGGAATATGAGAAGCTTTATAATCAAGATATATCGTTGAAAGTAGGGTTTGAACATTTGAAAGATAACGAAATCATAAAGCATTCTCTACAATATGAATTTGATGATGAAGAATGCACCAAGATAATTTTGAGCAAAATTCATAATGGGAAGTTTTGGTTAGATGACAAAGTGACTAATATAACAGCAGATCTAATCCATGATGTAACTGGTTTATCAAAATCTGGAGTTACACCATTAAATGAGAAAAACAATACTGGATAATACTAAGTCATCCTACAATGGTAGAGGAATAATGATTAGTAAGATTAAACAAGATGATGTTAGATATTTATGCAAGCTCTTAACATCTAAGTTTTGTGCTAACTCTAGAGAAGATGATATGGCAGCCGGTATGATTCATGCAGCTTATTTAATGTGTGTTGATAAAGAGCAAGTGGATATGTGTGAAATTTTGAGGATTCAGTTATTTGAGAACCTAGAAAAGATTAAGAAGCCAAAGAACTCTCAATTTAGATTCTCATCCCTGATCACTTATATGTTTTTTCATTTGTTAAGAAAATTTCCTACACTATTGGTGAAGATTGGAATGATAACAGGATCGCAATGGAAAGAATCAACAGAGTATATAGGAGACACCCTATAGACAAAGTCAATGAGAGTGCAACTTTGGTAATAAAAACATTTCTGAACTTGATGAAGAACATATCAAGAATTCCACAGGCTATAGTTGAGAAATATAAAAATGAAGTATGCTTTATGGTTGACACTAACTTTACATTCATTGAAGCAGTAGAACCTAGAGTAGAATTCATAAACCCTCTTGGTTATGAAATTTCTGAAGTTGAAGCAGAAGAATATGTAAATAGATTGCTGAAATGTAAGTTAGATGTACATAGCAACAAATTTGGGACTTATGAGGAGAATTTCAACTCCGCAAAGTCTATTCAAGAAGAAAAGCTATCTAAGACTAGAGTGGAAAGCACTATAAAGAAAATTCTAAAGGACACAGGTATGACAAAACAAGAATTTGTAATTGCAAAGAATACAACAGCAGCACTTAGAGATATTGGACAGAAGGAAGTTTTGTCTGTTCCACCCCTATCAGCAGTTGAGACTGGAAATTTGCAGCATGTAGTAAAAGTGGAGAAAGTTGAGAAGGAACAGGAAACTAGAAAGTCTACAAGATCCTCCTCCACTCCACCAGGGAAAAGAGTAAAGGAAAAAGCTACTAGACCAAGTAAGAGATAGAAGACAATAGTTGCTCCAGAGCAAAGGAAAGTAGCAAAAATTAAAGATGATGAGGATACAGAAGTTAAGAAGAAGAAATGGAAGCCTAAGATTGAGAAAGTAAATGAACAAATTATCAATGATGGAGATTTTTCAAAGATGAACAAGTATTGTGAGCTCTATAACTATTCTGAGAGATTAAATTTGGAGAATGCAGTTGTGAGATATATGATCCTAGTAGACAAGAAATTTAATACAATTCAATGAAAGATACCTGATGATTTATTTGAGAAATTGGTTAACAGGAAGATTGAGCAGTTGAAGAAGATAACAAAATCAAAGAGAACTTTGTAAGAAAGCTTTGTGACATCAGAGATGAAGACCACTTTAAAGAAATCATGAAAGAACTTGGTACACTTCTAAGGACAAAAAGGAGAACAATTCTGATAATGGGAGGTAATTATGAGGAAATTAATAAGGAAACTGAGTAGGCAGTTGTGAAGGTAATGACATGAAGTGTTGGAAAGCAGTTTAGTGCAGTAGAACAAGCTATGGAAGCTGAGCATCAGAAGAGTCCCTCTCCACCACCATCAATTAACATTGAAGATGAATCAATGAATGTGGAAGGAATCAATATCACATTGAACACTGATGACAATCCTTGTAGTAACCTAGAGAACATTGTTGACAATTCGGCTTTGGAAGAGCAGGACAGGTTAATTGAAGAAGAAAGGAAGGGAATAAGGAAAGAAGAAGAGAAACAAGCAAAAATTCAAGTTAAAACAAAGATTCAAGGATAGAAAGAAACACCAAGCAAAGTGGAAATCAGTCCTACCCCTAAGATTGCAGCAAAGAAACCACAGATTGAATCTATTTTTGCTGATATTGGAAAAGAAGTTGATGATGATGATCAAATGGAGTTGATCTCATCCCTGAACTAGATAATTAGAAAGAACAAGAAGGTGAAAAGCCTTGAAGGATTACTGCAGGAAGTAACAGGGAAATTATAGAGTGTTCTGACCAATCAAGTAATAGAGATAGATCCACAAATTAAAGCCAGAGAAGTGATGAAGGCATTTGATAATGAATTCACAAATTTATCAGATATTGCTACAGTGAAGGCTCAGGAAGCCTATGAGGCCAAAATGTTTCTTGATATAAGTCAAAATATCAGGAATGATATCAATAATTTGGATGTGTGCATAAAAGATTTGAGAAGGAATTTGGACAAAGGAAAAGCTTTGTATATACAGTGTACAAATAAAGACAACCATGTATCAAAAGTGACTGAGAAGATAAGAGCGAAAGAGGTTGAAATTCAGTCAGAAGTAAATCTATTAACCAGCCCTAATGTAAAGATACTGGATATTGAGAAAAGAATCAGTAAAATAAATGATGCGATAAGGATTCTTAATGATGAAAAAGCTAGGAAATTGAAAAGATTCACTCTTTTAAGAGAGCACATTTCAGTAAAGATTAGCATAGTTGAAGGACAGTTGGAGGAATGTCTTTCATCAAAGACATCTTATGAGACGTTTAACTTTGCAAATCTTCGAGCATGTGAGATCGCATCTTATGGTTTGTGTGCACTACTCAGTGTTGCAAACATCATTAAGAAGGCATGGGAGAAAGAAACAGAGAGCATAAAAGTGAACTTTGTAGATTGTGTTGCAAGCCTACCAACTCTGCAATTTTGAATCAAGGTAAAACAATATTGAGAACATAGTTTTGGCACCCTTTTTTTGTCATTGTTGTCAAAGGGGGAGTGATAGTAGAAAATTGATATATATATGATAAGGAAGTATATTCCTAGGGCGATTATAAATGATAGATAAGATATATGGAGTTATAAGGATAGTGAAGATATAATTTTTGCTATGGCCACAATTTTTGAGTTTTGAAATTTTTTGAGACTTAGCCAATTTTCTCATATGTTGCCACCAATGACAAAGGGGGAGATTCTTGGCAATTTGGCTGAGTTAGATATCTAGATGTTCTCATTATGGCAACATATGATCTACATGAAGACCACATATGTCAGAGATCAGTTATGTTAGAGTGCAGAGCAAAATTGTCTAAGTGTAAGCGGTATTTTCCCAGTATAACCAGAGACAGTTTTGATTGGCGACATCGATAGAAGAAAGTTCAGTGCTTGCGCACTTGAACATGGATACTATGATGCATATTGAAGACTCACCTAAGAGCGCAAGTCTGTACGGCATGTACAAAAGAAGTTATTGCAGTATTATAGGAACAAAGATGAAGCCGGCGGGACAGAATAGAAGACACAATTGGTAAATAGTTAAGGGATTATTTTGTTTATCAAAATAATGTCTTAATCATATGAAGGGACGACATCCTAGATGTTAACCCTTGGGCAGTGCATACTAAAATGTATTTTGTAAAGTGCTTTATGTTTAGTAAAGCCGACTGTAAAATTTATTATTCCTAATAACTTCTATAAATGTAAGACATATGTAATGCGAAGAAGCGGGATGACATAGATGATATAGATGAAAAAAAGGAAGTGAAAGTGAACATATGTATGTGAAAGATATTGATGCGAAGTTGTGAAAGACAAGCAAGCAGTATAAGGTTATGTACCTTGCCCTATTTTTGTAATTGGGAATTATTGTACATTACATGTTTAGGCAGTGGGCCCATCTTGTAATCATTCCATTTTGTACTACCAACTCTTAGCAGTGTTGAGGCTTCTAACAAGGCCCAGAGTCCCTTAATCAGGACTAAGACACTATATGTATGTAATAGGCTCCTAACAGGGTCAACATCCTTAACAAGATACTTTTGATTAGTGGATCTTTGTCGGTACCATCCCCACCAGGGTTTTCCCTTGGCCAGGGTTTCCTCGAGAACAAATAATGTGTTATGAGTTCATTTGCTTTACTGTTATGCATGTTCTTTAGTTTACTCTTTTACGCAAGCATAAAGATAATATGTTATATCCATAATTGGGCAAAAGTAAAAGTTTGTAGAATATTGATTCACCCCCCCCCCCCCCCCCCCCCCGCCTCTCAATATTCCCTATTTCTAACACTTGGAACCCCCACTCGATACAGATAAATATAAGTAGATAGTGGACCGCTTTAATAAGCTGGAAATTGATGATGTAGCTCTGAAAGATACATGTTTTTCTTTATGCAATGTTTCCTAGAAGCTCCTTGATCGAATCCTTGGAATAGAAGCAGAAAATCAATCACTCAAAGACAACATGGCAACCCTTACTTCTGAAATTTCCACTCTCAAACAACAAGCTATAACCAATCGAGCTCTTTTACACAATTTCTAATCCACCTTCACATCACAAGAAACAGGCATTCAAACTGATCTGGAATCTATCATTGCACAACTGAATGAGCTCAACAGCATCAAAACAGAACAAGCTGATTTGGTTGCCAAACATTCTTCACTAATGACAGAAACAGAGGAGAAAGTCAAATCCTGGGCCTCTATCTCTAATAACAATGCTACTGCTACTGTTGCACCTCTCTCAGGCATTGTGGAGTTAGTCCAGGGTAAGATGATTGATGAATGCATGAGATGGAAACGCGAGTTGAATCTGTGTGTCCGTTGTCTCCCCTCTATTGTTGATCCATCCTCTGTTGGACAATCCTTCCTCAAGGACTAGCTTGATATTCCCGATATTACACTCGACTGCTGTTGGTTTGGCTGAGATGGTACACTTATCATCAGGTTCTCTTCCCTACAAGATAGGTTACGGGCTCTTAGAGCGAAGAGAAAATTATTCACTCTTCCCTCAAAGATTTATTTGGATGAGGATCTCACTAGATCATAGATGGCCAAACTGAAACAAGCCAAATCCCTTGTTGTCGAGGCCAGACGCAATGGAAAATGGGTAGTTGTCAGGAACCTTAGAGTGGTTATTCTAGATTCTCCCCCTGCTAGGTGCGAACCGAGACAGGCCACTAAGGCCAAATGATGGTCACACCGACAGTTGAGCAGGGGTGGGCCACCCCCCTCTCTGGCTCACTTATCCTCAACTATTGGAATGGCAACGGTTCTCATTGGTCATTACCAAGTCTTCTTCAGGATGCGGTTGGGTCTGCTGATAAATTGGTGGTTACGAAGATACATGAGATTCATGCACGTCCCCTCCTGAGTATCATCAGTTATTAGTGGTTATTTGTATGTAGAGAGGAGGTCCACACTTCTGGTGGTGTACAAGGCACCGGTGGTGTGGCATGTTTGATTCAAGATAGCCTTTTCAGTGCTACCTCTATAGTCCTTTCAAACATATTTGCTAGATTCATGTGGATCCAAGTACACCACGCTGGTTACCGCAGAGAGATATCTTCATCGCGGTTTGCTACTTCCCACCGGGGTCCTCATCGTATGCCATTTATAATGTCGAGGATGGGGATCCTTTTCAGGATCTTGAAGAGGGCATCTCTAGATTCATTGCCTCGGGTGATATCCTCATCCTTGGAGATTTCAATGCATAGACTAAGGAGTTACAGTCACCTATACATGACCGGGACACCGATTGGACCTGCACTTCCGAGCTATATCCGATCAGCCTTGGGCTTTAGCGCACCTCAAAGGACTACAATGGGTCGTTATCCACTTATGGTCGCCACCTCCTCCAGCTTTTTGAGTCTCTCGATCTGATCATTTTGAACGGTCTTTCTTGCTTTCCCAATTCTGAGCTTTTCACATGCTGGCCCCATTGCGGTGGCGCTACTGTGGTTGATTATGTGTGCATTGTTGCCTCCTTTATCTCCTCCATTCGCCGCTTCACCATCTCCCGCCTTCCTTTGGTTGATCATGCTCTTTTGAACCTCGTGCTTCATTTCTCCCCCTACGCCCGCCCCACCCTCCCAGCCTCCCAACTATTTTGGGACACACCCATAACCATGTCCGCTTCCACTATGCTGAGGGGGATACTTGTGACCTTTTCAACCTCCACCTGCGTCGAATCCTCTCCCCCATGTGCTTTTCTAAGTGTGCCCATGTTACCTTCATGTTTGATCTACTGACCAAGGCCATTCGGGAGTCGGCTTTCCTTTCCATCCCCCATCGCCCTACCTTTAGATCTAAACATCAAAACACTTACCCCATGAACCGTTGATTCGACAATGACTGTAAAGCTTTCCACCATATATTACATTCGGCCTTTGAGTCCCTCCCTTCTGATTCTGTTGATCTTCGTTACTCCTACCACTGGTTTCTTCGGGCGATGAAACATTCTTTCATTGCTTCACAGTGTAGTGCCTTGTGTAACACACTTATCTAGGATCCTAAGCTCTTTTGGCATACCTTATTCCCACAGCACCCCCCTCCACCCTCTACCATCGACCTTACCTCCCTCATCTCCCACACCTCCACTCTCTATGACATCCCGGGCCAGCCATCTCTCCACCTCATCCCACCCCCTCGCTGCCATGTCTTCACTGCATCCAGCATTCACGAGGCCGTCAAATCTATGAGATGCAATAGGGCAGCTGACAAGGATGGTTTCCAGGTGGAGCTCCTCAAGCTCGATATCACAGTACTAGGCTCTTTTCATCCCACACTCTTTAATAGAGTGGTTTGCACTAGCTTCCTTGAGGCTTGGTCGAGACATGTGATTCATCTAATCCACAAGACTGGATCAATCTCGGACCCTGGCAACTACAGAACCATCATGATTGGGCATACCTTTGCCAAACTCTATGCCATGGCATTGAACACTATCCTCTCTTCACAGCTTAACGGGTTGGACTGCAGGACTAGAGGTCAAGCCAGTTTCTGTGTAGATTACCAAACCATGGACCGCATTTTGAAACTACGGGTGATCATTGAGGAGGCTCACTATCGCTTTGCGAAAGCCTATTGCTGCTTCATTGACTTTCATAAGGCGTTTGATTCCGTCCCCTAGGTGGCCCTTTTTTAGAGACTGAGAGACATTGGGATATCTGAGATTCTTTTGACTACCATTATGAGACTTTACGAGCGTGTTGAGGACAGATTCAGGACCACAAAGAGCTTCTCAGATCCTATTCATAACACTATTAGGGTGAAAAACAGGGATGCCCTTTTTCCCCCACCTTATTTGGCATCTACATTGACAAGCTTGAGGGTTTCGTCAGCGACTTGTCTCTCCCAGGTGATGGCTGCTATTTACACCAGGTCTTAGTTTCCATTCTTCTTTTTGTTGATGACGTGATTCTCTTAGCCTCCTCACTTGAGGGTCTCCAGAGAATTCCTGATATCTTGGCCTCCTTTTGTGATTTGAGACAGCTTGTGGTTAATCTGGGGAAGACATGGGTCATGGTCTTCAACTGCTTGAAGACCTCACATTTACACTTCTACTTCCAGGGACAGGAGATCGAGATTTCCTCCGCATACACTTACCTCGAGGTTAAGTTTTATGGTCCTCTCTTCAATTTGAGACCTACTATTCAGCCCAGAATCAACAAAGAGATGGGTCCCCTCGCCCTGATTGAGAGACAGTGCTTCAGACACCTCATCCAAGTTATCCCTCTCGAATTCTCTGGTTAGACCTGCTATACTCTATGGCTCTGTTGTTTGGGGACCATCTCTTCTTGATTCTGACTGGGCCTCTATTGAGCGTATACAGACTCTCCTCCTTCGGCGTATCATCAGATGTCATCGTGCCACCTCCCACAACATCATCCTGGCTAAGTTCGGGGCTCATCTATTTAGGTTGGGAGCCATCTTCAACCTGGTTTGGTTTCTTCACCGCCTACGTTGCTTCGCAGACTCTTCAAATGGCTAGAGTAGATACTCTTACCTCGCCTATTGCTCTTCTGTTGAGCTGGCTAGATCTAACACCTCCTCTAGAGCTCGTTGCTCAGGCCACTTCCCTTTTGGATTCCATCAGGATTGATATTGATTGCCTACCCCCCTTTCAATTTTCTTTGGGCTCTCTGGCTCATCTTCTCCCCTCCAAATAGGATTTGAAAGAGCATGTCAGACTTGACATCTACAGGCAATACATCATCTCGACCTGGACCAACCCTAGTGGGGGCTTACATCTGAGGATGGCTTTTTATGCTGAGGACTTCTTACGCATCCAGGATGGGATCATCATTCGACCCATATATTTATCACAGCATTGGTGCCATGCTCTTCGAATCACGCTGGGATCTTTCAAAGTCGGCTCTCACCGCCTACATGCACAGACTGATCATCACATTGATAGAGAGGATCGCATTTGCAATTTATGCACATTTTCTGAGATTGAGACCGAGGCACATTTCATTTTCCGCTGCCCTATATACTATGAGATCAGAGGGAGATTCTATTTCTTATTCGGAGATTGCAGCTCCATGACTTCCTTCTTTTGTTACTCTGACCAGAGATGTCTGGCACTCTATTTACAGGAGACGGTACGGCTTCGTGACCATACCCTCCAGCTTCTATTTCCCCAAAAGCAAGTCACCAAGCAGCTCATTACAAATTTCTTCTCGCCCTTGCCCCTGGCTCAAGGTGTGAAGCGACCCTCATGTGCCTCCACCATCAATCACTCTAGATCCGTGAGACCTCGTAGTGCTTCTACCCATCAGCGACAGACCACCAACAAATCACAGCGATGACAACATATCCATATTTTTTCAGGTCTCTATCCTTTTGTGTTGGATTTCTTTCCGCAAGGGAAGGACCCCTAGTCCTTTCCCTGGTGGTTCTTTGTTCTCTACTTCTTCTTGTTTGGTTCCTTGTTCTTTTAGCATGTTCCCCCGACCACTGTTTGGTGGTCTGTTGGTGTCTTGCTATTTTGGTTGTTTGATTCCTGTCCCATAGACCCTTGTTGGTCTTTCGTTGGACATTAATAAATTTATCTTATCTTATATTATCTTATCTTAGAACTTTTCCCTAAAATCACAATCACACAAGATTAGGGTTAGGGTTTACCATTTATATGGTTTTCTTCAATATCTAATCTTTAATTTAAAATCCTGCAATAATGTTAGTATTCATTAATTATAATCATAATACCATAGTTATATTTCTTTTAATTAAAAATCAACATATATGAGGTGTCCCAGAAACCTCCTACTCTAGGCTCAAGAGAGGATACATTGTTCCCCCTAGGCCTCATGTGCCCCATGCCATGCATATGAGGTGTTCTACCTAGTGTGGGGTCCTATCACTATTTCCCTCCATCTAGCCACCCTTACCTTGTCTTCCCTGATTGAAATTCCACTTCCCTTGATAGGGATTGTAAGGGTTCTTCACAATAGGGTGTCCCAAAAGTCTACCCTTCCTAAGCCCAAAGGCAATCCACCTTGTCCCCCTTTGGCCCCATGGGACTCCTTAGTCATTGCATGAAGTAACACACTTAGAAAGTGACCTCGTTGTTGTTTCCCCCAGTTGGGAATCCTCATTTCCCCATCATCGCAAACCATGATAGTTAGAGATGAAAACACATAGTATTTTATCAATCCACTTATTCAATATGCCCATATATTAAATAAATCATATGCAAGAAATTAAAAATGTATTCATTGTACTATAATTATAAAAAATGATATATTCAACCTCCGAAGCATGTCACTATATGAACAGTCATTTTCAGTTAAACTATACCCACATGTATTACTATGAAGAAGATATAGATAACTCAGTGTGCTATATATACATAATAAGTCACTCATACTCAATATCACTAAATAAATGTATATAAAAACATATTGTTATAGATTGTTGGCTCTCAAATATGCTGATTTATAATTTCCTTTCATTGATGTCTGTCTGTCTTCCTTGTTTCGTGATGAAGGACTAATGGAATAGATGGGTTCGATCGAACCCCCTTTCTATCAAAAGTTTGTGGTTCAAATTTTAATGTTCCAAACATTTTGCATTCAATCAGAAGTTACTTTCAATAGAGCATGAGTTAAAATTAGATTTCACTCAAAGAATAAAATTCTTTCATCTCAAAAAGTGTAACCCACTATTATGGATTCATCCCATTGAAAAGTTGATTGTGAAATCTTAATTCTAAATAACTCAATAAACATGCAGCTCTATTAACAAAATATCAATTTTGAATGATATTGATACATTGATTCCCATCTACACTTGGTGAATCATAACTAAAGCCCATTTTCATTTTTTTATATCACCTGCAAACTATAGCAAATACATAAAAGCCTTGTTGCATAGAAAATACAAATAATGTACTTACTTTTATTCATTAAACAATAGCAATTTTAAATGTGCTTTATCAAATCTGCAAATAAAGATTTTTGAACTCCTTGGTAAGTAAAAAGAAAGCAAGTAAAATCTGAGTGTCAGTATACTTGAGCCTTTGCAGAAAATGTTACCACCTCTTCATCCAAAGTGTTCATATGGACAGGCCAATAGGCCACTAACTGGTGTTGTTAAGTTGAACCACTTTATACAAAATTTAATTGAAATAAAATATCCAGGTCTACTAACTTACAGGTTATTTGTTTATAATAAAGATTCACACTTTCAGGGCAAGGTTTCATGGTCAACTGAGCTACGAAACCAACTCATTCTAGATACTCAACTGAAATTAACTTCACCTGAGGCCCACCTATTAAAGTACAATAAGAATATGGTACTATCATCAAAGTGTTTTATTGTAGACAAAAGATACATGGAAAATTTACTATAGGATAAGGAACCATTAAACAATCTTCTTGTGTCCCACCATATCATTCTAAGAGGAGCAACAAACAAAGTTAGATGAGATTTGCAAACACAAGATTATCATTATTTGAAGATCTTTTTATTTTGTTTGGTCATGGTTAGGCTTTATGGGATTTTATTTTCTTCCTCTTTTGATTGAAAACGATTAAGTATTCATAGCCTACTAGAAAAAGCTGACATGAAATCCAAGTCCTTTTAAATAGCCAAAACGATCTGCTATGAGAACAGAATTGAACAGATTATCAAATATTAAATGTGAATAAATAATTCTACTAGAGAATCCTTTCAGTTGCTCAGTTTTATAACAAGGTCACAGTTAAAAAGATGGAAATGAAAATTTATTCAATAAATAAATAATCTTAAATTCTCAGCAACTAAAATCATAAATATAGGATTGCATCTGAATACTTACACATTCAGTTGCTTTGCATTCACCAATGGAAACATTGATGACCTGGGGTATTACTGCGGTAAGATCATTAACAAAATCCCTAATACATGAAATTAAAACATAAAAATACAATAGAATATCAACAATTAAAGTGCACGATACTAGATTATTATTTTTTTAAATATTGAATCAAAAATGGTGCTCGCCCTTCTACACATTTGACTAGTTCAATAAGTCTCACCAGTTCAGCAAACAAACTAATTGTTCAGCTCTCGCGCCCTTAGTTATGCAGGAAAAAAAAAGACAACTGAAATTAGTAGTAATTAAATGAAACAAATCACAAATAATTCACATTGACAGAGAAACCAGCATACCACGAATGTTTGTATATCAGACAACATGTAATGTCCCCTTTATTTGGACATTACAAATCAATTAAATAATTAAAATTTAACTGGTGGAAAAACAATAAATTTAAAGACAACTTAATTTAATTATTTAATAAAATAATTAAAGTGACTTTAATGTTCAGTTAAGTGAAAATTTAATAAAGTTGATTTATTATTATTTAATAATATCAGATTTCCACAATCCATTTTAACTACATGTGCGTTTCTGGATTCGATTGTGTGTGTTTTTTAGCATCAACGTTTTGGATCACACTCCGTGATCCATCATCAAGATGAGAGGAGAGAGTGTAAGAATGAAAAAAATCTTACACTCTTACACTCTCTCCTCTCATCCTAATGATGGATCACGGAGTGTGATCCAAAACGTTGATGCTAAAAAACACACACAATCGAATCCAGAAATGCACATGTAGTTATTATTATTTTCTTCAAGTTCAATTAAAAGGAAAAGGAAAATCAAGAGGCAAAGAAAAGGATAAGCCAATAGTTTCTCCATGGGGCTATAAAAGGATAATGAAAGGTTCATTCAAGATATACTTGATTTTTAGCCAATAAACTCAATTTTGGTGCGGAGCATGCATTTCTTGGCAGATTAAGGGTTCTTAATAATTATCATGTTGCACCTCCTATGAGTAATTGGTTGTCATTTGCAAGAAATAATCTTTGTCTATGACAGTAGCATATTTGAGGATTTGCCTGATCTGTATCATAACTGATGTGTCACATTTTGGAATTGGGCTTGGTATTCAGAATTTTGTCATATTGTAAAATGGAAAGGATCTCCATTTATCATGTTTTAACAAGTTTTTAATGTTCTCTTTGATACTTAAATAGCCTGGGGTTGAGGGTATTAGTGACCATGGTGACATGGATCGCATGACGTATAAGATGCTTATGTGTCATGTTTCTCATGCCCTCATGGTTTCTAATTCCCTCACTTACAAAAGAGTTTATGTTGATGGGATGTAATCTGTTTGGATTTTTTATGTTAATTATGGACTGCTTCATGTTGTTTATCTTGCATTTTTAGATCTGTTTGTATCTCTACATTCAAAGCTTTTTCATATATGTATCGTCAGAATTGATAGAGCCGGGGTTTCTTATGATATATTACGGTTGTTGCTTCTTTTGATGACGATCCACAGGTAATATCGTGATTAAGAGATGGTTGATTGGATGGATTTTTTATGATTGTTTTTGACTGATTTGATATACCTTATGTTCTTTCTGTCTTTTGTAATATTACCATATGCAAAATGCATCGGGTGGATTGATGTTATATGCTATGGTTCCAGAATTTTGTACAAATGACTGCATTAGCTATTTCTTCGATGGTCATGGCTTTTCTCTCCGTCTTCTTCTTAGTTGATTGGTATCTTATTTGTTCTTTTGAAGTGTTTCACCTCCCATATCCAGTTCTTCTTCAGTGTATACTTCGGCATTATGGAGTACAGAATCCAACTGCCCCAACTAGATTAGATTATGGTTTCTTCTCTATAGCTGGTATTATGCACTTCCATTCTTTTATGGCTAATCATTGTTTCTGAGATGTGCTTGTTGTGGTTAAGAATGTTGTGCAAGTTGGTAGTCTTAACTGATCAATGTGTGGGTGATAATATCCTGCCTATCGCGCCAATAAGAGTTGCAGTTTCTACTCTGGACACTTCTTCTGGCATTGCAGACAATCAGAAAACTAAAGTATATTTTTCTGCTTAGAATGTTTCTTCTTCTTCTGATTGGAATGTTTCAGGAAACTAATATTGTGTACTGGGATGTAATCTTGGATGCCTTTCAGGGGATTTCGGTAAGGTGATATATATGTAATTGCTCTGAGATAATTCAGGATTTTGAAAATTTGCTTTGGGATGTAATTCTGGAATATAGTTTTGGGTGTCTCCCTTGGGTTTTGGTTTGGGTATAATTTCTATTTTGTACTAGGATATGGTTGTTGCCATATTGTTGTAAAAGCGTCTTAGGTCTTAGGTTTGCATTAGGAGCTACAACCGGAGGTTTTCTTCACCCGGTTCTTTCCTACCAGTATGCTCCCCTGAACTAGGTTCAATGTATACTCTTTTTTTTATAATTTATAAAGAGTATACATTTTTATCAAAAAAAAAAGAAGATATAATTGACTTATTAATTTCTTTTTAAGATCTCTGAGAGCTTCTTAGTTTTGGTTCAATAAATCTGAAGATGGAAACCCTTAGGCTTTCTCCGTGAATTGGACAAAAGCTCATTTCACTCTATTAGGTGGATTAATTTCAGAATTCACAACTAGATTTTATTGGACAAATTTGAGAAATCTCAGTTCCAAGACAAATTTATGAGGTTTAATTCTATTTCCGAAATAAAGGTATGTTTCAAGAATAATGATTATTATTCAAAATTAAGTCATTATTATGTGGATCTTTAATAATATATTTTATTGATGAGTTTTATATAAGTTTGGCCAAGTTGAGCTACTTATTTTTCATAGTCACTTCATTATATTTCAATGTCTTGGCGTGAGAGCCTAGAAATATTCCCCGTTACATATTGGTTCAACTTCTACATAGCGATAGGGATATATTATTCCTGGTGTTTTGGATGTGGAGATTGCATTCGCTTGGACGGTTAAGGATATTATATTTGGCATTAGCTAGTATCTTTTGGTATGAGCCTTCTATTGGAGTTGATGAGAAAACAACCCACAGTGGCCAAGAACTCCTGCATACAAACACTTGTCACAGAAAGAGAGAATGAAAAGCTATGGAGGCCTGAACGCAAGGATCCATGAAAAAGGAGACATTCTTGATGTGCAAAAACAAAAGTTGCAATTAAATAATAAAAGAATGTGTTATGTTTACAAGAGACATCAATCCTTATAGAAGGAGATCAAAACCCTAAAAAGGAAACCTAAGTTGCATAATAATAATTAACAAAAGAATAAATCATTATATGCCTAAAGTTTAGCTTAAGTAAAGAAAGAGGTAATAAGTGACTTAATAATTAAATCAATATAATTTAATTAATAAGCAAAACAACTTATTATTCTAACATCCCCCTTAAGATAAACTTTAGGAGAAGCTAAAAACCTAGAAAGAACTATTGAAAAGCAAATGGGTCCCGGCAACAAAGGCCTGATCAGGTACCCAAGTACAAAAGAGTCTCTATAAAGCGGTGAAATAAAGAAAACCACATGGGAAAAAATCTACTCCAAAAAGAGACAAAGACTAATTGAAGGATTGAAGAAGCCTCCAAAAATAAGGAATGTTCCAAAAAATAGGAACAAAGAATGAACATGCAGAACATCACTGAAGTAAGAAGCTGCAAACTCTGTCAAGAAGTAACTGTTGACCTAAAGAACCTTCACGGAAATAGAACATGGCCAAGTAATCTGCATGAGTGCCCTCAAATGACACTACTTGAATTAAGAGGCAAACAAAGGCAAACAATTGAACTCGAAGATACAGATGGCATAAAACACCAAAGCCTGAAGAGTTGATCACTCAAAGATGGAAGTGTGCCTCCAAAAAATAGGAATGAAAGAGTGTCCATATGGTAAATGATCCATCTCACCGGAATGCATAGGTACCCAGCCACTGCATCCACCTAGTACATAGGAACAAATACTGAATACATAGCTCACTCCATCAAACCAAGGAAGCATAAGAACGAATAGTAGAAACCCCCCATAATGCTGACAAGGGAGATGTGATAGGAACACTGAAAAGATTGGCCAATAAGAACTCCATCATGAAGAACTAGGAACATCGAAGGTGCAGAAAAAGTGCAAACACATATAAAGACATCCTGAGGCTAATGTCATGGAAGGAACACTCACGTGACAAAGGTAGATGGAAAAAAAAGGCAAACATCAAACCTCCCATGGCACTTTATAATGTAATGCGAGTACAAAAGGCACAAAGATGTGCAAGATCCCAAGCATGCAATAGAATAGCACTTTATCTCAGTGCGTTTACATAAAAGAATACTTACAAAAGATGTATACAATGCTCAAAAAAGAAAGAAAGTTGTAGAAATATGAATAACAACCAAAGATGAGCTATCCCATACAGGGAAGAGATCCTAGGACTTGAAACATCCAAGATATTCACCATAGTGCAGAAATGCAAAAAATTGAATAAAATATATATGGAGCAAAATCTGGAAAAATGACTCATAGAACTGGAAAGTACACAGAACAAGCTTTCCAATGATATCTCATTTGTCAAAAAAGGAGATCGGATGCAAAAAATATGGCTCTCGGAGTGCAAAAGAGAAATTCTGAATTTGACAACAAAAAAATACCAACAAAAAAGAAAATCATAAATTCAAACCTCCTAATCTAGATAGAGCTCAAAAAGAGCTTTTCGATGATATTTTGTTTGCCCGATTTCGACACCGTATGCTCAAGTTATGAACAAAAAACCAATAGGTGCTCTGGAAGGGCCTAAAAGGTGCATGGAAAATGTTGATGCAGTGCTGATGCAGCAAGTCGCGGGCTTAAATTTGACGACCAAATGGTCGTCACTACAAAAAAATATTAGGGCTTGGGGGCCAAAAAATTTGGCCCCTGGTCATGTGGTGATCAAGGGGCTGGCGGCTAGGGTGCTAGGGCTTAGCCCCTAGTCACGCATGTGACCCCGACGAGGATGGCGGGTGGCCCGACGGAGATAGCAACGATAACCGCAACGGTTCCGCTAGCGGTAACCGTGGAGGACTCGTTGGCGATGTCATTAGCTGCAAAAGAATTGTTTTTGCCTTGGAGTGCATACCAGGGTCATACGGTCTTGGTACCAAAAAGAATTTGCTTCAAATGGCAATGTTGTCCAAATTGGACAAGTTTTATATGGAAACAGGAGTTTTTGGGTGCTCTGAGCTCAATGTTGAAGTCCGTTTGAGCCCAAAGTGACCAGAAACAAATGTTCCCCCCAGATCCAACACAAGACCTCTGAAAATTGTAGATCTGACGAACAAGACCGAATCTCTCAAGAAGAGAACAAGGGCATGAAGATCTAAAGCTCTAATACCATATTGGAGTTGATGAGAAATAACCAACAACTCCCAAGAACACCTATATGCAAACACTTGTCATAGAAAGAGAGAAGCAAAAGCTATGGAGACCTAAACGCAAGGATCCATGAAAGAGGAGACATTCTTGATGCGCAAAAACAAAAGTTGCAATTCAATAATAAAAGAATATGTAATGTTTACACAAGAGATCAACCCTTATAAAAGGAGATCAAAACCCTAAAAAGGAAATCTAGGTTGCATAATAATAATTAATAAAAGAATTAATCATTATATATCTAAAGTTTAGCTTAAGTAAAGAAAGAGGTAATAAGTGACTTAAAAATTAAATCAATATGATTTAATTAATAAGAAAAACAACTTATTACTCTAACACCTTCTTCCCTGACATAACCTCTTAATCTCATGACGTGCGCCTTTTCCATAGGTTGTGAGTTCTTCTACTTGCTAGGAGCATTCATCTGTGGCATGAGCATTATATAAGTTTGTGGCTGGAGTTTTAGAAGCATGACCTGCATATTGGAAGAATGTGCATCATTTTGGATGCAAAAAATGATACATGCTAGGCATCGCGACTATATCAATTCAACCTCATGGTGTTCTCATTGAGTTTCTAGCACAACCCAATCCTCTCACACCGGCTTCTTTTGTAGCCATGGGGATTACAATTGTAGCCCAGCTGTTTGGAGTATGAACATCATTCTCATTGTTGTCAATTCTTGATTTTCAATCTTCTGTATCATTTGATGTTGCTCATACAATATGAACAAAGGGTTTGTTGTGATAATGACTGGAATATCAGTGTTGGTTGTTGCTTTAATCTTAGAGGTGTGATTTCCTGTTTGGTGCATATGTGACTGTTGGGCGCTTCCTATGTCATGGTATTTTCAAGGCAGAAATTCCTTGAATGTTGTGGACCCTTTTAATATCATTGCTCCTTTGGTGAAGCCATGTCTCTGTCATACATTTGACAATCTGCAATATTATTAATCTAAAAATCTGCAAATAAAGATACCTCCAGGTTGCCAAACACATCATTTGTGTCCAGAGATTGTATCTTGGTAATAAAGACAGATTGGACAATTGGTGTAACCAAGAAAGAGGTCAGAAATTCTCATTATCTGTTTGTACTCTGCAAATTAAAAATATTTGTGGACCCTTTTAATATCATTGCTCCTCTTTGGTGAAGCCATGTCTCTGTCATACACTTGGAAATCTGTAATATTATTAATCTAAAACTCTGCAAATAAAGATACCTCCAGGTTGCCAAAGACATCATTTATGTGTCCTGTGATTGTATCCTGGTAATAAAGACAAATTGGACAATTGGTGTAACCAAGAAAGAGGTCAGAAATTCTCATTATCTGTTTGTACTCTGCAAAAAAAAAATCAGTCACAGTTCTTTCAATATAAATGTTCTTTCTTATATTTTCTGAGGGTCTCAATGTTCTCAAGTGATTTGGAGTTTGTGAATAGTGGACAACATGGTGTTTATTGTTCTGATTATGTAATGAATGCCTTTGTTCATATGAAAATCCCCCAACAAACTACAAACAAACAATAATTATCAACTTGCAACTAAGATTAATATCTATATGGATTTGCAAGCAATCTTTTTGACATAATGACTTTCAACTGGAATTGAAGGACCTATGAAAAATTGGTCTGGTGTTCATATAGTGATGTCAGAGCCAGTGAATGTAATAGCCACGCCCGAATTGGAATTTTGCAATTTTCTGATCTGTTTGCTAAGTTCTGTTTTTTCTTTTTGTTTTTTTCCTAATTTTCAGATTTTTCATAAGTTTTGTGGTTTCTTGATTTTTTTGATTTTGATGAGATGAATAGCAATGCTTGAATATAATCACAAATACTGAAAGAAAACTAACAATAAATACTTGCATCGAACAGGAGAATAAAGTCTGATTTTATTTTATTCAAATGGTTACTAACATGACCGTACTAGCTTTGTACAAATCTGGTCTGTACAACAGCAACCAAGTTTGAATTGTTTCGTCCTGCAAATTCTCTCTAGACTGTCAATGTCGTCCAAGGAAAAAACTGATTTCCATATGGTCTGCAGCTGCTATACTAAGCGCCCAACTAGGATTGGAGGTGTGGCTTGCCTGGGGAATATACGGCTGGGTTCTAGATGATTGCAATGTAGTAAATCTGCCATCCAACACTATGATCTGCAATCTGATTACTAATCTACCCTGTCCATGTCTAATCTAGAAGATCTTTCTGAAAATTTGATGCCACTCTGATTTCCAAACTGATATTTGTTGAATCCTATCACCAAGAGAGCTTGGATTTCGTCCAACTCTCAATTCCTCCAAGAGTTCTCATTCCTAGAAGACCAAATTGCTATAGAAACCCTTCTCAAAGCTCCACCTCAAATGGCTACCCCAATTATTATTTTATTTCATTTCATTTTTCCCTCCAAAATGGTTTGAATCATTTAGGATTTCTATCATGTTATTTGCTTAAACCTTAAATAAACCATCTCACAAAATTAATCCTTGAGGGTCTTATTTGCACGAAAATAAATAAAACACCTTTTAAGTGACAACTTACAACTCACATGCCTAGGAAAGTGTGCCAAGGGGGTATTTTATTAATACTTCATTTTTTTGCTAAGTCACCCCTTATAACTTATTAATAATGAAATATTAAACTAAATAACTTAACATTTACAAATTTATATATAAACTCATCATATAAACTAAAATCTAACTGTTGCCACCGATCCAAGGATGATATCTGAATGTAGTAAACTGACAATCTCCCCCTAAAAATTAGGGATCCTCTCTAAAAAATAGGAACTACAACCAAAGTCTTCAGATTGACCCGGATGTCCCTTGATGCATTTGGTCAACTCTCTGTCAATCCCTAAAAAGTAGGAATCCCTTCTAAAATTTAGAAGATTGTCCTAAACTATCCAAAACGTCTTAAAAATCCCCTGCGTAGCACCACAAACCCCTAGATGGGTCCCCTATCCACTCTATTGACCTACGGGAACCCGCATAATAGGCTAATCTTCACTAACAACCAAGCCACCTAAGGAGGGGACATTACAGTCCACCCTCCTTGAGACTGCTTGTCCTCAAGCAACCTCAACCTTGGATGCTGCAGAATCTGCTCTCTCCCATGTCGCATCCTCTACTAAAAAATCCTTCCACTTCACCAGATACTCCCTTATAACCCTCCTTAGTCTCCTCTCTCGAGTATCAACAATAGCCTCAATGACCAAAATCAGTTTCCCCTCCTCATCAAGGGGTGGTAGCACTATAGAAGGGATCACATTATGCCCAACTACCTTCTTAAGGTGAGACATGTGAAAGGCATTATGTACCCGACTGTCAACTAGTAACTCCAGCTCGTAAGCCACCTCACAAATACACATGATGACCTTGAATGGTCTATAATAACGTGGCTTGAGTTTCTCGGCACCACTCTTCTTGAGAGTGGACTATCTGTAGGGCTGCAACATAAGATATACCATATCACCTACCTCAAATGAACATTCAATCCTGTGTTGATCAAAATAGTGTTTCTATTGATTATGTGATTTATGGATGTTCTCCTTCAAGGCCCTCATGATATCTTGGCTGTCCTGCAAGAGGTCCTTGGCACTAGGCACTCTAGTGTTGCCAAAAAATCAAATCCATAAAATTGGGTGCATCATACCCGTATAATGTTATGAAAGATGTTATCTAATGGACATGTGGTAGGTTGTGTTGTAGCAATACTTGCACAAATATAACCACCTGATCCATTCCTTTTTCTACCCCGATATGTAATTCCGAAGATATCCCTCCACCCATTTATTAACAATCTTTGTCTAACCATCTATCTCGGTGTGGTAACTGTTGTCAATCAGGATTGCGCTTCTAGCTTGATGTGAAATCTAGCTATCCTATTGAAACATGGAAACTCTCTCGAGTGGTGGGTTGTCCTAAAAAGAGAGAAGAATCTCTGGAAGATAGGCCGGTTCATAAATAGTGCTCACCTAAAACTAAATGTGTGTGTGAGGAAAGTGATGAGAGAAATATGAATATTTAAAACCTAAATGGGGTGATACACCAATGATTTGTATGTAACTTCAATTGAATCAACATGAATAATAGAAGACACTAATGATTCTCAATACTCAGACAAACATGCAATTACAAAAAAATGATTCTATGCAAGGACTTGGAATATTTTGCTTTGAAAGGGAAACTAGGCTTCACCAATTTTATGCAAAAAGAATAAGGACACAAACAAAGACTTGCATTAACAAGTATCGAGATTCAAGTATGCAATAAGAAATATATCTTGAATGAAGGATAAACACAACATAAAAGCAAAAAATCCATAATATTGCACCCAAATCGATGAGAAGGAACCGTTGTATCAATATAATCAGTGCTGAAAAAGAATCTCTTCTACAAAGTGCTCATACAATTCACTCCAAAAAAATTTGCAATGTGCAAAACTTAGAGCCAAAAGATGATCCCCTCTAAAAGAGGTCAAAATACAATAAATAGGACCCAAAAACAGAAAGGTTCGGATGCATGAGAAAACCCCTCAAAAATATGAGACAAACTGTCAGAAACTCCAGTCTCACTGATCCAAAAACTCCACTAAGCCATGCCCAACTGAAAAACCACTCAAAACTACCCCAAAACTACTCAAGATCTTCTAAAAACATGCAAAACTTGTGGGGGTCGGATGTGAAAGTAAATCCCATTGAAATAAGAATATAACTACAAGAAACTGTGACCAAACTACTAGAAATGACTCCCCAACTGATAACAACTGATAGACAGCTCCAAAAAACCTCCAACTAGGCTCTAAAGTACTATAAATAGGCCTGAACTGTCCCACAACTGATCATGAACAAAAAAACTCTCCTCTGAGTGAGCATAGGACAAGCAACCACCAACTCCTAAAAAAGACTTCCTAACTGCACTTGAATAATTAATAATATTTGTCTTATAACAGTGACAAAAACATTAATATTATTCACAATTAATGCAACAATGAAAACCCCCCTAAGACTCTCCTTTTATTTATTTATTTACTATTACTTAAATATATTTTAATATATTTAATTTTAGAAACGAATAATTAACTTATTTGTTCAAAACTAGATATATTAAACTATAGTTAAGTAATACTTAATAAAAAAAGACTTCAATTTATTTACCTAATATTTAAAAATGTATCCTAATATACTTTTTATTAAAAACAAATAGTTAACACTATCTATTTTAAATGAAGTATATTAAGATACATATTTAAATATTAGGTAAATAAAATAAATGAATTCACAAAAGAAATAAAACAAAACAAAATTATATTTATATTAAAAAATAATAAGTATAATTAAAAACAATGAAATACCTAATTTAACAAATATCATTTTAAAAAAATGATATTGTTTAAATTATATTTCATTATTTTAATAATACTTATTATTATTTAAAATAATAATAATTTTGTTTCTTTTACTAAACTATATTAAAGAATACCATTAGCATTAGAATTATAAATTATAAATTAATGAATACCATAAAAATATTCATTACTTTAAAAGTTTTAAATCTAATGTTAATGATATTCTATCTTATGACTTAAGTTATCTAACCTAAGGCATGATGCTAATCCTAAGGGATGCTATGATCAAGACTAAACTAAAGCAAGGCTCAAGCATAGACACAGAGGCATGGGTTACATAGGGTAATAACCCTAAAACATTTTATTTGTCATTTGCCCTTGCTTTGCTCTGATGCCAACTTGTTCTCTTCCAGCCATCGTTATGAGGGTTTGAAGCTCTGCTAAATACTACCATGAATAAGTTGCTTGGGCTTCTCTGAGATGCTTCCATCATTGTTTCCTTCTTCACGTGGATGCTCAGCTTTTGTTTGCATTTTCCCTTGTCTTTGGTTGCCGCCTTCCTTAGGTCACAATTTTGCTTGAGGATTTGGAGCTGCTTATGGTTATACTGTGATGAGAAGGCTAAGACTTTGTTGTATATCTTCGTTGTGTATTTTGCGGACTTGGAGAAAAGGTATGGAGATCATATATGACAAAGCATTTAGAATATAAAGAAATAATGAAACCTTGTATCCATTCAAGATTTGATGAGCTCGGTAAACTTATGTATTTTCCTGTGCTCCTTAGCTGAGAACACTTGATACTTCTGTATGCTTTGGGGTTTGATATACTACTTTTGGATTCTATTTCCTTAACCACGGCTTTATATCTTGTTTGGTTGTGGCTCATTTCTGTGTGTTATTCATGTGAGTATTTCTAAAAATGAAAAGAATCTCTTATATCCATGTGGGTATTTCTGAAAAACTATTAAACATGAAAAACAACTCCTTCAAGTATCATTTTCCCTTAAACACACTGTGTCTCTTATCCCAAATCACCAGTATAATAACATAGTTGAGTCTCAGACCTTTCCTCCATTTGTCAGATCTGCTGAGGGGCTTTTACAATTGATTTAAAACTACCTTGAGCGGGATGTCCTTTTTACTACAGGAGTACATGCTCCACTTGTAATAGGAATTATATGAGGACATCCAGCCATTGGAAGTAGAGGTTGTTGTAAGACCGGATACCTCATTGGTGGATGTTGAACTACAGAGCTGGAGGATACATGTCATTTTTACATAAAACTTAATGGAGCAGTTGGTATTCCAGTATTCTCATAAGCTGGTACTAATGCTCCATTTTGTTCAATGAATAGTATTCTCTATTTCTTTAACTTCAGCCTTGTATAATAAACTTTAAAAAAATCACAATCTTATTCTTCTAATTTCTCCCATAAAAGACTTGTAAATCTTGGTCCTATTCTTGCTAGATTTAATAAAGTTTTTAATTATTTTAGCCTGATTCCTACATAAGTGTAAGCACCTTTTAATCAAATTGTGCACAAGTTGAAGATTTTCACAAGAAACATTTTGAGAATTGGTTGTTGAAGTTACTCCTGTACATAGTGTCTTATGTGACTGGTCCTCTTTCTCTTGTTCTGATTGTGATGATAGTTGAGCTTCTTGTTTGCACAGATGGGGGTCTTTCTGTTGCATCTGGTTTGTAAAGTCATTATATTCAAATCTCCAATGTCATGGCCTTTATATTGAATATTGTGAAGTAGTTTTACTGGCAGTAGATATAATGATTTTTTTATGGTGATCTCCTATCAATAGTTTCTTTATTCAGGATCTATGTCTGGAATTGAACCATGCATAAATCATTTGGATGCTTCCTTGTTGCAAATCATCATGCACTTTATGCTATGTTTTACCTCGATCGATCCAATAACTGATAAGCATATAATTTTCATGATTCTAAACATACTATTGCTGCAACACTTCTTATATTGGTTGCAAATACCATTGGTGTACATACTATTGCTGCAACACTTCTTATATTGGTTGCAAATACCATTGGTGTTCATATTGTAGCTTCACACAAACTATGATTGATTCAAATGTTGCAGATTACTTCTTGGTTGATCATGGTTGCTTTGAAAAGTATACTATATTTTGATATCTGATATCAAGTAAACATCCACAATTAGTTTCACCATGCAATAATTCAAATTTGATCACAACAATTCACCATGCAAGGCACAACAATGAAAAGTAGAGCAAATTTAGCATTATCTTAGCAACAATTCTCCAACAAATCCATGCTTTACAAATGAGAGAGGTGGGGTTTATATAGGATCCCCAATTACAATGAACGACCAAGATTGATTTAGAATCAAGGGCTCAGATTAATCCATTACAAACCCTAATTAGGGCAACCCAAAATAGCCAATGAGAAAGAAGCAGCATCAAAAGAGCCAATGAGAAAATTCAAAATTTTGAGGACCAATAGGGAGCGAGGGAACCGCCTAGTCATCGAACAACTCATAATCCAGGATGTGCACTCCCTTCACTTCCTCTCTTTTAGCAAACTTGATGAGCTTAAGCAAAATTTCTTTAAGTTCCTCATGTCAATACTAGGAAGGCTACCATGTTGCATCTCCATAATCTCTAACTCTTCCATGCATGTACCCAATGTGCCATCCCAATTTGTAGTTTGTAGCTGTGGATCATTAATAGGAAGCATTAGTGAGAGGAAACCATTCAAGTGACTCTCCTCAAGAGAATCTACACCTGTGAAATAAACTGACTCCAATTTCTCCATCATCTTTTCCAAATCTAATTCACTGGAAGCATCAATATCAAGGCCAAGCAACTCCTTGATTACAATGAGAACCCTCGAACATATCCCTAGGACAAGATCCTAAATCTCACCACACTGTGTGAACGCCTGCTCATAAGTAGTCTTCCTAGTAATCAATGAGAAGTACCAATGGCCAAAGCCATAAGCACTCCCTCTTGTACCAAGACTGATGTAGGGATAGCCCTTAATGCCTTGAGACAAGGAATGACCTTTTGTTTGATGGGTTGAAACTCCTCCCACATCTCGAATCCCTACATTTTATCCATAAGCATAGTGGTCATTTCATATATTCGAACCATTTTGGCAAAGAAAGACTCTCCTCGCCCTCTAATATCCCTTGCCCATTTCCTTACCACGTTGCAAGCACAATGTGAGTCCTGAAAAGTGGGAACATAAGGAACAAGTGTTGCACCCTCCTATCCAGATGGATTCACATACTTGTTTATTATTTCCTTCATCATCAAATTTTTTGTCTCAAGATCACCCTTTTCTTTGATCAACCTATCCATCATTTTTTCTATAGCCCTTGCATTGTCCCTGAAGAGCACACGATTATACTAAGAGAGGGGGGTGAATCAGTATAATAACCTTTTTGAATTTAAATACTTTTATTCAAAAATAACTTCAATCATTCAAATAAACAATTATGCACATGAACACAGATTTTACTGGAAACCCAATATGGGAGAAAACCACAAAATAATTTGTTTTTATATAATATTGTTCTTTTACAATGTTTTGTAGGCACCAACCTACTAGAGGCTCCAACCCCTATGTTTATGAGCACCAACTCACTAGAAGCACCAACTCCCACACTTCGCAGGCACCGACCTACTGGAAGCACCAACTCCCCCTGACTGGATTCGTGAGCACCAACTCACTGTTTTCAAATTTTCTTCCACCTGGACACTGTTGCTTTATTCAATTGATGATGGACACAATCTGCTCTCTCTAAGTCAGCCAATAGCTTTTCTCTTATTTTCAAAAATATGTCTTTATGACTGTATATTCATAATATATATGTCAGATAAAAATCTGAATATATAAACCTTTAATTATTTTCTCTTTATTCACTCACTGCTCTTCTTTTTCTTCTTTCACATGCTGACTTGTTATTTTTATTTTCAAAAAGGATTGAGTATATATACTCATATTTTTAACACAAAACATTATGTCTCTTTGAAGAGTTATGTCTTTTTAATATGAAAAGGTGTCTCCTTTTTTAAAAAATATTATTAAGTATTAAAGTTAACTTTAATCTCCAAACAATGATTAATATCCTTTATGAATGACCACTTCATATTCAAAATGCTTGTATTATATTCTTATCTTTCGTAACATGTTTAGCATGCTGTGTTATTAATCCTTTGAAGATACCGTTGCCAATAATACTCTGCAATACCTCTGCCGTTTATTGATATATCTCTGCCGTTTATTAATAGCCTTCGACATATATGTGGTAAACATTTTAAACCTTCAAAACCTTCGTTCAAAGACGCTACTGTATTCTTCATACGTTTAATTGATAAACCGCTGCATAGCCGCTTGTGATATCTATATATATTAACGTCTTTTATATCTAAAAAAAACTTTCGAATCAATCCAAAACCGTTGTATAATAGTCTTCGATAAAAAATATATTGACCGCTGTTTTGAGTATGCTTTTTATCTGAATATCATGTTATATATTGACCGCTATATCATGTATATATATCGATAAAGAATATGATTGAACATGATAATATATATTGACCGCTATATATGTTATATCATGTTCTATATCGATAAAGAATATATATTGACCGCTGCATATCATGTTGCTGTCTGCAATAATACTCTGCATATCTGCCGCTGCATATTCATACATATCTGCCATTGATTACCTTCAATATATATCTGCCACTGCATATCTTTTGAATACAATATTGACATACAACACTTCCATTGTTCTAAACTGAGCACCCTAAGATTAGATCATTAATCACCTGGGCAAGTGGGTTTCTATCAAGTTTTAAACACTGAAGATTGGAAAGACATGCGACTATCGCACCAGGCCAATTCTCTATCTTGTTATCTAATAAAAGTAATGTCTGTCATTTCAAAACAAGATCAGTAGCTGAACAACATATATGACAGGTTTACCCTTAGTAAACAATCCATATACAACTCCATTAGTGAACAATCTCTGCTGCATTCATACAATATTGAACATATAATACTGATTCATATAATCGTATATATGCTGTTATCATTTGTATGTTGTGTAGTCATCTGGATATCTGTATGCTGTGTAATCATCTGTATGCTTTTATGCTGGATGTTCTTCTCTAGGATCTTGACATTATGCTGTAGGATCTTGACATCAATGACAATTTCCATCAGTCCCTCCATTCTTGAAATTCTTGATCTTTAGTTGTTGGCCCAATATCAAAGGAAGAGATGTGGTAATCATGGGGAGAAATCTCGCATTCATTCCTACCTTCAATGGGGGTAGCCAAATGTATAGTGCGAGAACCTGTCCCATCTCTAGTAATCTTGTGAACCTTCCTTGCTGGCCTAGATTCACTTGCTCTCCCTATCCTGTTAAGAAATGTGTCAATATCATCTATAGGGGGAATCTCTTATACCCTTCTTCTCTTCTTCATGTTGTCTCTAAACCAATTAGGGACTTTGGATAAATCCAAGCCACTCTATTTGTTCATCCTCATCACATCCCTTAAGTGCTAAAATAAGGTCATCTTCCATCCCCTAAGTGTTGGGATCAGACTACCCCATATCATCTCCTAAATCAACTACCAAGTGCACTATGGGGGAAGATGGTAATATCTTTGTGTTCTATTGTACCAAATGTGTGGATGAAGCTGCCTCTTGACCATCTTGGGGTAGGATCTTTGTACCACCATCCTGCGTTGAATCATTGTCCATGGTTTGTGTTCCTTCCTAACTAGATGACGATGAACCAAGGATAAGAGTAAGTGTGGTCGGCCTCTGTCCTTTCTCTCCAGATTCTGCACTAGTTGTCTTGCCACTTGATGCTCGAGATGTTCCTACTTCCTTATCTTTTCTCCTTATAGTCTGTCATGTAGCCTGAACACACAATCTTGAGTTGCTAGTGGTTCCTTCATCATCCCTGGAAGAAGACTCTTCACTTTGCATCCTTGCATAGGTGAAGGTGACACCCTATTTCATCAACCTAGTCATTGGCTTGTCCACCCACGCCCTCGATCTATCCATGACCACCCTCATCAGAATCCCCAAGTCTGAAAGTTCTTCCTTTAATGACCAATTGGGGGGTTCAATTGCCTTGTTCTTCTCATATTCATAATTGGGGTGGATAATGCACCCATCATCTTGGACCTGGTCAAGAATAGGGGAGACAACACACTTTCTCATGAAACACGATGTCATTCTTGACCACATCTTCCTCCTTACTGCCTCTTCATCCATGAGATTCATCCAATAATATTTTGTCTTCCTTGTGCTTGTACTTCATACCTTTGTGAATCTGAATTTTCCGGAATGGATCAAAATATTTCCTTGCCTTATATCTTCCAAGCTGATAAAATTGTATCTTTGCACTAGCTGTCCCGGCTGCCTGTAAGGATGGACAAGACTCAAGCATTTTCCCTAAAGTAATGGAGGAAGGCATTCCTTGTCTGTGTTTCTCTTTCTGTATGAAGTTAAACTCTGAGAGTTGCCTAACCACCTCCAATAGGACCATTTTATTCGTGGGATACTTGGGGAGTCTGTATGGTTCTGAGGAAAATCCTTGGACCTTGATATAGGTGAATCTAGGGAACTAGATGTACCAATTTCCATATTGCATTATCAATGCAATTGCATCCTTGGACAATCTCCTGTGTGTCTCCCCCTGCAAAGTGCGAGTGATACTCATCGTGAAGATATCATTAATCCTCCTATAGCCTGCCTTCCTATGTAGCTGCAATTCAAGATAACAATCATAGACTTTGAATTTGAATTTCCCATTTCCAATCTTGCCTCGACATATGAGGCCTGGATAGTACACAAACTTCGCTAATAAATAGATTATGTAGGAACTCATGTAGAACTGTCTTGTCCTTTTTAAGTCTCTCAACTGTGCATCCAAGTTATCACTTATTATCCCTGCCCAATTGATAATTATCTCTCCCAAGGCAATCTCTTCTATGAAGTAGAACATCCAAGAATCGAAGAAAGTGACTTGAGGTGACCCCATTACCCTGCACAGCATGAAAATCAGGTCACTGTACTCCTCCTTGAAGTCTTTGCTTGCCAACCTCTTTGGCAACCCGGAATGATGTCTTATTGGCTCATGGATCCATTTCTTGTTAATGATGTCCATACATACATCAGGTTTTGCATCAAATAGTCCTTTAGTTTCTTCCTTCGTTCCGACTTGCATTCCGGAGTGGTAGGGAATCCCGAAGGTCTCTCTTATTGCCTCCTCATTTGTAAATGCAAACACTTTGCCTTTGGCCCTGATGGTTCTAGTGTATGGATCATAGTTCTTTGCACATTCAACAATGAGCTCGTTGCACTGAATGGCTACAGAAAATCCTGCTGCCTAATAAAGTCCACAATCGACTGTATTAACTGCTATCCTTGAAGGCAAGTGATCCCTATGTTCGTACATTCTCCTTCTCAGTCCTCTCATATGAAGGTGTTCCATATTGGTATCTAAAACTTTTCCCCATCTGGATGACATCAAAGACTCAAGATAAAAGCCTTTGTACAGTCTCTTAGTCAACACTGTCCTTGCTACAAATCCTTTTGGCTTTTCCATTCCTGTGACTGCACTTTTATGTATGAATTTGAGTGACAAATTAGGTGATTTAGATGCCAAAGAACCTCGTGAAGACTCGGCAATATCAAGCTTATGAATTTGCGAACTTGGGAAATAACGGGAAATTTTCAAAGAAAATCGCCCCTGCTACTATACGCCTGCAGATTTGAATTTGTAACCTCGGATTCTAGAGCCCTCAATGGCTTTAAATGAGTCTCAAAAGAGTGCCAAAAATTCTGCCATAAATTCTAATTAGTTTTCTATCAAAGTGCAACTCAGAATTTCAAAAAAAAAAATCGATTTTCAGAGTCTTCAGAGTTATGCATGTAGCGCTCTTAACACAGCCTTTAAATATCTGAAAATGGTTGGAAATGCTTGGCAATTGGCAAGGGAAGACTCAGCAATCATCTTTGGACAACCTTGGCTTCCAAATTATTCTCTATGAATTTCTTTAAAAAATCGCCCTTGCCATGGAGTTTTCAGATTTTTAGGCCTGTAAAACCTCACTTTCAGCCCTTCAATGGTCTCTAAAATCTCAGAAAAATGCCTCCAAGAGTCTGCAATCATTAATGGATCAGATTTAGAAGCCAAAGAAAAGAATGGCAATTTTGGCTAAAATCGATTCTTATGGAGGGCAGCTTCAGATTTAAATCTGCATACACCAGTGCTTTCATGGCCTACCTCAGACTTGCATTAATGTTAGGCCTCCATTCAATGGCATCCACCCTCTTCCTTACTTAGACTCCAATTTCCCAAGGCCGGATCGTTCTTCCACTTGGCCTCTTGCTTTAGATTTTAGCCACCCTTGCCTTTGTCTTTCACCATTACATGTGATTTTGCAATGGGCTGCCAACTTTATAAAGGAGTTTGGGCCTTACATTCACCCCACACAAGCAATTTGGGATAAAAGTGTTGCTTTTTCTAGAAGTTTCCAGATTTTACTTTATTAGTTTTCCCATTAATTTTAATTAAATAATAAAATCTGCCATAATGGGAAATTCGACCCAAGCCTAGACTCCCAAAATTTGCCTAAGTCCACAACTTACATGCACTAGTAACCATATCACTTCGCACACATGCATACCTCAGTCCTAGAATAAGGACAAACATCACTTCATACTTAGAAAATTTCAATCTTGATTTGGCAGCATAAAGGGGAAATTCGACCCAGGCATGCACAACTTTAGCACTTAAGCAAAAATCAACTCATTAGCCTTGAAGAGAAATTCGGCCCTTGTCTGGACAAATCCCACACTTCGAAAATTTTCTCACATCTCATACTTGCAAAGGGGGAAATCGTGCCATGTCTGCACACTCTTTAACACTTAAAAGAAATTGTCCACTCTCGAAATTAACCTCCAGGGGAAAAACGACCTTAGCTTGGACAATCCTGACACTTAGACAAATTTACACTTTCCCCATCCAGCCCAAGGGAAAATCAACCCTAGTCTGGACAACTTCCAAACATAGAAAAAATTTAGCTTATGCACTCAATCTTGGGGGAAAATCGACCCCTGTCTCGACACTTTCCAGACTTAGAAAATTTTCAACATTCCAAGCTCGAATCAAGGGAAATTTGACCCTTGTCTAGACTCTTTGCAGACTTAGAAAATTTTCAAGCTCACCTTGGGGGGAAAATCGACCCTAGTCTAGATTTTTCAAACACTTAGAAAATTTTCCAGCAAAATTCGTCCAAACTGGTGGAAATTCATAGTATACTTGGATTTTAACCTCAACACAGAATTTTTTCAGGAAAAAGCCAATTAATGAAGGGTAGATCATGTAGAGTCCGGATTTCAATCAAAATATGAAGGGAATGTTAGCAATTTAAGATTGTCATTAGTGTAAATTCATAAACACCATGCACCGATAAAACGTCACCGGTCACTCACGTTACTTAGAAGACACCGATAGACAAGAAACCGAGTGTATGCACCCGGTAGTTAAAGAAAAGGCAATACACCGGTAGACCGATCTACGTATATAGTACCGGTCTCAAAGTACATACAAAGTTGAACCGAAAATAAAGGTTACACCGGCCTAAACTGCCTAAAGATCCACACCGAATTTTGCGGAACAATTTGAGTTAAAAACCGGATTATACGGGACATCCACCGCTCTAAAGTGAAGTTAGCTTTTTAACTGAAGATAGATATATTTCTACAGATGTTTTACAAGGTAAACTCCAAATCATAATGCATAGTTTTTTGCTACTTGCATGTTTTATAGCTGAGTTTACAATCTGGCAGTTCTATGACTTAAGGGTTTCATTACGGCAAACTTGTTAGCATCAAATGATGGTAACCGGTAAAACTCTCTACCAGTCCAAGTATTGTCATTGATTGGCAAAAGAGATAGAGATTTGTCATCTCTATACAGGCTGAAGCTCTAAGAAAATCTACATCAAGAGAAGCTGGTTTGGCAAGAAAAGAACAACTGTAATCCATTGTAACCGGTCACTACACTAAGCATTAGTAACCGGGAAATGCACTCAATTAGGAAAGAGAGTATTCCAGTATCAATCAAGGACCGAATTGCAACCGGTATAGACAATCGCCAACTAGTGTCTATAACACAACTGGGACAGTGCAACCGGTAATCCGCACAAAAGGATGCACACCGAGGACGTGCAACCGGTAAGCCAAGAAAGAGACAGCAGCAGGGCAAAGACTCTTATTTGTCCATAACATGAAGAACTCAACCGATATTTCATGGGACTCTGGTATAAACCGAGGAAGTCATAGTCAACTGTCTATTCCAACCAACTCCTTCACCATGATTTATTGCAGTAAATCCGGGTGATCTTGAGTCATCTTGGTGATCGGTTTGAGGTGCAGGTAAAGGATTTGAAGCCGGAATCAATGGTTTCTTGAGGCGCGACTAAAGGATTTAAAGCCGGATTCAGTGACTTTAAATCAAAGTGTTATCTCCTATGAAGGAAGGTTGCCTGACACACAACTGCTATCTTCTTCATGAAGCGGATAAAACTAGAGCATGCATCGGATGTTTGCTCAGTGAACCAATACTCAACTGAGTGATGTATTCGTAAGAACTTAGGATTAGGTCATGCATTTGAGGAGCAGTTAGGGCAACAAATCAGTATATAATCTTATGCCTGTTGTGAAGAAAAGTTGCCTTCATTCTGCCAAAGAAAAAAAGAGTGAACCTATATGCTACAGAAGCAGGGGTAAAAGAAAGTAAAGAAAGACAGATAATAGATTGTGCAAAACAGCACAACAGTAGATGAGAATACACCTGCGGTGACCGGTGTTGATTCTCAGTTGAGCGCAAAGAGAGATCTTATCAGGCTAAGCAAAGTCATCTGTAAAGATCACACTTCTATTGTTTTCTAGCAAACTTCAATAGGCAAATCCCAGTATTTGGGTGGACTCTAACAGGTCCCTTGTATCGAAATCCTTTAACCGGGTGACATCTCTCAAGGTGTTTTAGAAGTCCTTTAACTAGGCAGGTCCTAACAGACCTTATTGTAACAAATCCCTTGACCAGGTCGCATCTAGCAAGTGCGTTTTTATCCTTTAAACGGGAAAGCTCTTAACAGGGTGTACTCTAGGAGAGTACAAAATTTGTGAGGTCTCCTCACACCGTAGTTTTTACCCTAACAAGGTTTCCACATGATAAATCTGGTATCATTTTGTGATTGTTTACTTACTGTTATTATTTGCTTAAATCTATTTGTCTTTTGTGTTGTAAGTTTACTTCACCGGATTCAGCGAAAAAGTAAGAAGAGTTTTTACAAGTGTTGATTCACCCTCCCCTCTCAGCACCAGTTGGGACTATCAATTGGTATCAGAGCCCGGTCTTGTTTTATTTGCTGCTTAACCGCACAAGGAAAAAGTCAAGATGAAGAGGAAGTAATCAACAAAATACTGAGAACTCTCAGACCTCAGTATGCTATCAAGATCTCTGTCATTCAAGAGCTTAGATCGGTGACTAAAGATCAAGTCACTCTAGACTCCCTTATCGATAAGCTAGATGCCTTTGAATTAAGTAACTTTGATAACAGCTTATCTATTCAAGAAGCAGCTTTCAAGTCCTCTGCCAATATCTCTTCCACTAAAAAGGGAAGAGAAACTGGTAACTGCTCAACCGGAAAGATTGGCAACCTTGTTGAGAATCTACTCTCAGAAGAGATGGAGCAAGAAGAGTTTGAAGCACTCATTGCAAGAAGATTCCCCAGAGGGAAAGGAAAGTACAAGGGAAAGCTCCCTTTGAAATGCTTCTCTTGTAATAAAATAGGTCATATTGCTGCAAGATGTCCTAATAATGAACATAACGATAAAAGAGACTGGTTCAAAAATAAAGCAAAAAAGGAGTGTTATCTTGTAGGAGTCACAGATAACGAATCTGAAGACTAGGAGGATCCAGAAATTGCATTTGTTGCAATAAAGGAGGAAAGCCCAGTAATAGAAGAAGTCGCACTCATATCAAAATCTCATCAGTATGATGACTGGATTATCGACAGTGGATGCACTCACCACATGACCGGTGATAAGAGCAAGTTTATCAACCTCGAGCTCAGTGACAACGGATCAGTTACCTTTGGGAACAATGCTCCCTGTGGCATCAAAGGTAAAGGTTCTATCGCTCTCTGCAACAAAGTCGTCTGTGAAGATGTGTACTAGGTTGAAGGACTCAAGTACAACTTGATGAGCATTGCACAACTGAACAACAAAGGATTCTTGCTGGAATTCGGACAAGGTTCCTGTATAGTAAAGAATCAATCTGAAACTCATGTCGCAACCGATAGACAGAGCAAAGGCAACCTTTTCTATCTTGACTCAATGGAAGGAGCCTGTCTCATAGCCTCGGTCAAAGGAGAATCTAGCAAAATCTGTCTTATGAAAAAAGAGGACAACAACTGGTTATGGCATAGGAGGCTCTGCCACATAAACTTTGACAATATTGTCAAAGTAAGCAAAAAGAAAATGGTAAGAGGACTTCCTGAAATTACAAAGCCCATCAAGGGCATTTGTAAAGATTGTTAGTTGAGAAAGCTGACCGGAACATCCTTCAGCAATAAGTCCTTCTCTGCTGAAAAAGTTCTAGATCTAGTGCACACTGACCTGTGTGGACCAATGAGAACAAAGAGCTACCATGGAGACCGATACTTTATGCTTTGTGTGGACGACTTCTCAAGAATGATGTGGACACTCTTTCTTAAGGAGAAATCAAAAGCTTTCCACATGTTCAAATCTACAAAGCTAGAGTGGAAAAAGAAATCGGTAAAAACTTAAAGTGTCTGAGATCAGACAGAGGAGGTGAATTTACCTCTCAAGAGTTCACTCACTACTGTGAAGAACATGGAATAAAAAGATAGCTATCTGCACCAAGGACTCCTCAGCAAAATGGAGTAGCAGAAAGAAGAAACAAAACGTTGATTGATTGTGCTAGAACATTGCTGATTAAAAAAGATCTACCTCATCACTTATGGAGGAAAGTTGTCAGTACTGCAGTCTACACACTCAACCGAGTTCAAGTCAAAAAGGGAACTGGTAAGACTCCTTATGAACTTTGGTTCAAACATACTCCCAATGTAGGATACTTCAAAATCTTTGGAAGTAAGTGTTATGTCAAAAGAGATGTACTCTGGAAAGTTTGATCCCAAGAGTGATGAGGGAACATTCTTGGGTTACTCTACCAAAAGTAAGGCCTAACGGTGTCTAAACATAAGAGCAGGGAAGATAGTTGAAAGCATCAATGTAAAAGTTGATGAATCTTCAGAACTAGGAATGAAGACCGATCATGATGATCTCAACAGCCTTCAAGGCCTAAACGAAGGGAATGCCTTTGAATTCAACCAAGATATGAATGAAGATGATAGAAAAATACACATGGACAGACATCTGGAGCAAGAAAATGTATTTGAACCCAACAGGTTGATACAAGAAGGCGAACAAGTTGATGTCCAGAACCATAATGAAGACAATGCTCAACCAGAAGAACCAGACAGGGAACAGAGACCTGTCCTTCCAAGGTATGTCACATATCATTCTACTGACAATATAATTGGTGACAAACATGGGAACGTCCTGACCAAGAAGAAAGCCAAAGAGAACATCCATCTGCTTTCATGTATTGAGCCCAAATCCACCAGAGAAGCCCTGGAAGATGAGTACTGGGTCAAGGCCATGGATGAAGAAATCGAACAAATAGAAAAGAATGACACATGGGAACTTGTGCCTAGACCTCAAGACAAAAATGTCATTAGGACAAAATGGGTCTACAGGAACAAACTGAATGAGGACAGCAAAGTCATCAGGAATAAAGCAAGATTGGTTTGCAAAGGATATGCTCAAGAAGCTGGACTAGACTATGGAGAAACTTTTGCACCATTGGCTAGATTGGAAGGGGTAAGAATTCTTCTTGCCTATGCAGCTCACAAAAGGTTTAAAGTCTATTAGATGGATGTGAAGTCTGCATTCCTCAATGGGATATTGGAAGGGGAAGTCTACATTGAGCAACCGGAAGGGTTTATATCTGCTCAAAAGACTGATATGTCTGCAAACTAAAAAAGGCTCTCTATGGGCTTAAGCAAGCTCCAAGGGTTTGGTATGAAAGGTTGCATTCATACCTTCTGACCATTGGATTTGTTGCCCAAAAATTCCTTGTCTTTCATTTTCGGCCACAGCCCTGTTTTACCAAGTGAAACGCTCAAAGTGTCGAAAACGCAGTGTGTTTTCGACCTCTCGGATCTGAAAGTTTGGTGTGTTTTCGGCCTTTTCTCGAAAACTCTGTGTTTTCGACACCCTCTGTGTTTTGACCCTAAGCGCGCAACTCTGACAAGCGGGTCCCAGTTCCTCATAGTCGTGCAAGTGCAGTATAAATCTTGCGGTTGTCGCATGTTCGCAAAGAATATTCCTTGCCCTTGCGATCATGCGACAACGGTCGAATTGGGTTCATTTGGTCCGCGTTTCGAGCAAGGTGGCTTATTTTCTTTAAGCGCGCAACTCCGACCTGTGGGCCTGGTGGCGGGCTTTCCTCAAATCTTGTGGTTGTCGCATGATCGCAAGGAATATTCCTTGCCCTTGTGATCATGCGATAGGATGACACCTATCGGTGGGCCCATTCTCCGTTTGCAAAGGTTAACGATAGCCGTCGATCTTCCTTCCGACGAAGCAAGCCTTAACCACGACTAACCGCCTGTGGTTACGGTGGTTTCATGGCCGGCGGCGTTGAAGGCAGGGGTCACAGGTTACCGTTGTCGCATGATCGCATAGGCCTTCCTGGCCGTATGTGATCATGCGACAAGCGGTAGGCAGTCTGCAAGATGGCGGTTTGCGGTCAGCGGCTAACGTTTTACGGTTAGTCGCATGATCGCATGGGCTCTCCCCAGCCCATGCAACCATGCGGCAAACCGTTAACGGTTTTGATGGCCGTGGTTCGCGGTTCGACAGTTGGTGAGGCCCGAGGTGTCTGCAGTGGCGCAAGTGCGAGGAGATCCGACGATGGTCGTATGCTCGCATGGCATCTTCCGATCCCATGCAATCATGCGACGACCATTAGATGGGATCTTGCGGTTGTTGTGGGTCCGTGCTAGGGTGCTGAGGTAGTTGCTCATGTGGCGGTCGGGCCAAATGGGGGAGTGACGCGTGGCGGTTCTGGGCTCAGGTTGGGCAAGTTTTGCGCGGTTGCGCAGTTGGAGGTAGGCCCGGTTCTATGTGCTGTCGGCAGAGGTTGTTGTGGCCCCGTAGACGCGAGATCCGACGGTTGTCGCGTGCTCACATGGGATCTTCCGATCCCATGCGATCATGCGACCGCCGTCGGATTCTTTGCTGCTTCCGGTTGAGGGTTTCGGCTCCGGTTGGGCCACGTGGCAAGTTCGGCGGCGGATCTTGTGGGGCCGGACTTTATTGGTGGCAAGGCAGTTTTCAAAGGGACGTCGCATGATCGCATGAAGGCCTTTCGGCTCATGCGATCATGCGACCAGGTTCATTTCAAAAGCGGTGTAGCCTGTTTTTTATGGGCATTCTTTTAAGGATAATGTGCGAAGCGGCAGGGTAACTAAAAAATTGAATTTTCGAAGGCGGTTGCAGTTAAGGAATTTGCAGAGATTTTCAGGGGGCGCCGTTTTGGGTCCTTTCACGATCTGATCGGATTTTACACATTCATGACACAGTGGGCTTGCAGGGGGGTAGATGGATCAAAGTTGTTGATCTGCAGGCATGGGCACGCAAAGAAAAGATATCTGATTGGTTATGATTTTGCAGAGAGGCATTTATGATCAGAGGTGACCGATTTTAGGGCCAGATTATTATATTGCAAGTTTATGTAGCCCTAAAAGTTTTTGTTTTCCTGCCGGCGTGCAGGGTTGTATATATTGTTATTTGGAGCCAGTAGTGCTCAGAATGAACATTTTGTAAAAAAGAGAAGCTCTTTTCTTAAAAAACCATCTGTAGCATTTCTTCCTGCTCTCTGGTTTTCCCACATTTTGTAGGTTCTCATTGATAATGCAGATTTTGCAAAGTATTATGCGACATGTTTTTCCTGTCCTTATGCTTTCCTGTTGGCTTATCTCTTATTGGATTGAGTTTATGAATGCTTTCAGTGGTATCTTAGGTTCCCTGATTCCTCTTACTTTCTGTAGCTGTGTGTTATTGTGTTTGATCTGATTTAGATGTTTTGTGGGTCTATTTCAGCCCCTAACAGTCTTGTCTCAATCCTGCACCGAGCTATAGGAGTGAATGTCTGTTTGCAGGTCATGGATTGATGTCTAATCCTGAGAGCTTTGTTGTTGTCAAAGAATCTTTCTCTTTCCCTGAACAACCTCTTTTGTTTGCAGACCCCTCCATGAAACACTTATGCAAACCTATTCAATAAGTTGTAATCTCCTAGACCTATTTCTGTCACTGGTTCATCCCTCTATACTGAGATCCAAACCCTAGTTCGGTGCATCACCTGGTAGGATAGATTTGTTTTCTGTCATTTCCCTTCCATGCATTCCTTCTATCCCTTTCCCTCAAAAATTTACTTTCCTATTAAGAGCAAATCAGGGTGATTATCCAAGAGGAACCAGCCTAGAATCTGGAGGTCTCATCTCGGTTAGCAAAAGGTCCCACAACCTTGAGATGATTCCCTTGTTATACTGAGTTATCAAGACTACGAGAGCTTGAACTAAGGGTGCAAATTCAATGTATAACATTTCTGGCACGCCCGGTGGGACAGCAAAGAAGTTCATTTGTTGAAATTGTGTCATCTCTGATATACAGATTGCATAATACAGACCTTTAGAGGTTGTTCTATCAAGTATATCTGGCGACTCCACTGGTTTCAAAGATTCAGGCCAACCTTGTTTAAGGTTTATGAGAAAGATTGAGACTAGAAGCTCAAAGCCTACTGAATTTTTAGAGTTACCCTTGAAAAGAAGCTACAAAGGCAGGTCAATCAGAGAGAATCTCCTGCAAGAAGAGTCCAATCTACACCTCCTGATACTTCAGAGAGGAGACCTTTCCTCTTTCATTTTAGAAGAAGAGGCAGATCTCTGACCAGAGATCTAGAAGAGGAAGGAAATTCAAGTCTAGCAAATACAGCTCATACAGTTGTTAATCTTCAGGTTACACCTCCTACAATGGCTAGAAATTTCGCCTTTGCACCTTTCAATCAGGGGAGCACCTTAAATTTTGCAGTGCACCATGATGTGCCCTTGGTGGCATTAAAGAGTATACCTGATTTCACAGGGGAGGGACAGACGACAGCCTTTGAGCACATAAGAGATGTGACCACCATCTGCAGCATACACAACATTACCCAAGAAGATGTGGCCACCAAATTATTAGCAGCATCTCTGAAAGGTAAGGCTCTAGAATGGTTTAGAACTTTAATTGTTGGTTCTATTACTTCATGGGATGAATTAGGGGATGCATTAAGCAAACATTTTGAGGATAAATTAGATAATTTGTCTTTGGTTGAGCAATTAACAACTATAAAGAGAGACCCTCAAGAGCAAATGACAGACTATAATAGTAGATTCCTTAAAACATGGAATAGAATCCCAATCTCTGTAAGGCCATCAGCTGACCATGCCTTCCTGTACTACTTGCAAAGTCTAAATAGCCAAATTTCTGTCATGATCCAGTCTATGGGTGGTACCACTTTACCCCAAGCCTTTGACACTGCTGTCAAGGCTGAAAATTGTTTGATCCAAGCAGGCATGATATAGAGAAGACCTCCTATGCCTATCTTCCCTACTCTTCAGCCCATTGCGCCTGCACAAGTACCCCCATTTACCCCTATTCCCACAATAACAGCACCTCAAGCTAGTACCAGTGGTCAAGAACATGCTGCAGCAAATTTCTCCCAAGAGTTGCAAGAGGTGAAGAGTAGTCAACAAACTAGTATGCAAGAAATGACAAACTTGCTGCAGACTCTAACCAAAGAGGTCACAAACTTGAAGAAACAAAACCAAGGCATCAGGCCACCCTTCCAATCACAAGGCCAAAGTCCTAATCAGCAATACCAAAGTCAAGGACAGCCTTATCAACAAAATAGGCCACTATATCAAGGAGGCTATCAAGGGCAAAAACAAAGCTTTAACCAAAGGCCATTCCAACCGTATAACCTTGCACCTCTTAATTCTGTAAATCCAGTCAGGGATGTGGTTCCTAGTCAAAACAATATGGCCATGGATAATGAATGGTGTTTCCCTTGCAATCAGCCCCACAATCAAGCTACGTGTTCTAATGGATGGATGAACCAAGCACTAATGGTTCAAAATGCTTCACAAGCTCAAACAGAGGCTCCTTCTAGTGGGACAGCCCCTCAGCAAGAAACAAAAGAGAATGAGACTGCTCTTTTCAATTGGGAGCAACCGGATTTCAATGGAGTCAACGATGAAGCTACTTTTGTTGCCTACACAAGAGCAAAGAGAAGAGCCCAAGACATGGAGAGAGCAGATTCTGGTACTAGGGCCACTACATCTGAAGAGCCACTGCAGCAAGCTGCCCCTATCACATCCAAGGAGGCCCCTGTCGTCACAAGCAAAGAAGGCCAAGTTCCGAGAGAGGCAGAACCCATCATGACAAAAGCACAACAAAGAGTACACACTATGGCACCTTATAACATTGTAGACAACATGAAGAAGGTGAATGTCACCATGTCTATGTGGGACTCTTTGTCTATTCCAGGACAACCTGAAATTTTGGAGAAGGCCATGAGAGAGACAACAAATCTTCAACCTACAAAAGAAATTGTAAAACCAGTGTTGGTCAACACTGATCAAGAAAGGGGGACTCCAACTAGCAACTCCAAGGCCAATACCATGCAAGGTAGGAATTTAAAGCCACCTCCTTTTTACGTATCTTTAATTATTGAGAAATCTTTAGTGCATAATTGTATGGTAGATAGTGGAGCTACTAGCACTGTAATGCCCAAGAAAGTGGCTGATCAATTAGGACTTAAATATGAGCCCTTCCAAAAGAAGGTTACACAACTTGATGGATCCTCAGTCAGTACTATAGGTGTGGCCAAGGATACCAGTTTAATTCTCCATGCTAGTCCTAATTTTTCCATTCTCCTTGATATATATATCATAGATCTTCCTGCATTGTTTGCCATATGTCTCTCAAGAGAATTCACAGCCAAGATAGGAGGTTATCTTTCTTCTGACTGGTCTCACATGCTCTTTCATACAAGGTATGGTACCAAGGTCACCATTAAATTAGAAGCCGTAGCAATACATCATATAGAGCCATATGTGTCCAATTCCATCAATACTAATTGTCCTATATTTGATGACAATGATTTCCCAACCATCAGTGAAGCAAACACCAAAATAGAGAGTATCCCCGATATTCTCCTAGATGAAAGAACCTCGGAGATCCAAGAGAATCTTGTTTGGGATTTTGGTTTGGGGAGTTATCTGATCCAAGAAAGTGGAGCCATAGAACCAAGCCTTCTCAAAGAATACACTGGTTCGGATGATCAGGATAGTCAGGTCTGGGAACTTTTCTTTGATGAAGCTAGAAGTAGACACGGTTCTAGTGGAGGTGCTATGCTGGTATCCCCAAAAGGAGAAAGGTATTACACTGCCTTTAGATTCGGTTTTTCCTGCACCAGCAACACTGCAGAGTATGAAAGTCTGGTAAATGGACTAGAATGGGCAAGAAAAAGAGGGCTTAAAGTGTTAAAGGTATATGGTGACAGTGAACTTGTTGTCAGCCAAGTAAGAGGGATGAGTGCAACTAAAAATAATGTCATGAAAGCATACAAACATAGAGTTTGGGATGCAATTGAAGATTTCCATACTTTCAATATCGTTGCTATCCCTAGAAAATTAAATCAAAATGCTAATAGGTTAGCTGCTATTGGATCTTAGTTTGACATTCCCAATAGCATTTCAAAAGAGGCAGATCAGCAGCACAACAAGATTATTATCAGACCTTCAATTCTAGATAATAATATTAATTGGCAAGTGTTTGACAATGATGAACAAATTCTGCAGTTCTTGTTTGAAGAGGATGTCTTTTCAAGGCACAATCAAAAGAGGTTATCACAGAACTATGGTGATCAAGTGATACAACTTAAATCTAATAAGATGCCTAAAGGTCTGGTCACCTTAGAGACTATCTTCAACAAGGATGATGAAGTCAAGAAAAATAAAGCTGGCCTGGTAGTCCAACAGGAACATTGTGCTGAATTAGAGTTGGAACCAGGTAAGAGCCTGCAATTTGGAAAAGTAAACACTAATTCAGAAAAGCAAGCTTACACTAAACTATTCAGAGAATTAAGTGATGTTTTTGCATGGGGATATGAAGACCTCAAGTGTTTTGATCCTACCCTCGCTCAGCACACTATTGAATTGGAGCTTAATGCTAAACCAGTAAGGCAAAAGCAAAGGCCTATTAATCCCAAGCTTGAACCACTTATGCATAAGGAGGTACTCAAACTAATAGAAAGTGGCATCATCTATCCCGTCAAACATACTAGTTGGGTTTCCAACCTTGTTCCTATCAGGAAAAAGAATGGAGAGCTGAGGTTATGTGTTGATTTCAGAGATTTGAACAGAGCCTCATTAAAAGACCGCCATCCACTACCCTCTATGGAACAAATTCTGCAATGTGTCTCTGGATCCGAGAGATTCTCATTGTTAGATGGCTATTCAGGATACAATCAAATCTTAGTGAAAGAGGAGGATCAATATAAGACTGCATTTACAACCAAGTGGGGAACCATGGCATATCAGAAGATGCCCTTTGGTTTGTCGAATGCAGGTGCCACATTTCAAAAGGCAATGGATATGGCCTTTAAGGGCCTCATGTACAGGTTTGTGCTGGTCTACCTGGATGACATAACCGTCTACTCAAAGCATGCGGTAGACCACATCAGACATTTGAGGCAGATTTTTGAAAGATGCAGAGAGTTTGGGATATCCCTTAATCCCAAGAAATGTGTGTTTGCGGTTCATAACGGAAAACTATTGGGATATGTAGTATCTAAAGAAGGAATTACAGTGGATCCTGAGAGAATTGCAGCCATCTTAGAACTACCATTACCGCATCACAAGAAAAGTCTCCAATCTTTCATAGGAAAGATCAACTTTGTTAGGAGATTCTTGCCTAACATTGCAAAGTTACTCAAGCCTTTGACAGCCATGTTGAAGAAGAGTTCAGCCTTCAGTTGGACCAAGGAAGGGAAAGTTAACTTCCAAGCTATTAAAGAAGCCTTAATAGAAGCTCCTGCTCTCCTAAACCCAAATTTCAGTAAAGATTTTATCCTTTATGCTTATGGAGGTCATGATGCTATATCTGCAATGTTGACTCAAGAAAATGCTGAAGGATTGGAGCAGCCTATTGCTTTCTTTAGCAAAGGTTTAGAAGAGTATGAGCAAAGATACTCTTTTGTAAAAAAGCATGTTCTTGCTGTGGTAAAGAGCCTCAAAAAATTCAGACATTTGTTGACCCATAACAAGGTGCATTTGATGGTTACTCATCCAAGTGTCAAGGAATTTTTGCTTTCTAAAGACCTAAATGAAAAAAGAGCTGGTTGGATCACCAAGGTGATGGAATATGACATAGATGTTCAGATTACCAAGCTGGTTAGAGGAAGAGGTCTTTGCGAGCATCTGGCAGAAAATGGAAGTTCAAAGAAATTGGAATACATAGATGCATCTCTGGTGGTGCATTCTACAGGAGAACAAGCCAAGGCAACTAGCTGGTTGCCTAATATGATCACATATTTGAAGACAGGACAATATCCTGCTGGCCTAGATTCAGCAAAAAAGAGGTATTACATGTTACAGTCTGTTCCTTTTGTGCTGATAGATGAAATTCTTTTCAAAAAGGATCACAACGGTGTCCTTCTAAGATGCATAGATTCAGAAAGGGTTGCAGATGTCTTATTTGAGTTTCATGATGGAGCTTTTGGTGGCCATTTTTCTCCTAGGACTACAGCTTTTAAGATCGTGAGGGCTGGATACTATTGGCCATCTATCTTCAAAGACAATCATGATTATGTTAGAAGATGCATCAAATGTGCTATTTTTGCAGGGAAAGAAAGATTTGCAGCTCTGCCCCTACAGCCAGTCAGAACAGAGCAGCCCTTCATGAGGTGGGGTATAGATTTCATTGGCATGATTAACCCTCCATCTAGTGCAGGACACAAGTGGATAATTACTGCAACCGATTATTTCACTAGGTGGACAAAGGCAGTTGCTTTAAAAGAAGCTAATGAGAGTGTTGTTTTAAGTTTTTATGATGACATCATTCATAGATTTGGCATTCCAGATTCTATAGTTTCAGACAATGCATTAGCATTTACAGGCCTCAAAGTCTCAAAGTGGACAGTCAAGAAGGGCATTTGTCTGAATACAAGTTCCAATTACTATCCTCAAGGGAATGGTTTGGCAGAATTAACAAATAAGAATCTGGTTAGAATAATCAAGAAGACCCTGCAAGACAGTTAGAGGGATTGGCATACTAAATTGAAATCTGCCTTGTAGTTAGATAGAATTACCCCAAAGAAAATCATTGGTAATTCCCCATACATGTTGGTGTACGGTAGAGAGGCTAGGTTATCTATTTCAACTGAATTACTAGCCTTGGACTTGGCCACTCAGTATGCCTTGTTTGAGGAAGGTGATCCTATGCAAACCAGATATGCCCAGTTGAGGGAGCTAGAGGAGATCAGAGATAAATCAATGCAAGATATGGCATTCCATCAGAATCAAACAAAAAGAAGCTTTGATAAAAGAGCCAGGGTCAGAAACTTCAAGGTTGGAGATGTAGTTCTCAAATGGGATGAGTTCAGGTCAAAACCTGGCAAGCACACAAAGTTTGATTCCTTTTGGGGTGGGCCATTTGTTATAACAGAGTGCAAAGGATCCAACGCTTTTCAGCTTTCAACCCTCGAAGGAGATGCCCTGCCAATCTCAGTGAATGGTTTCCACTTGAAGCCTTGCTTTGAAGTTAATCCTTCTCTGTAGGTCCTTGTAAATCCTTGTAAATATTTTTCCTGCTTTCTCCCAGCTTGCTAGTTTAGTTTTTCCCTGTTTTCCAAGAAGTGCGCGTACACGGGTTTGTCTTCCCGGTTCAGTTTTTGGTCTCTGAAGTTTTCGCACAAGCAGTGACCCCGTACCCAATGGATTGAGTCAAGGCTACTGGTCTATGTCTAGCAGGCTGACATCCCGCAGAGGTCGCCAAAATGTTGCCCAAAAATTATTTGTCTTTCATTTTCGGCCACAGCCCTGTTTTACCAAGTGAAACGCTCAAAGTGTCGAAAACGCAGTGTGTTTTCGACCTCTCGGCTCTGAAAGTTTGGTGTGTTTTCGGCCTTTTCTCGAAAACTCTCTGTGTTTTCAACACCCTCTGTGTTTTGACCCTAAGCGCGCAACTCTGACAGGCGGGTCCCAGTTCCTCATAGCCGTGCAAGTGCAGTATAAATCTTGCGGTTGTCGCATGTTCGCAAGGAATATTCCTTGCCCTTGCGATCATGCGACAACGGTCGGATTAGGTTCTCATTTGGTCCGCGTTTCGAGCAAGGTGGCTTATTTTCTTTAAGCGCGCAACTCCGACCTGTGGGCCCGGTGGCGCGCTTTCCTCAAATCTTGTGGTTGTCGCATGATTGCAAGGAATATTCCTTGCCCTTGCGATCATGCGACAGGATGACACCTATCGGTGGGCCCATTCTCCGTTTGCAAAGGTTAACGACAGTCGTCGATCTTCCTTCCAACGCAGCAAGCCTTAACCACAACTAACCGCCTATTGTTACGGTGGTTTCATGGCCGGCGGCATTGAAGGCAGGGGTCACAGGTTACCGTTGTCACATGATCGCATAGGCCTTCCTGGCCGTATGCGATCACGCGACAAGCGGTAGGCGGTCTGCAGGATGGCGGTTTGCAATCAACGGCTAACGTTTTACAGTTAGTCGCATGATCGCATGGGCTCTGCTGAGCCCATGCGACCATGCGGTAAACCATTAGCGGTTTCGATGGCGGTGGTTCGTGGTTCGACAGTTGGTGAGGCCCGAGGTCTCTGCAGTGGCGCAAGTGCCAGGAGATCCAACGATGGTCGTATGCTCGCATGGGATCTTCCGATCCCATGCGATCATGCAACGACCGTTAGATGGGATCTTGCGGTTGTTGTGGGTCCGTGCTGGGGTGCTGAGGTAGTTGCTCATGTGGCGGCCGGGCCAAATGGGGGAGTGACGCGTGGCAGTTCTGGGCTCAGGTTGGGCAAGTTTTGCGCGGTTGTGCAGTTGGAGCTAGGCCCGGTTTTATGTGCTATTGGCAGAGGTTGTTGTGGCCCCGTAGACGCGAGATCCGACGGCTGTCGCGTGCTCGCATGGGATCTTCCGATCCCATGAGATCATGCAACCGCCATTGGATTCTTTGGTGCTTCCGGTTGAGGGTTTCGGCTCCGGTTGGGCCACGTGGCAAGTTTGGCGGCGGATCTTGTGGGGCCGGACTTTGTTGGCGGCAAGGCAGTTTTCAAAGGGACGTCGCATGATCGCATGAAGGCCTTTCGGCTCATGCGATCATGCGACCAGGTTCATTTCAAAAGTGGTGTAGCCTGTTTTTTATGGGCATTCTTTTGAGGATAATGTGCGAAGCAACAGGGTAGCTAAAAAATTGAATTTTTGAAGGCGGTTGCAGTTAAGGAATTTGCAGAGATTTTCAGGGGGCGCCGTTTTGGGTCCTTTCACGATCTGATCAGATTTTACGCATTCATGACACAGTGGGCTTGCAGGGGGGTAGATGGATCAAAGTTGTTGATCTGCAGGCATGGGCACGCAAAGAAAAGATATCTGATCGGCTATGATTTTGCAGAGAGGCATTTATGATCAGAGATGACCGATTTTAGGGCCAGATTATTATATTGTAGGTTTATGTAGCCCTAAAAGTTTTTGTTTTCCTGCCGGCGTGCAGGGTTGTATATATTGTTTTTTGGAGCCAGTAGTGCTCAGAATGAACATTTTGTAAAAAAGAGAAGCTATTTTCTTAAAAAACCATCTGTAGCATTTCTTCCTGCTCTCTGGTTTTCCCACATTTTGTAGGTTCTCATTGATAATGCAGATTTTGCAAAGTATTCTGTGACATGTTTTTCTTGTCCTTATGCTTTCCTGTTGGTTTATCTCTTATTGGATTGAGTTTATGAATGCTTTCAGTGGTATCTTAGGTTCCCTGATTCCTCTTACTTTCTGTAGCTGTGTGTTATTGTGTTTGATCTGATTTAGATGTTTTGTGGGTATATTTCAGCCCCTAATAGTCTTGTCTCAATCCTGCACCGAGCTATAGGAGTGAATGTCTGTTTGCAGGTCATGGATTGATGTCTAATCCTGAGAGCTTTGTTGTTGTCAAAGAATCTTTCTCTTTCCCTAAACAACCTCTTTTGTTTGCAGACCCCTCCATGAAACACTTATGCAAGCCTATTCAATAAGTTGTAATCTCCTAGACCTATTTCTGTCACTGGCTTCATCCCTCTATACTGAGATCCAAACCCTAGTTCGGTGCATCACCTGGTAGGATAGATTTGCTTTCTGTCATTTCCCTTCCATGCATTCCTTCTATCCCTTTCCCTCAAAAATTTACTTTCCTGTTAAGAGCAAATCAGGGTGATTATCCAAGAGGAACCAGCCTAGAATCTGGAGGTCTCATCTTGGTTAGCAAAAGGTCCCACAACCTTGAGATGATTCCCTTGTTATACTGAGTTATCAAGACTATGAGAGCTTGAACTAAGGGTGCAAATTCAGTGTATAACAGGATTCACAAAAACCAGTGACAACAGCAATATGTATCTGAAAACTGGAAAAAACGGAAATCTAATTGCTGAAATCTTTGTTGATGATATCATCTTTAGAGGGGATGATAGGATAAGCAAAGCCTTTGCTGAAGAAATGAAGAAAGAATTTGAGATGTCTATGATTGGGCCCATAAAATTATTTATTGGACTACAGGTCCATCAGCTGGAAGAAGGTATGTTCATCTCTCAATCCAAGTACATAAAAGAAATTCTTAAGACTTTTGGACTAGAAGAATCCAAACCAGTTGGAACACTAATGATAACTAACCTCAAGTTATCAAAAGAGGATGATGCCAAAGACATAAATGAAACAATGTATCGGTCCATGATAGGAAAATTGCAGTATGTTGTTCACAGCAGACCGGACATTGCTAATGTAGTTGGCATAGTGGCAAAATTCTCAGCTAATCCCAAAGAAACACATCTGGTCGCAGTAAAGAGAATCTTCAGATATCTAAAAGGAACCGAGGAATATGGCTTGTGGTTTCCTCACCAGGGAGGATTCCATATAAAAGTCTACACTGATGCAGACTGGGCTGGCAACATTGATGACAGAAAGAGCACAAACGGTGGTGCCTTCTTTCTAGGTGGGAGGATTGTATCATGGACAAGTAAGAAGTAGAACTGGATATCACAGTCCACTACTGAAGCTGAATATGTTGTTGCTACAATGAACTACACACAAGTGATTTGGATCAAACAACTATTTGAAAGTATTCAAGAACAGGTACCTGAACCGATCGCAATTCACTGTGACAGTACCAGTGCCATCAACATATCCAAAAATCCTGTTATGCACTCCAAGACCAAGCACATTGCCATCAAGTATCACTACTTGAGGGAACTAGTACAGGATAAAGAAGATTGGAGTATGTTCCCACTAGAGAACAGATTGCTGATATATTTACAAAGCCATTACCAAAGAGTACTTTTGAGTATTTCAGAGGTAGACTAGGGTTTGTACCCCTCTCAGATTCATCAGTAATCCTCAACTGAGAATCATCAGTTCATTATGACTCAACAGAAGGTTACACCTATAACCTCATCTCCCATGAACTGTTGAAAAGGACTGCTACTCGCAAGGGGAGCAGAGTAGAGAATGCAAATCTTCCTGATTAGCCTTTTGGCATTATTGTCAAAAAGGGGGAGAAATTGTGGCATTTGGCTATCGGCAATCAAACTTATTGATAAGCCAGGGAAGTAATGCAAGACTCCAAATACCCTTCAAAGTTTTGCCATCAATGCCAAAGGGGCAGATTGTTAGCATCAAATGATGGTAGCCGGTAAAACTCTCTATCAGTCCAAGTATTGTCATTGATTGGCAAAAGAGATAGAGATTTGTCATCTCTATACAGGCTGAAGCTCTAAGAAAATCTACATCAAGAGAGGTTGGTTTGGCAAGAAAAGAACAACTATAATCCATTGTAACCGGTCGCTACACTAAGCATCAGTAACCGGGGAATGCACTCAATTAGGAAAGAGAGTATTCCAGTATCAATCAAGGACCGAACTGCAACCGGTATAGACAATTGCCAACTAGTGTCTATAACATAACCGGGACAGTGCAACCGGTAATCCGCGCAAAAGGATGCACACCGAGGACGTGCAACCGGTAAGCCAAGAAAGAGACAGCAGCAGGGCAAAGACTCTTATCTGTCCATAACATGAAGAACTCAACCGCTATTTCATAGGACTCCGGTATAAACCAAGGAATTCATAGTCAACTGTATGTTCCAACGAACTCCTTTACCGGGATTTATTGCAGTAAATCTGGGTGATCTTGAGTCATCTTGGTGATTGGTTTGAGGTGCAGGTAAAGGATTTGAAGCCGGAATCAATGGTTTCTTGAGGCGCGACTAAAAGATTTAAAGCCGGATTCAGTGGCTTTAAATCAAAGTTATCTCCTATGAAGGAAGGTTGCCTGACACGCAACTGTTGTCTTCTTCATGAAGCAGATAAAGCTAGAGCATGCATTGGATGTTTGCTCAATGAACCAATACTCAATTGAGTGATGTATTCGTAAGAACTCAAGATTAGGTCATGCATTTGAGTAGCAGTTAGGGCAACAAATCAGTATATAATCGTATGCCTGTTGTGAAGAAAAGTTGTGTTCATTTTGCCAAGAAAAAAAAGAGTGAACCTATATGCTACAGAAGCAGGGGTAAAAGAAAGTAAAGAAAGAGAGATAATAGATTGTGCAAAACAGCACAACAATAGATGAGAATACACCTGCAGTGACAGGTGTTGATTCTCAATTGAGCACAAAGGGAGATCTTATCAGGCTAAGCAAAGCCATCTGTAAAAATCACACTTCTATTGTTTTCTAGCAAACTTCAATAGGCAAATCTCAGTATTTGGGTGGACTCTAATAGGTCCCTTGTATCGAAATCCCTTAACTGGGTGACATCTCTCAAGGTGTTTTAGAAGTCCTTTAACCAGGCAGGTCCTAACAAACCTTATTGTAACAAATCCCTTGACCGGATGGCATCTAGCAAGTGCGTTTTTATCCTTTAAACGGGAAAGCTCTTAACATGGTGTACTCCAGGAGAGTACAAAATTTGTGAGGTCTCCTCACACTGTGGTTTTTACCTTAACCGGGTTTCCATGTGATAAATCTGGTGTCATTTTGTGATTGTTTACTTACTGTTATTATTTGCTTAAATCTGTTTGCCTTTTGTGCTGTAAGTTTACTTCACTGGATTCAGCAAAAAAGTAAGAAGATTTTTTACAAGTGTTGATTCACCCCTCCCCTCTCAACACCGGTTGGGACTGTCAAAACTCTTATATAAATACAGGTCATAGGATGCAAGAATAGTGCTGTTGAAGGTTGTTGAGAATTGTTGAAGAGTCAGAGCAGTAAAAAGACATCTGCATAGAAATCACATTCACCAGACGTGAAAGGCATAAAGGCATAAAAGATTCAACAACCTAGCAAACCGAGAGACATCAACAGGTATGAGGTGAAAGGCATAAAGGCGGAAAAGATTCAATGGCCACGCAAACCGAGAGAGATCAACAAGTATGATCGAATCAAACAATCAATGTCACATAAGATTATTGCTTTTATTAGGTGTGAAAGCAAATTGAAATCCCTCTATCAAGGTGGACCTAATCGGTTCGTTGTAAAATCCCCTAACAGGGTAACATCTTTGTTGATGTTCAAAGTCCTGTAACCAGGCAGCTCTTGACAGGGTTCAGATCTTAACCGATCTTTTGCAAAATCCCTTAACCGGGTAGCACCTTAACCAATGCTTTGTAAGCTCCTAACAGGGCGCCTTCATTCTGCAGTAGTGAAGTTGTGAGCTCTGTCTCACCGTGGTTTTTTCCCTTCTAACCGAGGGTTTACACGTATAAATCTTGTGTTGATCTGTGTACTTTTATAGTTATGAATGTTTGTTTTTCCTTTGCTTAAATCAAGAAGTACAGAACAAGAATTGAATTACAGTAGAAAATAGCTCTTATTGATTCACCCCCCCAGTAACCGGTCAGTAATAACAGGGAAATTCATGTATAGTCCAGATTTTGATCAAAATATGAGGGGAACTTCATGTATAGTCTGGATTTTGATCAAAATATGAGGGGAAATTCATGTATAGTCTGGATTTTATGTATTTTTATAAAGAAAATTGATTTTTTGTTAGGATTATGGCCATTTTGTACGTAAAAGTCAATTTTATAAGGGTTTTAAAGCCCTTATGCATGGAATAGGTCTTTATATGGAATTTTGGACTAATTGGCTAGCCAAAATTTAAATACACTTAGAATTTTACCTTCAACTAATTATAACATGACCCCGACAAACTTTAATTTTAACGTTCCCACTTTAAAATCACAACTTGGCTACTTGATTTTAATACCACCCCTCAATCTTTTAAAGCACTGAATTGCCAAATTCGCCACCTAAACCAAACTAAACAAATGCCCACAAGCAAAAGAGGGGGTCCCCATTCGCAATGGGGTGATGGTGCGAAAAAGTCACAACAAGTTTGAAGGCCTTCCTTTGGGGAGAGAGATAATTGGTTTAATGCAAAAGAGGTTGAGTGTCAAATAGATGTTTCCTAGATCCTCTTCCTATTGTTGATCTTGCCCTCTTATAGGCCCCCATTAGTTCTAGGAACTAGGGAAGAATTGGAATGAAATGCCCATTTTTTGGGAGCTCCTAAAATTGCTTATCACGGAGACAACACGTGGTGTCGAGTGGGGGTCCCCACTTGCAATGGGGTGATGGTGTGAAAAGGTCACAACAGGTTCAAAGGCCTTCCTTTGTGGAGAGAGATAATTGGTTTAATGTAGAAGAGGTTGAGTGTCAAATAGATGTTTCTTGGATCCTCTTCCTATTGTTGATCTTGCCCTCTTATAGGCTCCCATTAGTTCCAGGAACTAGGGAAGAATTGGAATGAAATGCCCATTTTTTGGGAGCTCCTAAAACTGCCTGTCAAAGAGACAACACGTGGAGTCAAGTGGACAAAACAGGAACTATCTAGGGTGGGGGGACTGACAGTTACCAATTATTTTGATGCTTTTCATCTTGCTCTTCAGTCTCACGAGCTACCACATCGACTTTTCTCATCCATCCATCTATCTGCCAGAGAAGGGGTGCCCCTGTCCTAGTAGCTCATCAACCAATAATGAAAGTCCAAAAGGTGTACTCCGTCGGATTCAGCATCGGTTTCTTTATTGAAAAATGAGATTTAATAAGGGTTGGGGGCTCATAATGATAGATAGTACCTTAGGAGGCCCCAACTGCATTGATTCCTATAGTGCCATGACTATGGAATAGGGGTGGGTGGGATAATTAAGCAGTGAACCTGAGAGAGGAAGGGATGCTCCAATTGGAATTTAATTGACTGGTTTAACACTAAAGCTTTGGTGGGAACAAGAGAGCGAATCAGCGATTTCAAAGACGAGTGAACATTTCTCGAAGTGGAGATATTTACCCAGATCCAGGGGAAGAACAGAAGCCGCTTCTTTGGTCAACCTGTTTTATCTATATTTTTTTTGGGAATCTTGAATGGATGGAACATGGCTCCGCCAAACAACGAAAGCGCTCATGCTCCCCTCTATCTACGCTTTCAGTTGTTCATAGCGAGTCGCATCTTTCCAAAAGAAGATTGGAACTTAGAAGGGAATTTTATAAGTTCCCTGTGTGCGGCAACCTATAGCCTCCCGCCCACCCTGGTGCTATGTGGGGCAGCAGGGTGGGTGTAATGTCCCTAAATTTAAACACCTATGCTCTATAATTTGTATTAAAAATGTTGCCATTTTTTATAAATTGAACATTATAACATTAAATCTATTTATATAATATTATATATATATTATAGTATATACTATATTATATATTAAATATCATTATGATTAATTAAAACATTATTAATATATTAATAAAGATTAGTATTATTAAATAATAACTATTATTAATAAACATTATTATTTAATTATTAAATAATAACTATTAATAATAATATATTAATAAACATTATTAAATTAGTGTTAATTAAATTAGTAATAATAAACATGAATAAAATATATAATATTATATATATTATATAATATATTAATAAAATATATACATATTATAATATATATTATTATTATTATTATATATATATTATAATATAAACTATAATATGTATTATGAAATAATATTAAACAAAACAAGGGAGAAGGTTTAAGATTGCGATCAAAGTCGCACCTTAGAGGGTGCGATCGGGTCGCAGCCTTGGCCGCAACCAGTCGCACCCCCTAAGGGGTAGTGACCAGCAGTGAGGAGGGGACGTGACTCCCCCTCCCACTCCCATATATATATGCACGGAGAAAAACAAAAGGAGAACGGAAAGAAAAAAAAGAAATAGAGTGTTAGAGGGAAAACAAAGAAAGGGAAACAAGGAATTCGCAGGGAAATAAAAAGGTAAGGACAGTCGGTATTTATTATTTCAGAATATCAAATTCTTTATTAATTATAATTATGTGTGTGTGTATATATATATATATATATATATAATACTTTGTTTTTATATAAGCATTAATATATATTTTTCATGTATATATTACTTTGTTTTTATATAAGCATTAATATATATTTTTCATGTATATATATATATATATATATAAGATATACATATATATAGTATTTAAATTTTTAAGCAATGCATTCTTAAGCAATTCTGGATTTCTCTTATGAATAAATCTTAAAATAATGATTATATAATCAAGATTGGTTTGTACATTTTTATTTCCACCATAGATGATGATATGGTTTCCATATAAAATGAATCTTATATTCATTAGAGATAGATCACCATATCTAAAGGGGGCTAGAGGAAATTGTTATAGTTTCCCTAGTCTCAAGATTGTTATAATCTCATGTAGGCAGTATATATACAGATGTCAATCATATGCATATGCGTAGGCTTGGATAGCATTTATTGCTTCCAAGATATTCTTATGGGCAGTGCTCTATGGGATGATGTGTCGATAGCCCGGTTGCTTAGAGTGGATCTTATATCCCTCAAGCTCGAGAATTGGGAATTCTATGAAGCCCGATCTAGAGGCAACCTTCAGAATCAAATCCCCCCCTTACTAACTTAGAATAGAGTATGAGTCTTGTAAATATTGCGTAAAATTTTGTACTAATGTCAGTTTCGCAGGAAATTAAAAAAAAAAAAATAAGAAGGAACATTACAGTGGGGGTTTATACCGGGTGGGAATCAACTATAACCTCCCATAATAATCTAAACGAGGGGCCTGAGCCCATAGAATTTTAGGGGCCTATAGAATGGTAAGGGCCCTCCATGAACACCAAGAACTTAATCAGGAGGAGACTAAGGTAGTCAGTAGATTAACTATGAAACTCTAGTTGGATAGGTGGGGTTGCTTCCCAAGGGTGGGCCCCGGCCCCATTATAAAATAGGGATCTTCCAATAGGGGGGGCAACATTAGCAAGTAGATTCTATACGTAACATGGCGTGAAAGTTTCCATCTTTGAATGGTGGGTGCCCTACTATTCTACGGCAATAGAGATTTCTTGGGCTCAACCCCTACTATTCTAAAGGGGGTAGGGGGGGTGGCAGGGAATAGTTATTGTGGGAGGTATAGTCGCTTCCCCTAACTAATTCAAATTGATAAGAGCCACTTGCCCCTAAAAGAAGAGATGAGCGGTGGGAGCAGCAGAAGCGGAGGTGGAGTCCATCAGTGACCTCGATAGGAGGAACTAAAATGAATCAATCCCTTTGTGCCCCTCTCAAATTCGATCCAATCCTAACGAGAAATGCATTTCATCTATTCCCCATTTAGTAGTAACCGACCCGACCCCTACACCATAGTAGTAGGAGTTTTGTTTTCATAGTTTAGAAATAGCCATTTCTCCATAGGGGTGGTCAAGTGCGATCAACTCTACTATTCCCCCTTGCATGGAGGCTCCTAAAATTATATGGCCCTACTATTCTATGGGGCAATCACTGGGAGAGCGGATGTGTTCAAAGGCCCTTTCACAGCCTACCTATTATTCCATGCACACCCAAGAATAGTTGTAGAACCCGCTTATAGAATGGTAGGGGCGTTTTGGGTCAAATCATTTACCAACTAGCCATAGAATTTATAGGGGCCAACGACTAGCTGGGAGGGTGGGAAGAATAGTTCCTGGGAAACTATAGTTGCAATCATCTGAGCAATACGAAGGCAAATCAAGAAAAGATCTTTTCGCCTCCCTTAGAATAGTAGGGCCAATAATAATTATTCTTCATTCAACAATAGTAGGAAGGGCAATTCAAATATTGGGGGCATGTTACGTATAAAATCAAGAAAGATCAACTATTGGAACTATAGGGGGTGGGAGGCCCTTAAAATAGTAGGGGGTTGGTGGGAGGGAGCTAGCCATGGGGAGTTATAGTCGATAGATTAGTTGTGGCGGGCCCCTACTATTCTAAAGGGCTAGTGAGTTGATTCCCTTTATAATAGTAGGGACCTGGGCCCTTAAAATAGTAGGGCCCACCCAACCCATGGGTAGGGGTTTATATTACGCCCACCCCAGTTCGATTGCCCCGCAGGGGAATTCACCACTAATAGATAGGAGCGGAACGGTTCTCTCCATATCCATCTAGGGAGTTGGGGAAAGGCCCATATATAGAGAGGCTCGGCAAGCCGATAGGGAGAGGGTGGCTATATGGATATAGTCTTCGTCGAGAGTCTAACTGACCCAACCATATTCGGATTAGATAGGCCTACCAATATTTCTACATGGCACCTCATTGAGATGAGACGCAAAGCGCTAGGCCAAGGCTAGGTCAAGCACTCAACCAGCTATAGGTATAGGTGTATATTGTTTAGTCATCGTTCATCTGGTCACTTTTGGAGCTCAACTGTCCATACTAGAGTTAGTTTAGTTAGAGGGTGAGAGGGCCTCCAGGGATTGAACAACACGAGAGGACGCCTGCCCTCCCCTTTAGGTCTCTCTATGGTAGATGGGCATCCCCTCACCCTCCCAACCATCTACCAATGAGCTCCTCTTTTGCCTCGGGAGTCCCTCCTTATATACAGTCGAGGCCTCATCCCTATCCTTAGGTTCACTTGAGATGCCCACCTATATAATAACCATCTACCAGTGAACTCCGGATTAAAGGCTTCAATAGCTGGAGGGGTCGATTCCATGGTTCATGATTAGGGGAATGACTGGCTATATGGCGACGGCCTCCCAACCATCTACCGGTGAACTCCTCTTCTGCCTTAGGAGTCCCTCCTTATATACAATCAAGGCCTTGTCCCTATCCTTAGGTTCACTTGAGATGCCCACCTATATAATAACCATCTACCGGTGAACTCCGGATTAAAGGGTTCAATAGTTGGAGGGGTCGATTCCATGGCTCATGAGATTAGGGGCATGACTGGCTATATGGCGACGGCCTACTCCTACTCCTACTCCATATAGCAAGGTTGGGGAGGAAATGACGACCTACTATACTCCACTCTATACGACTTATGTGTCATCCCCGCCTACCATCTGCACTAAGGTCCATTATAGTGGGAGTTGGGCCCACTCGGATTTGTTTTCAGGAATTAATTTAAACCTCCAAGCAGGAGGGGGCGCCCTTTCTAGAATTAATTCACTCCAGATTCTCTCCACGAAACAAAATGATACTCGCCCTTAGAATAGTAGGCCTCTTAGAATAGTAGAGGCTTAATTAATCATCTCATAACTCAAGACTAGATTCTAGGTCCTATACATCCTATAAAATGGTAGGGGCCTACCCCCCCTACCCCCTACTATTTTAAGGGCCCGACAAATGTATATTGCCTCCCACCCCTGCGTGTGAATGGGGTGGGCCCCTACTATTCTATGGAGGGGCCTCCCACCCTACCAAAGTTGGCATGTTACGTATAGAATTTGCCTAAACTATAGGTCGACAATGGCTAGTTTTTATAGTTGATTTTAAAGGTTAATGTATATAGTCGATGTATGTTTAGGTTTGTGATAGGCCCTCTAGAGACCGGTGATGGGTAGTCTCTATCAACACCGGTGCATCTGGGTAGTCAGATAGACCAGTGATTGTTACTAAAGTCGTAGCTACCCCGCTAGAGTAGCCAACGTAGGTTGTGTAGTAGCCGGCTAGCGACTGCACTGGATGGATGTTCGTGTTTGAGTGATGTATACGACTGTTGATCGCCAAACTGTCACACCACACGTATTGCCCACTATATTTGCGTGGTTGAGTTGCTTAGTAACCTCAGCTTTGAAACCACCATGAAGTTGACGTGACTTGCAAAAAGTGTCAACGCTTTATCACATCAATCTACTAATCGACAACAATACCTTATTGATATCTATTGCAACTTATAGATGTCACTATGTAGCAATTGAACACGCATAAGTGGTACAGCCCCTACTATTAAAGGGTTAGGTGGGTGGAAATCGTAGGGTTCCCCGGCGGCTAATTAAAAGCAACAACGAGCAATCTGTTACTCTTTATCGTCATGGTCTCATCCACCTATGATAGGCACAGTCTTGCTTCAAGAATCACTCGAGTTGAACCACTTGTCATGTTGCCCCTACTATTCTATGGGGTGGTGTCCACCGCAGTGGATTGACCAAGGTTCGCTAGCCAGCCCCTACATAACAATAGAAAGGGGGGTGAGGGGGGCCTACTATTCTAAGGGATCTCTACAAGCGGATATTCGAGCCAACCACCCATTTTTCCTGACCAAATTTGCTAAAATTAAGAACTACACACACCAAAATGCTAAGTTTACATTAATAAACCAATAATACCTTAAAGAAAATATAACACATTTATCATAAATACTAGTTTGTGCTATGAATACTAAGAAGATATGCAATCTCGTATCATTATTCAAGCAGTATTAATATCTTGATAGAATAAGATTATTTTCCTTATGTTTTCTATAGCAGTATTAATATCTTGATAGAATAAGATTATTTTCCTTACGTTTTCTACAAAAGAGTATATTTTTATTTGTACATTCCTGAATACAACAGTATTGATATCCTAATAGAATAAGATTAGTTTTCTTATGTTTTCTAATGAATGTCGTATGCAAAAGATAATATTTTTCTTTGTACATACCTGAATTCCTTTAATGTTAATGTTGATGCTAGATAGCAATCCATATATAGTTATCAATCTTAGCCAATTTCAAATCTACTGTACATGGTTCCTTCTAAGTTCAATATGAAATCCTCAGTAATTTGCATGTATAACTATAAATATCATATTCTCAAATCTGGACATCACATATATTTAATTTTATTATTTCGTGATGCAGATAAAGTCAATAATACACTTGTTTTGGCTCACAACTCACACCCCACTTGATCTCTCGACCAAGTTGAGACCCACTGTTTTCGTTTTGTTTTCATTGTCATGGCTTGTGTTTTTTCTTCCCTTGTTTTTTTTTTCGACTTTCGGAGTTTGGTGAATCAGAGGACCGAGACAATGAATTAAACCCTGAATGCCTAATCCCCAACTGTCCCCTTTTCCCTTTGCTTTTCATTGTTTGTTTTCAGCCTTCTAGAGGTCGAAGCTTCAAGTATGTCGTGGAAACATGACACCCCTAATTCCCCGACCCCTGCTTGTCTTTCCTTGTCTTGTGTTCAGGGGTCGACCTTTCGTAGGTTCGAGGAAGTCTCGGTGACATGACCACCTATAATGCCGAAAAGCATGATGCCCCAAAGGACCACGGCCATACCTAAACCCTAGATGGGTGACTCGCTAATGATGCTTTGATTGCATCGCCCAACCTCGACTATAAAAGCGTGTTTTCTTGCTCATTTGCACACAATTCATTCAAACTTCTAGAGCGAGAGCCAACTTGAGCTCCTTGCAACCGTATTTGCGAGCAGCAATTCAACGCGAGTTTATTAGTCTATGTGTGTCTCCTTACTTTTTGGAGCTTTCAGAAAACCGGATTCCTCACCTATTCTAGATAGAGTTTCAGCCCTATTCCTATATCTATTTTTCTTTTTAGGTTATGTTTCATTTCTTTTTAGTTTTCTTGCTTTTTGTTGCTTAGGTTAGGGCTTTCTTTTTGTTTCATGTTGTGATTAGTTTTTGTATTCCCCTATTGTTCTAGTTTCTTGTTGTTAGTTAGGGATTTTGTTGTCTGTTTTCTTATTTTGCTTAGATTAGGGTTAGTAGTTTCATGTTTTCTATTATCAATCCCATCATATTTGAACTAGGGTTTTGGTTTAAAACCCATTGACCTTACAATAATTGACAAAGTCCAAAAGGCAAAACGCTACATCGAGTTTAAAAGGCACTTTTTCAAAAGTAGTGGATATTGCAAAATAAAAATTATCTACTGAGATCGCAAATCAAAAACCTCAAAAGCTTTGGGGACACCTAATCCCTGATCCCCGAAAGACTTTCAGTCTTGCAACGATCAACGGATTGGAGATCCAATGTCGTCAAAAGGATCGGGGATCCCTGATTGCCTATCATCTGAAGCCTAACTCCAATGAAGGCCTTTCAGCCCAACTCCAAAGCTATCAAGGATGTTAACATCCTCAACGGCCAAAAGGAATCGAGGATGTTCACATCCCCAACCCATGACAAATGCCAACAAAGGGTTCAAAATGCCTCCTTAACACCTTAAAGAGATTTTCTAGGATATTTTGAACCACGAAACCTGCAAGCGATCACAAATAGAAACATCCCCGATCCCCGAAAGGGGAATAAGCAGCTAATGGGTTTTCTATATGATGATGGGGATGTCTACATCACCAACACAGGAAAGATGGGTGAATATGAGATCCCTGAAACCCCAAATGTACTTGTCAAAGGGATAAGAAATGTTGAAGTTGTTCAGAAAGTGATGTATAAATGATGCATTTAGGGAAGTTTTATTTCTTTTAGTTAGTTCAATAAGACTTTGAGAATGTTTATTAACTCCTGCCTGGAGTGCGGAAGGAGATATGACAACAACAACCTTGATGAAGTATAAATTTTAAGGTTACAGAAGCCCTCCAAGCTAGGCAATGGCCACCACAAAATCACTGAAATCACTTACACAATTCTCGGCAATGTGCATCTAAAGGAATTCAAGTCAAGCATGGCCAAGCCAGAAGGAAGGACATTGTAGGCCACTTCTCTAATAGACTCGGGCCTAATCCAAGCAGTAACATTCCCTATCTCAATGCAATCTTTAGACCTGGTAATGGCATGCGTGGAGAACTATAATATTGAGCTGAGCAAGGTCTTCAAAAAAGAGGGAAAGGTGATTTTGGATGTCTCCCCAAACAATGTAGAGCAAGTATCTCACATTCCCACCTTGTAATGTACCCATTTTAGCTCACCTTGGTTTGTGGTTTGGTTTAGCCCATCATTGGCCCTCGTAGGCTAAGTCAGATGGTTAGAGGGTCTTAGTTGGCAGTTCAGAGAGCCAATTCCCATTTCGGAAGATAGGAGTGTTCAGGATTGCTCTTCATTTCGTTCAATTTGGCGCACTTACTATTTATAGTGTCAATTTCAATAAAGTCGGGATTTCTATCTTTAGCAAAGCACTTGAATAGCTTATGTTGCAGTGTTGAGATTTGGCATCCTTGGATTGAGCAGTTATTCAGGGACTTACTATTTATAGTAAGTCAATTTCGCAGCGCTGCTACTTTTGGCAGGGCACTCGGATGGCTGGCATTTGCAGTAGATATCTGGATTTATCGTTGATTCCTTGGAGGAGATTTTATAGATTGTGTTCACGATTATTTTAGTATAAAATTTTAATAAAGTCATACTTTATTAATAATATATTATAAAGGCCAATTACAAAATAAAAAAGGGATGGGGCCAAGTTATGTAATTAATGACTTGATTCAAAAAGGTACCCATTTAATGATATAAACCAAGGTCAACGCCATATGTTAAAAAGATAATATTTTTTATGTGAAAAGCAAAAGCCAAAAATTGAACCAAGTGAGAAATACTATAAAAACCTTTCAAGGAAATCGATTTCATTATGTTATGCTTGTTTTTTACTTGGTTTGAGATTGTTCTTGGGAATTGTGAAGAGACTAGGGTTTCTGCAATTCATTTGCAATGGAGGGCGACAATTCTTCAATGTTTTCAGCACTCTGAGATGGTGAAAGATCCATTGATATTGTGCATTCAATGATGGCTTCACACAGGAGCCATTATTGGGCTTGAATTTGATAGTATAGGGAGTTATTTGGTTGAGTTTGTTGAATAAAGGCAGAGTATTTGTGGTAGGCAGCCGGCAGCAATAAATTGCAGCTCTTGTGTCAAATTTGGTTAGTGATAGAAGCAGCCGATGTGAGTCCTCCCAGCTAGGCATTCAACCCTCTAGAACAAATCAATTTGCATTGTGGGTTCATTTCACCACTAATTTGGGCGTCTTGGGGATTGTTATCAGCATTTGGTGATTTTGTAAGGACTTTGGCCAAGTTTAATTAGCTGCATTGGATTACAAGTTTTTCCTATGAGCTGCAATTTCATTTTTGAATATCAATAATTGCAAGAGAATGCATTGCTATTATCTATTGAATAAATAAGACAAATCTTTGTTGGTTAATTACAAGCATTTCCAATTTCCATTCATGTGTTGTCTATTATTTGCAATCCTCAATTTATATATTTTAAAAAAGACACAAAATGGATAAATCATTGCAAAAAACTTCAAAAACTGGTCAATTTTCAAAGTAGTTAGAGATTAAGCCAGCATTTTCAATTTCCATTAATGTGTTGTCTATTATATGCAATCCTCAATTTATATATTTTCAAATAGACACAAAAAGGATAAATCATTGCAAAAAAAAAAAAAACTGGTCAATTTTCAGAGTAGTTAGAGATTGAGCTAGCAGGGCTCATCACACACCTACGACTCATATGCTAGGGTAACAAGAGAGTTTTGGGAGAGCTATTACAACCTGGACAAGGACTTTGACAAATACATCAATGCACAACTGCTAGAGAGGCCCAAGAAAGGTCACAATTTGGATAAGATGAATCTCCACGAGGATGCTCAAAACTATGCCACCCTCCTAAGTAGAGTCTTTGAGCTCCCACAAGCCAAACAATTGGAAACCTAGATGGTCTTGTTCATTAAGGCCATTTTTTACTGGAAGGAGAGGATTGATTGGGGGAAACGATTCAATGATAACCTCCATGATCAGGTGCTAGTAGTTAAAAGTGACCTGAGGTTCTACATGACCTCTTACCTAGTTTACCTCCTTGCAACACAAGCTGCCTTCCCAAGTCTAAGAAGGAATGGATCTCTCACTGACCCCAAGACTCGGGTCTATACCTATTGTCCTCAATTGACCCTCCAAAACAAAATAGATAAGGCCAACTACAGATTTGTCAATGATGTTTTAATCGTTGTTGTCATCCCAGCAATAGAAGGAGATATTGCAAAGAGACTCTCACTAGAGGCTGCTACTCAAATCAAGCAGTTTGGCAGCTACTTTATTCAATTTCAGATATTTTCATACCATCCAAGCTCAAAAGGTATCCATCTAATAAGTTGGTAGTGATGAAGTTATGCAAGCAAGTGGCTAATGTTCACAAACTTATAGTGAGCAAGCACAACCCAAGCTTCCAATTCCTATTTGGGTTGGGGCTCATAACTGCCAAGACATGAAGGTGGAAAAGTCAATTGGGCCAGGATGAAATCAAGATCACTCAAAACGAATTTGATCTCATTGGTACTTTCAGCCATGTAATAAGGAGCCACTTCAAACATGTTTCCCACCTTGAGGATCATTGAGCCAATTATGCGGACGACTATGAAGTTAGGGTCTGAGGCTAATGTAGAATGGATCTAGATTTGGCTTGTGACGTTGCAAGTTTAAAGATTTATGAATACCACAAGGCCAAGGATACCAAAGAGTGCTTGCATTCGTAAAGCTATAATAAGGTCTTTCATCATGAAATATTTAATGCCAATGTCCACGAGGAGGAAAAGGACGTAGACTTCAAGGCCAAACACCTACTAAAATGCACCAAGAATTGGCTGGCTTGGCCATTCAAACTAGAGTCGATGCCCTTTAGGGAGGGAGTGAAGAAAGCGCCTAAGGGCAAACCCATCTCTACAAAGAGCAAGATGGCTCCCCCTCAGAAGCAAACTCCATCTTCACATCCCACAGGTCATGTCAGGGCTGTGATTGAACAAATGCTTAGGAAAATTAGTAGGCAACATAAGGAAAGAGAAAAGGAGAAAGTTGGTTCTTCCACTTCTACTCCCACAGCCCCTACCATTACCCAAGCTACTGTTGCAACCACCACTACTTCCACACAAACTATTGTTCCTGCAACTAATGCAAATGCTCCTTTTCCTTCGAATCAAACAAAGATTACTCCAATAAGGATTAGATTGAAGAAGAATAAGCCACCAAAAGAAACCCCCAAGGTTTATAAAAGGTTGAAGAAGAAGCCACTAATGCCTCTAGCAGTGGAAGTACGGGGGGAAGAAGAGGATGAGGATGAAGGGCCCACTTTATGGAGGAGGATCACAAGGTCAACCACTTCACAAGTCACAATGTGGGAAGAGCCAACCTCGAAGGAAAATCTCTCTAAGCCTCCTCTGAGCTCCACCCAAGAAGATACTCTTTCAAGACATCCTACCCAAAACATCATACAAAATCAACCCTAGATATTGGGCCCATTGCACAAGAAGGGGAAGTTGAGAAAGAAAAAGAAGATCCTCTTGGGGAAGATGAGTTCTTCCAAATGATTTTTCCAAATGTAACAGGTGATGAGGCACCATTGGATACTTCTTCAAGTGCAGAACCTCTTAGAGATCATACACAGGAGGAGGTAGATCTACAAGCCATTTTTGGAGATGCAGAGACCACAGATGAAGGGGGAAAAGATAAAGCTGAAACAAAAAAACCATTTAGCTTCTAAGCTAGAGCAAGAAGCCACTGCAGAATATGTGTCATTCTAGGAGGAGATGAAGAAAGGAAAGCAAATAGGTTAAGAACAAGGAAAAGATGCCACTCCTCAAAGAATAGCATAATACTCCATCCTACTCTGGTCATGAGGCTACCCCTCCTAGCAAACATGCTACTCCACCAAGAGAAGAAGTACCAAGGCATGAGGGTCTTTTGGTATAGAGACATATAGGCCACTAACATTTGGAACCACTCCTATGTGGTTTTCTCAGATTGTACATAAAAGGAAGTAGAATTCCAAGACTTCTCAATTTTGGGTAGCACTTTTGGGAAAGAAGAGCATAGAAGCAAGGTTCATAGACTATCACATGTAGCTGCAAATACTAGAAGGCAATGCAAGGCTCATATAACAATCCCTTCTGCAGATAAGCTAGAAGAACAAATGACAGTAGAAGATTATCAAATGTGGGAGCTAGATCTAGGAGTCCCAACAAGGGAGGGTGAGAAGACTTTGCTGCATCGGATTGTTACAACAACCAGTTTAAGAAGGATGCAAAAGGATGACGATACCAAGAAGACCCTAGAAACACAAGTTACAAAGATTAAGTGTTATATCCACCAACTAGTAGGCCCTATTGATCCATCTGATCCTTCTTCTAATCTACAAGCAGGTCTAGAGGCCAGGGGTTAGTTTTCCAAAGCAGACCCATTCTTGTTGGTGTGCATCAAGTGGAAGAAAGACATACAAGAGACCGGTAAAGAAGTAATCAGGATAGTTTTGACTTGTAGGTCTTTGGCCAAGCAGCTTCAAATTTTGAAGGACATGGTTTCGAAGGAAGATGGTACCGACATAGAAGAAACCATGTTGATGTGGCAGGATTGCATCCTGATTTTAAAAATCATGAAGAAAACAAGCATGGATACGATATAAGGAGTATCCATTTTTTAGCCTGAGGATGCAATAATGACCATTGAATGGTTAAGGGCCATAAAGCTAATTGTAAAGGAATACAAGAAGGGAAACACTATTTTGGAAAAGGGTGAAACTATAAATGTGCTGATGCAATGTGCAAAAAAATTTGTTAAGAAACTTTCATGCACATTTTGGCAATCTGAAGAGCAAGCACAAATGTGGAGTAGGGATGAGGTGATACAAGAATTCAAAGGCATTTTGCACAGGGAGTGTACAAAGAAAATTGTTGATTGCATGATAGGTGTCAAGCATGAATTGGCGAACATGAGGAAAGAATTGCCTCAATTCAAAGACGACAATAAGAAACTAAGAACTTTCAGGAAGAATCAGCAAAAGACACTAAAATATATATAGACCCCAGACATAACAAACTCTATAGCAGATCTTTGAATACATAGAGAGTAATTTTGATTTGTTTTGTGAAGGTAGTTTGAAGCTCTCACGTAAATGGCAAGTGTAAAATGCAGCATAACATTGTAGTCTTGTTTTTTATAAGTTTTGGTATTTTCAGGCATCAAATCTTTCTCTAGATTAATGCCAATGTGTCTACTGATCTTTCCAAGAGTCGAACTGATGCTAGACTGCAGTTTTCTAAGACAAAAACTCCAATGAAACCCTAAAAACGTGGTTCTAGGCGAGCTGCACTTCAACCGTCCAAACTATAGTTGAATCTTCAAACTCTAGGGCACATTTTGGCGTAAATGATGCCCCATTCGTGTTGTAAACGTAGTGGAGTTATCTAACAAAGATTTGGTAGATTAGCAGTAGTTTAGCTAGTTTAGTTGTAGATTTCAATTTATTTCGCCCCCGAATAATGCCCTGAAACCCTAGTCATGGGTTTGGCAAATTCTATTTGTAAAATCTATTTAAACAGTAGATTTGTTTGTAATAAGGGTAGGGAATTCTCTGTTTGAATACTAAATACAATCGGTGTTGCAATCTCAGTGTGTGTAACTATTGATCTTTGCGAATTTGAATGAAGTTTCAGATTCAATAACCATTTGTGGTGTTCCTCAGTATTGCTCAATCATTAAGTTTAGTTGGTGTTGATTATCAAATGCATGTGTCGTGCTAGACATTATGGTTTAATTCGTGCGTTGAGGAGAAACTTGTCTTGCATATGTGCATGGGTATGGCTTTGCAATTTTGATAAGTTTTGTGAAATCATGTGTTGTTTGAAATTCCACTGATGATTGCATTGTGTTATTGTCCAAATTTATAATTACATGGTTTTCTGATTCAATCTAACCTTCTGCATGCAGCAAATGCGGGTTTGGTCAATCATTGTCCATGATAATTTATTTAATTTTCTTTCGATCTCTTGCATCCTTTCTCTCTTTTGTGTTTTCTTTGAAATCTAATGTTAGATTAGTGATTAACTTAATTTGGAATCAATTGTTACTTTTAGATCTCGTGATTGTAGGAATTCTACCTCCGAAAACACAGAATATCAGCCAATAGAAAACTTCAATTTTTGAGTATAGCGACCGTATTTTAGAACCAGCAAAGGCCCACCTTGTGAACCTTCACGTTGTCCTCCATTGACCTATTCAACATGCCTGTAACCCAACCTCCCGGTACCTTGGAAGTGGTTAATTCCTCTTTCAAGAGAGGGACCTTGTCCTCATTGTCCCTGTCATTGTAACGTGCTAACACCGCGGTCAAAAACACTAATACACTTTGAACTTGATGGATATTTACATATGAAGGAAGGTAGTCTAGAGAAATAAAATGGACTAGAAAAATACCTATAAATAATAACATAAGAAGTTGAGCCCCAGCTCCAATATAAATATGTCATACATAAAATTTCATGAATTTCAACATAGAACACAAAATAAAGATTAAAAAAAAATCATATGATCTACCCATAGGAAAGGATCTAATAGAGCCACATTGGGGCCTCTAAACTGAAGTGCTAGCAGAGATGGTGTAGCTACAGGTATTAGGACAATAGTATTTATAGCCTGTAAGGTAACTTGGATGATGTTGTGATGCAAAGGGTATCACAATGCAAGGCAAAACCCCTTAACCAACTTTGTAATTCCCCCAAGTATCCACCTTTGGATGTTCACAATCCTTTTGTCCCTCTCTCAAGGTTCACATACACACAACTTTGACCTAGACAACTCACTTTGTGTCTACCAAAATTTTGACAAATCCTATCCTTGCTTGGAGATACAACTTCTCACATCAAACTTCCCTTTTTATTCAAGGTCTTCCTCGCATCAAACCCTTGCATCCAAGGATCATATGATCACCACATTACAGAGAGGGGGTTGGGTGTTAGAGATTCGCCTTAAAGTCATAAGGACTCAAAACAAACTTGGGTTTCAGTGGGAAAGACCCTTTGCACCAATTGGGGGTATTTAGCCCCTTGTAGTTGTCCTAAATGCTAGTAGCCCTTCTGACCAACCTTTTTGACCTTATCCATTCAAACTCCTGAATGAGACCCCAAACAAATTGCATGTTCAAAAACCCTTTTCCCAACTACAAAACATACTCCAAAATCTGATATGGGTTCCACCTTTGACCAGGTCAAATGCCTACTGCTTAAGCAGACCTAAAAGGGCTAATAGGCCTTATTTACAAAGGAACTATTCACCAAAAGGGTTCTTTCCCTCAACCGCCTATTGGGACACTCTTGTGCAATCATAAGAACAACAAATACACCATCAATTGATACCTCAACCCCTGTTTTGTATCTCTGCCACTTGTTTCTTTGTTTTCCTGGCTTGTCACATAAGGAATGCCAAGCCTAGGGCATCATCTCAAAAATCACCATTTGATGGGGCCACTCTAATACTTTTTGCATCCTAAAGTACAGATACCAACCTAACATTCCCCAGGGTTTTAGCCAATTTGTTTGGTGGAATGTCAGGTTTCCATGAAAGTTTCTTCAAGCCCTAGAATGATGAGAGTTTCAAACCAGTCTTTACAAAAATTGCTCTAACTTACTCGATTCTTCACCAAATTACTTCAAACCAAATGCAATTGAAAGGTAATTCACTACTCTACTCAGACATGTGCAATGATTGAGTCTCCCAATCCGTACACGTTTGTAGAACCACAAAAAAGGCAAGAAAACCGAGGATTTCTCAGAACAATCCAATCAAATTCATTCAAATTTCATCAGCTCTTTATGCCTCGACCCCTATGAGGCATTTAACAATGTTTCATGATAGTTGGAACCACTTGCAACCAACTTTTGAACTTACATAGCCATTAGAGGCAAAGTGGCAAAGATGTAATGCCCACCCTAGCATCTTCCTATGTTAGACTGACAGGACTATTGCTTTGACACTTTGGATTTTATGATGGACTATGATTATTATTTAGTTAGCATTTTATGAGACATTTGAGCACATATATTTGGTTACTACAGTTTATTTGGAAATATTAAATGAGTTATAATTTAATGATGAATGGCTAGAAATGAACTATCAATAAAATATTTTACATTGATTTGTGTTATGATGTTTTATTATGATCTAACCCTACTGACCCTATTATGGTTTAATGTTCACTGGTTGATGTGAGTGTAGGATGAGGAGGGGCAGTCGTAGTTACTCCCACGGGAGATCCACACGATGTCGCACTCTCCCTCCTTGTTTGCCACTGTCTGTTATATTTATATATTTGTATATGCATATCAGTTGGTGATGCAGGATGCAGGTACCAGGCATCGTCTCCACCTGGCTACACAGGTCTGAGCGTGCCTTCAAAATCCTCGAACTGTTGATGTGTGGAGATTTAATCAAGTTACTCTCGAGGTTACCCATGGACCTAGAATTCTGTTTAGGAAGTGATCCTAGTTGGGAAGTGGAATGCAGTTTATGTTATGGACTTGATTTGATGTTGGTCTGAGTTTATGTTGTGAGTTAGAATTAATCTGTTTTACATATATAATAAATAATTATGTTATAATTGTTTGTATTTTATATAGGTATGTATATATGTGGGTGCACACGCATATATCCATGCTTATATAAATAATAATAATAATAATTGTATGTTTTCATTAATTGTGTAGATGGTATGTTATTTATAATAAGTAAATAAAGTGAGTTAAATATAGCATATTTAATGAATGTATTAAATAAAAAGTAAAAATAATAATAATAAAAGGGAAATGGCCTTTGTAGTAAAATTGGCTATCTAGGAGGGAGTTGAACTCGAGACCTCCTAGAAGTTAGGCCACTTGTTTTCCTATTGTGCTATGTGTTTTTCTTGAAAGGTATTTGTTTATTAATCTTGTTATGCTTTCGTTTAAAAGATATTTTAATTAAATTTATTAAAAACCTTGATTAAGTCTTTACAGGAGATTATTTGGTTGTTCCTCCAACCAACTATGGAAGTTGGAGAAGTTGCTTCCCGTAAAGCAACTCCTCCAACCACATAGTTGGGAGATAAATATTTGAAGATTTTTGTGTGTAGGAGGATGTTAATTTTTGGAAGATTTGTTTTCTTTTGAGTTGTCTGTGATTGATTTCTCCGGAAATTTTTGGTGAAAGTTTATGTGAGTTTGAGAGTTTTTGGATTGCTGGGAGTTGATTGTCGGAGGAAGATTTCTAGAAGGATATTTACTCAAGGATTGAAGTTTTGCAGAGATTATCCAGTCAAGGTAAAAGGATTCTCCGCAGGACCCAAGGTAGGGTCTAAACTGGGAAGAATCTCCATTCTTCCTCTTTGTGTGTGAATGTGTTTGTATATGATATGATAATAAAACTGTGTATGATTATATAGTTTTTGTTTATGGTCATGTGGAAGGATGAGTTCATCTTATATTGAATTAAATAGGGAAGTCTAATAAGAAATAGGAAGGGTCATGAAGTTGTAGGATTGAAATGCAGTCATTTCCTTACTATTTTTTTCTTATAGACTTCTCTGTGAAATTGATGCTTTTATTTGGATTAATTAGGTCTATAGGATCCTTAGTATTCTCCTTTTTATCTTCCTTCTTTCCAAAATATTCATGAGTGCTTCCAGAATTTAGAACTGTTATTTCAACCTTACTGGTCCATGTCGATTTGTGCACCACTTTTCTTGTCCAGATCTAGAATAGATTTGTTAGATAGATAGGATGGATTGATGAGACGTTTCTAAAGGGAAACTGGGAGATCTCAAATGGGTCGTGCTCAGATTAGGCAACCATAGTCCCCATAATGCCCAGTTTTACCCGCAAGACAGAGTTAACAGTCGTAATTTGTAGTTTTTGTCGATTTAGTGTTAACCGAGCTAGGTCGGTTTAGTGGTAACCGAGCAAGGTCGGTCTAGTATTAACCGAGCCAGGTCGGTTTAGTGTTAACCGACCAAGACAAGGTTAGCCGACCAAGACAGTGTTAACCGACTGAGATAGTGTTAACCGACCATAGCAGTGTCAACCGACCATAGCAGTAATAACCGACCAGACTAGTATCAACTGAGAAGACTGTATGAACCGACTAGACTAGTATCAACTGAGAAGACTGTATGAACCGAGCAGATTAGTGTTAACCAAGGAAAAACAGGCTTTATACAAGTATAACATTTAAGTATAAGAAGTTTCTTATACTTTAAGTTATACTTGTATAAAGGGTTTAGGTACCTTTTGAGATGAATGGGATAGGTTTCAGATTCATAGGAGTTAAGATACAATTTCTAATTTTGAGATTTCTTAAAAATTCAGACTTAGCCAAATTTCAAGCACATGAGACTTTTTCCTAGATTTTTGAAATAAGCTATGGAATGTTGTGTCAATGCATGTGGGAAGTTTTATGTTGTGTTTAATGAATTTCTATACATGGTTTTGAGTTTAAGCTTTTGTTCATACTTGGCTTTTGGTAGAGTCCATAATATAAGGTCAGAACTTGTTCGGGTGGCCTGAGTGCACCGGAGGGTTCCCTAGACCTATGAGATGGATCATTTTGAGATTACTTGAGGTTTTCATGGCTTGTGTGTGTGTGGGGTAAGGGGATAGGAACCTTAAGTGAGTGGCTCACCATAGGTGTTGGAACCCTAAAGTGGTTGCCAGATGATCCTATGGGTGGGTTTGTAAAAAGTGATAACCTTAAAAATTAACCTGGGAAGGGGGGATTCAAAAGATAATGAAAGAGAATATAATAATGGCCACACAAACTTGATTGGAGTACCGGGACCAGGGATAACTGCCAGGATGGATCCCTATTCATAAAGGGGGGACCGGGGTTACATGGTTGCCAGGAAGGATCCCAATACACAGGTTGTGTGATGACACTCACTTAGGTGGTATCCTAGAACCTTGACCTCTATGTTATAGTATGATGATATTCTATGTTCTTTTTGAGTCTTGGATTTCTTTATCTTCTGAGCCTTAGATTGCTTAGGGCCTTGTGAGTATCTTGGTTCTATCTCCTAGCACGGGGGGTGGAACCTCACCAATTCCACACAGTTGGGTGGCAAAAATCTTTCGAGGTCCTATTCGTAGTTCGTGACTTGGATGCGTTCAAATTTATGTATTGATGCAGATATTTGTATTTTGTATTATGCATTCTTGAAAGGAAAGATGAAAAGATATGTTGTAATGCCTTTGGGCCTTTCATGTACCTGTTATTATGAGATCTATTATCAGAAAGATGTAATTGAATAGAAAAGCAATGTAATTGGGAGGGATAGTTCTACGCTTTGTTTCAAGGGTGTTATTTGAAGGATTAAAGTTGGAAATGTATAATGCAATGTTGAATGATCTTTTCTATCTCTCCTAGGTTGCAATGAAGGAAAATGTTTATTATGTTAAGATGCAAATTTGTAAGGAATAGTTATTCAATGTGTAGGAAGGAGAAATGAAATTAGTATATAAAGTAAGAAATATTTGCAAGTGAAATGTTATTTTCTTACCCTATCTCTTAAGTTCTAGAATGTGAAAGTAAAAAAAAAAGAAATGAAATTCAATTTGGATAAGTAATGTAAAGATGTAAGTGAATGAATTCATTAAGGGAACCTTAAGGAATGTAAATGTAGTAATGATGTAATGTTAGGAAAAAAAATTGTTAGTTGCAATTTTTGGTCACAAGACCTGATTCCTTATGGGTTCCCTGGCGGGGACATTACACAAAGTGGCAAAGGTTGCTCAAAAGTTGCTATGCAACTTTTGAACAACTTGCACTCCTAACTATGACATGTATATTATTACATCATATTTGTGCCAAACATGGCCAAATGGACTCAAAAACATGAATCCTACCTTACCCCTATTGGTTTGATCAGTTTTGACCCATATGACCTATTAGGTCCATATTGGGCTTACAAAGTGAATTGGCTCTTTGGCCTTACAAAATAGTTTCAAAACCTTTCAAATTGTCATGAGATGGTCTCTAGGACCTTATTACAATTCAAACAACACAAAACAAAAGATAAGTCTTCATAGGCTTTCCAAGGGTGCTCCTGCACCATGTTGTGACTAGGCTTAGCTTTCACACTACTGTAAGGGTCTAGTCGTTGCTTTCCCCTATCCCTTCCTATGCCTAAGTCCCATTCATGATCTTGATGATGTAACAAAATTAATATGATAAGGATTCAACAAGCAAAATAGGAAATTGAATTTCTCAAATCCGTCACTAGAATTGCACCTGTAGAGGGAGTGGATTGGTTCTTTGAGGTCAAGGTGGGGATTTTTCACACCGATTCGAGAAAAGAGACTATGCTAGAAGGGTATATATGGTTGAAGACTATTTGAAAATAGGCATATGCATTGGGTTTCAAATAAACCCAAAGCTTAGTAAATATGTTGTTATCTATCATTGTTAACTTATTTTACTCTCTTGGATTAAAATAGTGTTTTGAGTCTTTTGTTCATTTTGGTGCTAAAAGTGTAGAAGAATTAAATCACGTTTTAAAAAGAATGAGTTAAATTTTAAGACTTTAAGCCCTAGGCACCATAAGATGAATTGAGAAAATAAATAATATTCAACATCATTTTTTGACGCTAAAGAAAGAAGAGCCAAGACTTATCCTTTCGGAGGCTTTTCAGAATTGTGGCATTGAAGAGGTCTTCCACCAATTATGGGGTGGAGAATGCATAGCTGTTTCCAAGGACACGTTGAGGGAGGTTTCAAGAAGTCTGCTCCATATTCATTCCCACATTGCATGGCATTTCGAAGGAAGGTGGAGGAGTTTCAGGGACTTGTGCATAAGACCAGCAACTAGTAGCTTTACTTTTCACCACACTGCAAGATGAGAGACTAGGACTTAACACAATGCATGAAAGACTTAGTTTTTCTTCAGGAATCTCATCCATTTTTTCCCACGTTGCAGGCTTTGCATCTTTACCTTCATATCTTGACAAGTATCCCTAACAATCCTGAATGATCCCTGTATTCCAGCTATGAGTATTAATGATTGTTGCACAAGCCCCATATTTGTATGGTTTTATAAAAAGTTAGCTTGTTTGTAAAAAATCAAAATGCTGTAAAAATGTGAAGGGATCATTAAAAGACTAAAGAACGAAATAAGTGAATGGCAGTTCTACACATAAAAAGGGCTGAATACTGCTTCCATTTGAACTTTGGAATGAAGAAAGAGCCTCCATTTGATGGGAAGGTGTCATACACATTGCAACTACTTTGTATTCAGTAATGAAAGATAAAATGACAGCCTCAATGATGACATAGAAAACATGAGTATTTCAGGTCTATGACAATTTTGAAAGGAAAGTTTTGATAAATGTTATGACGTGAATAATGGACAGTTGGCAGAGTGTTTACGGGCATTATGTAGTGACAATATATAAAGATTGCAGGTCTAGAGACATTTTGCCAAAGAACGATTCTCACAATTCTCAGGTCTCGTGCCAAGTCACACATTAACAGTGGACAGATATTTAAAGAATGACAGTCATCAATCAAGACAAACAGTAGGTTCTTAGAAGGCAATATGGAGTTTTATGGAAAGTTATGTGCATAGCTAGTGTGAGAACTCTGTTTGTCCTAAAAGACAGTGAATATGTACAAAGAAAAGATACAGCAAAAGACATTAGTAGCCAAGAACAATGTCTTGATGGCAGATATATCATGAGTAAAGTGGCAGACCTAAGAACAGGTACAAGACTCTAAGAGGACAGCAGGGTACTATGGACAGAGAGAGTCAAGTAATATATAACAGTGAATGGGGCATGTATTTGACCATAAAATACAAAAAGACAAATCTGTCACAGTCAAAGGCAAAAATGCAGTCCTCCAGGATAGTAGCCAAGAACAATGTCTTGATGGCAGATATATCATGAGTAAAGTGGCAGACCTAAGAACAGGTACAAGACTCTAAGAGGACAGCAGGGTACTATGGACAGAGAGAGTCAAGTAATATATAACAGTGAATGGGGCATGTATTTGACCATAAAATACAAAAAGACAAATCTGTCACAGTCAAAGGCAAAAATGCAGTCCTCCAGGATAGTCACAGTCAAAGGCTTGTGAGCATACAGATTAAGAAAGGGAAAAGGCAGTCTAAGAAGGTATATACATTCAACTGGACCTTCAAGGGGGGGCCATGAAGGAGAGAGCTGAAAATGCAGGTTTTGAGCAACTAATTGTTGAAATTTCTTTAGACATTGCTGAAGATGAAAGTGAGTCAGGGTTCTCAGAGAACAGTTATGATACACATGAAGTAAATGGAAGAGAATAAACTTATGTTGGTGAATCATTTTCAGAACCTGAATTTGTAGAAGTTCAAGAGCATGGTCTATGGTATTAATACCCAAATCTTAATCCTAACAGTCTAAGGCCACAAAAGCAAAAACAGTGTATGAAGAATAGATGGTAACAGACTGTTATGAAGGTAACAGAGAGATTGAAGAAGACTCAATAAAGCTTTAAGATAGTCACAAAGGTGACAATCCTGAACCATTCAAGAGACAGCCAAATGAGCAGTTGTAAGCCAAAATAAGAATAATAAGTATCATGAAAGGACATAGTACCAAATGGCAAGAATATGATGGAAGCTACGAGAACCTCATGGATAAGGGTATAATGCTCAGTGCACAGTCCAGGACAGGGCAGGGAGGACATGGTTAAGGTTAAGAGGTTAGAGGCATGTACAGGGCAGTCATCATAACTGTCACACTACAGTCATCTCAAGAGGAGCTTGTATGCCATCATTCAAGCAATCTAAAAAATCTATACTGTTGTGACCATCTCACACCATCGCCCCATTGCAAATGGGGACCCCCACTTTTTCACTTTAGTATTGTGTAGTTGGTTAGCTCTAGTCTTAGTTTGGCAATGTTTTCTAAGTCTTGAGGGGCTGATAAGGTAGAAATCTTGAGCAAGTTAGTTCAGATGTAATCATGTAAGTCAAGGTCTTGTGGAGGATGAGAGGTTATTAATTGCAAGTTGTTCTTCACACTTAGGTGAAGTTTGATCTTAGATTGAGGATAGAAATTGAGAGAAAATATGAATTGGGTTGAGTGTTGATGGAGATCCAAGCCAAAACATGGATGAATTCTGACTTGAACATGCCAACATTCCAACACAGCCAAATTTCGACATCATACTCAATGTTGGAGCCCAAGAGCATGCCAATTTCCATCCCATTAGTGGGCTCCACCCTCTTCAAAACATGAACATGCTGAAAGTTAAAATGCTAAAGCAAAGTTGAAATTGAGGTTGGTGTAGAATTGAAACCAAACAAGTAAAAAGGAAACTAACCCCCTCAGCACTTGGAAGAATGTTGAGATCAACTTCGATTGAATGGAGCCCAACAACCCCTCTATTTCCGTCCAGACTTGCCCTTGAGCCCAAGAAGACTCTGATTTCCGCCTTGTATTCAAGTGGAGCCCAAGATCATACTGAATCCCGACCATCATATGGCTGAGTCCAAACAAGGGTCAAATTCCGATCAGCTTGGAGCCCAAGGAGACCTCCATTGCCGAACTTAGTTTAAATTTGAGCTCAACAGCAAGGTGAATTCCGCTCACACATTGATATGTAGCCCAGCAACCTAATAAGTAATAACTTCCGCTCAGACCTTGGTAAAAAATCAGAATGAATTTTGGATGTTTGGCTTTGATGTGGAAAAATTCGAGCAAGAAAGGGAATTGAATGCATTTCAAACAATTGAAATGGAATTTTGGAGTCAAATCAAGACCTCAGTCCAAGCCCAGCTACATTCTTTATCCGCCCACAGAGATGACAAGTCCAAGAGAGCTTGCATTTCCGCTCAAGGATTGAAGGAGCCCAAGAAGGCTATAATTTCCGCATGAAGGAGCCCAAGGGGGCTTTGATTTCCGCTCTGTATTCAAATGGAGCCCAAGACTTCATTTTCTGCCAAGCACTGATGTTTGAGCCCAAGAGACCCTCAATTTCCGATTTGCATATAATAGGGCCCAAGGACCCCCAAATTTCTGCCCTTGACTTGCTGAGAATCTTCAAGCTCCAAACTAAGGTCACTGCTCTCAAAATCAGAATAATGTGATATGATAAAGAAAATCTGGGTGATTTCAAAAGGAAATTCAAGTGTTCAGGATTAGATCTATGTTGATCAAAGAAAGGCAACATGCAATTCAAAGAGAGAACAGGTTAGCAACTAAGAGGAGCCCAAGAGGACAGGAATTTCCGCCTATGAACAATTTGAAATAAATTTCATTGAAGCTCCTATCCTAGTCAGGTCGGCCTTCATGAAGAATAATGATTTACAATCCAAATTTAATCCTTAGTTAAGTCCGCCCTTATAAATATCATGTCATTAAATGTCATGTTATTTAGACTAAGTGCCTATATAAGTGGAGTCAATATCTCAACATTAAATGCAATTCGATCAAACAAGAGGCAGAGCAGATTGTAGGTGGGTAAAAAATCAGAGAAGAGGCTGAAAAAAAATCAGAACATAAGACTTTTTGAGAACTCAAAATTTCATAAACATTTTGACCGAGTATGGTTTGAAGGTGAGTGGGCAATGATAAGTTTATTAACTCAAGAGTGTTTGTGCATATACAAGGAAAATCGGATGTTACAAACTTAGAAAATCAGAATCCGAATCCAAAATTAGAGATTGCCAATGTTGATACATGTGTAACATTAGGACTCTGAGCAAATAAAAGTTTCTCCAAATTTGAAATTACAAACTTAGAAAATCAGAATCCGAATCCAAAATTGGAGATTGCCAATGTTGATACATTAGTAACATTAGGACTGTGAGCAAATAAAAGTTTCTTCAAATTTTAAGGTATCTTGATGTTATTTACATTCATTGTCATGGACTTGACATAGGTGTTGCCTTGTTTTGCAAGGACAAGTTACAAGTGAAGGTGACAAACAAGAAGATGGCATGGAGGTGGATATTTCATGTGTAGGGGTGGTGTTTGAGGCCGAGCATTTCATGTGTGTGACTTCAAGGACAATATGGAGCATCAACAATTTGCAAGACGTTATCAAGAAAGCATTTAAGTCAGAATTGGAATTTAAAGAACAAGTTGTACAAGGAAAATGAACAAGTCTACAAATGGAGAAAATCATCACAATCTGGAAATCCAAGATCAATTAGAGTGATCCAACTGCATGAAGCACCTCATCACTTCTAGAAGATCAAGGCCAAGAAGGTGAAGGAAATTCATGAAGATAAAGCAATTTGGGAATATGAGACATCACAATTAATTGAAGGCTTGAAAATGTTGAGCATCAAGAGATATTGCTAGAGATGCAAAGACTTCTTTATGATGATGGAGAAGTGGAATTGAAACAAAGATTGCAAGATATACATGTTGAGGTGACACCCACTCATCTCCAACCAATAAGAGGATTCCAATTTCACATGTCCAAGTTCATCCAATCAAATTCATCTACAAGTGACATGTGGAATGCATTCAATGTTTTCACCTAACAAATTTTCTCATTGGTCTACTCTCAAAAGAATATAATATTGAAAAGCAATGTAATTTTCTCATTGGCCCACAAATTGGTGCCTTATTGTAATTGGTAGGCATTTAATGCTTGTAGGTGGTAGTTACATCAGGGTTGTGTTGGCATAATCTTGGCCATTGATTCCAAATCACTCTAAGTCATTCATTGTACTTGAGCTCCCTATAAAAGCCAAGGCATTCTCATTTGTAATTCATTAGTTAGAGTAGAGTAGAAGGGAGGGAGACTTCTAACTAAATTATTCCTAATTCATTATTGTTATCATGGTGAATGCTTTTGAAGTTTTGGAGTGTTGCATGTTTTCTACATTACTTCACTTGGATTTTAGTTATATTGAGTAGTCGTTAAGTAGATGAATGGAAGATAGAGTTGATTGGTGAATTATGGTGAACTTAAGTTCATACCTTTTGGTACTTGTTGATTGCAAGTAGCAATATAAGGTTGGTCTGAACTCATTGCAAGCACTTAATGTCAATTGGAGATGTTCATTTGGATTGTGTCATCATTGGCTATTTGAATGAGTGTTGACAATTTAAAAATCATACATGCATCCTTAGAAGATTGCACCCCCCTTTGCGTAGTTGATTTGGGCGAAGCAAGGACTAGTTTAGTACCACCTCACCATCAATATTCTCTTGCATAGTTAGAGGTAGCTTAGACTTCCTAAACGCTTTATCTTTTGCAATTTGTTTCCTTAGAAGTAGTTGAAAATCCATCATTGCCAAATCATTTGCATTTCCAAAGTTGATGTCTATTCAATGAATAGCGCAAGTCCCCGCATGGTTACCAACAAACCACATCATAAAACTAAGTTGTGTCGAACAAGAATAGGAACCTTGAAGTCACCTCTATGATCTTTTTGCAATCTTAGCATACGCAGTGTCTTTGTTCAAGAGAGGATTACATATTTGGTGTTTCATCTTGAAATACTATCTTTCATCCTGGAATACTAAGTGTTTCATCCTGCATGTTGGAGTGGTCACAAAACTCACATCAACATATGCGTTGTGTGGATTGTGAACAAGGTGATTGGATGCAAAGAGTAGGCTAAAGTTGTGTATTGTCAACTATAAGTCATGCACAATAGATCTGCAAGCTGATAGATCAAAGCCTGAAGTGAAAAATACATTTGTCTATTGTCATAGTGAAGATGTTAGAATAATATCTACATATATTAATGGTCAATATTGTATTCTAATAGTTTAGAATCTAGATTTTGTCAGTTCAATTTAGTTAGAATATTTCTATTTTCTACTTTCAGATATCTAAGCTTTAGTTTCTTTTAGAAACTTGGTCAATGTAATTGCCTGTAAATTATTTCTCATTCCTCAATAATAAGCAAGCAATTAACATTGTCTAATTTGTTTTACATGCTATTAGAGCGGGAAAACGAAATTCGTCTTTCTAAAATTTTGAATGGAATTTTTAAATCTTTTTAGAAAAACGAATTTTCCAATCATGGTTCTATGTGTGGCCTACGATTTTTTAGGGAAGATTTTTGGTCGAAACCAGTAAATTGTGACATTGTTCGCGTGGGTTTCATGAACCCTTTTTTTGCGACCTTCTCAAGACCCGTGTATGGTTTATGTGATTTCGCGAAGTTTATGTTCGCATATTTGGTCGATAGCTCTATGTGCTCCACCTGCATCTGTATTTTTCTGTACATGGCTTGCGACAAGTTCTCTCTACATTCGATGAGATTTCTTAGCCCGTGTTTCAGTTCTTTTCTTTCTGCAATACCCACAACTTCAGATTTTAGGGTTTTTTTCTAAATTACCGGTTCGGTTTCAAGGACAGGTGCAGGTATGCGAACCCGGTACGTAGGTACATGAAAAAAAAATTCAAGGGTTTGGGTACGTATGGGTACGTGTGTGTGTGTGTATATATATATATATATATATATATATATATATATATATATGTATGTATTATATATACAAAAAAAAGAGAAATATACAGAATTGTAAAACTCAATCAATCCATAGTATGATACTTGATCATTGATCAATGCCACATGCCAAAGATAAATATTAAATGCAAATTCATAGTTAAAAGATATTCAATGAAGCCATATCAATGATATTATATATGTATATGTTCATAATACCAATGAAAATCATTACAATTACTGAAGTACAAAATGTAGTTCATGAAATATCATTAAATGTTCATCAATCATGAAAGGCTATCAAAACAGACAAGTACCCACAAGTATCCACAAACGCACCCGTACCAGATGCGTACCCAAACCCAATTCGGGGCTTGTGGGTACGAACCTGATAACTTAAGTTTTTATTTACAAATGCGACTACCTTTCTTTTGAGCAACGGGAGATCCTGTTTAGCAGACAAATCAGGCACAAATCTCACCTTAAATCCGTCTACGACCCTCTCTTTGTAGCTGTCTAGATTTGATGCTTTTTTTGTAGATTTCTGAGTGCAACTAGGGTTATGTCCGACACTCTGAAGTTCTAACATTTATCTACAGACACAAAAGCTTGTGTTTTTTTGGGTACCTGTTTTTTCTACAAACTTGTGTTGTTCGAATCTGTTTCTCAAAAATTGTGTCTTGGGAACTGTGCAACAATTTTTTTCTTGCCACAGTGTTATCGCTTTCCATACATTAGGATTTGTGCCTAGTCAAATTTTAAATCTAAAGCTTTTGCTTTGACTTCAGTACCTTCACCAAATTGACCTCAAGGTACATGATGGCATCTCTGATAAATATTATGCTTGAAAGCAATCAAAATTCAATGGGAAAAATTATAACACCTAGAAGCAGCACATGATGACTATCTATGAATATCGTTGCTTGGCCAAAGTTGTTCTTGGCACTACCTCTCGTCCTACTGTTGTTGGAAAAGATCAGGATAAGTTTAACAAGTGCAACCATGAAGCATTGATGCTTATCAAACTTTCAGTGACTGAAGATCAATTGTCGCAAGTGCCCTCAAGCAAATCAGTTGTTGAGATCTGGAAGCACCTGAAGGATCTCCATGAAATGTCAGATAAGAACCATACGTTCTTTCTTAAGAACATGCTCTTTTCGATCATGATGGAAGAGAAGACATCTCTGCAAGAACACTTGACAAAAATCAAGGACATCTGTGATCAGCTAGAGGCAATTGGTCAAAAAATGGAGGAAGACATGGTAGTCATCACTCTGAAAAGTCTACCAAACTCTAATGAACATTTTATTGAAATGCTCAACATTACTTCAACTAACGTTGATTTGAAGTTTCCAAATCTTTGCAACAAGCTTTTATAGCAAAATCGTTGGAGACAGCAATTTGGTAGCAATGTCAGTTCGTCCTCCACAGAACAAGCGTTCTCTACTATGTCTTGTGCTAAGGACAAAGGGAAAGGTCAATCTTCTCCGCCGAAACGCTCAAGTTCTTCTCAAGACAGCAAGAAGAAAAAGAATGTTCAGTATAACTACTGTCACAAGTGTGGTCACATGACGATTGACTATCGGCATCGGTTAGCTTTTGAGCAAAAGAAACAGGGAGGGTCTCAGCCCAAAGCAAATGTCATAGAGGACTTTGATTAGAAAGAATTTGCCTTCACCTTTATGGCCAAACGAACAGCAGACCCAATGAAATCTTTTGCCTTGTATATTGATTCAAGGGCTTCTCGGCATTTTACTCATTGTCGAGATTAGTTCAAAAAATTCAAACCATTCTCTAATTTAGTGATCTTTGGAGGGGGAGAGGAGTATACTATTATCAGTAAGGGCAATGTGCAGATTCAGTTTGGTGGGAGAAATTTAATATTTCACGATGTATACTATGTTCCAAAAATGGAATTTAATCTTCTCTCGGTTAGTCAAATCATGAGAAATTCTCCCCAGTTGGATATTGTTTTCAATTCCCGCAGTTGCAACATTGTTGATAGGGAGACCCACACTACAGTTGTTATGGAACTTGAGGATCATGGTTTTTATAGACTTGTTGATTCGAATTATTCTCAAGAGCATGCCATGGAAGCCAGAAGTTCTTTCATCAACAATATTTGGCGTCAACATTATGGGCACTTGAATGTGCACTATCTCTCTCAATTATCTCAAGAGGGCTTGGCTCTTGGTCTATCGGAGATCCAAACTCAAAATCATGGAGTTTGTGGAGCCTGTCAAGATGGAAAGCAACATCAGACTCCATTTCAGATGGTGATGGATTCCAAGAGCCACAAACTCAAGTTTATTGGTTACAGTGACAATCATAAGGCATACTGGTTGATTGATGTAGAGACAAATCATCTCATATTCAATCGTGATGTTGTGGTCGATGAGACTAATGGTCCTTTTCTTCTTCTACTACTATTCGTCTTGAGGATCAACCTATGAAGGCTTATGATTTGGGTGTTTGTCTTCCCTTAGGATCACTTGATGGGAGGGCTTCACATCACTCTGATTCTAAAAATGAGGAATCTACCAGCCATGATACTGCACCACTTGATTTCCCTTAGGATCTACTTTCAGATTACTTTGTTCCAATAACTCCAAGAGATGTTCCTTCTATGACAGATGTAAGAACCCCAACCGGTTCTAACTTTACCACTGTAATAATATCCCTTGTAAATCTGATCACCATCTATTGTTATGAAGCTCAAGGAATATAATCAAACATTCAGCATACAATGTTTGGAACCGTTGTTATGAATTTTTGGATTGTCTTCTTTAAGTTTGTAGGCTACAAATGAAGTTATTGAATGCTTCTAACAATGCAAGGTTGTTATAGAAATGATATACTAGCTGTTTGAGACCTTTGACAAGCATATATGTGACTGAAATTAACTAGTACAGCTAGTTAACATAAAGGCAAACACTTTCCATGCATCCCAATGAACACCTACAACCACTAGGCATTTAAACAAAGAGTTGGCATGCATACTAGAGATTCAATATGAACTGATATAAATAGCTATAGGAAAGACATTTCAACAAACAGTTGTTGTGCAGCCTTACAACTCCTTTTGATTACAAACAACCTAAGTTGCCGATTCGGGTGCAGATTCGGATGCAGGTGCAAGAATCGGGTGTGCGGATGCATGAAAAGATTTTTTAGGGGATGTGGATGCGTTTGGATGCGCGCGCCCGCGCGTGTGTGCAAAGAAATGCAAGAAATATACAAAAATAAATCATTTGATAGTATGATACTTCACCATTGATCAAGATTCAAAATATTTCATATTTGATAGTTCAACTTAAAACTTCACAAACACAAATATTCAAACTGAAATAAGTTCAATAACCAATTACTCATGTTCAAGATTCCAATGCAATTTGAACTACAAAATCAAAACTTAGTTCATGATTCAATGTTCATCAATCAAGAGTCAAGACTCAAGATTCACTAATCAAATTCAGAATCATAAGTATTTTTAAGAAAATCTGCATTCTCATCATCTCCAACTGCTGCATGGCCTCTTTTAGGGTCGTTTTAGGGTTTAGGAGAAAATGATAGAATAAAAAAATGTTATTTGCACATGTTAAAATGCATTTTAAGTGGCAAAAATTATTTAAAAAATCATTTGTTTGGGTGTGGGCCTTCGAATGAGCCCAGAAGGCGTTTGAATGTGCGTCCACTCGCATCTGGATGCCTGGGATGAGCTTCTGGCAGGCACCTGCCTCCGCATCCACATCCGCAGGCACCAGCAAAAACAAGATGCATTGGTATCTTAGCAAACAACTTACAATAAAACTATTTGCAAATATTGAAATTTGAAACTACAAAGCACATAATATAGAAAATATAGTAATGGATCGCAACTTGAGAGATTGTCTTAAATTGATTGCAGCTCTATCTAAAAATTAACCCTCTAGAACACTAACCTCACCTTCTAGTGACTCACGTGGCATTTTTTAAACCCTACAGCTGCCTTTAATACTCCACACACTAGCTTCTAATGGCTGCAATTGGTGTTAATTGATGAGTCTCCAATCTCTGCAAATAATCTGATTTATACACTTGGATTTCAAACCCTTGTATGGCTGCAATCCAATTAAATTCTCTTACAATTGAGCACAATAGATAACCCTGAAATGAGTCACCCAATTAGCAAATATCAGTGTGTCCTTCGACACCTCAAATGCTTGTAAAACTCTGAATGAATTCACAATTCTCCAAGTCCAAAATACTAAAACCCTTGTTCAAAATTTCTCTTCACACAACAAAAGCAAATATGAAGTCATGAATAAATTTTGATTTCTCTCCAAGGCTCTTTTATAATATTTCACCATGAATCTTCATTAGCAAGGCTCTTTAATGATTTTGATATTTGTTTTTATAATAATGAGTTGACTTTATAATATATTATTAATAAAGCACACTTTTAATCAATGACTATTAATTACTCATTACCCTCAACATGGCCCCCACTTTATTATAAAGTGAATTTATAACTTTATAATATAACTTAAATAATTAAACATCATTAAAGGCCATTAAAATATTAATATCTCATTAAATACTCATTATTTTGACGAGTCGTCTAAACCAAGGAGTCAACCACTACATCCTTTGTCTGTATGACTGCCTTACTAAAAATAGAAAGGGCCCGTCTCTATTTGTTAATATTTTACCGGTTACTGAGAGGGGGGGTGAATCAGTAAAACTAATCTCCACTATCTAAAAACTTGCAAACAGATCTTGGAATAAAAAATAGAAAGTTAACAATCGTTTACTAGCATAAGCAGAACCACCCAGATCAACACAAGTGTTTATACGTGAAAACCCTCGGTTAGAAAGAAAAAATCACGGTGAGACAGAGCTCACAACTTCACTACTGTAGAATGAAGGCGCCCTATTAGGAGCTTACAAAGCACTGATCATAGTGCTACCCGGTTAAGGGATTTTACAGAGATCGGTTAAGATTTGAACCGTGTTAAAAGTTGTCTGGTTACAGGACTTTGAACATCAACAAAGATGTTACCCTGTTAGGGGATTTTTACAAAGAACCGATTGGGTTCACCCTGATAGTGGGATTTTAATAAGCTTTCATACCTTGTAAAAGCAATGATCTAGTATGACACTCACTGTCTGATTAGATCATATTTGTTGATCTCTTCTTCAGTTTGCCTGGCTGTTGATCTCTCCAAGTTTCTTCACCTCTGTGCCTTTAGCACTCTTTTGAAGAATATCTCTCCTTTAGCACTCTTTTCAACAACAACACTCTTTTGGTCTTAATACCTGTATATATATATTAAAAGAGTTCATCGCAATGAAACCCTTAACTCACAGAACTGCCAGGCCGCAAACTCCGCAATGAATCATGCAATCAACAACAAAACGCCAGTAATGATCTAGAGTTCACCATGTAAGACATCCGCAAGGATAAAGCTAACTCTTGTTAAAAAGCTAACTCCCATATAGTCCGGCTTCTAACTGAAATTGATCATCTTAATCCGATGCGGATCTTTAGCTTGTCTTAGACCGAGACCAGTGCAGATCTTTAGCTTGTCTTTGACCGAGACCGGTGCAATCTTGTATCCGGTTCAACTTATACATGCTCTCAGAAACCGGTGCGTGTTGTTTAGATTAGTCTACCGGTGAGTGCACTTCTTTTCATCTACCGGTGCATACTATTATGTTGCTCAGCGACGAGTGTCTTAGAAGACAAGTGTTGTGAATGACCGGTGACTCCTTACCGATACAACGTGTTTGTAGATGAACACTAATGACAACTCAAATCCCTAACAATCTTCCCCTTTGTCATTGGTGGCAAAATTTGTACACAAACTTCACAATACCTTGTATCGGTGGAACAACACTGCCCCTGTTCCGAACTTCCCCTGACTGAATGCTCCGGTTTACTGTGTTGATCCTGCAGATTCTGCATTGACACTTCTTTTACTCTTCTTCCCCTTTTTGCCTCTATAAGACAAAGGGTAACATTTTTCTTCACATTTGAAGCTTTGTGAAGATATCCTTATATATTGTCTGGGCTGAATGAAAGAATGGGGTCCATTGACCGGTTATATATTCTGAATTCTTTTGGGCTGCAGTCAGAGAAATAATGATATTCTCCATGTCTTCCACAGTTTTGTACGCTGGTTCACTGATGATAGCTTCTGTAGAGGATGCAGTTGAATTCATGATGTCAAATGTTGGTGCCAAGAACATTTGAAATCCAATAATATCTTGAATCCTCTTATTTTTCTCTTCAGCAATTTTCCTCTCTGCGAGAGTTAGACTGGACATTTCTCTGTTGTAGGTTGTTGCGGTTTTGTTCTTTATATCAAATTGAGAGGATAATGCTTTGATCTCTTCTGCTATCTCGGCAGACTTCTCTGACAAATATTGCAAAAATACTTCAAAGTTTGATGTTCTACTCATCAAGCTTCCTGCCTCTTGAAGCTGTTGTTGGAGGATTCTCAGGTTGGTTGTCACATTTACTTTGATATCATCAACCTGTTTGTGGAGTATTTATACTCTTTTATTTGCGTAGGGGTCGGCTGCCATTATTTCCGGATCTATTAGATCCTCACCGATTGCTTGCGCCAAAACTTCTAGCTGATCTATGACCGGTTCATCTTCATCTATGTCAGCATCAGGGACAAAGTTGTACAGGATGTTCTTTAGATTGGTTAGGACCATATCCGGTTTTCTTTTGGTCAATTCTTTTAGTTGCCTTGTTGACATCTTACTGATGTCTACCACTGTATCTGTAATCCTGCTTCTTTTTGCTTCCTTTCCCTTGGCAAATGATAGTTTCCTTTTTGAAGAGGAGATTGGAATGTCTCCGTGTTCTCGTTGTCCTTGCTCTTGCTCCGGTCTTAGTTGCTTTGTGTGGACAGGGATCTCTTCTTGCCCCTTATTGTCTTCCATTTCTTGATGAGCTCTGCTTTTCGGTTGGACTTCTTCTTCCGGTGGCTTACTACCTTCAACATTTTGTTGTTGTTCTCCCAGTGGGTCCTCTTTTTGCTGCTGCTCCTCAGCTGTATGGAGTTCCCCTATGGGTATATCAATTTCTGCTTCTTGTTCAACATTTGTTTGTTCATTAGTTAAGAACTCCTCTATTTGAACTTTTTCCTTTTCGACAAAAGATCCTTCACCATTTATGAGACCCTCCTTTGGTGTTTGCACTGGTCTGTTTTGATCTTGAGGACCATATTTCTCCAATGCCTTGAAGTCATAATTGTTCCAGTAGTCTAGAGTTGCTTTGTAGACTTTATTCTCATATCCATTCAATATCTCTACGACTTTCTCTGTTGTTTTTAGGTTCATGGATGCTTCTTCTATTAGAAGCTTTATTCTTTCTTCACTAAATCCAGGCCGAACCTTAAGTAGTGTGTCCCTTTTAATTCTGGTGTTCATGCCTAGACCGGTTTTCCATTTTGATTGTAGCCTATTGTTTAGTTCCGGTGGGAACTTGGACCTGTAGTCCCTTGGAGTCCTATGATAGTCCATGAAGGTCTCTACAATCCCGACAATCAGCTTTTGTTTGTCTTCTTCATTTAGTACACTATACCATTTGGCTGCATTGTCCACTTCTCCAAAGTCCATAACCTCAGTTATTTAATCATCAACATGCATAGGTTGAAAGTTACCTTTGCTTGGTGAGATGAGAACCATTGGATTTGTTCCCTGTCTCTTGGTTAAATCCACTAGTACCAGTGCTTCTTCTCCAAGTACTCCTTTCCCTTTACCGATGTCAGGTGTCGGTTTAGCTGTTGTTCTTTGTGCTGCTTCTTGTTCTGCTTGTTGCTGGGTCTGAAGAAGTTTGGTCCATAGTGCAACTTCTTCATTATGTATCGTCTCAATTTCTCCAATAAGCATGAGGCCTATCCCTCTTATGGTTGCAAAAGTTTTCTGATGAAGTTCAGCTTGTTTTGTTGCCTCTTACAGAGTAAGATGATTCTGAACCTCCAGAAGAGCCCGTATCCTCTCCTCCTTTTCTCTTTCTTCTGAGGCTTTCCACCGGGCCTCAATATTCTGTAGAAGTTGTTCCGGTAGAGTAGTGTGCAGTCCACCAGGATGAAGATTGAATTTGTGGAGGTAGAATGCTACTGCTTCCTCAATTTTGTCTTTGTCTTCATCACTGCCCAATTCATATCTTCTTCTTACAGAGCCTAAATTTCCAACCTTTTTCAATCCTTCCACAATTTCATCAATTGTGGGCTTGACTCGTCTAGGTGGGTCCTCCTTTGATATTTTTCCGATCTTCTTCTTCCTAATCAGAGGAACTGTGTCTTCGGGGTCTGTTTCTTCTTGTTCTTCCTCTTGGATGCTAGGTGCCGGTTCTTCTTTCTTCCTTCGGCCTTTGGGCTGTTCTAACGCTGGTTTCTTCCTTGGTGGGGGCGTCCTTTTGTAGACAATTTTGATCGGTGCCCTTTTTGACAAATTCTGAAGAATTTCAGTGTATGTGCCGAACCGATTGGCACCAAGATCCAAATTTGCATCATTTAATGCATCAACATATGCCTTAGCAACTTTGGCTAAGATCTCGTAACCCAGCTCAGGAGCATATGCATCTCTTGGTTCAACTGCTTGAATAATGCAGTTGTCGGTGGTGACCAAAAAACATACCTCATCCTTGTAATGTTCAACAATTGCTGACGGAACTCTTTCCCTCTCATGCATCTCTAGTTGAAAGGCTTCGAAATGTTTAGTCATAGCATTGCTTAACCGGTCTCCCTGTCTATTTGCCATTTCAGTGATTTGATGCATGATCGGTTTATCGGTTCTGCAATTCACTTTTCCGAAGCCTAGGAAGAAATCCAAGTAGAAAAAGTATAGGCACATCAGAAGGGTTCCATACTTCATAGATTTCTTCTTCAAAACTCCAAGCTTCTTCATATTTTCAAAAATTTGGTTCCAAAGCATTGCACAAATGTCATATTGGACATTTTCATGCATGATGCAATGCGCAGCATGAATTGCACCACCTGGTACACTGTTTAAGTTGCTTGACTAACAAACTTTATATCCGATAACAACGGACGCGAAACGTACTCCATCTTCAATGTCGTTTATAGTCATGAATCGACTATCGGACTTCGACTTGGTCAGCTTGTTGACGACAGTATTGGAGATGGTGCGCAGGGTTATCGCTTCCCCTTTGTCACTATACCCGGTCACTCTGTGGAGATCCTCTTTGGTGATCTCGTGACATCTGCCTCTATTGAGCCAGAACCCTGGTTCATGAAGACGGCTCGGCACTAGTCTAACTTGATCCTCCCGAAAGATTGCAGGGTAGCACACCATTTATTAGACCGGAAGATACCAGATTAGCGTATTTGTCGAGAAGTTTCCCTTCTTCACATAATGACACATACTCTCCTTGAATAAAGGTTTCTCTGAGTTCTTCCTGTCTGGCATGAATGAACGTTGTAACATCCTCGGTCAAGAGGACTCCTTTTGGTATGGAAGAGAGAGCACCAGCCATGTTGTTTTCTCTCTTCTGAATAGGCAAGATGTTGTATGTTGGTCTGTTCACTTGATCTACTTTGATCAACTTCACGATAGCGGAAGATGAAGCCATTCTTGCTAACCGGTAATTTGCAGAAAGTTACTTGGATCGATTTGCAAATAGTGATTTCTCAGTGATCAAAGCGTGAAAATAATACTTAGCACAAGAATTCGTAAATCGCAAAGTAAGCAAAGTGAAAACTTATGAGTAATTTTCCTTTCTTTTATAGGGTTAGGTTACCAAACAATAACTATTTGTTAAACAGCTATAGTAATAAATGCTTTACCTACTTTTTCTTTCCGTTTTGCCAACCGGTTGATTGTAAACTTGCCTTACTGGTTAATCTTGTAGACCGAGTGAGTCTGACTCTCACCAGTCATACCGGGAACGATAGTGGATCTACCGATTCCCTCTAAACCCTCATGGTTTAGTTTGCTGAAGAAATATCACCATCAGTAGATGGTGATCTTTCCTCTGTCTTCTCTTTAGCGGAGATCTTTGATTCTTTTACGAACCAAATTTGTTTGGCTGTTTTCTTAGTCTTTTCTTCCTTGTTGATCTTTTCTTCAGATTTAACCGGTTCCTTCTCCTTGCCGGATGACCGGTTTCTGCACTCTTTGGCTTTGTGTCCCATTTTGTTGCAGTGATAGCAGATTACTCCAATTGCTTTCCATGAGTTCATTCTTTTCGTGTCAGTTGACTTGTTGCGAGAGCCATTGTAATTGTGTAATCCACAGTTCACACAGTTCACTATACTCAGGTCCTTGTTTCTCTTGGTGAGTATCGGTTTTGGGGATCTAAATGCCATTGTCTTGGATCTGCATTTTTGTGCTTTGTGTCCAAATTTATTGTATGCATAGCAGTACCCTCTGAAGCTTCCCTTGCTGCTGCTGGACACAGATGTGGGACTGGACCAGCACTCACTGGTCTTGTGGCCCTTTTTACAGCAATTCTTGCAGTAGCTATTGTTGGTCCTTACCGGTGCATTCCTGCAGTTATTAGTCTTATGACCCGATTTCCCATAGTGTTTGCAAGATGTGTTAGGGAAATTCTTACCTTTTTGCATCAGCGATTTCATCTTATCCTTCTTGATTGCTTTTGCCCTAGAGGGCTCACCATTCTTTTTGGCATTTTCACCGATGAATCCAAGACCGGTCTGATCTTTGTGTCTTCTTTGAGCTTTGAGTTGCTCATCAAGCTTAGTTGAACTTTCATTGTATCTTCTCAGTATTTCATTTGTTTCTTCAAGTTCGTTCATCTGCTCCCTTAGTTGATGCAATTCTTGAGACAATCTATTGCATGCTTCATTCCTGTCATGCCAGCCTTTCTGCATGTGGCCATTTTCTTGGGTGACACTCTGCATGTCTTCTTGAAGTTGTAAAATGATAAGTTCATTTGCCCCTACAGCCTCCATTGCCCGGTCCCTTGCTTTCTCAGAGGCTGACAGAGACTTGACTGCTGAATTTCTCTCGTCTTCAACTTTTCTCTTTTTCTCGATTAGTTCAGTCATCCTCAGGGCATTGTCTTCTTGGTCTCTTTTAAGATTAGAGATCTCATCGGTCAAGATCTGATTATTTTCCATGAGTTCAGATATTGCCTCCTCAGCTTCGTCAGATCCACTCTGCCCAGAGAGTTCATCGATGGTTTCATTGCTCTCATTCAGCTGTAGCGCTAACTCCTTTCTTTTCGCAAGTGATCTCCTCAATCTGTTTTCCAGAGAGGTGATGATGTCATTGGCTTCCTGTAGCTGCTTTTGATACCGGTAAACCTCCATGATCTTTATCTCCAGCTGTTAGGCTTTGAAGTAGAGAGAACTTGGCTCTGATACCAATTTTTTATATTTTAGCAGTTACTGAGAGGGGGGGGGGTGAATCAGTAAAACTAATCTCCACTATCTAAAAACTTGCAAACAGATCTTGGAATAAAAAACAAAAAGTTAACAATCGTTTACTAGCATAAGCAAAACCACTCAGATCAACACAAGTGTTTATACGTGGAAACCCTCAGTTAGAAGGAAAAAACCACAGTGAGACAAAGCTCATAACTTCACTACTGTAGAATGAAGGTGCCCTATTAGGAGCTTACAAAGCACTGATCATAGTGCTACCCAGTTAAGAGATTTTACAAAGATCGGTTAAGATCTGAACCCTGTTAAAAGTTGTCTGGTTACAAGACTTTGAACATCAACAAAGATGTTACCCTGTTAGGGGATTTTTACAAAGAACCGATTGGGTTCACCCTGATAGTGGGATTTTAATAAGCTTTCATACCTTGTAAAAGCAATGATCTAGTATGACACTCACTGTCTGATTAGATCATATTTATTGATCTCTTCTTCAGTTTGCCTGGCTGTTGATCTCTCCAAGTTTCTTCACCTTTGTGCCTTTAGCACTCTTTTGAAGAATATCTCTCCTTTAGCACTCTTTTCAACAACACTCTTTTGGTCTTAAGACCTGTATATATATATATTAAAAGAGTTCATCGCAATGAAACCCTTAAAACTCATAGAACCGCCAGGCCGCAAACTCCGCAATGAATCATGCAATCAGCAACAAAACGCGAGTAATGATCTGGAGTTCACCATGTAAGACATCCGCAAGGATAAAGCTAACTCTTGTTAAAAAGCTAACTCCCATATAGTCCAGCTTCTAACTGAAACTGATCCTCTTAATCCGGTGCGGATCTTTAGCTTGTCTTAGACCGAGACCGTTGCAATCTTGTATCCAGTTCAACTTATACATGCACTCAGAAACCGGTGCGTGTTGTTTAGATTAGTCTACCGGTGAGTGCACTTCTTTTCATCTACCGGTGCATACTCTTATGTTGCTCGGCAACCGGTGTCTTAGAAGACAAGTGTTGTGAATGACCGGTGACTCCTTACCGATACAACGTGTTTGTAGATGAACACTAATGACAACTCAAATTCCTAACACTATTAACCTCAAACTTTCTATAAATAGTAAGTATATGAAACTGAGCCCAAACAAAGTCCAATATGAGCCAAACGAAGACCAAACTGGAACATACTGAATTCTGGAGAAAACAAGAAGACCCTATATCCACAATAATTAGCCAAGCCGCTACCTTAAAAGTTCCTCTATCCACAATAATAGGCTAATCCTAAAAACTTTGATGCTCATGAATATGGGGACATTACAGCAGATGTTAGTACTTCTACCCTCCAGCCTAAGTGGTGGGCTAAGACTATAGGAGATCTTCATGATGATGGGCTCATTGAGGGTGGACCAGCTCGCAAAAAGAGTAAGCAGCAAAATGCAGTAAATTTTGCTTGTATGGCCAACATCCACAGCATTTATGAGCCTCAGACGTATTAAGAGGCTAGAGGAATTCCTGAGTGGGAAAAGGCCATGGAAGTTGAATACCATAGTCTTCTGAAGAATAACACTTAGGTCCTTTCTGATCTTCCTCGTGCAAAGAAACCTACCAACTGCAAATGGGTTTACAAGGTCAAGTACCATGCAAATGGTACTCTGAATAAATACAAGGCCAACTTGGGAGCTCGAGGATTTACACAATAGGAGGGCATTGACTATGAGGAGACTTTTGCTCCTCCTGCCAAGACGAGCACACTTTGTCTTCTTCTCACTATTGTCACTCAGTTTCGATGGAAAGTCCATTAGATGGATGCCAAGAGTACATTCTTTAATAATGAGTTACAAGAAGTTTATATAACGCAACCTCATGGTTTCAAGGTTGTCAGTAAAGAACATCAGGTGTGCAGACAGGTGAAAGCACTCTACGGCCTAAAACAAGCTCCTCAGACTTGGTACATCAAAATTGATCAATAACTGGTTGATCATGGTTTTCAAGGCAATCCCTCTGACACTAATTTGTAAGTCAAACACTCTAGTGATGATATTCTTTTCCTTGTCTATGTTGATGACTTGATCATTACTAGTAGTTCAACACATTTGATTGCAGCAATCAAACAAGATTTGTGCCACGCCTTTGACATGATAGATTTAGGGCTTCTCCATTACTGCTTAGGTGTTGAGGTTTGGCAAACGGATGGTAGTATTTTTATTTCTCAATCTAAGTATGCCAAAAGCTTGCTTGACAAGTTTCGGATGTAGGATTGTAAACTTTCAACCAAGTCTAGTTCACCTATGGTGAATGACATAGCATTCAAGCAATTAGTGGGTAGCCTCATCTACCAAACTGCCACTAGACCTAATCTCAATTTTGTCGTGAGCTACATTTCTCGCTTCATGACAGCCCCAAAAGTTGATCATTGGGTTGTAGTGAAGCGTGTGTTGCAATATGTGAAGGGCACTCCCGATTTTGGCATTCTATATAGCAAGTGCAAAGATCCAAAGCTGATTGGATTTACAGACTCAGATTGGGCAGGTTCGGTGGATGACAGAAAATCTACCTCTAGGCATGTGTTCAATTTGGGTACAAGTGTGGTCACATGAACCAGCAAGAAGCAACAGGCAGTGGCTCTTCATCAACTGAAGCAGAATATCGGGGAACAATTAAGGTAGCTTGCGAGGCAATTTGGCTTCAAAGGATGCTTTCTGACATGCAAATGTCACAAGCAAGACCTTCTCCCTTGTACACTGACAATCAAGGGGTGCTCAAACTAGCCAAAAATATGGTCTTTCGTGAAAGTACCAAGAATGTTGAGCTTCATTGTCATTACATCCTCAAGCTGGTAGAAGACAAATCAATTTAGTTGCAATATGTTCCAACTGAGGATCAGACTGCAGATATTCTCACCAAGTCTTTGAGCCCGGATAAGTTTGTCAAATTCACGGGGCAACCTGGTGCACTTGATAGATTGACCATTAAGGGAGGGTGTTAGAATAATATCTACATATTGTTAGCAATTTAAGTTGTCATTAGTGTAAAAACCATGTACTGGTAAAAGTTCACCGGTCACTCACGTTACTTAGAAGTCACCGGTAGACTATAAACAGAGTGTATGCACCAGTTGATGCAATGAATGGTATACACCGGTAGACCGATCCAGTACCGGTCTCAGAGCTCATACAGAGTTGGAACTAGGAATGAGATACACCGGTCGAACTGCCTAAAAAGATTCGAACTGCCTAAAAAGATCCGCACCGGATCCTGCGGAAGCAGTTTGAGTTAAAACCGAATTATACGGGATATTCACCGCTGAGAAGTGGAGTTAGCTTTTTATCTAAAGTTAGCTTTATTTCTTTGGATAATCTCATGGTAAACTCCAGATCATAATGCATAGCTTTTTGCTAATTGCATGATTTATTGGTGAGCTTACAGTCTGGCAATTCTGTGAGTTAAGGGTTTCATTACGATTGAACTCTTGCATAAATACAGGCCATAGGACGCAAGAAAGTCGTTGATTGTGGGTGATTGCATGGAGAAAAGGAGAGACATCTTTTAAGAGAAGAGCTGCAGACACAGACGTAGCAGAATTCAACAGCCAGGCAACCAGAGAAGAGGTATGATCTAATCAGACATTCAATGTCATAATAGATCATCAATTCTATTAGTAGTGAAAGCATATTCAAATCCTTTTATTAGGGTGGACCTAATCGGTTCGTTGTAAAATTCCCCTAACAGGGTAACATCTTGTTGATGTTCAAAGTCCTTCCTGTAACCAGGCAGCTCCTAACAAGGTTTAGATCTTAACAGATCTCTTGTAAAATCCCCTAACCGGGTAGCACCTTAACCGGTGCTTTGTAAGCTCCTAACAGGGCGCCTTCATTCTGAAGTAGTGAAGTTGTGAGCTCTCTCTCACCATGGTTTTTCCCTTGTAATCAAGGGTTTCCACGTATAAAAACTTGTATTGATTTGTGTGATTTTGTTTATGCTTATGAATGATTGTTATATTCTATTTATCAGTTAAGGTTAAGAAGTTCAGAATTAAAAAGTATAACAGCGAGTATTTACTGATTCAGCCCCCCCTCTCAGTAACCGGTAAGTATTATCACATATATTAATGGTCAATATTGTATTCTATTAGTTTATATTTTTTCAGTTCAGTTTGGTTAGAATATTTCTATTTTCTACTTTTAGTTATCTTTAATTTCTTTTAGAAACTTGGTCAATGTAATTTCCTATAGATTGTTTCTCATTCCTCAAGAATAAACAAGCAATTACCTTTCATAGAGGAAAGGTATGATACTTGCTTGAAATATTCTAGAAAATGTTTATCTAGTTTGAAAAGGCATTAAATTCTAAGAAGATTGGTTTTAGTGTCTCAAACCTACAAAAGTTGGGCACTAATTGGTTCAACTCAATAGACTTTTTTATTTTGCTTCCAGCTGTATGTGAGCAGAACTATTTCCCGTATTTTTTAAATTAAAAATAAATAAATGAAGTCAATAAAAAATGATGATGTGTGGAAGGTAAGCCTTTTTTCTAAAGCCAAATTAATGTATGCAATTAAAATATGGAAAATTTATTGCAACATGTAAGTTGTGAGATGTATCTTTTTTGAGAAAACTATATAGTATTAAAGTGATGAAGTAAATTTATGTCTATGACTTTTCTTTGTTTAAAGGTGAAATGTCTAATGTTCTTTTAGACCTCATGAAAGGTATGTTATGTCACAAATGATGATTGGCTTTAAAATAGACATATCTTCCCTATGTTTCAAAGATTTTAGAAAATGAGCATTTGAATTTAATATGTTTATTAATGTAGTGTTAAGGAAGGCATTAAATGTTTTACATGGTTTGGCCCTTGATATATGTTATAAATGAAAATTGTGGTCCAAACGTGAATAGTGGTATAAAGTTTCTTTTGGTTAATCAATTGTGGTGTTTGTTTAATGTGATAAATAAGAATTGCCCCTAATGTCCTCATGAGCTATGTTAAAATTCGATGATCATGATGCTGATGAAAAGAGTATGTTGACTTGTGGTATTCAAAGAAGAGCAACAAATCATAATAGTGCAGGCAATGTTTGAGTAGGTGGAAAGAACAGTGTCATATAAATTAAAAGGCTACAAGTCTTCACCTTAGTCTATATCAAGCAAAAGGAAAGCAAATGAGAATACCTTAGTCTATATCAAGCAAAAGGAAAGCAAATGAGAATACCTCATGATCACTTGGAAAGGAGCTGAATAAGTGTAATGTCCCATTTTATTCCTTAAAGATAAAATGGAGCAAAAGAAATTAAAATTACTTATTTTATGTTATTAACTTAAAAATGAATTAAAAGGTAATTTTATTAATAATTAATGAACATGACTTTACTCAAAAAGAATAATTAAGGTCGCTACCAAATAAATGTGCGAGAAGGCAGAAATTGAAAATAATTATTATAAAAGGAACTTTGGGAATTGATGAAAGGCACGAAATTATATTTTATTCAGTGAAGATTTGAGAAGTTCTCAAATTATCATCTTGGAATTGAAGCCTGAAATGCCATTTACATCAGTGCAAGACCTCACCTAGATGGGCTTGGAGGAATCAGGCAGATTCTTCTTCAGCAGAATCATTAATGGAGTCTCAGAGTGAACAAACAGTCAAAGTATGACAGGTATTTTATTGTTTTTCTGACTAAAGGTTTTAATCAGATTTATATAGAGGTGTTATCTTTATATGACAATCAGAATAAAGTTGTTGTCATGAGAAGTTGATGACTGTGGCATGATAGCTGTTGGCTGGGCATAGTAAGGAATATATTAATTGATAGTAGATACTATGGTTTGGGCAATATTTTGATTGAAATGAAAGATTAAAGCTGATAAATGTTATGTGTATGGCAAAAGGATTTTGATGTATTTGTGTGATGATTTGTGTTTGATACATAATTCCTGGACTTTAATCTTTCTATGGCGATCTCTTTATATTACAAGGGAGGCTTATAATAAATAGGTGCATATTTATTTAATGGAACAAGCAAAGTCTAAAGGTGAGTAAATGTTTGCTACCTTTCAGTCGAACCTGATGCTGAAGTAATGATATTGATGCCGGATTCCCTTATGAATTATCAAATGATTTGTTGAGTATTTGCATATAAGTCATGAGGTTGCAAAGCTTTGGCACTTCACTTGCCGTGAGCCATAGAACATATAATAAGGTCAAGGAGCTTAATATATGTTTCATTCTCTTATGCTGGCTGGATAATATTAGGAGAAAAGTTGGCAGTTTTGGAGTTGTTTGAGGAACAGAAGTTGACAGATATCCTTGTATGAATATTATTCAATATCATAGCATTTTAAGAATCATGGCTCCTGGAGTGTATAGAGTTGCACATTGGGTTGGCAAAGATCCGTGGATTCCATTATTCATGTACTCATGTGGAAACCATAGATATACTTGTCGATAGTAATAATAGTTATGAGTTTCTGGATGGAGGCTCCTACAATAACACCTGAGACTTCCAGCACAGACACCAATTCAAAGAGGTCCAAGGAATCTTAAGAAAGGAATCGGGAGTTTGAGTCTGTGATGTAGATCACATTACCGAAGGTTTCATTCATGAAATAAAGGAAACAACAAATTGTTTGATGGAATGAACATTGGAAGAGTATTGCTTGATGTAAGGTTCAGTGCATTATTAGTCTGAACCTAGTTTACAAAAATCAGTTCAATTTTAAATGCATGTTTGAATTGTGCCATCGTTGGATATTTGAATGTACATTCACAGTCTGAAAATCTTTCATTTTCCTTTGAAGATTGCACTATTTCTGCAGTGCTGTGATATTCTGGCTAAGCATAAATCAGTTTGGTGGAATCCACTTGTCTGAAGTACATCCATCACTATCATTGTCCTTAGGAATTCCTAGCTTATTTTCTCTAAACCCTGTCTCTTTTGCTATTTGTTTGAAACAGATCAAATAAATTAATGAAAGTATAGAGTGAGAGAGAGAATTGCCTACACATTCCAGGAACATTCGTGTAAGTCCCCTTTTGAATCCAGCAAATCACATCATATCCATTGAGTCTATCCACGCACAATCAAGACCTATTCTTGGGAACCTTGGGGATATCTCATCTCGTCACTTCTAACAGCACTTGAGATTTCCTTGTTCAAGAGAGAGTAGGATATAATTGGTGTACTCTATTCTTGAAAAGTAGGAGAGAGTAGGATATAGTTGGTGGTGTGCAAAACCCCCATCAACAAGACGAATGGTCACAACCTTTGCCAAGGATAACACATTTCAAAAGATGTGTCTCTTCTACAGAACCGTTGCATTACTATTTCAGGCAGGTCTGATTTTCTCCTCACATATCCAATGTTTTGTTTCTTATGATGATCCCCTCTCTTCCTTCAACAAATGACTTTCCCTCCTATCTATATCTTCATGATGATAGAATCACAACCTTTCATTAAGTTCATTGCTCTTGCAAGGGATATAACCCTGCATAACTAATTGTTATCTTATGTTGGTTTTATTTATTATTTCAGACCTCTTGGCAACAACTTCCTAATTGCTCATAATCAACCTTTTTAAGGAAATTGCCTATAGACTGTATCAACAATGGATGACTTTTTCTTGGTGAATTTGGATGACAGACATAATTTTGGGCATTCAATGGATGGAGACCCTTGACAAATACACACAGAGCTTCCAGAACATGGAGTTTTCATTTAAGATGGATGGCAAGAAGGTGTTGTTGCAAAGAATGTCCAATGGAGGCCCTAGGGAAATTTTGGCCAAGCGCAAGGAGGCAATTCCTTCATTCATTTCCTCATAGGTCATGCAGATTTGACCTAGACCACCCAGTTGCAGTAGTTGTTCTGCTACCTCTTGATGATCTACAAGATTTAGAGGTGATTGGTAGGAGAGTATTCTGCAAAACCAAGGAGGGTACTTAATCCAGTAAAACAAACCTTACTTCAACAATTATAGACTGGATTTTAAAACAATAGATAGAGGGTAAGAAAATGCTAAATGATAACCACTCATTTATTGATTCTCCATTACCATTAGATGGGACAGAACATGTAGGTCACAATACTTCAAAGATTTTCGATAGATTTATATCAATATTTAGGAAATATAGTAAGACCTCATCAGGTAATTATTTCTATAAACTAGCTCCACTACTGGCCAGTGCCTTATCCATTGGGTGACATCTTCACTACAAAATGAAATACAGAGACAATATATTGAACTTTGATGATTTATATCCTTAGAAAATACTATCACCCTGTGATCATTCTAATCAAAGGACTCCTGAAATCCACACTACTTATTGATATCCTTATGCAAATTTTAAAGAATTAGTGTTGTATCTAAAGCTTATTTAATTTGATGTTTAGATCAAAGCTGAAGAATATCAACACATACACAGAGATAATCCATGCAATGAATCTGACAACTCATAACTCCAAGAAAGAGAACACCAAGGAGAGATATGAACTTTGGATTTTATTCAAATTGCTATATCATCTGTATGTATACATAATGCTTTAAAATGCAAACCATCTCAAAATTAGCTAAACTAGTAATACTTGATATTCTATAAACAATGGCCTAATACAGTCTACTGTATCCTAGACTCAGAACTTGTTAATCAAAATGCTCAAGTCCCGGTCCTTACAAAGTGATCATGGGAATCCTTTTATAGAAATCAAGGATTGCATACAAGCTTCAGATCCCTTTAGAAAAGACAAAATAATGACAACCATATAGGACAAAAAGGACAAATACAACACTTTCTTGTTATATTTTTACAAAGTTGCTTATTAACTTGGGCACCAAAATTTGCAATAGACCCCAAAGCTAGTTCAACTTCTACCAAGTGTTGCCTTCTGCATATGAGATCCTTTATGTTGTTTGCTTTGCTTTAGAAAGTTGAAGAAGTGCCATCTGTTGCAACCTTAGTGGATGTCTCTTCTTTCTTGGTACTCTCCGAAGAATATGTTGCCTCCCATGATGTATAAACTTCTTCATCTGGCCAATGGAAGGCCAGTACCTCATCTCTTTTAGGTACCAAATTATTCCATTCAAATTTTACCTGATGTACCTCTTTCCTTAGGGTTTTGAACTGTACCCTGGCATCTTCTAATATCTCAATTATTTGGACAAAAGGAATATTGCTTCCTGTATTTAATATAGTGCTTATTTTGGTTGACATTTCATCATCTTTGTCTTTTATGGCTCCATCTGCTTTGAAAAGACCGGGAAACATTCAAAAACTGTCCTGGAAATGTCTTGCTCTCAGATCCTCTGCCTTTCTCTCTAAGTTTTCCCTCTTTATTGCAAACTCGAGTAGGTTTTTAACAAACGTATATGTATCCTTTAGCAAACCATTTCCATCCTGATGAGTCCTAATCAAAGAATAAAATAATTTAACTTATTCTTCCTGGCAACCCACCTATCCAAAATTGGGTTCACAGTGGTCTTTTCTTCCTTAAAAGAAATCAAGATGTTGGATAATTGTTCACCAATTTTATAAATTTCTTTTGGCCCTATTTCCTTTCTTTTCATATTTCAAATTCTCTCTTTGTGCTATGTCTTCATCCTCCATAGGAGGGGGTAAAGGGGAGAGGGGGTATTCAATTATAAGAATAGATGAAGAAGGCATAGCAAGGGAGGAAGAGATTTGCAACTGCTCTGATATCTGGATTGGGCCCTGTTCTCCTAACCTTTTCCTTAGGTTTGCTATTATTTTATCCTTTTCACTGATCTCTTGTTTCATCTCCCCATAAGCTTTTAACACTGTTTCTAGCTTTAGTGTGAGCTCCTCTTTCTCCCTGGCTTCCTTCTTTGCTACCTTCATAGTCAGCTTGCTTGTTTCCAAGACCATGCCTGTTGCCTCAACAGCTGAGGTCTCACTGACCCTTTTCACTAGAAGACTGCCCATAAGCTTGTAACATTGTTTCTAGCTTTAGTGTGAGCTCCTCTTTCTCCTTGGCTTCCTTCTCTGCTACCTTCATAGTCAGCTTGCTTGTTTCCAAGACCATGCCTATTGCCTCAACAGCTGAGGTCTCACTAACCCTTTTCACTAGAAGACTGCCTGTAAGATCACCCCTGTTAGTCAATTTACCCTTGTTGCTTTCACTTTTTCTCAAGGACCACATAACCAAGGCTTGATGGTCATCACTGAAAGTGACTCCCTTGATTGCTTGCTCTGCCTCCTCTTTGGTCTTATGAACTGGTGAGGTTTGCTTCCTAGCACCATCTAGGACCACTGCATTAGCAATGTCCCATTCTGGGAAAATAAGTACCCCTTAATTTCTTATCAGCTCTCTCCCCTTAATTTCTTAATTTCTGGGAAAATGAGTACCCCTTAATTTCTTAATTTCTTAGAAACTGCTCTGATATCTGGATTGGGCCCTATTCTCCTAACCTTTTCCTTAGGTTAGCTATTATTTTATCCTTTTCACTGATCTCTTGTTTCATCTCCCCATAAGCTTTTAACTTTGTTTCTAGCTTTAGTGTGAGCTCCTCTTTCTCCCTAGCTTCCTTCTCTGCTACCTTCATAGTCAACTTGCTTGTTTCCAAGACCATGCCTGTTGCCTCAACAACTAAGGTCTCACTGACCCTTTTCACTAGAAGACCGCCCATAAGCTTTTAACACTGTTTCTAGCTTTAGTGTGAGCTCCTCTTTCTCCCTGGCTTCCTTCTCTGCTACCTTCATTGTCAGCTTGCTTGTTTCCAAGACCATGCCTGTTGCCTCAACAGCTGAGGTCTCACTGACCCTTTTCACTAGAAGACTGCCTGTAAGATCAACCCTGTTAGTCAATTTACCCTTGTTGCTTTCACTTTTTCTCAAGGACCACATAACCAAGGCTTGATGGTCATCACTGAAAGTGACTCCCTTGATTGCTTGCTATGCCTCCTCTTTGGTCTTATGAACTAGTGTGGTTTGCTTCCTAACACCATCTAGGACCACTGCATCAGCAATGTCCCATTCTGGGAAAATGAGTACCCCTTAATTTCTTATCAGCTCTCTCCCCTGTTCTGGAGTGACCTTTTCAAATCTCTGTCATTTCTTTCCTGACCTCATCTTCTATGACCTTGAGGTCTCTTTGTGGATTTTCTTCATGTCTTTTCTCACAAGTTTCCTCAAATTGGCTTATGTGCAATCTCCACAAGAATTGCATGAAGGCTCTGGTCTTGACAAAAGCATCATCTGCTAAAAATTCATCACATGCCTACTTAGTGATTGGATCCAATTCTTTGCCAGCCATTTCTCCTATTGTTAGGTCTGATTCAGGTTCATTCGGTGGCTCTAGCATTCCTTCATTTATTTCCTCATAGGTCATGCAAATTTGACCTAGACCACCCAATTGCAATAGTTGTTCAGCTACCTCTTGATGATCTACAAGATTTAGAGGTGATTGGGTAGGAGAGTATTCCTCCTCAACATGTGTAGGCCTTTCTTCAATTCTTTGCTTCTTTGGTGGAGGTGGAGAGTCAGAATCAATTTCAATTGGTTGATTCTGTGGTGATTCTGGCATTTCCTCTGTTCTGTCATGTATTTCAACTTCATTTGAGGTGGAAGGAATGTCCTCTGTTCTTCTGGTTTTTTCTTGTCTGCTTGGTCCAAGTACCACCACACTATATCCAGTCTTCTTTTGCACCATATATCTACTTGGGGGTAACATCTTGGCAAATGCAGGCTTACTCAACACAGACCTAACCTTTTTTGGCTCAGCTTGCATGACCTGTTCTTTCTTTTCACTTAGGGTCTGGATGGTGCCCTCAAAATGGCTCATAAGAGTTTCAGTTTTCTTCTCAAAAGGGGTGACTCTTTTAAGGGATCATAGTCCCTGACAAAATGTTGCACAAAATCTAGTGTCTTCTTATACACCAGCCACTTTTCTTTCCTGATCTCCTATTCCTGTAGGTTAGGGATGTTTCTGATAATATCTTCAGGAAAGTTAAAAATATGGTCCATAGAGGCACATCTAGTCCTCTTCTGGTACATGTTTTCTAAAAAGCCCTCAGGATCTGCTACCCTAGCAATTGAAGTAGCTATGTGATATGGTTGCAAAATCTCATCCATGTGGGTCCATCCACACTTAGTGATTACAAACTGGTGGGCTATTGTGACAGTAGGAAAAAGAGTCCCTCTAGCCCTCCCTGTGAGAGTATTCTCCTACAAGTTCCCAAGTTGTCTCAAAAATTCTGCAACCCCAATCTTGAGAGGGACTTGATATGGTAACACAAAAGGGGGGTCCCTCTGAAACCATATACTCTGATTACAATAGACACTGGGTAAAAAATGAAATCACCCCAATTGTGCACAATCTTGATTTTAGTAGCAAATTGCTTAGGTCTCAGGAGTTCTGATAATGCCTTTGGGATTCTTGGGTTTTCTGGAAATAATAAGGCCCTGAGCCTTGATGCTAAACATCTATCAAAGTTTACAAAATTGTTCTCCTTCCTATCCCAAGTCATGTTGAGGTTCCATAATTGTACTGGCATCTCCTCACCATCCTTCTGCCTTATCAAGTCCATTTCTTTTTCAAAGTAACTTGCACCCTTGTATAGAAACATATACATTAACAGAGAATACCAGCCAAAGGGTTTGTCTACTTTACTCTTTTTGATTTCCATTAATCCCTCATGAATCAATTCAGCTAAGGGGCAAAGTCAAAAGTAACAGCTAAGAAAGGGTGCAAGATTTGAACCATCATATACATGAAGTGTATTGGCATCCTCCTGAACATCTTCTCCAAAAATTTGGCATAATGACCAGTACACACCCTTTGCCTTGAGGCTAAAATAGTCTACTTTGAAAGGTTCTTGTGTGCTTGGCCCCACTGTGATCAAACCCCCAATTTTATTGTAGAATTCCTTCAAAGGACCACTCCTGAGATAATCTCTCTGAGCATTATAGACTCGTTTTAGCTCATCGAAGTCTATTCTTTCCAGGTCACCAATTGGTTTACTTAACCTAAAAACCCCTCTGATCTCCTGAACTGAAATACTAATCAAAGGGTTTCCATTTATGTCCCTAACAACCCTAGCTACTTGATCATATTTATGTGCTACTTGGATCATAATATCTGCATCCATGAACACGTTTGGCAAACCCATGTCAAATTGCCAGACATTACTAGTGGGAGCAGAGGCATGTCTTTGGCCGAACCCTACTCTGAACAATCCTAAACCAGTGATCCCAATTTTAGTATCTCTCATGTAATTCCCCTTGGATAGATAATATTTTAATAAATGAGCTTGTATGACAAGGGGAATTTAATGACATGCTAAAATTGGGATCACTAGTTTAGGATTGTTCAGAGTAGGGTTTGGCCAAAGACATGCCTCTACTCCCACCAGTAATGTTTGGCAATTTGACCTGGGTAAACTCGTTGTGCCAAACGTGTTCATGGATTCAGATATTATGATCCAAGTAGCACATAAATATGATCAAGTAGCTAGGGTTGTCAGGGACATAAATGGAAACCCTTTAATAAATATTTCAGCTGAGGAGATCAGAGGGGTTTTTAGATTAAGTGAACCAACTAGTGACCTAGAAAGAATAGACTTCGATGAGCTAAAACAAGTCTATAAGGCTCAGAGAGATTATCTCAGGAGTGGTCCTTTGAAGGAATTCTATAGTAAAATTGGGGGTTTGATCACAGTGGGGCCAATCACACAAGAAACTTTCAAAGTAGACTATTTTAGCCTCAGGGCAAAGGGTGTGTACTAGTCATTATGCCAAATTTTTGGAGAAGATGTTCAGGAGAGGATGCCAATACACTTCATGTATATGATGGTTCAAATCTTGCACCCTTTCTTAGCTGTTACTTTGCCCCTTAGCTGAATTGATTAATGAGGGATTAATGGGAATCCAAAAGAGTAAAGTAGACAAAACCTTTGGCTGGTATTCCCTGTTAATGTATATGTTTTTATACAAGGGTGCAAGTTACTTCAAAAAAGAAATGGACCTGATAAGGCAGAAGGATGGTGAGGAGATGCCAGTACAATTATGGAACCTCAACATAAATTGGGATAGGAAGGAGAACAGTTTTGTAAACTTTGATAGATATTTGGCATCAAGGCTCAGGGCCTTATTATTTCTAGACAACCCAAGAATCCCAAAGGCATTATCAGAACTCTTGAGACCTAAGCAATTTGCTACTGACATCACGATTGTGCACAATTGGGGTGATTTCATTTTTTACCCAATGTCTACTGTAATCAAAGTATATGGTTTCAAAGGGACCCCTTTTGTATTACCATATCAAGTCCCTCTCAAGATTGGGGTTGCAGAATTTTTGAGACAACTTGGGGACTTGTAGGAGAATACTCTCACAGGGAGGGCTAGAGGAACTCTTTTTCCTACTGTCACAATAGCCCACTAGTTTGTAATCACTAAGGGTGGATAGACCCACATGGATGAGATTTTGCAACCATATCACATGGCTACTTCAGTTGCTAGGGTAGCAGATCCTAAGGGCTTTTTAGAAAACATGTATCAGAAGAGGACTCGATGTGCCTCTATGGACCATATTTTTAACTTTCCTGAAGATATTATCAGAAACATCCCTAACCTACAGGAACAGGAGATCAGGAAGGAAAAGTGGTTGGTGTATAAGAAGACACTAGATTTTGTGCAACATTTTGTCAGGGACTATGATCCCTTAAAAGAGTTCACCCCTTTTGAGAAGAAAATTGAAACTCTTATGAGCCATTTTGAGGGCATCATCCAGAACCTAAGTGAGAAGAAAGAACAGGTGATGCAAGCTGAGCAAAAAAAGGTTAGGTCTGTGTTGAGTAAGCCTGCATTTGCCAAGATGTTACCCCCAAGTAGATATATGGTGCAAAAGAAGACTAGATATACTATGGTGGTAAACCAAAAGAAAAGAGGACATTCCTTCCACCTCAAATGAAGTTGAAATATATGACAGAATAGAGGAAATGCCAGAATCACCACATAATCAACCAATTGAAATTGATTCTGACTCTCCACCTCCACCAAAGAAGCAAAGAATTGAAGAAAGGCCTACACATGTTGAGGAGGAATACTCTCCTACCCAATCACCTCTAAATCTTGTAGATCATCAAGAGGTAGCAGAAAAACTACTGCAATTGGGTGGTCTAGGTCAAATCTGCATGACCTATGAGGAAATAAATGAAGGAATGCCAGAGCCACCGAATAAACCAGAATCAGACCTAACAATAGGAGAAATGGTTGGCAAAGAATTGGATCCAATCACTAAGCAAGCATGTGATGAATTTTTAGCAGATGATGCTTTTGTCAAGACTAGAGCCTTCATGCAATTCTTGTGGAGACTGCACATAAGCCAATTTGAGGAAACTTGTGAGAAAAGACATGAAGAAAATCCACAAAGAGACCTCAAGGTCATAGAAGATGAGGTCAAGAAAGAAATGATAGAGAGATTTGAAAAGGTCACTCCAGAATAGGGGAGAGAGCTGGTAAGAAATTCAGGGGTACTCATTCTCCCAGAATAGGACATTGTTGATGCAGTGGTCCTAGATGTTGTTAGGAAGCAACCCACACCAGTTCATAAGACCAAAGAGGAGGCAGAGCAAGCAATCAAAGGAGTCACTTTTAGTGATGACCATCAAGCCTTGGTTATGTGGTCCTTGAGAAAAAGTGAAAGCAACAAGGGTAAATTGACAAACAGGGGTCATCTTACAGGCAACCTTCTAGTGAAAAGGGTCAGTGAGACCTCAGTTGTTGAGGCAACAGGCATGGTCTTGGAAACAGCCAAGCTGACTATGAAGGTAGCAGAGAAGGAAGCCAGGGATAAAGAGGAGCTCACACTAAAGCTAGAAATAGTGTTAAAAGCTTATGGGGAGATGAAACAGGAGATCGGTGAAAAGGATAAAATAATAGCAAACCTAAGGAAAAGTTTAGGAGAACAGGGCCCAATCCAAATATCAAAGCAGTTGCAAATCTCTTCCTCCCTTGCTATGCCTTCTTCATCTAGTCCTATAATTGAATACCCCCTCTCCCCTTTACCCCCTCCTATGGAGGATGAAGACATAGCATAGAGAGAGAATTTGAAATATGAAAAAAAAATAAGGGACACAATTTTGCAATTTATTGCAAATATTGGGCCAAAAGAAATTTATAAAATTGGTGAACAATTATCCAACATCTTGATTTCTTTTAAGGAAGAAAAGACCACTGTGAACCCAATTTTGGATAGGTGGGTTGCCAGGAAGAATAAGTTAATTATTCTTTGATTAGGACTCAGCGGGATGGAAATGGGTAGCTAAAGGATACATATAAGTTTGTTAAAAACCTACTCGAGTTTGCAATAAAGAGGGAAAACTTAGAGAGAAAGGTAGAGGTTCTGAGAACAAGACATTTCCAGGACAGTTTTCAAATGTTTCCCGATTTTTCAAAGCAGATGGAGCCATAAAAGACAAAGAAGGATGGTTAGGACAAATAGATGATGAAATCTCAACCAGAATAAGCACTATTTTAAATATAGAAAGCAATATTCCTTTTGTCCAAATAATTGAGATATTACAAGATGCCAGGGTACATTTCAAAACCCTAAGGAAAGAGCTACATCAGGTAAAATTTGAATGGGATAATTTGGTACCTAAAAGAGATGAGGTACTGGCCTCCCATTGGCTAGATGAAGAAGTTTATACATCATGGGAGGTAGCATATTCTTCGGAGAGTACCAAGAAAGAAGAGACATCCACTGAGGCTGCAACAAATGGCACTTCTTCAACTTCCTAAAGCAAAGCAAACAACATAAAGGATCATATGCAGAAGGCAACACTTGGTAGAAGTTGAACTAACTTTGGGGTCTATTGCAAATTTTGGCGCCCAAGTCAATAAGCAACTTTGTAAAAATATAACAAGAAAGTGTTGTATTTGTCCTTTTTGTCCTATATGGTTGTCATTATTTTGTCTTTTCTAAAGGGATCCGAAGCTTGTATGCAATCCTTGATTTCTATAAAAGGATTCCCATGATCACTTTGTAAGGACTGGGACTTGAGCATTTTGATTAACAAGTTTTGAGTCTAGGATACAATAGACTGTATTAGGCCATTGTTTATAGAATAGCAAGTATTACTGGTTTAGCTAATTTTCAGATGGTTTGCATTTTAAAGCATTATGTATACATACAGATGATATAGCAATTTGAATAAAATCCAAAGTTCATATCTCTCCTTGGTGTTCTCTTTCTTTAAGTTATGAGTTGTCAGATTCATTGCATGGATTATCTCTGTGTATGTGTTGATATTCTTCAGCTTTGATCTAAACATCAAATTAAATAAGCTTTAGATACAGCACTAATTCTTTAAAATTTGCATAAAGGATATCAATAAGTAGTGTGGATTTTAGGAGTCCTCTGATTAGAATGATCACAGGGTGATAGTATTTTCTAAGGATATAAATCATCAAAGTTCAATATATTGTCTCTGTATTTCATTTTGTAGTGAAGATGTCACCCAATGGATAAGGCACTAGCCAGAAGTGGAGCTAGTTTATAGAAATAATCGCCTGATGAGGTCTTACTGTATATCCTAAATATTGATATAAATCTATCGAAAATCTTTGAAGTATTGTGACCTACATGTTCTATTCCATCTAATGGTAATGGAGAATCAATAAATGAGTGGTTATCATTTAGCATTTTAATACCATCGATCTGTTATTTTAAAATCCAGTCTATAATTGTTGAAGTAAGGTTTGTTTTACTAGATTAGGAGTACCCTCCTTGGTTTTGCATCCTACTGCAATTGGGTGGTCTAGGTCAAATCTGCATGACCTATGAGGAAATAAATGAAGGAATGCCAGAGCCACCGAATGAACCTGAATCAGACCTAACAATAGGAGAAATGGCTGGCAAAGAACTGGATCCAATCACTAAGCAAGCATGTGATGAATTTTTAGCCAATGATGCTTTTGTCAAGACCAGAGCCTTCATGCAATTCTTGCGGAGACTGCACATAAGCCAATTTGAGCTTGTGAGAAAAGACATGAAGAAAATCCACAAAGAGACCTCAAGGTCGTAGAAGATGAGGTCAAGAAAGAAATGACAAAGAGATTTGAAAAGGTCACTCCAGAACAGGGGAGAGAGCTGGTAAGAAATTCAGGGGTACTCATTCTCCCAAAATGGGACATTGCTGATGCAATGGTCCTAGATGTTGTTAGGAAGAAAACCATTTGGTCTCAACCAAACCATTGAGTGGACAGCAAGCATACTATTATGAAAATGAGGTTCAATCGGTGTTGGGAAAGCACAATTTGGTATTCATATTCCACTAAGGATACCCCCACATCGAGCCTTTGAGCACACTATCAAGTTGGGGGAAGGAGCCAAATCAATCATCATGACTCCTTACCGACATCCCCAAGAAGTTTAAGGATGAGATAAACAAGGCAATTCAAGTGCTTCTCGACAAGGGATACATCAGGCCTAGCTCGAGTCCCTTCACATCCTCAATGGCCTTGGTGAAAAAGAAGGATGGTACTCTTAGAATGTGTATAGACTACCAGGCGTTGAACAAGAAGACAATCAAGAACCTTTACCCAATTGATGAGCTATTGATGAGCTATTGGATAAGCTTCACAGAGCAATCTACTTCTCCAAGTTTGATCTTCATTCCGGGTATCACCAAATTTTAGTGAGGGAGCAAGATGTGCACAAGACAACGTTCCATTGCCACTTATGCCACTATGAATTCTTGGTCATACCCTTTGGCTTGACCAATGCACCCACTACCTTCCAGTCTTGCATGAACCACATTTTCAACAAGCAATTGAAAAAAAATTTGTTGTTGTTCTTTGATGACATACTCATTTATAGCAAGACTTGGGAAGAACATTTGAGGCATTCATATAAGGTGTTGGGGATCATGGATTCAGATTCATTGTTTCCAAAGAGGTCCAAATGCGAGTTTGGCATGATTGTAAATCCTATACCTTGGTCACATTATTAGCACACGACAAGTTTAGGTGTACCAAGAGAAGATTCAAGCGATTCTTGATTGTCCTACACTCAAGACACTCATAGAATTGTGTGGTTTCTTCAGTCTATGCAACTACTATAGGAGGTTCGTCAAGGTGTTCTCACAGCTTGGAGCACCGTTGATAGATCACATGAAGAAGGGAGCTTTTCATTGGGATGAAGAGACACAGTAGGCCTTTGACAAGTTGAAGGTGACTATGAGTACATGTCGAGTTCTAGCATTATCTAATTTCTCTCAACCCTTTATTCTCGAGTGCAATGCATCTGGTGAGGGCATTGGAGCAATCTTGATACAAGATCATCATCCCATTGACTTTGAGAATTGGAAGATCATAGGAGTCGAGAGGTTATACTCAATCTAAAATAAGGAGATGCTCACTATCATACATGCCTTGGCCAAGTTCAAACAATAGTAGGTTGGAGCGAGATTTGTGGTGAGGACTAACCACAATACCCTACGATATTTCTTGGAGCAAGACCTGAATGAGAGGTAGCAGAAGTGGGTGAGCAAGATCCAACACTGCGAATTTGACATTGAGAATGTGAAGGGGAAGAAGGACGTGGTGGTCGATGCATTATGTAGGAGACCCTGCCATATGTTCATTGTCTTAGGTGTCAACAAATTGGAAGGCTCATTTGTTGGTGGATGATCAGTACAAGATGGTGGATGATGTCATCTACTACAAGGACACGATTTTCTTGGTGCCACGATCGAAGATCAAGTAGAAGATGTTGAGGGAGATTCATGAGTCAGCCTAAGAAGGCTCGTTTTGTTGGAGTACTCTAAGAACACTTTTGCTTTCCAATTGATGAATGGACAGATTCAGGATGATCAGTACAAGGTGGTGGATGATGTCATCTACTACAAGGACAGGATTTTCTTGGTGCCACAATCGAAGATGAAGGAGATCTTGAGGGAGATTCATGAGTCACCCCTAGCGAGACATCCAGAGTAACTCAAGACATATAGGCAAGAATATGAGGTTCTCGTGGAAGGGCCTCAAGGACGATGTGTTGTGGCACGTCAAGTGCGCCACTTGCCAACAGAACAAATTCGAGCATTCTCTTCCAGTGGGGCTACTTTGGCCATTCCCTATTCCTAATTAGAAGTGGGAGAGCATTTCAATGAACTTCATCACCGGGCTTCCCAAGGTACAGGGCAAGGATTGCGTCTATGTGGTGGTTGATCGGATGGTCAAGCATACTCACTTCTTTGCCATTCCTACAAAATTTCGAGCGGTTCAGGTAACGAAGTTCTTTTGAGATATATTTCGATTGCATGGCCTCTCAAGGAATATAGTCAGTGATGGAGACAGTCGCTTCCTTAGTGATTTTTGGATGAAGCTTTTCAAATTAGCAAGTACTGAGTTGGCTCCGAGTACTAGCTACCTTCCCCAGACAAATGGACAGACAAATTGTGAATAAGTGGTTGGAGGGCTATTTGAGGAACTACGTAGTAGCACAATAGAAGGCATGGGTCTATTGGCTACATCTTGGAGAACACTGCCACAACATCACTTACCACATATCGATAGGCATGTCCCCTTTCAAGGCACTCTATGGTTATGAGGCTACATCATTTATTGATTTGGCATTGGGAGATAGCCAAGCACCTAGGGCTAAAGATTGGTTGCAGGAGAGCCTAGATAGCCTTCAAACCCTCAAGGATAATCTACAGCAAGCCCAGGATCAGAAAAAGATGTATGCATATCAGTGTAGGATGGAATGGAGTTTTGAGACTGGAGATTTTCTCTATCTTCGTTTGAAGCCCAATAGGTGGTCCTCATTGAAGAGGAGTGGGTTCAAGAAGATTAAGCCTCGCTTCTACGGGCCTTATAAGGTGATACAGAGGATAGGGGAAGTTTCTTATGAGTTGGAGCTTCCGCAAGGAAGTCAGATCCACAATGTGTTTCATGTCTCTTGCCTTAAGAAGGTAGTTGAGCAGCGTGTCACAATTTCCAAGGAGCTTCCACCACTTGATGAGGAAGGAAAACTTGCATTGGAGCCCACAAAGATCATCGACTTCAGGGAAAGGAAGCTTAGGGCACACACAATCAAGTAGTTCATTGTCCAATGGAAAGACTTGCCAGTTGAGGATGCCTCATGGGAGAACGAGCAGATTCTAGAGCACCCTAATTTGCAATTGCTTGAGGACAAGCGATTTCGAGAAGGGGAGATTGTCATGTCCCCTCTTTAGGCCAAACCTAATTTATTTTGCTATTAGCTCTTTTGGTCTCCCGAGAGCTAGTTAGCCACGCAAAGGGGGGCCATTCAAGGGGGTACACTAGTGCGCCACCTTTTATTAATTAGGACCTATTTTCATAATTTGAATTTGGGCACCCACTATTTAAACTGTCGACTTGAGTTCTTTAGCACTTCGCATAGCATATTCAAATAAGTACATGAAAAGTTATTTGGCATCAATCACAACATATCACTTCTTGTGTTTACAATTCCAATTGAGGAATTAGCATTGGAGAGCAGTTTCGAAGGTGAGAAATCATTCCTAGTTTGCTACTTTCTCAAATAAGGTGAAGTCACTTTGTGACCTTATGGGACTAATCAGAATAACTGTTTTATGCAGATCAACATCTTGGAGATTCATATCATTAGCAAACCTTCATCATTGAGATCCAAATCAACTTCACTATCGCTGCTATTCCATTAGACATTCACCTTCATACCTGGCACAACAATACCCTAATCAGTGATTCCAATTAATTCCGTAGGAGGCAACATTCCCTACGTCATCACACTGGAGAAGACCTTTACGACGTCATTCATGATGCTTGTTAACTCCAGAATTTGCACCCTAAAAACTAAGCACCTAAACACTTAGAAATTCTGGAGAACATGGGAACAATCACTGGCTTGTAGGTAAACTATGAAGGTGACTGAACCTCCGGGTTCTAGGCCGGTTCCTATTGAATTCTTCGAAAATGGATCACCTATGCTACTTGAAAAACTTACAAGCTAATAGGGAAAGAGATAGAAAGACTTTAATGAAATTCTTAAAAATGTTAAAAGAAGGTGATACACCAAAGAAAGATGGAGGACCTGATATTTTGATAAACACAATTACAAAACTTATAACATGTTGTTGATCACAGCTTCTAATGGTAACTCCATGCATAAAAATGTTTCATATGAAGGTCTATATGAACTGAAACTGAAAAGGCTGAATCACAATCAGTAAAACTTCAATAAAACACAACATATAACCTATGCAAGATAAGGAATATGCAGAAATGAGACATTAAATCTTAAGGCTCTTTAAAGAACACAAAAAATAACATCAATCACACAAAATACACCTGATAAACAATAGAAGTAGGTCAAACTACAATGTATTAAGCTCTGAAAGGCTTTTCCACAATTAAGTCCTCTGATACAGCTAGAAAGAAATAAGCACAATCAACCAAAATGCAAAGGCTCTGCTCTCCCAAAAACTGACTAACTCTGAAATGACAAAGGAGATCCAATATAAAGGAAAAACCCCCACCTGAAACCCCTCAAAAGCAGGGGTCGGATGTGAGAAAAATCCCTCCCAAAAAGGACTCAAAACCTCCACCTAAGAAGTCCAGATAGTCTAAAAGACCTATCTGTCCAAGGACTAATAGTAATCACTCCAGTTTGGCCATAACAGCCCCTAAAAAGACTCCAATGACTCATAGAAGAGTCCAGCTTTATAACAAACACCAAAAACATGTCAAAAAGCCACCTCACCTTCTTCCACCTAGACATAACTTGACTTTTCAACCCCTTATCTCTCCAAATCCGAAAATGGACTTATTCATTTAAAGAAATTAAATTTGTACATTTTAATGATAATTAATTGATTTATAATGACATCAATTAATTATTATTAATTACAATCTTTGCAAATTCAAAAAATAAACTCATTAATATTAAGTAAAATAATAATATATCATTTAGCTTAAGTGATATATTATTATATTACTTAATATTAAGTAACAAATATGACATGAGTTTATTAATTTTGATATGGGTTAATAAAAAAACCCGATACACTTTACTTCCATTCAGATTCCAAAAAAAACTTAACAAACATAAAATAGGCTAAGTCCATAACCTAAAACAAAAAGAGGACTTTACTTCACATTTTACATTCGAAACTTTTTGGGAAGTATACGGCAGATGTTTGAGAGGGGTTTCGAAACCCTAAGAAAATGCCTAGAAATGTGGAGAAACTTCTGTTGTAGCCGCCATGACTGGAGGAAATTGATACATCTGTTGAGCTTATCTTGCAAACTGGGAAGACTTCAACTTGCAATCCGCCATTTGCTGGGTTTGTGATTCACACCTCCTTTTGTTGTATATTTAAAAACATTTGAGAGCAATATAATGCGCATTCTCTGTTATTACTGTTATTACATCTTCAATACGCACTTTGAAAGCATTTTTTTCTATTGCTTTGAAGAGGGTTTTTGCTGCTGTTCCATACACAAGTATCTTTTGTATATCTTTTGTTATTATACTTGATGTTTGCTAAAAAACTTTGCTGCCATCTTTAGAAACGTTCAAAAGAATAAATTTGAGTCTTGTTATACTTGCAGTTACTATTTACCCTTGTAGTCTCACAGAGTTGAAGTATCTTTCTGTTGCTTGAATAGAGACCCGCTTGTAAACGGGATTGATGTTATTTTTCTTGTGAAACATTTCATGCTATTGTGAATGTGTGTTGTGTCTTTCCCTGCAGAAACGTGACCTACAGAATAAAACCCTTGAAAACCTGGGCTTAAAATGGCAACGTTGCTGCTGTGTCTACCTTGTTGAATGCGTGGCTTTTACATTTCTCCCTTTCTCTGTCTCTCTGCTCTGTTAAGAAATTCGTTATTTCCTATGAATCTCTTTGATGGATTCCACTGAGTCTATATTTTATTATGAAAACTTGTGCCGCTTGATAAACTCGTGGCCATTATTGCAAAACTTCCCAATGCCATCTTCTTGCTTCCTTTCTGCTCATTTTATGCTGCTATTGTAACAAATTTCCATAAAAGTCTTCATTTGGGAAAGAATAAAAACATGTGAAACCTGCCTAGAAATATTTGTTGAAAATGTAGCTAAAAGAAAAAACAGTTGCTTTGAAAAGAAAATCTGTTAAATTTCATGAGGTTTCTTCCATTCTGAAAATTGTCATCATTTATCATTTATCTATCTCATGCTGCATCTTACTTGTTTTCCTTGTACAATATGATGCATTAGCTTACTGCTATTGTTGGTATTCAGTACGCCATTACTGGTGTGACTATGGCAGCTTATTTCTACTTAAGATCCATTTGAAACATCATCTGTATGTCATATTGCACCAATGCACTGCTGCTGACAAAACACTTGTTATAATCTGGTTGCCATTGTCATTTCCCATCTTTGCACCTACCCTGTTGCTCCCTTCTCTGTTATTTCTTCTGTCTGTCCTTGCAAAGACTGCCATAATACTCTGAAAAAGATAACATATTCCATTGAAAATGGTTTTTTTCAATTCTGACTTTATGCTGAAAATATCTCAATGAAACTTATTGATGTAAATCAGTTTCATTGAGATTTGGTAATACGAGATAAAAGGTTTCGAGTATCAAACTCTCCCTTTAATATCTCATGCTGATTTAAAACATACTGCAACTAGCTTTATTATAAAAGGTTTCAATGTTAAGAATAACACGTCCCTTTAATATAATATATTTCCGCTTGATCTTGAAATCTGTAAAATAGCTATTCCAATGCGCATGTCGGGCTCATACCCAAAGGGAGCCTCGGTCAGGGGCACATACGCATTAGAATAGTTATCTTCCAGGATTCAAGATCAAGCAGATTAGCAATAGATTTTCTTTGATATAGATTCAGAACTAGGGAAAGATAGCATATATGTGGGGGTAATCAGTTGTAGGTATTCAGTCATTGCTTAGATCTTTCAAGATCTAACCCCACTCTTTACCTTATGCAGGGAATTATAAAACAGAATTGGGAGGATCGGGAGCTGGACCAAGAGCAACAACAAGGATTATTTAACTAGTCAAAAGCTAAAAAGGCAATGACTGGTTACCTCTAACCTTACCTTCATATATGTCTTATTTTTGAATATTCTGAATATATATGAAAGATACAGTTAAACTCACGGCTTCTGTGAGGTCTTTTACTTTCAGCATTTCAATTCATTCTATCAGAGTTGTAAATGAAAATTGTACATATCAGTTGATGATTTATACAATAAACACTATCTTTCTTTTTTGCTCAAAATAAAAATGATTGGAAATGGAAAAGAACTGGAAGCAAAAGAATGAACAGCTTGTGAATTCTTATGTAATGTTACTATTAGGCTAAATTTCAGCATGTGTAGAAATTTAGTAACAATGCCATTATCCATATAAGCTCGGCACACCATTATTACAGGCATCCCTTTGAGCAAGTGTTTGCCCTCTAGGGTAAACTTAATATTGTATAGACATAGTATAAGAAATGTAATAAACACGGAATATATCAGAGAACACTAGATGCTTTCATTAATCATTTCAACATATAAGTACACTCACATAATGATTCCTCTCACCCTTAGGTGGTACATATTTATCTACTCGAAGGGGTGTGACCAAACATCGCCACCCAAACCAACAGTTCTTCGGTAATAACTAATTCCCATCGGGACAACATAACTAATACATGACATAACATAAAGTAGTCTTTCCGGCTAACATGATCCCCCCCCAAAAAAAAAGTTGTTTCCGGCGACTGACAACAAAAGGGAGATGAAATACACTTCATACAATAAGAAAATCACTGAGAAGAAGGGGCGGAGGGGAGTCCTTGAAGAAGCTAAAGTGTCGCCTTCACCATCAATGCTGCTTCGAGGAGTTCTTTTTCAATCACATCACATTCCTCCTGTGCCTGCACCAAACTTGTCTCCAAAACATGCTTTTCAGTCTTAGCCTCCACTAACTCTTGTTCAAACTATATTGTCTCCCTAGCCAATCTGACCTCGATAGCCACCCAGGCCACCTTCTCCGCTTCCAACTCCTATGTACGCTGAGCCAAGTGTCTCTCTACTGCCTCCAACTGGGTGGTCAACTCCTCCTGAGCTCTTTGTGCATCCACCAAGACAGCCTCACGTCCAGCCAAAACCTACTCTGAACGCCTCAAAGCGTAGTACCCCTCTCAAAAGGCTTGCTCCAATGCTCTCCACCTCTTGCGTGCAGACACTCCATGCCTACAACAACTCCAGGTCTCATCAACTGGTCACACTCCCCAAACGTTGATAACTAAACTGAAGTATTGCCTTGTGTCGTACGACTTCTTGTGTTTGCAAGGCCATTGTTCTTGCAATGCCTTCCCTCAAACTTTGTTAGTTCACAACCTCCAAATCTGTCTCCCTCTGCGACTTAGGGCTTTCCTTCCAATGCTTGGCTTCAGGCTTCCCTCTCACTATAGGAAACAAACCCAATGCTTATGTTGACTACTTCGATGCCCCAACTCACAGTTGTAGTGTACCTCAAAAATAAAATGGGGGTCGAGGGGCAGCGCCCTAGTTGCCAAGACCAAATTAGCACCTTCAAACCCACACAGAAATCCATGGGGCGCACCATTTTTCGTGATTTTCTTCTAATGCCATACTCTTATTGCCAACCGCTTACGGTGCCTGTGCAAATGGCCAATAACTATATTTTCTTCACTACCTACTTATGTCCTTCCCTTCAGTGCCATGCGCTATTCATTGTGAACTGTTTTTATTTGTCGTCGTTTTTTGTTTTTGTTTTTTTTGTTTTTTTAATAAATTCTTAATCTAATTACCTTCTAGATGCTTCTCTGGTTGCCCATATGGACGGCTCTCAGGTCGCCTGCCTGACCTCTCGAGTCCCTTTCCATCCTCTTCGGTGTTTTGTCCCTCCTCTCGAGTCCATCCTCTCCAGGTAAGGTTTTCGGCAACGGCGCCAAATGTTTGCTCGCTGGGTAAATTTAATATTGCATAGACATAGTACAGGAAATGTAATAAACACAGAATATATCAGAGAACACTAGACGCTTTCATTAATCATTCCAACATATAAGTACATTCACATAATGATTCCTCTCACCCGAAGGGGTGTGACCAAACATCGCCACCCAAACCAACAGCCCTTCGGTAATAACTAATTCCCGTCAGGACAACATAACTAATACATGACATAACATAAAGTAGTCTTTCTGGCTAACAACAAGCTTTAGTGATATCAACATCTTCATCTAGGCCTCACGAATTCATCAGTCAACACATTCCACCTCTGCAAATATATAATGGCACCATCATAGGCATAATATTGGATATTGGCAATATCCTCGTATTTCACTATGAAGTCAAGCATGAGTTACGTACATATATTACAGACTGTGAGTATCCTGACATCAACAATTCCATTATATCCGACCACAATCCATATCCATAGCACCAATCTGAAAAGAATACACGACGGAAATCATACATGAAATTCAGATCGATAGCATCTGCATCACCAAGGATATCACTATTCAAGGCTCATCGATATCATTGAGATCACAAAGTCCTATCATATACTTGTTTGCTCACATCCTTCCCTGGGACCCCAAAACCATTAGCAGTCCCTTATTATTTTGAGCACAAACATTGCCATCATCAAATCCGACATCTTTATTGACATTGTAGCGGTATACACTATCAGCAAAAATATTCGATCTTGGTGGAAGCTCATATCATGGCATCCACAACTTGCAATGCAGATGCCTATTGTTGGAAAGCCAATTGCTCAATATTGCTTGATATTTTAAGACAATTCTAATTGTAACAACATATTATTAATCAACTAATCTCTGGTTCTTGGCTCTCAATTTGTGTCAATTCTATATTTTTGTAAATTTCAGTACTTGGGACATTTCAGTAAAGCAGAAAGCAATGCAAATAACTACATGCAAGGCAAGAACCATACACGAATATACGTAAGGTATGAAGTATACATTTGAAAGGCACACAGATCTAGAAGTGCAATGTTGGTCAAATTTGATTTTATTCTTTGATTCGCGTAAGAAGGGGTTAAAGAGTTAACCCTAATTGTATGATAGTTAAGTAGGTTGGTCCCGTAGGTTGGCAGGATTAATGCTCTAATACCAATTGTAATGTCCCCAAATTGGAGTATACATGATTTCTACCCCAAGGTAACAATTCCACAACAAAATTTGTTTACAATTAGTATTCTATAATTAAACATATGATAACTATTGAATCTTTAAAGTAAATAAGCAACTAAATTAAATAGCATCTCATATGTGAATCTAACTTATACTTTTATTTTCAATTATCAGCAATAGTAGGGGTTGAAGACGAGAACACGATAGGGTGCCGTAGAACATTCGCCTCGACTAAGTCCAAGGGTGTGATACAACACCCCTTGGCCCACAAGTGGCAAGAACCTCATCCATCCAACATGGGGTGGCCTACCTAGAAGGGGACCCTGTCTCTGCCCTCCCTACTTGTGTCTTCTTCTTAACCCATATATGATTTTTTTCATTCTTTAGTTCACTCCTAACAACCAACCATCATAGAGAATGGAGAGGAGAGCATAACAGGGTTTTGTATAACATTCGGCTCGACTAAGCCCAAGGGCGTGATACAACACCCCTTCGCCCACGGGTGGAAAGAACCCCGTCCATCCAATAAGGGATGGCCTACTTAGAAGGGAAACCCATCTCTGCCCTCCCTACTTGGATTTCCTCCCTAACCTCTACGTGATTGTTTGTAGGACAATAAGTAACTTTAATATATTAGGAATCTAGATTGATCACCATTTCACATTAGTAACTATTCAAAAACACATAAGGATATGCTAAACAACATCATCACAATGCACACCACAATACGTGTTAGAACATAACATTGTTGTACCTTGAAATGTACATTGCTTATATCCAAAACTGATCTGATCCAATTGCTTGATGGATTACCAGTCTGCTAATTACTGATTTTGTAGATTTGTATATCAGATCTGCTCTCTTCCATACTTTGCTCTAAGAAGGGGTTTTCCTTATATAGTCCTCAAGAGGGGACTTATGGTCACAACCTTTGCCAAGGATAAACCTTCTCAAAAGTCGTGTCCCTTCTACAGATCGGCTGCCTTATTATTTCAGTCAGTTCTAATTTTCTGATCATAGATCGAATGTCTCTTTTCTTATGATGATCACCTTTGTTCCTTCGATACATGACTTTCCCTCCTATTTATATCTTCATGATGAGAGAGTCACAACCTTTCATTAAGTTCATTGCTCTTGCAAGGAATATAATCCTTCATAACTAAACACTGTCTTATGTTGAATTTAATTATTATTCGTAATGTCCCCTTTCTAGGAGACAAGAGATGAATTGATGGTTGGCCTATCACCTGAGTTCCCGTAGGCCAACAAGTTGATAAGGGGACTCACTATGGGACTTCTTGTGCGGTTTCAGGTTGTATTTGAGTGAGGTTCCAGTTTGCCTGCAGAGTTCAGATAGTATCAGGAATCAGAAAGCTTCAGACAGAATTTGGTTTTGAGCCCTAGATTGCATTTTATTAATAAATAAGGAAATAATTTATTATTTCCTAAGTTTGGGTAATAATAAAATAATAATAAAAAAAGTGATATTATATTCATTTTATAATAAAATAGTAAAGTAATAAAAAGGTGATATTATTATCACTTTTTAATAAAGTAATAAAGTAATAAAATAAAATAAAGTTGTTTTATTAATAAAAAGGGCAAATGAAACCCAAATTCGAAATTAGGGCTAGGACTGAAAATAAAAGTGTTTTGGGAGCTCATTTTGACAGATCCAAGACTATTGTTTTCATCACAGATTCAAGGCAGAGCTCCAATTTTCAGAATTGCAGCCATATTGTTCTTCAAGAACAAAACCTCTTAAAAAAAAAAAGTTGGGCGTTCCTCCAACTTATCTACAAATTGGAAATTCATTGATACTTCAGCTTTGAGAGCAATTGGTAGTATGAAATTATACGAGATTTGGAGGTTGTAGATGCTAGACAGGGTTTTATTATACATATCTGGAAAGAACGGCTATTATTTATTATTGTAACCACTTCCCCCTGAGTCGTACATCTGCAGGAAGGAGTTGTTACATAGTATTTCAGTATAGAAGGGCAGGGAAACTCTTTAGGGTTTTGAATTGAGAGGATTAATCAATGTTTCAATCATCTTCAGGCAGAACGAATATTACTATTGCAGATCAGACTTCTAAATTTGCAGATTGGAAAGGTTGCAAGTTGATTACAAATTCTTGAGAGCCGAAATTCACCACCTGTATCTGACGCCCGCAAGGGTGGACTGCTTCCAGCATATGATCAATTGTAAAATCAGTGTTGAGCGGTCCCAGGTTACTGCCTGGTACAGTTTCATATTTAAACATTGATCTGAAACAAATGAAGATATCTGGTTTTTTTGGCTCCATTTTCCACGTGGATTGATTATATTCGTAGCTGTTGTACTTTCATTTATGAAGTGCTTGACTCTGACAGCCAATTTCTGTTACAGCTGTTGCTTCAGTGTTCGCCATAATTCCTAGTGTGATGATAAGGATTGAACAGATCAGACTTTGCTTGCAAACTGTTTGACTATTTGCTTTGTTTAAGATTGTTGTATTTCAGTTTACTATGTATGCCAACTGTTTGTCTAAATGCTGATGCTGAAATGAAAGGTTTTATTGCCCAATTGAGTGAACAAGAAGAGTGGGGATTTATTCTTTCATGTTTGCAAAGTTTGCTTGTGTGTTGGACAAGTGTTTGACAAAAATTGCCAAGCTCAATAAATGTAACTGGTGTTGTCTTTGAGGCTCTAAGTATTCAGAAAGTTCAGGACAGAATTGTAAGACAATTGTTTGACAAAATTTGTCCAAGATTTAATTGAAATTTTAAAGGCAAAATAGGCACGAGATCTTACATTATTTCAGACCTCTTGGTAATCGCTTCCTGATTAATTTTAATTGACTTCTTTAACAAAATCGCTCATAGACTGTATCAATGGACATTGCATCCCTCTGGTTTACATTTTTTATATTGGGAAATCTTGATTATATTGTATATTCAACAACTTGGCAAAATAAGAGACCACTTAAATCCTAGGTTGAATGATCCTTAATTACCAACGTCCACAAATTCACCTCCAAAACATCCATCAATGAATGCAAATCATGCTACCATCTACAACCTCACTCTAAATCTTTCATCCTACACTTTCATACAAGTCAAATATTACTTTCCAACCATCCTTATCTTCCGGATAGCCAAAACCACCCCAATCACCATTCCATCAATTATACCCACAACCTACATGTCTACGATGATGATCTTTATCATAATGATGTTTGGCACCATCCGACAAGAGCTATGCTTCTATATCTTCCAAATAATACTATTTACAATTCACAACTAATTTTTCCTTAGATTCATGGAATTACAATACTCGCCATGGTTACAAATGTTTTCCTCATATTGTTTGTAATGGAATGCCTTAATTTCTAAGAGAGGAACTACAGTCCGCCCTTCCCAAGATTGCTTGCTCTCAAGCAATTCTAAAGTGTGATGATTATGGAGAGAGTGTTCGAGATGGCCCTCAATAGGAAGAGGTCCGTGCAACTTCCATTTTTATTTTATGAGGAAGTATTTCAGAATTCAACTTCCGTTGTGCTATTCAGTTGAGAAATTACAGTTAATTTCCAGTAAATTATCTTAACAACATAACCAAGAATTACAAATTTGCAAGGTTTGTGATTTTAAGACCAAGTTTTCTCTCATCTTTTGAGAGAAGGAACAAGATCATCTTGAAAATGTCATCAATCGTTTTTGCAAGAAATTGATTCAGTTGGCCTATGTTTGCATGATGTCATGGCTATCTCTCTTGACTATAAGAGGAATTTTAGGAGTAAGATTTCAAGTTGACACCCCTCATAATTTGACATTCAGTTGTCTTATTGATTGGATAGAGTGTTCATAGATCTTGAGGAATTAGTTTTATTGGGTCAAGATTAAATCTAATCAGTTTGTGGGTACATGACATTGGGTTATATATCATGGAGTTTTGCAGGAGTGATTGTCATTGTGACATATCAGATATAAATTTTGCTAATATTCAAGATGTATTTGGGTATATTCTACATTATAAGTTTAGAAATAGATTTGACTACTTTGTTCTACAAGCATGAAGTAATAATAAAACACACATGGAATATACATGCTGAAAACATTTCTGACATGAAGCAAACTCATTAATACATGCAAGACACAAAGCATAATGGAAGATACAAGGCATGCATGAGAAAGGTACTCGATGAGTAAACATGCTGCAAACTCATAAATACACATAAGATACAAAGCATAAATATATATAAGGTATTAAGCTTACACATAAATACATGAAGCATAAATACATATAACATACGAAGCATAAATGCATGTACAGTAAGAAGCATACGTAAGATATGAAGCATACACATAAGACACGAGGCGTACACATAAATATGAAGCGTACGTATAAATACCAGGGAAGAAGCATGTACATAAAAACAAGTAAGGCATGAAGCATACACATAGGGCACATAAATATGCGTAAGTGATGAATCATACACGTAAGACATGTAAGGCATGAAGCAATACACATAAATACACATGAGGGGTGAAGCATAAATACCTGTAAGGCATGAAGCATGAATACATGTTTGGTAGGAAGCAATACACATAAATACAATGCAAAGCAGGAAGCATACACACGAATATATGTAAGGCATGAAGTATACATTTGAAATGCCCACACATTTAGAAGTATACTTAAGAAGGGGTTGAATAGTTAACCCTGACTGTATGGCGATTCAATGGGTTTGACCCACAAGTTGGCAGGATTGATGCTTTGATAACAATTGTAATTTCCCCAAATTGGGGTATACCTGATTTAATCTTTACAAATTGAATCACTACTGAGTCTTTAAAGTAAATAAGGAATCAAATTAAATAGCATCTCATATGTGAATCTAGCTTATAGTTCTCTTTTCAATAATCAACCATAGTAAGGGTTGAAGAGGAAAGCACAATAGAGCACCCTAGAACATTCACCTTGACTAAGACCAAGAGCCTGATACAACACCCCTTGGCCCAAAAGAGACAAGAACCTCATTCATCCAACATGCGCTGACCTACTTAGAAGGGGAAACCATCTCTACCCTCCCTACTCGTGTCTCCTTAACCCATATATGATTGCTTTCATTCTTTAGTTCACACCTAAGTCCTAACAACCAACTAGCATAGATATTGGAGATGAAAGAATAACAGGGTGGACTACTTAGAAGGGGAAACCATTTGTGCCTCCCTACTTGTAATTCGTCCCTAACCTCTACATGTTTGTTTCTAGAAAAATAAGTAACTTCAATATATTAAGAATCTAGATTGATTAGCATTTCACGTTAATAACTATTCAAAAACACATAAGGGATTACATGCTAAACACAAGATTATTGTATCTTGAAATCCAGATTGCACATCCAAAACTGGTCCGATCCAATTCCTTGATAGATCACCACTCTACTTATTACTGATTGCAGATTTGTATATCTGATCTGCTATCTTCCATACCTCGCTCCAAGAAGAGGTTTTCCTTATATAGTCGTCGAGAGGGGACGAATGGTCACAACCTTTGCCAAGGATGACCCTTCTAAAAAGTGGCATCTCTTCTACAGAACCGTTGCCGCCTTGTTATTTCAGTCAATCCAATGTTTCTTTTCTTATGATGATCCCCTCTCTTCCTTCAACAAATGACTTCCCCTCCTATTTATATCTTCATGATAGGAGAGGTGTGGAGAGTCACACCTTTCATTAAGTTCATTGCTCTTGCAAGAGATATAACCCTTCATAACTAATCACTGTATTATGTTGGTTTTAATTATTATTTCAGACCTTTTGGTAATCATTTTGTAATTAATCTTAATCGAATTCTTTTAGGAAATGGCTCATAGATTGTATCAATCGACGTCGCATCTCTCTGGTTTACATTTGTTATATTGGGAACTCTTAATTCTACTATATATTCAATGACCTGAAATAATAAGAGACCACTTAAATCCTAGATTGAATGATCCTTCATTCCTAACACTCACAATCTCAATCCAAAACATTGATCAGTGAATGCAGATCATGCTACCATCTATGACCTCACTCTAAACCTTGTATCATACATTTTCATACAAGTCGAACATTTCTTTCCAATCATACTTATCTTTAGGATCGCCAAAACCACCACAATCACCATTTTATCAGTCATACTCACAACCTCCATGTCTACAATGACGATCTTTATCATATTATTGTTTGACACCATCTGACTATAGCTATGCTTCTATATCTTCCTAATAATATTCTTTACAACTCACGACTCATTTTTCCTTTGATGCATGGAATTACAATACTTGTGGTCGTTACAAATATTTTCCTCGTATTGTTTGTAATTGATTGCCTTAGTTTCAAAGTGGGGGATAACACCTTCTTATGAATTATCAAACGATTTGTTGAGTATCTGAATATAAGTCGTGAGATTGCAAAGTTTTGGCACTTCGGTTGCCATGAGCCAAAGAAATATATAATAAGGTTGAGTGGATTAACATATGTTTCATTCTCTTATGCTCGCTGGATAATATTAGGACAAGAGCTTGCAATTTTGGAGTTGTTTGAGGAAGAGCAGTTGGCGCATATCCTTGTATGAATGCCATTCAATATCATAGCAGTATTTTCATAACCGTGGCTCCTGGAGCGTATAGAGTTGCATATCGTGTTGGCAAATATTCGCGGGTTCCATTATTCATATACTCGTGTGGAAACCATAGATATACTTGTCGACAGTAATAATAGTTATGAGTTTCTGGACAGAGGCTCCTACAATAACACTTGAGACTTCTAGCAAAGACACCGATTCAAAGAGGCCCAAGGAATCTTAAGAAAGGAATTGGGAGTTTATGAGTCTGTGACATAGATCACATTGTCGAAGGTTTCATTCATGGAATAAAGGAAACAACAAATTGTTTGATGGAATGATCATTGGAAGAGTATTGCTTAATGTGGAATGGAAACCAGTAAGGAACGACCGGTATATTGAAGATTGTTGTGCAACATATTCATTGTAGAACACTACACCTTTGATAATCTGAACTGGCAATAATCAGGTCAGACTTCCCCTGTCATTTCCTATTCTGAAAAATGTATTGCCAATTGAAGCATAGCTGAGTAATAAATGCATATTAAAGTATTCAGTACATTCTGGGCTTGTAAACATTAGCAATCTCTAAATTATTAAGAACAGCACATCACCTTCCTGAATATTGTTATTAGTGTTCAAGTTGCATATAATACTGTGTAATGTTGGTCTTTATACATATATCCTTAAACTGGGACTGTGCATTAAACAAACTGTTTGACAAAATGTCTAATGAGGAAAAGTGAAAATTTGGGCAAGATAACCTTGGGAATCTTACAGTAAGATGTTTAAAGACTTACAAAAATGGTGGTGATAATAAATAAAGTAAATGGGTACCTAACCAAGCTTTATGTCAAGGCCCATATTAATCATAAAAAAGATTAACTCAATAACAAGTATCATTAGCTCGTCTACTTGGTGATTGCAGAGGCTGGTTACCAACACAACTCAATGAGATGGAGTGGCTACATAAGGAGACTTGCAGATGGCTATCTCGAATGGATTGTTGTAAAACCTAAAGAGGAAGACATATGTGGTTGTAAGAACCAAATCATGGATTCAGGGCCTACTTTTGAAATTTTGATCCCTGAGAGCCACTAGATACTACAAGTTTTTACTTTTTTATGTTATGAGTCATCTTATGTAATTCCTGACATTAAGCGAATGTTGAATATTAAATGTTAGTGATTGAAAGTATTCAATATTTTAATAGTAGAATTATCATAGCTATAGTAAATTGCCTCCGTTATAATTGTTTTAGCATGTAGATTATAGAATCCAAAATATATTTGGGAAATTTAACCACATCAATTTAAGGAAACCATATCTTTCATTGTGAACTAACAATCACAACAAAATATAGATCTGAATATAATATAATTTTCTTTTCCATAATAAAAATCCTTATTTGCAAAATTTCAACAATTTCAACCTCCAATTAACAAGAAAAGCCCTATCGGGATTTAACCAATATTTAACAAAACAATTCCAATATGTGCAAATGAAGGAAGCAACCTCACATTGAGCTGATTATTATAATGCGAGTGTGTTAAAAAACCATTAACAAAAAAAAATGCACGAAAAAAATGCTCTACTTAAAAAGAAGGGAAGAAAAAAACTACCTCAACCGTAAAACTGCGCTTTCTGGAACCTGAATTTTGTTTTCTGTGACCCTTCCCAATACAAGCAAACACACAGAGAGAGGCACAGAAAAGACTTCATTATGTGGGCATAAATGGAATATGAAAGACTTTGGTCAGAAAATATGATAGAAAGAGGAGAGGGAAATAAATGCAAGACTACCTTCGTCTGGAGACAAAAACAATGCCAACAATCCCTTAAACAATACCGTGAATGATCAGAAAATAAAAATCCTTGGCACCCCACTCATGCTGGTTCACCAGTGCCAATTTCCCACTTATGATATGCAGTTCTGTCAATTTCCCGGACTAAAGACCCTGACATTCAGTATTAGAGGTTTTGATTCAAAGCACGTCCACATTAAGCCCAGGTTAGCAATCCCAAACAGAACATAAATAAATAAAAGTAGATTGCAGAATTTCCATGATATTCAGCCGCCTTACTAGATCGTGGGGTTGCCCAGTGTTCTACAAGCCAACTGCTACAGCTGAGCCATAGAATCAGACTTTTATAACGACTTAAGTTGCTCCATCTACCTACATAATAGCATTGCAATCTACTTCCTTGTGAAAAAAAACACTCTAGGTTTCTGGAAAAAAATTGAGTGAATTTACTAAACATAGACATTTCAAGTGGGTATGATCCATAATTAAGAAGAGCGTAAGATATTGACTAAATTCACAGATCCCAAAGCTCCTAATCTATTGTGAAACTCATGTTTGAGAGCTCCTAGATATTAACTCCTTTCACAGTTTTCTGAAAAACTCCTGCCCACTATATTCACGCAGTTTTGAAAAGCTCCTGCTCTATATAATGGACTGTGAAAACCTCACGTTCGTCACTCTTAATGTTATCAGACTGGTAAAACAGAGACGGGCTGATTGCAGAACCATCAAACCCACTAGCATAACACAGTAAAACAAAACTTGTCTATGGAAATCCAAGGACCCATGTGTTTCCCAAGTTCAATTCACATCGACACAAAGCAGGGTCGCACAAAATCTAATGCAATCACCTAACGCAAAGTAATATTCAATTAGGCAGGTCTGCTGAAAGAAAAAATGTTGAACATATCCCCAAAAAGGACATCCCTCACCCTACCTTAAAAAGATTCTCGTAATTTACCTGTGCAATGGCCTTGAAAAGCTCCTGCTCTATATAATGGACTGTGAAAGCCTCATGTTCGTCACTATTAATGTTGTCAGACTGGAAAAGCACAGACGGGCTGATTGCAGAGCCATCACACCCACTAGCATAACACGGTAAAACAAAACTTGTCTATGGAAATCCAAGAACTCATGTTTTCCCCGAGTTCAATTCACATCGACACAAAGCAGAGTCATACAAAATCTAATTTGGCAGGTCTACTGCAAGAAAAAATGTTCACATATCCCCAAAAAGGACATCCCTCACCCTACCCGAAAAAGAGGAGTTCTCGTAATTTACATGTACAATGACCTTGAATCGTTACGCTCCTTTTTGGACATGGGATACTTCTCGATGGTGACCTGAGTGTAATTCACCAGAGCCAATTTCCTGCGTATGATATGCAGTTCTATCAATTTATTTAACCCATCCATGTCCGCACGCCATGCTCTTGTAGCCTATGGAGACTTTATGCTCTGAAGCACAAAATTCCATCCTTACTTGCCATCCCTCTTCTCACTCTCTCCTCTCTTCATCCATTCCACCTCAGGCCGCGCTTTGGGAAAAGCAATAAAAATCAAACCAGGAATAAAACAATAAAACAATATAAATCTTTCGTACGCGTGCTCAGCCGAACTAGCTAGCCGTTAGTGGAGAATTTCTAAAACTTTCCATTCGACGGCAAATTCAAAATTGTTCTTAATCACTCCACTAGTCAAATTTATAAATTTATCCAAATTTAGTTATACAATATTATTTTTCTTATTTTTTAATTGTACAAGCATCTTGTTAATTTTATGGTTATGAAAGAATTTTAATGATGTTTATGAGATCAAGCAGTTTTAGGGACTAAAAGCTACAAAATTAACATACTTTTCATATTTCTTCTATGTCGACTCTTCTAATATGAATCTATGAATCTTGACAAGGAAGTTTGTTAATTTGTGAAGCCTTGTCTCTTCAAATAGTTCATTTAGACTATTCACCTTCAAAATATATTCAAATTGCTTACAGATATCCTCATATGTTGCACACTCTTGAATACGTGAATGAAGAAATTTTAATGATGTCCACAAGAGCAAGTGATCTAAGGGACCAAAAGCCATAACATTAACACATTTTCATATTCATTTCTATGTTAGCTTTTCTATTATGAATCTTGACCAAGAAGTTTGCTAACTTATGAAGCCTTGTCTTCTTAAAGAGCTCATTTAGACTATCCACCTTCAAAGTACTATCAAATTGCTTACGGATATCCTCATATGTTGCACACTCTATGATGAAATGACACTTGGTTCAACAATGTCTTTAGTGCAAAAGGCACAAGCTATGTCCTCCCACTTTTCTTTGGGGGTAGTTCATCTACCTATTTCATATCTAAGGTGAGTTGGTCCTAAACTACACTATTAAAATTTTAGTCTTCCCCTTTATTACACCCCTCAAATAGGCTTTTTCATCATGCTTTGATGTGGTATTGAATTCTTTGATATAATGTTTTTTTTTTTGTACCATTCTATTTTGTCTACATGACAATTTTAAACTTATACAAGCCTTTTATTTCTATTGTATTTTAAATAATTTCATTCTATGATGAAAAATTTTCAAAACAATTATTATAGTTTATTGTATGTCATTCATGTAATATATTACAAATCTAATGAATCAATTTAAAATTTGAATAAAGAAATTTTTATATGATCGACATTTTGAATGGCATGGTTATATGAAATTAGGTATCTCTTTGAAAATGATCAAGTATATTGCAATATCAAGATGCATAATATTGCCTCTCTCGGTAAGGTTTAAGGAGGATGAAGTATTGTTTCATGTTATTCCATATTTTATAGTTTTTATATGTCACTCAAAAGGCCTTGCTAAGAACAATTAAAAATATAAAATTTTACAGTACATTACCAAATGAGCATTGGCATCTTTAAAAGCATTTGAACATGCCTGCACAATTTTGGTCCAAAACCAGATATTGCAACATCTTGGTGATAAAGCTTCATCTCATTCTGCAACATTCTATCAGGCAAGGTTGCCCTTTATCACCCTTTCTTTATGTTTTAGCAACTAATGCTTTGGGCTATATGCTACAAAAATATAATCAAATAAATTTGATAAAAGGAATCTCTATTCACAATAATGCAGTTGTTCTTAATTCGCACTTTGTTGATAATAGTCTTTTGTTCATTCAAAATTCTGAAACTAAAGTCAATAATGTATTGGAGGTGCTTAATTTATTTTGTTCTTTCTCGGGATCAAAATTAGCACATAGCAAGACTTAATTTTTTATGATACAATCTGATCCAGTTCCTCATTGGGTCCCTAAGGATTGGAAACAAATTAAACATGGACAAATCATAAGGTACACAAATATTCCTTTTGGACTGGGTGAGAGTTTATCTGATATGTGGAGTTGGTTCTTATACAAGCTGAAAAATAAATTGTTTAATCATAGGAATAAGCTTCTTTCTTTTCTAGGAAAAATTTAGGTGGTTCACAAGAATTTTTTGGCTTCTCATGTTTATTATTCTTCATGTTGGATGCCTTCTAATAAAGGTTTTGAGGATCTGAATAAAATCATTTCTCAATTCTTATGGTCTACATGGGAGGGGAAAAAAGGGTTCTAAACAACCTCTTGGCTATATTGTATTCAACCTAAAGATAGAGGTGGTTTAGGTTTATTGGATCCAAAAACATAGGGAATTTGCTTAGCAACTAAATGGATTGTGAGAGTGATCTTAGGCGATGAGCAATGAAGATTTTGATCTGACACCAAATCAGTAGTTCGACTATGAATAATAAGTGGAAAGGTGTGGCATGGTTTGACAAAATTCTTCTTGCTCCATTTTTTTGAATCAAAGCTTTGTTTCCTCTACATCTATTTGGAAAGCATGCCAACAATGTTGCAGATTTTTGAATTGGACAATAGAATCTTTGCAAACATGGGTTCAAGTTTGGGTCTTCTTCCATTTGGTGGAATAGGTTGGTGTAGTATCATGGGCAACCACTTGCTATCACTTTTCCTAAACTGGCTTGTTATCTTTTCAAAAAAGGTCTGCAGCAATTTTGGGATATTTGGGATTTCCAATCTCTTGATTGGGATGATTCGCAACATACTAAAGTGACATTTTGTTTAAACAATAAGTATAAGGGGTTCATGATATTTGTTTGATCATTAGTTCCTATTGAACTGCTTATGAAAAATTGTACTCCTTTGAAATGTAACTTTTTTAAAGATTGGATTTGGCTAGATAAATACCACATATGTTTTGATTAAGTAAAAATAGGATTTGAAAGGTCCCAAAACCTTATACAAGAGCATAAAAAGATATGGCAATGAAAGACCAAAATACAGTTGTGTTGCCCCACCAAACAAACCAAAGGAACAAACCATAGTTCCTACCAGTTGGAACAACAAACATCCAAACCAGCCACAACAAAGGGCAATCAAGATTTACATTTTTGTCCATCCTTATGAGAACATAAATTCATATCAAAAGGAGTGGAAGATTTAAATTTATTTCCCTTAATTGTTGTCCATCCATCCTCCACCTTTTCAGTAGCCTTCCGCCAAGCCAAAGAAGAGCAAGAAGAGCCCACTAAAGGGAATGTCGTATCAGAAACCATAGGAGGGACATGAATAGCACCATGACCAGAGATAGCATCAATGATTTGGTCAAGGACAACAGTAGCATTACCAGAAGGGGCAGCAAAAATAGTTTGAACCAAAGCCGCATCAGAGACAACATCTGTAGCTTCAAAGACGGCATCAGAAGCAATAGAGGTAGCCACAAAAACTCTAGCCAAAGCATGATCAGTCTGAGGAGAGAAAGCAACTGAACCCCCTTCCTTAGAGACTTTGTGAACCATATAATGGTGATCAGAAGCCCCCAACCACTAAGTAGGTGATTTCTTTGATTTGACCTTATCAAATAAACACCGTGCAACACGATGGCCAATCTTGTGGCACTTCCTACACCTCAACGGGATACCCTCATAATCAATATTCTGAGTCCAAGAGCCTAAAGAAGAAGCCAAATTTATCTTCTCAAGAAGACCCTTGGAAACATCAACCTCCACAAGAATACGAGCATATGTGGTCTTAAAATTTTCAGAGGAGTGTAAATCCACCATTTGGAAATCCCCAATAGCCTCACCCACAGATTCCAAAACAAAATCTAGCCAAAGATGAAGAGGGAGATTCAACAATCTTACCCATAAGGGTATTTTATTAAAGGATTCTGAAAGAGGGTCAAACCCCTAATACCAAGGTTTGGCCATTAGGGGAAAACACTCCTCCCAAGTGAAACAACTATTACACAAAATAGTTTTTCTATCTTTAGCATTTTCAAACTTTACAATAAAAAAACCCCTTACCACAGGCTATATATCTGAACAGCATCAATTAAAATGGGTTCCCAATGCTTGGAAATCCAATCATGTAAATCAGAAAGAGAGGGCCAGAAACCCCTAAAATAGAAGATAGCAGCATTAGAAGAGAATTCATCAACAGTTTTTGAAATCTCATCAACTATATCAGTATCAAGATTAACCACAAGGGGTTTACTTACAAAAATAGGTTGCACAAGAGGAGAGGACCGAGATCCCCCTACCAACAGAGGCAGGACCATGAATACCAGCTTCAAAGGAAGCCACATCCACATAGGAGATCACAGAACCACCAGAAGCAGACGCAACAAACCCCAAAACCCCCGAAGAACCACATCCACCCACCAAAGAAGGCTCAGGCACAGCCGCAGTAGGACCACGGATGAGGGCAGCCACAAACCCGGATAGTAGGGCAAAAGCAGCAAACCCCAAAACTGAAGATCCATGCCCACCCGCAAGCACAAATCCATGCCCACCACTTATGTTATTTTCCATTGAAAAATATATATCTTAAGCTTCTTCCAAAAATGCCATTAAATCCAAGACTTAATTTGAAATGGAGTTGCAACTTTTGGGAAAGAAAATGGAGGAACTTAAGTGCCCAAATTTGGAAGTCAAAAGCTAGTGTGAATGCTCAATGCCTTGCCTGAAAAACTCTTCATTTTAAGATACGAGTGGGTGATAGGATGGAATGTTTGAAGATTGTGACGGCTAAGTGCCCATTTTGCAAGCAAAATGAAAGTTCAAAACATATTTTTTAGGATTGTTTTGTGTCTAAAAAGAAATGGTTGGTCATAAAATCTCACTTACATATAATATTTAATGATACCATGAGCTAGAAAAAAGCATTATGGGGTCATGGACTATGTAATGATGTTATTGTTGATACTTTGAGTTATAGAATTTTATTTTACATTTGGAATGTAGATGTTCAGCCATGTTTTCTAATCATGTTTTGCATCAAGAAATGGAAATTCCAAGGTTTTATTCTGATATATATTTTCAAGTTGTTTCCCTATGTTTGCAGCTAAAGAATGATGCACGTTGTCAAAAGAAATTAGAAGAAATACAATATCAATGTATGCAGCTCCATGATAAAGACATCATTTGTGAAAGTCAACTTCAAAAAAATTTCAAGTTTAATTTGTAATGATTTCTATGTGTTGCATGTTATATATTTAAAGGATTTCTTGTGGGTAAATCTTCTAATGTCTAGGTTGGTCTTATTGTATATCTGAGTCAATTGTGTACTGGTTATCTAGTCCTTGATAGATATGTCTTTTGCCTTATTCCTCGTTATGCATTTCCATCCCTTTGGACTACCATTTTTTTCTTATGTACTTTGTCCAACTTTATGAACAATAAAAAAATACATATATTTTACATTACATTAAAGTTTGAGGTCTATTTTTGTAAAGATAAAGTTGTGAAAGAAAAGAGAAATGTATATGTATCTATTTTTTAGTCAACTCAAGATGCAATCAAGGTAGGTGGATCCAATGAAGGACAGTCCAAACCTTGCAGCCAACAAAATTACACAGTGGATTACTCAACAATGCAACACAAATTAATTGTTTAACACTGATTTTCATTAACATTCCCGGCTGTAAGGCCTTTCGGGTTAGGGCCAATTACAATCAGAAAACAATTCTGCAAGATCCACAACCAAAACCAATACAATCTCAGCTAGTTCAACTTTGAAGACAATTAGAAGCTGATGGAAAACCCTAAGGCAAATCTAAACTTGAGCTCGCAAGCCTCCAAGCAATCTCCTTGTTCCCAAGTATGCAACCCCTAGCTCTGCTACAAACAGCTATCAGATTACAATCTAATCTGCAAGATCATCAAGAACTTTTCCACAACTTCGCTCTCAAGCTTCGCATCTGACTTCCAAATTTGCTCTGTTGTCTAAGTCCTCCAAATCTCCCAAATTTTATTTTTAAACATCTACCCAAGCACTCCTTAAATACTAATCATAAGTCACAAGTCAGCAAGATGAAACCCTTAACTCTCCAAAACAAATAATTAAATGCCATACAAGTCAGCTTACAAATGTATACAAACATTTAATTTAGCATGTCGACCCATAACAATGGCTACCAATAATAAATTCACCAAGTCGGCTCAACAAATCACACAGAACTCCAGTCGGTAAGCCAGAACTACCAAGCAACAGTAAAATCATTGAGCACGCCAGGCATCGTCGAGCACCAGTATCGACCGAGCACCGCAGGCATGACTGAGTAACACTTTCACCGAGTGCCAGATACTACTGATTTCCTTCAGTGACCGAGCTTCCTTCAATGACTGAGATTGTCGGTCAAGGCTGCAACCGAGTAACACCGGCCAAAATACAAATACTCCATGCAGTTTTACCGAGGACACAGAATGCCATGCCTTAACCTTGGATGTCCCTGCATCAGACACCCTAGGTTCCAAAAGATGTTCATATGTAAGAAGAACATCTTTTAGGATTCAGCACATAAATCCCGAACCGGTTCTTCACATACAAGTCCTCCACCTTTTCTGCTTGCAAATTCTTCCACTTCAGTTTCCTCTGTCTCTTCAAGTCTTTTCTTGACAATGTACAGGTTGGTTCTCCATACTGATCATTCATTTTCTCTGGATCCACAATCTCAACTTGGCTAACAATACTCCGGCTTCTCCTACCAAGCGTTGTATCCATCAAAGGCATTAGTGAAAACTTCATGTCATTCTTCTCAATAGTAAACACATTCTAGACACAATCATAAATAGCTCTGCAATCATATTGCCAAGGTCTACCGAGCAATATATCACAACTATCCATCTTCACAATGTCACATAACACAAGATCCTTGTACTGGCCAATTTGAACATCAATGAAGCATTGTTCTCTAACTTCCAAAGCATGAACATCTTGTAACTAGCCAAGCCTATAAGGACAAGGATGTTTCATTCTATTCAAACCAAGTTTCTGAACCAGGTCCTCAGCAACAAGGTTATCAGTACTACCACTATCGACAATAAGATCACAGAGTTTACCTTCAGTCTTGCATCGGGTCCTAAACAAGTTACTCCTCTGACAAGGTTCATCCTTTGTACCAAGCAATGTTCGTCGAAGCAGCAAGTTCTCTGATTCAGGTTCATTCTGAATGTTCTCATTCATCACAGCAATTCATCAGTCAACCTTCTTCTGTGTACACTCAAAAGAACAGTGTCCTTCCTCTCCATAGTTATAGAAAGTACCTTTAAAGATAACTCTACCTGTCTTCTTCTTCAGTTCCATAGGTTTTTGTTCATCTTCTACATCAATCTATTTATCCTTCACCGAGTGATCAATCTTTTCCTTCCCTCGGGAGTTACTAGGTTGTTCCCTCTTCAACTTATCTTCTACCTTCAGAGCATACTGATAAGCATCTTCCATAGAATCAATCTTCAGCATACCAAGCTCATCCTGAATATTGAATCTCAAACCATTCACATACCAAGCTACCTTTTCCTTACCAAGCTCTCAGTGTCTAGACTGAATAGTAAGTTTGTAGAACTCCTCGGTATAATCTTCAATAGACAAATCCTTCTATTTTAGATTCTGCAACTTCTTAAACAAGTCAAGCTCATAGTCAGCTGGTATGAACTTAGCTTTCAACTTAGTCACCATCAATCTCCACTGATTGATCTTTGTTTCACCTTCATCTTCTCGGTCTCTCTGTAGTTCTTTCCACCAAAGAGCAGCATGTCCTTTCAACTTTGTCTATGCTAATCTCACCCGAAGAGGATCTTCAATTTCTTCCAACTCAAAGAAATCTTCAAGTTCACCAATCCAATCAATCAGATTGTCAGGTTTCAAAGTACCAGAGAAAGTAGAAACTTCCATTCGGTAAATACTAAACTGAGCAACAGATCTAGGTAACCGAGTAGTTCTTTCTTCACCAGATCTGTTCCTCTGATCATCACCACTAGATCCAGCAGTTTCAAATTCTTCATCAGCTTCTTCATAGCCATCCTCAGTACCAACATTCTAAGGTATACCAGCAATAATTCTCATGATCTCGGTGACCATGTCATTCTTCATCAATTCCATCTCATATCTGAAATCTAATTTCACTTTCTCTGTGATCCAAGATTCAATAGTATCTAAAATAACTCTAGGGTCCAATCTTCTCAGAGGCATCCTTAAAGATAAGAGAAACCCTCTGCAACAAACCCTCACCGACCACCTTGTGACAATCTCCAAGTTGCGACAAGTCAGATCTCAACTTGCAATCTTGCAAACAACTAGGGCACAATTTCACAAGTTTAGTGCTTCGAAGAATCTGCAATCTAGATTGTGCATAATCTTTTTTCCAATAAGATCAACCTTGCTAGGTCAACCTTCTGCTTCAACAAGATCAACCTTTGCTCTGATACTGCCTGATGCAGCCAAGGTAGGTGGATCCAACGAAGGACAGTCCAAACCTTGCAGCCAATAGAATTACACAGCGGATTACTCAACAATGCAACACAAATTAATTTTTTAACACTGATTTTCATTAACATGCCCAGCTGTAAGGTCTTCCGGGTTAGGGCCAATTACAATCAGAAAACAATTCTGCAAGATCCACAACCAGAACCAATACAATCTTGTCTAGTTCATCTCTGAAGACGCTGATGGAAAACCCTAAGGTAGATCTAAACTTGAGCTCACAAGCCTCCAAGCAATCTCCTTGTTCCCAAGTATGCAACCCCTAGCTCTGCTACAAATAGCTATCAGATTACAATCTAATATGTAAGATCATCAAGAATTTTTCCACAACTTTTCTCTCAAGCTTCACATCTGACTTCTAGATCTGCTATGTTGTCTAAGTCCTCCAAATCTCCCAAATTCTATTTTTAAACATCTACCCAAGCACTTCTTAAATACTAATCATCAGCCACAAGTCGGCAAGATGAAACCCTTGACTCCCCAAAACAAATAATTAAATGTCATACAAGTTGGCTTATAAATGTATACAAACATTTAATTCAGCATGTCAACCCATAAAAATGGCTACCAACAATAAATTCACCAAGCCAGCTCAACAAATCACACAGAACTCCAGTTAGTAAGCCAGAACTACCGAGCGACAGTAAAATCACCGAGCACACCAGGCATCGCCGAGCACCAGTATCGACAGAGAACCGTAGGCATGACCGAGTAACACTTTCACCAAGTGCCAGAGACTACCAAGTTCCTTCAGTGACCAAGCTTCCTTCAATGACCAAGACCGTCGATCAAGGCTACAACCGAGTAACACTAGCCAAAATACAAACACTCCATACAGTTTTACCGAGGACATAGAATGCCCTGCCTTAACCTTGGATGCCCCTGCATCAACTCACTTCACACTTGATATTATATAAAAATTCTTAAATACATTGTGTGTGTTTGTAAGGAGAATAAGCATACGTGACAACTCCAAAAAAAGCTCTTTACAAGTGCCAAGATAAGGTTTAGAAGTTAAATAAAATACATCAATTATAAGAAAAAGAACCAATAACCTAATCAAAAAATACTATAAGAAACAAATAAAGCTCTCTTTATTGCCTTCTAATATTTCTCAAGAGCATATAGCAACTTATAATTATTGATCTCCACCACAAGTAAAGCAAGAATAAAATATTTCTCATCTCCCGTGTATAAAAATGCTTATAGAAATTTCATCCCTATCCTCAAGGAATAATAGAAGATTGAATTTGGCAATCCAATTGCTACTTCTTCTTAAGGCACTAATTCGATATGGGTCCCAATGCAAAATAAAAATATTTCAAAGGCACAAATACTTTCTACTCCAAAAGCATAAGGGTAGTAGATAATAAATCATACCACTCTCATTTCTCATGTGTCAATCACATTCACCAAAAGTGACATATCTTAATCATATGATTAATTTCAATTACTCAAGGATAGTGACAAACTACACATTTGGAAGGACTATGAATTATTAGAAGACATGAACCTTCCAATATTATTAGTTAAAATGTGAAGTGCTAATCCTCTCTGCAATTCTTTATATAAAGTATTTAGATAGTATCACCCACATGGGAGGTATTGTTGGTGTAAAGGGGTACATTACCTAATTAGTTCCCTTCTAGGTCATATTTACACATAGCTAACTTTACTTATAGTACTTTTTGGTTATTTATTTTTTGGGTTTTATACTACATGTATCTAACATTTGTCATAATCTTATGTTATTTTATTTATTAACTTGTCTATAAGAGAAGTATCATATCGTATCTTATTGTATCATGTCACTTTATAATCTTGTGTTCTTTCTTGATTTTTTGTTTTTTTTGGAATATAATTTTTGTTTTTGCAAGTGATCCTAATTGTTGAACATAATGTATGACTCGTATATGATACCAAAGCTTCAAATCTACAAAGTCTTCTCAATTTGGGAGTATTTTTTATAGTAACTTCTTTTTATGAAAAAGTCCTACCATATTATATTAACTTAGGGAAACCATAATTACAACTTAATCAAAAAATAATGGGAGGAAAACTCACTCCCTTCTAGTCACATGGGCATAAGTCCAGAATCCAAAGAAAACAAGAGCTAAAGCTCTGTAATAGAAAATATTATAAAACCAATTGGGAAAAAGGCTGGAGTCCAGAGAAACAACAACAAAAGCTCTGAAGCAGGAACAATAAAAAAGAAAATGTGCCAAGCCTAGAAAGGAAACACCATCAAGAAGCCAATGTCATAGCCGATGGAGGTGGAGGGTCTAGCTCATCCTTCTTTCCCCATCCTGGTTCAGTATCTTGTTCTAGGTCTGGTAATGTCCACTCATCTGCATTTTCCTCCTCTTTATCATCACATCATGGCAAAATGGCCAAGGCTAGCCTAGGAAATCCTTTTGAAGAAGAAGGCCAGCCAAAAGACTCTAGAGGCGTCAGCCACCCATCCCCTGGTGGAGGCACCCAAGTGGTACTTTCTTGTGGTAAACGACACTGGCATGGAGGAACAATAGAGTTGTGAGGTGGGTGGCGACGCTAAGGCGAATGAAAATGAGGTGGCTAAGAATCGGAGGTATCGATATTCTGATGGGAAGAACTTCATCCTTGAAGGTGGTCATGAGAAGATGAATGACCTCCAAAAATGGAACCCTCTAGAGGAACTTTGGCAACCGTATAGAGTGCATTACCCCAAAGATATAATAACTCCTGCAAGTGGACCACCTCCAAGGCCACCTTATATGATTGAACCTATATCTGTAACATCACATTATTGCATATGCAAGCTTTAGCATAAATAGATACCTTATAATCAATTAAGGCATGTGAGAAAACTACTGCATTTCTATCTTTCTAAATAGAAAAGAGAATTTTTAATCTTAAAGTATGCCAAAGTTGTAGAAAAGGAAAGGGAAGACAAGGGTTATCTCCCAAAAGAAACATATGCTAAGAAAACATCTATGGGGAAAATGAAGAAAGAAAATTATGAATCCAAACCCAATAATTTTGAGCCCTACAGTAGAACCAAAGCAAGTGGAGGAAGGACTCAAACTGGCCACAAAAGGGACAACAAGGATCTAGAATGCCCAAGTAATGGAGACAAGAGCCTAAAAGCAAGCCTTGGAAAATAATACACTCAGAAAAATGTGTTATTTTGGGTTCAGTCATGTAAACCTAGAATTTGTACAAGAGGGAGGCCTTGCATTTTATTTAATGGAGACTACCAGAGGTTATGCTAGTTAAAAGACAAGCCATCTTTGAAACCTTTTCCATTACAACACAGCCATGGCTTTGCTACTTCCCAAGCTCACCAGATTCTCTTCACCACAAAAGATCCATGAATCTGAACTAGTTCTCACATGACAAAAAGAGTCTGAATGCCAATATTTTTCCATGTTGGGCGATGCCAGGGATGCCCAAAGGCTATACAGTGTTGAAGGAGGACTTTCCAGGCCTCATTGCCTGAGACACTTCACACAACCCATTTGACACATGAGGCTTGACCTTTCTTATGAGTGGAAATGAGGCCAAGAACACCTAAATTCTTTGGCAAACAACAAAAGTCCCAAGAAACATGGTGAAAAATATGTCTCTCTGCATCTGAAGCCCACAACAAATCTTGCAGAAATATTTCAAGCTTCATGTAAGATTCTTTGGAAGGAGACCATTAAGAAGAAGATATACATGTGTGGTTGCGAGAACTTTGGAGTAGATTTGGAACTTTCTACCCAAGGAAAGAGGTTTGGTTAACCAATATTCTAATTTTGGTTCTATTTTGGTGAGAACAACATTCCAAATCTTGATGAGTAACCCATGAAAAGAAAAGGGGATGCCCAAAAATGGAAAACCTAACCATGATGAATCCATTTCTAGTTATACTAGAGAATCCATTATGGTGCTAGTAGGAATGATTAGCAGTAATAGAGGGTCTTATGCCATTGAATAGCTGAACCAGAGACCAAACAAAAAGTGTCAAGATAGTGAAGGGAATTTTGAATATTGGATTTTTCCTCTATGAGGGTGAAGAAGGAATCATTGGAAAAATGGCCATTGACCAACTAAGCATCTATGTCAAGAAGTGAAATGCCTCAAACCCAACCAACAGAAATTGCAAAGGCCAACAAATAACCAAAGCCTTCTGTAGAAAGCACATATAATGAAGGTGCCAGAGGGAAGCCCTGATGAATTGACCTATACAAACCAAAATTAGTGGCTTGGCGGACATTAATAGTGATACAAGTGTTGGCATTTGCAAAAATAATTTGAATAGAAAGAACAAAATGAGGGCCAAAGACAAGAGCGTTTAACATAGACAAAATAAAAGGCCATTCAATGTGATCATAAGCCTTGGAAAAATCTATCTTTAAGAAAATGGTATTCTGATCAGACCAATGATCCCATTCCATACCCTCCCAGACATCAATGATATTATCCAAAATGAACTTGGATAGTGAGCAGTCTCACAATAGGTAGAGATAATCATGCCATTGTCTCTCTCAAGGGTAATATATCTATGCTATGGATTACCTATCCCCATCATGAAATGCATTTAGATTGTCAACCCAAGGACGTAGACTTGAAATGGGACAGCACAGTTTGTGCACTAAGTTCCTTTAGGAGTCAAAATACTTATGCTGCAAGAAGATAAACTGCATAAAAGGAATCTATACTATTGTTGTAGGAAAGTAAACACACTTGACTATTGAATGGAATTACTGTAGAAAACATATGAAATCAATCTAAGTCTATTTAACACTCAAAACATTCACTATACTCGTCTTTGCAAATGTTGCAAGAACAACCATAGATATGATGCTACAGGAGTAAACAGTAGCTCTATTTGAAAATAGGAAAAGTATAGAAAGAAAATCTATTCTACCTAAATCTAATCCACCTCCCAACTGGGCCCCCTTGGTTGGCTTTTGCTAACTACTCAACACAAGAAATAATCCAAAATCACTCTTCCATTAAAATCTTCTTAATTGGTTACATAACCGAATAACTCATGAAGAGCAAAAACAGAGTAACTTCTATTATACTTGTTGGTGTAATTAATTATTCCTAATTACACTTTACTTAATCTTACTTAGGTTAATGCATTGCATAGTAGTTTGTGATTGAGACACCTAGGAGTGTGCACATCTATTAACCACATGGTGTAGGAGAAATTCCACTTTTGGTGTGATAGTTATCTTCACATACCTTGTTGTGTGTGAGATCCACCTTTTGCGCTCTTATCACATTATCATCCTAATCCAATGCACATACTTTATTGCATATTAGAGGAAGATCCACATTTGGTGGACATGTGATTACTCCTAGCATAGAAGATAGCTTATTAGCTCCTTATCATTCTCTCATATTGCCTTTCCTATATAAGGAGGCCTATTATGTAATCATTTCATGAACATTGAATAACATTGATTCATTCATCAATTCAATCAAGAGTAATTCATTGGATCTATTCAATCCATCCTTGCATTCATATTTTCTCTCTTGTGCTTTTCCTCAACCTCTAGATCTTTGGTTCAATATTTGCTATTTGCAAATTCTTACATGGTATCAGAGCCATTGGAGCATTTTTGATCAGCCGATTTGAAGAGACCTTGATGCAAGCTTTAAAGGTCCAAATCTTAGATCTGAGAACCAGCATGCGATAGAGGCGTCTTGGAGCAGATTTGACCTCACCATTGCATTCGGGAGGCTGTTTCGGTTAAGATTGACTATAAATTCCCCTATATTTAGCGAAAGTCAAATCTGAGGCAAAAATTTTTTGCAAATCGGACCGTACGGCCCGATCTGCACCTCTACGGTATGGTTTTGTAAAATAAAAAAAAAAAAATAATTTATTCCTTTAATTTTTCAAAAAAAAAATTATCCCTGCAAAATTTGGGCCTGGTACGTGCCCTTGATTCTATTTGTACCAGCACCCATCAGAGCGAGTGACATCATATACACAAAGGGTGACATCAGCATGGGTCCCAGATGAGGAGCACGTGCAAACAGCGAGCACACAAGCCCAGCTTATTCTTTGTATTGTGCTCGAGCCGTTTGCATATTTAAATAGGGCTGAAGCCCTGCCCGCGGTGCATGTGGGATAAAAATCCCCACCACCACGCACCTCACATCCCTGCTCCCCTTAGCGGCTCCCCCACTCCAACTGCGCCACCTCCAAGCCCACCACCGCTCCGCCAATGGCCCTCTGCAGGTGACACCTCTAAGCCCGCCACCGGCGGCCCAGATCACCTCCTGAGCGCAAATCCCACAGCCGCCACCGGCCAACGCCTGGCACCTACCACATCGCATCCAACACGGCACCTCCCACCGAGTCAACTCCAGCAACACCACGTGATGCCATCTTAGCGCCACGCGGCAGATCCACAGAAGAGCCTCATCTGTGCCACCGTGGACACCAAGTCAGTAGGTCACGCCCCATCACCTGCCATGCGGACCACTCACAGGCTACCACCTAAGACACCCACCAACCAATCAAATGCAGACATGTGGCACATGCCACATCAACCTGCCAACACAACTATATGAAACTATACGATAGGACACCTCAGCAAACACATCAGCCCGTGGAGCCCATTTTCTGCTGACGTCACCTTACAGAAGAGCTTAAATTTGACGGCCGTCTAGCCATCAAAACAAGGAAAAATTGGCTTTCTACGACAGTCGTATGACTGTCAAATGTAACATAGTGGTTTTCTGACATCATCAGAGTTTGGAAATTCTTCGGCCTTCACCATTTGCATTTTTTATTTGACAGTCTAACTTTGAGAGGCCATAACTTGGTCATCCGGACTCCAAATTGGGTGCAATTTTTTTTGAAATTGGGTAGAATTTTCTGAATTTTCTAGTGGTGGTGTTGATTTTGCATTTTGGTGGCCTCATTTGTCATAAATTGAAGATCTTGTTGACTATTCCTATTTGTTCCTAATTTCTGCAACTTCCAGGGCTTCGTTTGGGCACATACGGTAACATTTTGAGGTGAAATTTTTTTTGAAAGTGCATGATTTTTTGTCTACTTTCCAGATCTGCAATCAAATTTTAGTGATTTTGGGTAGACATATCACTTTCATTAATAGGTCATTTTGGGGCTATAATTGCACTTGGTTAATCCTTGGATTTCAGTTTTCTGATTTACATCAGTCATTTGAAGGAGTTATCAGTAGTTATCAGTCATTATTTGGTGTTAATATGGATAATTCAAAGGTTAAAATCCTCGCTCCATATAACTACCATGAATGGAAAGTTTCTTTAAGTGATCATTTATTGAGTCTTGGATTGCTTAGAATGACTCTTGGGCAGGATCAAGAACCTCAAAAAGGTGTTGTAGAAAGGAGAAAATGGTTTGATCGAAGGGATAAAGCACTTGGCTCTCTTAGATTATCCATCTCTCGCGACTTGCTCTTTCATATTGCATCCTACACACATCCTCATGATGCTTGGATCACATTGGAAGGACTCTTTGGTAAACTTGATAGGATGAGAAAATTTAGATTAGAGAATGATCTCATAGGTCTTAATCCTAGTGATTTTGACAATATTCAAGATTTTTTCTCTAAGTTCAATACTATTAGATTGGACCTTTCTTCATGTGGCATTGTTAAAGGGGATGAACAATTGATCTTTTCTATTCTTTCCAAGCTTGGTCCTGATTATTCTATCTTTGTTTCTCCATTCTATGCTACTATGGATGCTCTTGGTAGTGCATACAAATTGCCCTCTCTTGATGAATTTGCAGCGCAGCTCACAAGGGAACAAGCAAAGTTGGCACACATGGGTCAGTTGAAGCCTTCCACGCATCAAGCATTGATTGCAAGTGAGTCTACATCAAAGGCTTCTAATAGCAAAGGAAAGAAACATAATAAGGATCCTAAGCCTCATGACAAAGGTAATGAATCTTCCTCACCAAAAAGTATTGAATCCAAGTCCTCTTCAAGAGAGGAATCATCTAGAAAAAAGAGAGATAAATGTGCATATTGTCAAAAGTTAGGACAAGATGAGCATAAGTGTTTTCAAAAGAAGATTGATGAGCTAACTCACATTATTTAGAAACACAACATTAAGTTTCCCTCATTAGTGTCTACTCCTTCTTCTACACATTTGGCAGCTTCTACATCTTCATCATCATCCAAAGACAAAGGTAAAGGACAACAACTCATGGCTTCCACACATCCTAAGCAAGGTAAATGGCTTCTTGATTCAAGTGCATCACATCATATGGCATCTTCTATGGATATGTTTTCTTCTATTGAGCCTTGTAATTCTCCTAATATTTTGATGGGTAACAACACATTCATGAGAGTTTGTGGGAAAGGTTCTATTCCTATGGGAGAAGGGACATTTAATGATGTTCTTTGTGTACCATCCTTGACCACTAATCTCCTTTCTATTTACCAAATTACACATGGGGCACAAGGTAAAATTGTTGAGTTCACTCCTGATTATGTCTACATTAGGGACATGGAGACTAGAGATGTCATAGCTATGGGAGTTGTTGATCATACATCACACTTGTATTCTTTTTCTAATTTTGTTGATAATGATGATGATATTCATGATGTACCCATCCCTTTGCCAAGGGATAATTATGAGGAGAACTTTGGGCACTTGAATCATTTTGTTGTTGAGACAAGTGTTGATCTTCCTACTTCTCCACTTCTTGCTTCTTTAGACATGGGCTCTACTATTCAGCAGGATGTTCATAGTGTTTTAGATCTTGCAGAGTTTGATGACTACGTGGATGCATCTTCAACATTTGTTGATTCTCATGATGCAGATTTGGAAGACATACATGAGGGAGTTTCTCTTTCCCTTGATGATAGTTTCATCATAGATGGGGATACTTCTTCACCTTCTTTGGAGATTGGTGTACTTGATTCTTCTCCTTCTTCACTTGACTTGTTACATGAAGTGATAAATTCTTTGAGCTTGGAGATTCCTAATCAGTCTTCAAAGATTCATACATGGAGACCTACATCTTCTTCCTCATTCCATTTGCACGAGGATTGGCTTCTTCGTCATTTGATGTATCTATTTCTTCCTAAGGGGAGACATGTTTCTTGTAAGCATTGGTTGAACTATTGTTTGCAGGTACTCTTCCTCAACATGGGAGCTTCTACATTATGGGGGGGATATCATGTCTCCAACTATCCTTCTTATGGGGGGATACTTCTTTGTATATACATGATGTATTTAGTTCTTGGGGGGTCTTGAGTACTCCATCCATCCATGCATCTTGTTTTCTTCTCTCTTTTTGGGGTAGGGTTTTTCCCATGAGGTTTTCCCTCTTACTCCGCTTTATGAGAGTTATGCATTTCATGTATTGCATTTTGTACATGGGTACCTAACATGGCCTAGTAGCCGGGACCCATCTTGCATTGTGAGTTTAAGTGCATTCCCCTAAGTTGCACTTAAGGGGGGGTGTTGGTGTAATTAATTATTCCTAATTACACTTTACTTAATCTTACTTAGGTTAATGCATTGCATAGTAGTTAGTGATTGAGACACCTAGGAGTGTGCACATCTATTAAGCACATGGTGTAGGAGAAATTCCACTTTTGGTGTGATAGTTGTCTTCACATACCTCGTTGTGTGTGAGATCCACCTTTTGTGCTCTTATCACATTATCATCCTAATCTAATGCACATACTTTATTACATATTGGAGGATGATCCACATTTGGTGGACATGTGATTACTCCTAGCATAGGAGATAGCTTATCAGCTCCTTATCATTCTCTCATATTGCCTTTCCTATATAAGGAGGCCTATTATGTAATCATTTCATGAACATTGAATAACATTGATTCATTCATCAATTCAATCAAGAGTAATTCATTGGATCTATTCAATCCATCCTTGCATTCATATTTTCTCTCTTGTGCTTTTCTTCAACCTCTAGATCTTTAGTTCAATATTTGCTATTTGCAAATTCTTACAATACTGAATACATAATTATATCTTTCTCCATTACCTACTAAATCAATCAAAATCCCTTTATATCAAGGATCGACACTTATTGAAAATATAACAGAAAAGTCTCATTAAATCTCACCACATATGGAGGAGATAAAACAACCATAACATGATACAATTATTGTTGTCAACAGAATAACAGTTCTGAGGAAATGTAGCAAGATTAATTCCCTATATTTTCTGGAACAACAGCTCCTTCAAAGCTTGACACCACCATTGGAATTGTGCTAAATTCTCTCACCATGGTTGGTCTTCTAACTGCCTTCTTCAATGCAGATGCACCACTCTTCATACCACTTTGTGTTTACCTGAAACGTGAGTACATTCGGTACATATATGCAAGTCAACATTTCAACTCCTACTTAGATGTTAGAACACAGCTTGAAATAATTATATGAAATACTGCATTATATTTATAATGGTTAGCAAAACATATCATTCAGGCTACCCTTATATTTTGTGGCTTTAGCTATACTTGGCATAGGTTTACATAAGTATAAGTAATCAAATGTCTTGGAAATGTTTGTCAAAGTATCAACAAAACATAAAGATTATAACAAAATTGAGTCAATAATTAGACTCATCATCTGCCCCCTACTAATAGAATGCTTGTCCTCAAGCATTATATCTCCTTGCAATTGTCCTGAAATCTCCAATAGTAGTCTTTCCCTTCTTTCCACTTCTGAAAGTGTAGTAGAACCCCCTTGTGCGCTCCAAGTGATTTCCTTGATATTCCACAACCAGCTGATCCAACCTAGAAGTACTAAACTCATATAATGGCCAAAAGAGTGTAGGTGGCTGGAATGATAAGGGCATCCATAACTCCGTTCTGGGCTGTCGTCCCAACTTCATGTAATTAACCACTCTGTTGACAGCTACTTCATAATTAATGGGGCTATGTGGCTCTGCTTTTCTGAAAGCTTCTGGCATCCTGTTCCACCTATTTTTGACCCCTGAAAGAGCTCTTTGGGATGTAAAATTGGGTAGTGGCTGATAGTCTCTATAAACTTTATCCCTTAATGCAAACACTTTCTCCCTAATTTCTGGCTTTTGTCTCCCGTATGTCAAATTGAGCCAATCCCTCATAAGAACATCTAGTTTATGTGACTCAGCCCTTAATGGTAGAGGCTCGGATTTTTCTAGTTCCCTGTAGGTGTTCAGTTGTCTGTCATAATTTGTCTCATTATGAATCCATGACATTAAGGTCCTTAGGTGAATGTCCCCTATATAGAGCAGAGGATTCCACTCTGTTTCATGTGGGATAACAAAATTGTGCAAATAAAACTCACATAACATATTTTGTTGCCATGTTGGCAAAGTCTGATACAAACCATAGAATTCTTGGGCTGTTTTGAGTTCACAATCAATGTCTTTCATTGTCATCATAATTTGGAACAAAATAAATTGCTCCTTTAAGCAAATAGCATATATTCTAGGTGGTGGTCTACAAGCTATCACTTGGTCAGCTAGTTTCAAGACCTTGTTCATTTGCTCTTTTTGTTTCTTTAACTGCTATTTGAGAGATTCAATTTCCTCATTCTTCAAAAATTTCCCTTTGCATTTGATTCCTTTCCTACTTCCACCATGTTTTTTGAAAGGTAAAATTATTATACAGATGAAAGAGGACAAACTGAATCGTTGATGGAGGGAACTCTTGCATTTGGGATTTCTTTTTCTTCTCCTTAATAGTCTAGTGGAAGAAATCAGTGAACCATGATGATTGGTAAGGTATAATGTACACATTAGAATACATAGGATGCTGAGAAGTAGACTGAACATTCTCAGGAATGTTTTCTTGTATCACTTCAGGGTTCAGCTCAGGCACTCCTTCATCATTCTGAGGTATGTTACTGCTAGGTTCTTGCTCATTAGGAGTTTCCTCCATGTGTTGGGATTCTACTTGGGAAGGAGAGTCATTAGGAATAACTTCAACAAAGGGCTCTTTAGCCGATGTTGGTGATGGAACATCTGGTTTTTGAGGAGAAGGTGGGGTCACTTGTCCTCTCATTCGAGGGCTTCTACGCACAGCTGCCTCTTCAACCACTGCAGTTTTAGGCTGGCAAGACCTTTTTGATTTATGTGTTGTAGGAATAGATGCTACAAGAGTAGTTACTACAGGACTCGACCATTTCCTTTTATTAATTTGGATTGTAGGGTTTGAAATTTCTCCTTCTAAGTGACGGATTTTTTCCTAACTTTCTACTTTCCTTTCCTTGAGGAAGAAGTGCGTACACTATTTTCTGGAGTAGTTTCAGGGGGTTGGTTTTTTGGTGGTAATTCTAGTTCTTTTTCATTCACAACTACTTCTTCAATAGGGTCAAAAGATTCTACTACATCATCTAGCGGTTGGGCCACAGGATTTGCTTGAGGTTGCAAAGTTTTAGTTTGGACAAATTCTGCCCATGACATTGGGGAAACATCCTAACAACTTGATTAGGGAATGGTGACTAATAGAGTTTGCATTGCCCCTTTGAGTTTCTTCAGCACCAATACTTAGCATATTATAAAGAAAATTGGGAATATTAACTTGAAGATTATGCCTTATACAGCTAAGCAGCTTAAAATGGTGAGCATGTAGGTTTGAAAATCTCCCCTCACAGGTTAAATACCTGATGATGTGCGTAGCTAGTTCTAGAAATGGCTGAGGAAGGGACAATCTTCTGCACCCCTGCTTAGTAATTTCAAGCGGAGGATCACCTGACTTGGAAAACTAAGTACGAGATGACCTAGCATCATGCTCGTTTGGATAATGTTCGCCCACAACTGGTAATTCTGTAACTTTCGCAATTCTCTCTTCAGTGGCCACAACTATCAATCCCCATATTTTTGCTTGCCCTTCTTCAAATGTACCCATGAATTTCGTAGCAACCTCTTCATTAAACTCTGTCAGCTATAGAAAATAACTAAGCCAACTGCATGCATTGAACCTGTGAACTGCCTCAACGTCCGCCAGCAAAATACCATGAATGACTTGTTCATGTCTTTGTAAACGTCCACCCATCTTAATAGTGCCCAATTTCTAACTTCTCAGCTCTCCAACCCACTGCTAAACTTTCAGTTCTTCTGCAAATTCCCTCTTTTGAAATGCAATTGTGATTCTTGAAAAAAAAATGTCGATATTTTTGCTTGCATTACCTTTGTTTCACTTGACACAAACTATAATAATGGCATTAATTTCAGAAGACATCAATACCTTTAGTGCAAGTTACCTCACAAATTAATTATGATCCTTTTGAAGTCATGCCAAGTTCGGGAAATCAGAATTTGAAAGTACGGGGAAATGTGCGAAGGATTTAAAAATTAATGGTACGCAGCCTAAGTACAACAATGATATGACAGGTGTATGACAAGGATAGTCTAAGAATGACACTTAGAAGTTAGTACACTTCCCCTACCCCCTACAAAAGTTGAACAAGTGTCCTCACTTGTTAAATTTGGCATGAGGTTGGGAAACTGGCTTAGTGCTTATATTATATATTTAATGCAGTACTAAATATAATTAATTAAACCTGTGCACTAAAAATAAGTAAAGAGTGAGAAAGTTGTACATGGCTATGATTTATCATACACGAATGTGAGTTGATGAGAGTGTTGATTCCGGTGGCGCGTAAGATTGCTGATGTGGCATTTTATTGAAAGCATTTGAAAAGAGAAATTGTGGGTGACATGGAAGTTGGGTGGGTGGTAGATATAGAAATGAGATGAGTTGGTGAGAAGAATGTAGAAAAATGAATGAATGAATTTACCTCATTAAATGAAGTTTTATTATGAATGCTAAGAGAAAGCATGTCATGGTGAGGCTGCAGGAGGAAGGCTTTCACCTTCTACTGCGGGAACTATTTCTTGAGAGTCTGGTAAAATGTGCATGTTGAACTTTTGTAAGAATTCTTCTTTGGTTTGAGGCTTGTGATACAAACGCAAGCGGTGTCCATTGACTAATAGCTTAAATTGTACTGGATGTGGTTAGCTGAACTACTCCATTATCAAAGACATGTTGAATTTCATAGGGTTCAAGCCATTTGGTTTGCAGCTTCCCTGGGTTCTCCTTGTATCTGGAATCATATAATAAAGCCCAATCTCCTACTTGAAATTGCTTATTCTTTATATGTGAATCATGCCATCTTTTCCTTTGGTTTTGTATTAGTTATGTTCTCTCTAACACTGACTTGTGCATTTCATCCAAGGAGTTAAGATGGAGGAGACGTTCTGCTTGTGCTGCAGGAAGATTGATGTTTAGCTCAAGTGTTGTGTGCAATGTTTTGTATTCAAATTCTATGGGAAACATTGTTGCTTTCCCATACATCAATTCAAATGGTGTGAACCTTGTTGTTGTCTTCCATGTGGTACGATAAGCCCAGACTGCCTCTATCAATCGACTGCTCCAATCCTTGTGATGCAATTGTACTGTCTTTGTGAGTATGGCTTCTATTTCTCTATTGGTCACCTCTGCCTGTCCGTTGGCTTGTGGATGATAAGGAATAGACTTCCTATGCCTTATGTTGTACTCCTTCATTAGCTCTGTAATCAGGTTTGATGTGAACTGTGCTCCTTGGTCTGTGACAAGCTCTCTAGGGACTCCATATCTGGTAAATATTTCATCATACAAAAATTTAGCTACTTTTTCATCCCTTGCATTCCACATAGCTTTCACTTCCACCCACTTTGTCAGGTAGTCTGTACAAACTAAGATGTAGGATTTTCCATTTGATGGTGGATCAATTGGGCCAATGAAGTCCATACCCCACTTCTCAAAAGGTGTTATTACTACCTGTGGATTGAGTGGCATCTCATCTAATTTCATTGGTCTACCCATCCTTTGACATTTATCACATTTTTTTGTATAACTGGTTGCATCTTTGTGTAATTGAGGCCAATAATATCCTGTGGTTAAGATTTTCAGGGCTGTTCATTTTGCTACAAAATGACCTCCACAAGGCTCATCATGACAAGCATGGAGTATATCATACACTTCATCTTCTCTCACACATCTTCTCATAATCTTCATAATTTGATCTAGACCAGTGTAGAATAGATTGTTATCTATCCATCAAAACTGAAAACTTTCCTCTGCAAGATTTTTCTTGTCTTTCTAAGAAAAATGTGGGGGCATCTTATTTTCTGCTAGATGATTGGCTATGTCTACATACCATGGGTTCTTGATTGCTATGTGGAATAGATGTTCATCTGGAAAAGTATCTTCAACCTTAGTAGTGTCTTCATCAACGTTGTGTAGTCTAGACAAGTAGTCAGCAACTACATTGGCCTTCCCTGGCTTACCAACAATTGTTATATCAAATTCTTACAATAATAAGAGCCATCTTGCCAACCTGCATGTTATAGTAGGTTTTTTCATCAAATATTTTTATTGCAGAGTGATTAGTGTGAACAAAAATAGGATAGCCTGTGACATAATGTCAGAATTTGTTCAATGCATAAACTACAGCTAGGAGTTCCTTTTCAGTAACTGTGTAGTTCAATTCAGGGCCATGGAGGCTTTTATTGATATAGTAAATTGCATTCTCAAGGTTAGTAGACTTTTGTCCCAGCACAACACCTATGGCATAATTAGATGCATCTGTATGGATGTGGAATGGAATAGACCAATCTGGCCCTTTTAGGACTAGTGCAGTGGTTAGGAGTTTCTTTAGCTGTAGGAAGGACTCATCACATGCTTGTGTCCACTTAAATTCAGCTTCTTTGGTAAGCAGTGTATACAGAGGGCTAGCAATTTGACTGAAATTTTGAATAAAGCGTCTATAGTATCCAACATGTCCTTGAAAAGATCTTACATCTTTTTGTTTAGTAGGGGTAGGTAGTGTAAGTATTACATCTACTTTAGTTGGGTCCACTTGAATTCCTACTGCTAAAATGAAATGCCCAAGTACCACTCCTTCCTGCATCATCATAAAGTATTTCTCACCATTAAGGGATAGATTATGTTCTTTACACCTGATTAGTACCTTTTCAAGATTCTTCAAAGCCTCATCAAATGTTACTCCAAATGTTGTAAAGTCATCCATATATATCTCCATATAGTCATGTGATATGTCAGCAAAAATACTAATTAAAACTCTTTGAAACGTTGCTGGAGCATTACACAATCCAAAAGGTAGAACTAAATATGCACATGTCCCCCATGGACATGTGAATATAGTCTTCTCTTGGTCCTCTGGAGCAACAGTTATCTGATTATAGCCACTATATCCATCAAGAAAGGAAAAAAACTTCTTACCGGCCAAAGTATCAAGTACTTGGTCAATGAATGGTAGTGGGAAGTGATCTTTCTTGGTAGCTTTGTTTAACTCCCTATAATCCACACAAATCCTCCATTTTCCTCTCTTTTTGGGTACTATAACCAAAGGTGATACCCACTTATTGTCAGATATAGGATATATAAAGCCAGCATCTAGTAACTTTTGCAATTCTATTTTAACTATCTCCCTTAATGTTGGATTAATCCTTCTTTGAGGTTGGCGAAGGGGTAGGCTACCTTCATCGATATATATCCTGTGAGTACATAGTGTTGGGCTTAATCCCTTTATGTCCTCATAATCCCATGCAAAGGCTTTCTCATGTGTTTGCAGTAGTTTAGTGAGTTGTTCCATTTGTTGTGGAGGCAACTTGTTATTCACATGGAGATTATGACCTTTGGAAAGCTCAATAGTAGTTGTAAGGTCAAGCATGGATACTTCAGGTATAGGACTTATGGTTACCTCACTAGGTAGCAACTAGTGGATAATATTAGGTTCTGAAGGTAACACACAATCCTCAAGATTATCTTCATATGTACTTAACTCTAAGATAGAACTCTTAGACACATCTTTGATTTCAACACAATCATTATTAAGAATGCTCCAAATGACTTCATCCTCTTCTTGTAGCTTTAGGAAGGATTGCCTATGTAACATCATGAGCTGAACCATGAAATTCAGTTCTTCTTCCCCATCTCCTAAGTCTGGCCATATAGGTGTACTCAAATCTGGTTGTGGTTGAGCTGGAGGATACAATGCTAGTTTCTTAGTGGCTTTCCCATCTAAAATTGTCATGTTCCTTGATCTACAACTTATGTTTGCATCAACTGTTGCTAACCATGGATGTCCTAGAATAACAAGGTAACCAGCAAGGTTGACTTTTGGTGAAAGGATCATGAAATCAGCAGGGTACTCCCAAGAATCTAAGGCAACTATTATATCTTCTATCATTCCATCAGGAGTAACAGTAGAGCTATCTGCTAATTTTAATACTGTTGGAGTAGCTCTCAACCCTTCAATACTCAGCTTATTCATAGTATCCTTAGTCATTACATTAATGGCAGCACCTAAGTCTATTAATGCATTTTTTACAGACTGGCCATTAATGATTATATTCACAATCGGACTCCTTGGATCTAAATATTTTGGTATCACTAGTTTTCTTAGCATAATATCAGCTAATTGTCCTATAACATGAACTGTTGTAGGATCCTTTTTCTTTCTCCCAAGCTTTTTAAGACAAGCTTCTTTTATTGGTTTTCCATAAACTAGAACATCTTTTATTGCTTGAAACAGGGGAATTTGGACATGCATGTTCTTAAGCTAGTCAATGATATCAAATGGCTGATCTTCTTTTGATATGGGTTTCTCCATGCCAAGCCTTTGAGGAAAAGGTGGTTTAACTAATGTTTGAACATTAGCTAGGTTGGAAACATTTTCTGATGCAACAGTATTTGGCAAATCATTCTCTAGAATCGGTTCTATTGCTATAGGAAGGTCTGGCACTTCAGTGATAAGGGGTGGTTTAGGTGTTGGCAAGGTTGTACCTGATCTTAGGTGTATATCAACTATATCAAGTGCATAGGTAGGGTATTGTTGAGCATCAATAGCATACATTTATTGCTGTGACTATTGACTGTTTGGATTTGGTTGACGTTAAGCAAGTAATTGTGTCTGCTTTTGGGGTCCTGCATTTGGAGGTGGTGGCAGTATTGTAGGCATATTTGTTAGAGGTGGTAGAGGTGGATATTCAGGATTTGGGTTAGGTCATTGTTGAGGTCCTCTCCACTAGTTAGTGGGTTGCCAATTTCCTTGTGGTTGTTGCCATTGGTTTGGAAATTGTGACCATTGGGGTTGCTATGGAGGATACCATTGATTTTGTTGATTATTTGGCCAAGCATTATTCCAAGTGGGTTGATTACACTGTGGAGGACTTTGGACATTCTGGTTTTTCCACTTACTATTATATGGACTTGAAGTTTGTAATGGGTCTTGAGGCATACCTTGTCTTGTGGCCCATGGTCGGCGTTGAGCAACAAAGAATACTTGCTTGTCCTCTCCTTCTATCTTCAAGTACTCAGTTGGAAGATGTTGGTTCTCCAGGTTTGCAACCAATTTGCACTGACAATCCTTCTTTTGTTTGCAGTAATGAGGACAATATTATGCCAGCTGCGCCTCTACGTCTGCATGTTTCTTCTTGGCGGTCATAGTGTCTAGGTGTGTAGCAACATCATTGATGATGTCTTGCTTGAAGTCTGATAACAGGTTTGAAATCTCCATCTTTGAAATACCAGAGCCACTCCCTTTATTCAGTGTTGAATGAAATCCTCTTCCTTTCTTGACCACTGCTCTAGTATAGTTCATACAAATCTTTTGAAGGTCATCCCAGGAGGACTGAGATATATCACCTCTAGTCATGAGGTCCAGAGCTTCAAGACAATTTTCATTTACTCCTCTTAGAAAAATCAACTTCTTTGAATCCTCCTGCAATGCATGTTGCAGGTTCTTTTGTAGGCTGAGTAAGAAGCGTGATGTGTATTACTCTAATGTCTCATCTTCCCTTTGTGACATATAGAAGATGTCATCTCCTTTTGAATCACTTCCCTTGTAGTAGTCTTTATACTTCCTTAGAAACAAATCTCTCATTCCATCCCAATTAGCTATTGCATTCGCTCCCAAGCCCATGAACCATCTGAGGGCTGACTCCTTTAGTGTTGCTGGGAAAAGCTTAAGCTTATGATTATTAGTATTGTAGTCAAAACTTCAATGCAGTATGTCAAATTCGAACAAAAAGGTGTCAGGATCTTCCGTAACAAGTCCATAGAACTTTGGAAGTGCTGAAGTAGGTATGTTCTTGAGGTTTGGATTGTTAATAAGGCTTGGAAATGGAAATGGAAATGTAGGAGCTGCCATTACTAGAGGTGTTGGATATTGAAACTATGGCGGGAAAGTATTGTTGACTAGAGGGTTTTGAGCAACAGGTGGTCCTAGAGTAGGATTATTATTATGAAAACTGGCCAATATTTTTGCAAAAGGATGGAGGTCAAATATTTCTTGGGTTTCTTCTTCTTCTATTGAAGATGATGCAACAAACTCAGGACTGGCGTCAAGATATGGTAATTCATCTTCTTCAAATTCTTCTTTTAGTTTAACAGGCTCCTTTGGAAGAAATCTGCCATGAACATCTCGCCTTCTTCGATGCATGCAAGTAAGTTGATGTCTTGTGAAGCAAGCTTACAACTTCTTGGTATTAACTAAAAATAGGAAACTAATCTAAAAAAATAAATGACTCTTTTGAGGTTCCTAGTTTGACACCATCCCCAGTAGCAGCACCAAAAATGAACAGTCTCACAATAGGTAGAGATAATCATGCCATTGTCTCTCTCAAGGGTAATATATCTATGCTACAGATTACCTATCCCCATCATGAAATGCATTTAGATTGTCAACCCAAGGACGTAGACTTGAAATGGGACAACACAGTTTGTGCACTAAGTTCCTTTAGGAGATAAAATACTTATGTTGCAGGAAGATAAAATGCATAAAATGAATCTATACTATTGCTGCAGGAAAGTAAACACACTTGACTATTGAATGGAATTACTATAGAAAACATACGAAATGAATCTAAGTCTGTTAACACTCAAAACATTCACTATACTCGTCTCTGCAAATGTTGTAGGAACAACCACAGATATAATGTTGCAGGAGTAAATAGTAGCTCTATTTGAAAATAGGAAAAGTACAGAAAGCAAATCTATTCTACCTTAATCTAATCCACCTCCCAAGTGGGCCCCCTTGGTTGGCTTCTACTAACTACTCAACACAAGAAACAATCCAAAATCACTCTTCCATTAAAATCTTCTTAACTGGTTACATAACTGAATAACTCATGAAGAGAAAAAATAGAGTAACTTCTATTATACTAAATACATAATTCTATCTTTCTCCATTACCTACTAAATCAGTCAAAATCCCTTTATATCAAGGATCAACACTTATTGAAAACATAACAGAAAAGTCTCATTAAATCTCGCCACATACGAAGGAGATAAAACAACCATAACATGATACAATTACTGTTGTCAACAGAATAATAGTTTTGAGGAAATGTAGCAAGACCAATTCCCTATATTTTCTAGAGCAAAATCTCCTTCAAAGCTTGGCACCACCATCGGAATCATGTTGATTCTCTCGCCATGGTTGGTCTTCTAACTCCCTTCTTCAATGCAGATGCACCACTATTCATACCACTCTGTGTTTACCTAAAAAGTTAGTACATTTAGTACATATATGCAAGTCAACATTTCAACTCCTACTTAGATGTTAGAACATAGCTTGAAATAATTATATGAAATACTGCATTATATTTATAATAGTTAGCAAAACATATCATTCAGGCTACCTTAGATTTTGTGGCTTTAGCTATACTTGGCATAGGTTCACATAAGTATAAGTAATCAAATGTCTTGGAAATGTTTGTCAAAGTATCAACAAAACATAAAGATCATAACAAAATTGAGTCAATAATTAGACTCATCAGATTGGATGAAACCAGTCTACCCTGGACAAAAAATCTAAGGAAGGAAATGGTGAATTTTTAGAGCAAGGGCCTAAGAAATAATTTTTTAGGAGACTTTAAGCAAGGTGATTAGGTGCTAATTACAAATGTCCTCAGAGTTGCCAAACATAGTTATGAATTTTATATTGCCTCTATATATTTCTGCTCCTAATGAATCATTTTGAATTTCTTCAAGATAGACATGGTGTAGGTCTGGACCAACATAGTCCCAAAGATCTTGGTAAAATTCACAAGGAAAACCATCACATCCCAGGGATTTGTCTTCTGCCATTGAAAATGATGCTTCCTTAAGATTGTCAATAGTTAATATATGATCATAAAAAGACCTCTGGGAGTCTAAAATATGAGTAGGAAGCTCTGTAAGACAATCCTCAAGGGCCTATTGACTAGCAAGAGAAGGAGCCCGGGGAGAAGTAAAAACTTATTGGTAATGATTAACAAAAGCCTAGAGAATGTTTGGAATTTTAGTGAGAACTGAAGTACCTCCTTGATCCCTTTAATACCTGGAGAGGAATGTCTAGGGCGTAGACAAGAGAAGAACTCCTTAGTATATTGATCTCCCACTTTAAGCTAGTGAAAATGTTCCTTAATCTAAGCACGTCTAGCTACATAACTATCAAGAATATTATTCTGATGACGAAGATTTGCCACCTTGAACTGAATTTCAATTGAAAATGGGTGAGCTTCCAAGCTCTCAATTGCTACATGTAATTCCTTGGTGGTCTGATCATAAGACTGGTGGCAAAATTATGCAAGATGTTTCCCATAAAAATGAAGGAATTTAGTGGTTCAAAGAATAACTTCATTCCACCACAAAATCCAACTAGTAGGTTGAGTGCATCAAGGTTGTAAATTCCAAATTCTCTGAATGTGGGCCAAGGTAGGTGGATGACTCAGAAGTGTTGTGTTTCAAAAAAATTGAGTATGTTCAGGATGTGGCAAGACAACATGTCACTCAATTAAAAATTTAATGGGAAAGTGGTCTGACAAAGTCACATGAGATAAAAGTAAAACTGGAAAAGTCTATGTTGTCCCAAAAGAAAAAAATGATTGTGAAGAGATCATGGCACGATCTAGGTGTTTAAGAACCATGTAAAAACTATCCCTAAAACTACTCTAGGTATGTCAAACTACACATGGGAGGTGATAGTTGGTATTGGAATAAAAAAGGACCAATTTACTGCACATATAAAACCAGGCCTCATGCTCACCATTTGTCCAACAAAATGGTCAAGTGTCATCCTTGTTAGAAGCCACATCAACCATATTAAAATCACCACACATAACCCAAGTGGTAGGAGGTAAATAATATGCCAACCAATGCCACATGTATGTTTTTTCTATTGCTTCATTAGGGGCATAAACATTAATAATACTAAAAGGATGAATCTATATTTTTAGAAGAATCCAAACCACTTTGTGCATGGGGTCCTCGCACTGGTTAATAACTGAATGTTTCCACCATGGTGCTAACAAAGTGACCACCTCTACTCTACCAACTTCATGGATGGTGGAAAAAACCAAACTATGAGGCCAAATTACACAACATGCAATGGTAATAAAAAAACCAACAATTTTAATTTTCTAAAGACAATGCATTTGTTCGAGGAAACCTACAAAGGACATCTCGAACTAAATATTTACAAGAGAGGTCAGTAAGACCTCTTGCATTCCAAGATAGAAAGTTCATTAGAAATTATCATTCATGTTATCCTTGCCCCCAAGAGAGGAGAAATTGTTGTGTAGGAAATCTGATCCAAACTAGAAAACTAGATAAAGGTCTCCTAGAATCACTTGTCTTTTTCTTGGTCCTTTGTTGACCATGTCCTCCTTGCTAGGAGGGTTGCAAGAATGATGACATAAAGGAACCATAGAATCAGAAACCATTGAAGCTAGTGGAAGAGATAAATTTCCTAAAATGAGGCCATGTCAAATGGTGGAGGAATTTGTGAATGGTTGAGATTTCCCCTAAAAATAAGGTTTGAAATAGCTTGTATAGAGGAGGAAATCTTGGAAACTCTAGAAGGTAGAGAGTCCTTTGAAACAATTGTTAAAGCAGGTGATGTATATTTACTTTGAGGAACCAAGGGTTATTTTCCCTTATAGACCACAATAGTCCAAGAGTCATCTTCCTTTGTGGGTTCTTGGGGAGAGAATCAATAGATTCATTTGGAGGATTCTTAGTCCTGGGAGTAACCAAAGGACAGTCCTTAATTTTATGGTTTGTAGATTAGTAGCAGAAACATGTATTGGGAAAATTCAAATACACGACACACTACAAAAACTAATGCCCACCAATTTGAATGTCAATTGACTCCTTAAGATCTTTGGCAAGATCAATTTCAACACAAACCCTATTTTGAGGGTGGGCACAAAAAAATTGCTCTGGTTCAATACAAATTACCCAACCTAAAGTTTGGGCAATTGTTTGCAAAAAAGGCCAGCAAGGAAAGGGAAAACTGGGAAACTCAATCTTGATAGGGACTTTAAGCTTCTTATCATCACAGACTGTGAAGTCTTGAGACCAAGGCTAAAAAACAAGCAAGGAGGAACAAACAAACCAAGGACCATTTTTTAGAACACCCTCTATGTGAGAGGGTTCTCCAAAATGGAACAAGAAAAATTCATTGGTCAAATTTTGAATACCATCAAGGCAGACCCCATGTGGGAGCCACACCTTGGATACCCAATCCTACAACAAACTTTCAATGGGAACACAACCAACAAAATAACCAAGTAAAGTAATTTTTTCAAGCAATTCACAAGCTTGATCAAAATCTGGCACTAGCAAAATAACATTGGGAGAAGCAGAGGCCTTACCTCATGAAATACATTGGGAACGAATTTCCTTGGTCATTTTTGTGAAGGAGGGGCCATGATCAACTAAATCCAAAGCTCCAGCACCAACATAAACTGTTAAGCCAAAGTTGGCTCCACCCATTAAAAATGGTTATAAAATTTACTGCAATTAATGCGGTTTGAAACAAGACATAAATGACAGTACGAAAACCCTAATAGAAAACCTAGCAGGATGGACATGACATTCACTTGCAGAGCACTCCAACTTTTTTCCAACCACATTAGAAACTTTTTTTTAATACATATTCTTGGGCAAAATGGGCCTCATAATTAAGCTTGGAAGGCCCAAAATGTTAGATTTGACAAACGCAAATCATCCCAAGAACACCTGCATGCAAGACTGTCACAAAGAAGAAGCAAAAAGACAGAAAGCTATGGCGGCCAAAAGGCCAGAGACTGCAAAACCATGTTGCAAGAAAATAATCTTCTATTAACAATGATGAAAATAATACAATCTCCTTAATGAAATGAAAGAAGTGAATCCTTAAAAAGGAAACACGAAACCCTAAAGGCTAAAACCCTAAAGAATTATAAAGCGCCTAAGTGAAACTTAAGCCTAGAGTATGATAAACTAATAATTAAATGATTTAATTATTAGCTAACATAAGACTACTCTAACACAAAATCCTATTAATTGGTATTAAAATTGATAGGGTTTGGAGTTGGAAAAGAAGCCATTTTTGTTAGGGCTTTTAATTTTATCACCCTAAATTCATACAATCCCATATCCATGGTTTTCTATACCATTGCGTGCATGTTTCGATGATATAGTATACAAATCAAATATATATATTTTATACAATAGAAGGAGGTGGGTGGTCATCGAAACTAAAGCCCCTAGTTCCCTTAAGCATAGGGAACATATTTCCACAAGGTAGCACAATAATCATATCTCTCATTGTCACTTAGTGTGACTCTTCTACTAGTTCTCTCTATCCACTACCCAGATTTGTGCCCTTAAAACATTGTTAGAATGGTCCACCATCTTTGCTAGAACCTTCACTTGTGCTTCAATAATTTAGTGCTCTCATTCTCTACACCAATGGAGAATTTGCATGATGTCTTAATTTTAATCTTAAATTACACCCTTAATAACCCATTAGGCCCTTATTTATTAGCATTGCTTTGCTACCACATGTAACACCCCAAACAAGCTACTGAGAACTCAAACCAGTATATATTTTTAATTTGGATCTAAATTTATGAATTAAACATTTAAAATAATAATCACAACTTGTAAAAGGTGGTAAGGGATCATTATACTTATATTAATCAGACTGAAATCATCTCTTTAACTGAGAGAATGATGCTAGATCATATAGGCCCTTAACTCCTACTATTAACTTTTTGACATATAGAATCCATGGTAAAAACATGAATTCACCTAGGTACTCAATTGGATCTCCCCCTAACCATCTCTTGAGGTGGATTATGTTATGGTCCAATAGTGGAGGACTTCCAAAAGTATTTCAACATGTGTTGTTAAGATTTTTTTGGATTTTTTATCTGAAGGGTGTCATGAATTTTATGATAATGAGCAAGGTTTAAACTTCAAGCTCTATTAATTTAGGAATTTAGTGGTCTTGTGAATATCTTTAGCAACAAGAGTGATAAATCTAAAAATTATTGACAAAAATTCTAAATTTTATAAATAAATGACATGGCAGAAAAAAAAAATTGAAAGTGGGAGGAGAAAACTTTTAGCCCAACCCAATAGATAACCCTTAAATCTAAAATATAAAAAGCGAGGCTCTTATTTTCTTGCATGAGATTCTAAATTATTGTACATAGAATAAATGCATTCTTCTCATGAGACTCTACTCCATAATTCAATTGGTGGCTCCATGAGATACTCTTCTTAATTGGTGAGAAATAATAGTATCCAATTTTACAAGTGTAGGTAGATGTATGACTTCCTGTAAAAAAAAATGTTGAGATGATAAGAGGATTCATAATCCATCTAGCAGCCCCTCCTTACAACTATCTCACTCATATTTAATCAAACCACCAACTAAAGTCTTACACTTGTTGGGTTTTGCATAGGATTGCAATTGATAGTTTAATATTGTGTAGACTAGCTAGTGAATTGTTGAATAAAGGAAGAGATTGAATTGACTAACTACAATTTCCCACTCCTTGATCTAAGTCCATATTTTATCCTTGGATCAAGATATCTCTATGTTAGGAGAATACTTTGATGTTTCTCTAAGAAAACACCTTACTCAATCCAATTGTTCCATAAATAGTTAGAGTTTATGTTGAATTAGAATGTCCTTGTAGACTTTATAAACCTATAAATTATAGGTTAGTGTAATCTAGATTGTATAGTTACTATAAAATATACTCCCAACTATAAAAACAATTTTTTTAAACTCTACCTTAGCATATATTGATAGTACTTTCATAAATCATATATTATGTATCCTTTTAGTTTCAACATTTTTATTTTCTTAGAGTTTTTTTTGCTTTTTGCTAGGTATTAGCAGCCTTTTAAACTGTCAAACACTCCACAAATTCAAATCCATGAGCACAACTATTGTATTAAATTGTCAGAACAACTATTTTGAACACACATTCTTAGAATATTAACTTTTAATAGTAATTGACAAAGATAGAAAAACTATCATTTCTGTCTTTTTTTGAATTTTATGTAGAAAACAAAAACTAAGAACATGCTCTTAATTTTTTTATAGGTAAATTGTAAGTTTGAGGCTTGCTCCCATTATATTGATACTCAAAAATATTTATATAATTTATGCCACTCATTCCCATAAAAATGAGTTGACATAATCGATCTCTATCTAACCTCTCAGCTTCCAAGAAGTAAAAAAGTTGAGCAAAATATGTTTTAAAAAAATAAAAATTCTAAAGTTTTTCCTTCTAACTTCTATTATCTATCCTAGATACTTGTTCTATTATAGAAAAGGGACCTAACAATACTTTCTAAAGTTTTTCCTTATAACTTCTATTATCGACGCATTCTCCATTGGATCAATTACCATCTCCATCATTTAGAAGAGCGAACCCTCCAACATAGCAAACCCTAGAGACCATTTGATAAATAGTGTACACATACCAGCATACGAGCGATGCTGAGGCAGAGCCGAGTGTCGCCATCAACTTTCCTTTACTGTCACCATTTTCTCCTAGCATTTCCAACACGTCATCCAAATCTCCTAGAAATTGCTTCCACACCAACATTCATTAGAGAGAAGTCAAAAACATGGATGCAATATTGACGTTGATGCGGAAATGATTCCATGATATGTTTTAAATACACTCTTCATCCTTTTTCTTTAATTTATTCCATGAAAGACATTTGTCTTCTCTTACAAGTTACCCTGATTGGTGTGTTTGTATTCTTAAACTTGCATGTAAAAAGAGCAAAGACAATGTCATCTTTCTACTTTGGCAAGGAAGACAAAGAGAAAAATTATTTGACTTATCCAAATTAATTAGTTATTCTTCTCCATTGGTTATTTTATCATATAAAGAATCAACTTATATATTAGTTTCTTTATAAATGTAATTAATCATAATTTCCTCATATCTGTTGACAGGGTCTTTTGTTGCCTTTAACATTTCTATTAATTGCCAGTAATGTAGTTTGTCTAATTACACAACATTTATAACCAGAGACAAATCTCCCTAAATTTCCAAATTTGAAATTTCCACTTGAATCCCCAATCTCAATCCTAGGATTAATGCTTGAAATTTTGCTTCATTTTTTGTGCCACACTGCAATGGGAAATATATATCACACTTGGTTAAAACCTTCCAATTTATGATGATATTGTTATCATCTAGATTTGTACCCTATTAGACTTGAAGTTTAACAATCTATTGACACATGAGAACATTCTCAAGTTGTGGGTAACCTGTAGTGAGAATGAACCTCTAGAGAGGGTTGGCTCCCTTGTACTTGCCTAAACTTGACTAAACTAATAATTTTATAGATGAAAGGGGAACAAGGAAACATGAAAATGAAACTAGTTCCTAAAGGTGATGCACCAAAATAATTTCTATGACCTTTACTATTGCATTTTTAGAACACACAATATAATCAGTAACAATAACCATGACATACACAACTCACATATTGTATGGATTTGCAACAACATTTCATAACTAGATTCATAATGTTAAGGACATCATTTAGAAGGAAGTGGAAACACTAACATGGCTTAAACTTTCTCTTTAATTGACTTTGAACACAAGTTATGACCTAAAATAGCACATATATTATGAATAAAGGCAAAGAAATGGTGTAGAAATCAAATGAAAGATAATTTCACAATAAGATTACATCAACTATCTTGTTTCACACAATAAACAACAATGAGAGAAGGTACAATAGCTTCTTTTATTGATAAAAGGTGATTTCTAACAACTACAATATTGTAGGTGTAATTAATTATTCACTAATTACACTTTACTTAAGTTTACTTAGGATAATGCATTTGCATATTAGTTGTCATTGAGACACCTAGGAGTTTGCATTTTATTTTAGCACATGATTAGGATAAATTTCACTTTAGGTGTTGATAGTTGTCATCTCATACCTCTTTGTGTGTGAGATCCACCTTTAGTGCTCTTATCACATTATCATCCTCTCATTGTTGCACATACTTTGATGTATAATAGAGGATGATCCACCTTTGGTGGACATGTGATTCCACCTAGTGTGGATGATAGCTTATCATATAGTCTTATCGCATTACCTATATATTCGAGCACTCCTACTTTGTATTTATTTATTATCATTTTATTATTGATCATCATTGAATCGAGTTATTTGAGGATCATATCATTTTGTCTCTCTTGTTGTGTTGTCTATTGAGCTTCTAGATCTTGGCATTTTATTATTTGTCTTAGGAAAATTCTTACATGGTATCAAAGTCATAAAAGATTCCATTGCATAGCCATTGTAGAGCTCGTTGCTTCAACTTTTGGAGGGCCACAATTCAAATTTAGAGGTGTAGCATATTGTGGAAGTGTCTAGAGTGAGATCTAACCTTGCCATTGCGTCCAGGTGGTCGTTTCCATAAATTTTGACTATAAATTTGCCTACCTTAGGCAAAAGTCAAATCTAAGGCAAAAAAAATTTGCAAATCGGATTTGGACAGTTCGATCTGCAACTCAGTATAGATTCTCAGATTATTTTTTTAATTTTTTAATTTATTTTCAGATTTGAGTTTTATTGCATTTTTCTACAAAAAATTAGGGTTTTGTTTTCGGGGTCCCCACCCCTGTATTTGTCATACTACATCTGTAGGCGTCATCAAAGAATATTATGTACATAATGAAGGTTGACCTGTTAGATCCCGACCCCCGATGGATCAATCAAGTCAACAACTAAGTGGTCACATCCACATAAGGCCCGACAACCAACTACCAAACCTCATGTAAAGAGACCCGCACAACAAATTTGGGCACTTCACTAGCCGCAGTGTTTCGGCTTTTGTTTGAGCATTGTGGGTCTGCACATATAAACACTTGCAGAACCTTTGACATGGTGCATGTGGGATAAAACCTACAACCCCTGCCCTCACTTACAGCTCTCGGTCGAGCTGAGCTGAAACCCAACCCATAGCCGAGCTCACAGCCTGAGCCCAAGATGACACGCCCAGTGCCACACCATGCAACTAGCTCAGTGCCACGCAAGACACCAACCAGCCACCACGCACCTGCCATGTGGACACCCAAGCAATGCCCGAGCTAGCTTAATGCCACGTAGGCACCTCCACCTTAGTAGCTCACCACACAGAGCAACCAATAACAGGGTGACACGTGGCATCTTGGAAACTTGTATTTAAAAAACAAATTGCATTTTCACCAAATTTCACTATGTTAAAATTGACGGCCGTATAGCTGTCATGGAGGCCATTTTTTAATTTTGCGTTGACAGTTATTTAGCTGTCAAATTTAACCTCGTTGTCGCATCAACATTTTTTTGATTAAAATTTACTATCTTTTGATCGTCATTTTGAGGCGCTTTTGTGCTACTATGATGTTCGTTTGAACGTTAAATTTGAGATACTATTTTTCTAATGTTATTAGGTTTGAAAAATTTGTAGCCCTCACCATTTGCAGTTTTAGGTTTGCAGTTTGACTTTGAGAGGCCATAACTTGGTCATTCGAGCTCCAAATTGAGTGCAATTTTTTTTATTTTACCTAAAATTTCTTGATTTTTTTAGTGTTGGTGTTAGTTTATGGTTTTGGTGCACAAATTTGATAGAAATTGAAGATTTTGGTGATTGTACATGTTTGATCCCTATTTTTGCAACTTCAAAGGCTCCGTTCACACTCATACGAACATATTTTTATGTGCCATGTTTTTTTTAAGTGTATAATTTTTTGAGTACTTTCCAAATTTTCTATTAGATTGTAGCCTTATTTGGGGAAAAATATCACTTTCAGATCTAGGTCCTTTTTAGCCTTGTATGATCATTGTAATGCTTAGATTTTGATTTGATTATGAGAAATATTGATTCGAGTCTGATTTGACCTCATTGAGGTGGTTGTAAACATCAAAATTAGAAGTCTACTTTGACCCATTTTGGCAAGTGGCAATTGTACACATATTGCATATAAAGTGCCAAAAGCATCATTTTTGGGGGGTTCTTTGATTGAGGGAATTTGGGGGGTGTGTTGTGTGCTCTCTCTCTCTCTCTCTCTCTCTCTCTCTCTCTCTCTCTCTCTCTTTCAATTTTGCATCATGGGTTCACCTAAATGTCCATTGTTAACTTCACACAATTATGCTACATGGAAAGATAAGGTATGGAGTAAACTAATGGAAAAAGGTTTAGATATTTACATAAACGGTACAATTAAAGAACTCATTGGTCCTAATGTGGGTGATAATGTAAAAACTAATTGGCAAATCAAAGACAATATGGCTTTAGGAATTATAAGGAGTTGTGTTCATGAAGATCTCTTCTTCCACATTTCTAGATTTAAGGATGCCAAGGGTGCTTGGGACAAAATTTAAGATTTGTATGGTAAAGTGGATGAGGAAAAGGGGTTCACAATTGAGGATGATCTACTTCTCTTGGATCCTAGGAATTTTGACACAATTCAAGACTATGTCAACAAAGCCAATGAGTTGAGAGTACTACGATTGTGGTAATCCCATGAAGGATGATAGGTTGATTCATCACATTTTGAAGAGACTACCTTCAGAATATGTAGCTTTTGTCTCGAGTTACAATACTCACAAGTTGACCATGGGAAGTGCCTTCACTAAGCCTTCATTTGATGTATTTGCAAAAATGTTGATGTTGGAATAGTCAAAATTGATGGATATGGGTATTCTCAAGTCTTCAAAGTCTATGGCATTGATGGCTAATAATGAGAACCAAAAAAATCAAGGTGGAAAAAGTTTCAACAACAACAACAAGAAGTGGAAGCCACAATCACAATTAGAGACACAACAATCTTCCTCCTCACAACAAGGTAATTCTTCTTTCAACAAGAAGGGAAACAACAACAAGAAGGATAAACTATTTTCTGCATATTTCAAGAAACCAAATCATGATGAGCATCATTGCAAGAGTAAGAGAATTGCTGAGTTGGAAAACTTACTCTAGAAGAACAAAATCAATGTTCCAAATGCTTCCAAGGATTCTTCTCCATCCACTTCAAAGGGAAAAGGGAAAGTATTTATGGCAAGTTCAATTTCTTCAGAGGATTGGATTCTTGACTCGGGTGCCACACATCATATGGGTGCTTCAAAGGGGGAATTTTCTTCATTGGAGCCATCTAAGGTACCTCACATCTTTGTAGGGAATAATACACAAGTGGAAGTTGAAGGGAAAGGACTAGTTGAGATGGAAAATGGAGTTCAAGGATGTTCTCTATGTTCCTAACCTTAGCACCAATCTCCTTTCAATTTACCAAATCACTAACTATGGAGGTGGAAACAAAGTTGAGTTCCTTCCTGATTCAATAATGGTGTGAAATCTTAAGGATGATTCATTGGTTGCAGTGGGTAAAGCTAATCATGACACAAGGCTTTATTATTTCTCCCACTTTATGCCTAAGTCTCCTTCACATGCCTTATTGACTCGTACATAATCACAAAGTAAATTATGGCATGAGTGGTTTGGACACCTTGATTTATGCTATCTTCAATAGCTTAACTCAAAGCATATGGTCAAAGGTCTAGCTATAATCAATATTTCTAAGGGTGAACGTTCAACTTGTTCCATGGATATGCATTTGGTAGAGAGGTTTGAAAATAGGAAAGTCTTGGAGAGCATTAGTTGTTCTTGAGTTGGTTCATAGTGTACTAGAAGACCCCTTTCTAATGACATCACTCAACAAGGGTCGATATGTCTTCACTTTCATTGATGACTTTTCCCACTACACATGGGTCTACTTTCTTGGTCACAAGAATGAAGTATTTGATAAGTTTCTAACCTTCAAGAGTCATGTTGAGAAGCCATCAAGTTTCTTCATGTAGACAATGAAAGAAGCTATGTGAACTCAAAACTTAGAGAATTTTGTGAACTTGAGGGTGTTGATCTTCATAATCTAGTTGCATTAAGTCCACATCAGACAAGAGTTGCAGAAATGAAGATTAGAACTCTTAAGGAAATGGCAAGTTGCATGATTGAAGCCAAGTCTCTTGATCCATCACTTGTGGTAGTAGCTATAAGTTGTGTCAATCACATCCTTAATAGATCTCCTCATAATATCTTAGATGGAATGACTTCTTTTGAGGCATGATGTAGTATAAAACCAGTTGTGAAACACTTTAGAGTATTTGGTTGTCCAACATGGGCACACATATCTTCATAGTTCAATGAAAGGCACCTCCACTAAGGCCTTGTACATTCATTGGATATGAAGAAGGTGTTAAGGCATATAGACTTATGGATCCTGAGATTCAAGAGATCTTCATAAAGAGGAACGTTCACTTTGAGGAAAGTTTACCTAGATTATCCTCTACTCCTCTCCATACTTCAAACATTATGGAAACTGATATTGACAATAGTGGTAGTGATTCAGATGGTTTATCTACCTCAACCCCTACACCCAAGATTACACCTTTTCTTAATACACTTAAGGTTGAGGATACTCCATCATCTTCCACTAGAACTCGTTGGGATAGACAGACTCTTGATTCAGCAGGTTCACTTATGGGGGATCTTTCAGATAGTCACATGACAAGGTCACAACATCAACACATTCCACATGCATACATTGCTATAGTGATAGGTCCATATGATTCAACATAGCATGGTACACATTTTCTTCCAATTACAGCAATAGGGGATGACTACTTGAAATTCATTGTAGGTTTGTTTGTGGAGTCCTACATTTCCCATATGGGAGACATCATTGATGATATACATCTTCTCTTTTATGGGGAAGGTCCTTCTTTAGTTTTTGAGAGGGAACACTTTGACCCTCTTGTCCATTCTCTACATGATCAATCTTTCGAGGCTTATGTGATTGTGGATCCTTATGTACAATGATTTCAAGAGGTCTCTTTATCAGTAGGGGAGACATTTGGTTCTTTGGGAGATGTTCTACATCCATCCTTGTTTGATCCTAACTTATTCTTTTCGACAATTTTGGAAGGGGAAGCCTTCATTATTTACATATGGACAGTTGAGCAGTTTTCATAGACATCATTCATCTTGAAGTTTCTTTGTATAGATTGGGAAGACATCTCATATACACCTATGGCATTGTTTCTTCCTAAGTGGAGGAATGTTGTTTGACATTCATGGACTAGCTTCTACATTCATCCTAGAGAAGCTATCATTGATGTGCATTCTACATTGAGGGGGGGCTACCATGTCTCTCTTCTTCTACTACTCTCTTTTGAGGGGGAATTTTTCCTCATATGGGGTTTTTTCCTTCTCATATTTATTTATTGTATATACATGATGCATATCATAATAGGGGGGTCTTGATTACTTCATCCATCCATGCATCTTTTTTTTCATCTCTCTTTTTGGGGGAGGGTTTTTCCCATGAGGTTTTCCCTCTTTCTATGCTTTATGAGAGATTGCATTGCATTTCTCTTTTATATTGTATGGTACCTAACATGGCCTATTAGTCGGGACCCATCATGCATTATCATCTAGCATTGTGAGCCTAAGTGCATTCCCCTAAGTTTCACTTAAGGGGGGGTGTTGGTGTGATTAATTATTCACTAATTATACTTTATTTAATTTTACTTAGGATAATGCATTTGCATATTAGTTGTCATTGAGACACCCAGGAGTTTTCATTTCATTTTAGTACATGGTTAGGAGAAATTCTACTTTAGGTGGTGATAGTTGTCATCCCATACCTCTTTGTGTGTAAGATCCACCTTTAGTGCTCTTATCACATTATCATCCTCTCAGCTTGTTGCACATACTTTGATGTACAAAGGAGGATGATCCACCTTTGGTGGACATGTGATTCCACCTAGTGTGATTGATAACTTATCATCTCCTTATCATGTAGTCTTATCGCATTGCCTATATATTTAGGCACTCCTACTTTGTATTAATTTATTATCATTTTGTTATTAATCATCATTGAATCTAGTCATTTGAGGATCATATCATTGTGTCTCTCTTGTTGTTCTATCTATTGAGCTTCTAGATATTAGCATTTTATTCTTTGCCTTAGGCAAATTCTTACAAATACAAGTCTGTAGAATGAGTTTCAAAATGTTATCTCTACTAAAAGAAACCAAAGAGGTTACAATACAACATGAGAATGAATCAAGAACTAACTTCAAAAAGGACTCCACAATTATTTTTATATAATATAGAAGCTAATTACAACATTGCAAATGTCATAAAGAGAAGAAAAAGTCATCACTCTCTTCTTGGATTGGATCTAGTTGAAAAATGGTCATTAAAGACCCTTGAAAGTGCTCCAATAGGTGCCATAAATGTTCAAAACTACTCTTTGAAGGTAGTTATTATTAGGATTAGAAGATAAATATATAACAATTAAGATGTAGATTCGATCAATAAAACAGAGAAATAAAAATGCACATATAAATAAGACACAAAGAATTTAACGTGGTTCACCCAATCTACATCCACCAAAAAAAGAGTCCAATATTATTATCCAATAATTTTCAACTGATACAATCTGTAATCCCTTGTAACTTAATATTGTTGCAAGAAACTACTAGATTCTCAATTGAAAAACCCTAACCCCAAGCCATTTTAATAAGATTTATGTCAGTTACAAAATTAGAGTTAGAATATGTCAACTAATAGAAAAATAACACCCAACACTTTTGTACAATAATAAAAGTCATTTTTGGCTTTGCGGGGTGCTACCTTTAACCCCACCTTAGCGCCAAGGACACTACCCCAAAACCCCCATTGGAAAATCTAGGGAGAAACTACATAGATAAAAGGGGGATAAATTAACCTCTGAGTTTGATTAGGATCCATATAAGAACAATTATATCTCTAACATGGACCTTTTCTCATGTGAAAAAATCATTTATGAGTCATAAAGTAGCTCCTAGATGCTTGCCTTATGTTGGAGAAGTTCCTAGATATTAGGTTGTCCTCCATACTAAGTCAAGACTATCGCTTACATCTTATCAACCATTTGAATAAGCCACCAAATTTTGTCCTATATTCTCTCCTCATGTTGCAACTTCTTCAAACTTCTCTACATGGTTGGCATCTCATAAATTTTTTACAATATATCCTTTGACTAAAAAAACAAAAGACAAATTTTATACAAATATTATTATTTTTGCACTCTAAATAATATTTACTAAAGTGACTTATAAAACATCACTTTAGCAATATTTTATATTCAATACTTGATGCAAAAGTTAAAAAAACACAGAGACACACAAGGCACTTAATGTGGGGTATTAATTTGAAGAAAGGGATTAAAAAAAACAAAGGCAAAATAAATAAACCCCAAGTATAGTAAGTGACTTTAGGGTAAAACAAAACCCTAAAGACAACACAACTTATCCATTCATTCATTTTTGTTCTATTTCCCTCTCTACCATGAGACACCGCCACGATTGGTTGTAGATTTCAACGGGTTTCTAGAGCCTTCATGAGGTTTGATACAGGTTACAACCTCTTCTTTAGAAATTTTGAAGGTTTTCCTCCCTTTTTGCAAGTCGTGGTTTCCATATGAAATATCTTGAATGTCTTTTTATCACTTTCTTTTCACGACACTTTCACTCTGTTTCCCTTTGCTGGTTGATCTCTAAATTCATTGTAGTTATATATATACATTCTTTTGATAACTATTTTATTGTGAATATTCAGTCCCTTTCTACAATGTTCTGGCTCTTCATTGTCCTTATGATGTTTGAATGACTGTTACAAACATTTTATGATCATTGACAAAACATACAATAGAACTATGATTCATCGACTCTTATTCCCCTTTCTTGGGTTCATCATAATCCTCTTTTGAGGAAAAATCTCTTTTCCCAATGATGTCTGTGACATCTATTTTAGAAGCCTAACTATTTTTAAGTGTAGCTTTTGACTTCTTTCCACATGGCTTCACAGATGTTTCCTTATTCTCATTATGTTTTGGGATTAGATTGCTTTGTGTTGACTGAGAATCCTTTCCATTATTTTCATTTTTGTTTGTATACTTCTCAATATAGCCATTTTTGTTAATCTCATGATTCAAAGCATCCTTACTAGCTTGAGAACCAATGTTTAAATCTGTCTCAAAGCTGGTGTTATTCCTTCCAAGATTTAAAGACTTTTCACGTGTCAAAGGAATCCTTTTAATTTATCTTTTTGGTGTTGTTGATTGTTTGTAGAAACTAGGCATGGGAGTGGTATGGAAATTGAGCCTCCATTTCATCTTTTGTCTTTACTTGAATTTTAATCTTCTCAAATTCTATGGCATGCAATTTATCAGTATCTCTGTGTGAATGATTGTTAAATGCTACTGCTCTTTTTATATTTTTCCACAACCCGTAACCTTCCTTATGGTTGCTCCCTTTTTGCTAATATTTTTATGTAATTGAAAACTATTGAGATCGTTATAAATGTTCCTTCATGTGTTACCTTTGATAAGCATCAATCATCTTGGTGTCGACCCCCTTCATAGACTCTACACACTCCCTTATCTTGACTTCAAAATATGTTTTCTCTTTATTTTCAGTAATTGCACCTACTATTTGAAATGACAAACTATTGTCTTTCTTTTATTTTTACTTTCTTCTAAAAGTGAATAAATTTTGTCAAAGCAGTGAACACTCCTTCATAGTAGTGGATTATCTTCAAAGGGCAGCCAAAAGTGTTAATAGAACATTCAATAAACTTTATGAATCAGAAAAACCCCTTGAAACAGTCATGATATATCTATATAGTTGTATATGTATCTCAAAAATAGTCATAATTCAAACACATGACAATAATAGAACCCCCTTCTCTCGTATAATTGTCATACATGATGTGTCTCATATTGATTATTTAGAATTTTAAAAGGAAAACAATGCATCTTTTTGTTCCATCTTATGATGATGCATATTTTTTCAAAATTTAGCCTGCGTGCTCATGATGATTGTCACTTCACTATGTTTATGACGATAAAAATGCCTCACCATTCTAATTAATATGCACTTTGTTCTTTCATGAATGCATTGGAAAATACTTTTTTGTGCTCATACAAGCACTTTTATTATCTTCTCATGATGATGATTAATGCCCTCTTTCATCTGTATTTATTTCCAACAAGAAAATTCAACATCACTTTATACTCTTTTTGATTCTTGGAATAACAAGAAACATGCTTTTCAACATACCTTGTTGCTCCTTTATGAAATATGGCATTTCACTGATCTAATTTAGTAGTTTGTTATTGCTTTGTTATAATGGTCTTCAAGTCTTTCCTCTTGATACATCATCCTATAATTGTATTTCATCCATGGCACCTTAATTTACTATTCATGTTGGTTCTTTACAACCATTAACATAGGGCCTTACCTCTGTTTAAAGGCAGTACATCCTCACTGTCATGGAACTCTATTTTAAAGCATTAGGAATTATTGATTTTCAACATTTGCACTATTTTATTCACTTTGGGAGGCTACTCCTATGCACATACGTATCACTAACCCATCGTACTATGTGGATTCCCTTTGTCATTGATTTTCACACTGTTATATGCTTTGATTTTCTTTCCATTACATTGATGGCAATACATACTTCTTAGCATGCATTCTTTGTCCATTGATCTCCACTATTATAAGCATTTCCTTCTACATTGTATAACCAACACATCTAATTTCACTAGTTTTGGTTAGTGCTCCTACCACTAATATAACATTTACTTCATTGTGTTTCACAACCCCATGATGACCTTGACATTCAAAAGCATCACTATCTTCACTTTGAATCAATTATTTGTGCCAGTGTATATTGTTCAAGCCTCTATGTCTTTGTAGCAACAAGTAGTAGTCCTCCTTTAGTTATTGATCTTCATGGTATATTTAGCATTATATCTTAGTACTATATTGTCACATTATTCATGCTTCACAGTCTTTCCCTTTTATAATATCAACATTGGTACCCCTCCTTGAGCATTCCTTGACTGATACATGCTTCTTCTGAAAATAGTCATCACTAATTTTATGCATTATAGTTGTATTGAGCTAATATTAGTTATTTGTAATAGTGAAACAACTCATTTTTATCAATGATATCTACCTACTTGATACAAAAACAATGCATGGAGGTTCTATACTCTTATCTCTATCAAAATACAAGAGGGCAAAATGTTGAGCTCAACCCTTGTGGGAGTTCATTTTACCCTACATGTTGTGATATCTGATATTAATTGCAAAGTGATAAAAAATAAGAATATTCATATACTTGCACAGTAAACAAACATGTTAGATAAATAAATTAATTTTATAACTGAATAAATATTGAAGATTTTCCTTTCTTTTCTCTGATACATGTGATCACTACAAAGTGATTTAATGCCATGTGAAAGAAACTTATATATTTTTTGATGTTGTATATGAAATGATTAGGCATCCTGAGCTCTAACACCATTTTCCTCTCTTCTCTTGTAGACATCTTTGGGATATCAAGGCAAATTTTGGATCAACCAAGTAAAAGGGGTTGGATATAGAGCCATCCAAACTTGGGGTTCGTCATCTAGGCATGACAAATCCCTATTCTTTCATATGCTTTTCATTTTCAAATGTATAGTGTATTTTCATATTACATGGAATCAGTTATTCCCGCGGCTTGTGCGAGACACTATACTTTTGAATTTATGAATAAAGAAAGCAATTTCTACACAAAGTTGTGTAATTATATAATCTTTTCTCTTGTAAAATATTTGCATTAAATATGAAATTTGTTTAATAGTATTTCTTTGTTGGGGTAAAGAACACTTAGCATAATTAAATATGTACCTTTCATCTTTATTTGGAAATGTTGTTCCAACTCTACCTAGTTTAGTTGAAAGCAAAATTAGGTAAAATTTCTAGCGACCTCTACTAAATGCTTACCTACTAAGCATCCTAGACCAATTGCCTAGACTTATTTATTGGACAAAGAGTAAAGATGAACTTGACAAAACTTCTAAGAAACACTCACACTATTATAACTCATTATCTGCATACTATTTTAGTTCACTATATGTTCAATTGAGCATATATTTTCTATTTGAGATAGTGAAAACATCATTTCACTATTATAAATCATGAATACTTACTTGATAGAATTATAAGCATGGAAATAACAAAACACCTTTCTTATTCCACCTACCAAAACTTACAACAAATTGGATAACTGAGAAAAATGTAACTTATTGGAAAGGAAACCTATCCTAACATTGACTAACCAATAGTGACACTTGATCAAATTAAACCATTAAAAGGTTGATTCAAAGGATTGTTTCTTCATTGGTTAATTTTCTCATTAATTTCTTATTTTATTATGTTTTTATCAGTTTAGGAATATTATTTAATATACTAGATTGGGCTTCTAAGTCTACGCCTTCATGTTTATTTAACATATTCTAAAATTACTTCGTTGGATATTTCTTTTAGTTCTTCTGATATTCCTATTATCACTTGAGTGTGCACTCTTTGTTGAATTACATTCAACCACTTAGTGAAACATTGAAAGATCTCTCAAAGTGTGGGCCTTGAAAATAAGTAGAGATCAACCTCAAGAGAAGGATGACCTCCTCTTGGCTCTCACCTAAACTAAACTAACTCTATGACTTTCAGAGGGAAAGGGTTAGAAATGAACATTAACTAAAAAGACTTTGAACTGGAAAAAACTAAAAACTAGAGCAAGGGTGATACACCAAATTTATAAGGACCATGAAACTCATAAAATAATACTCTTGGTTGCAATAACTAAGTTAGAACTACACAACGTACTTATGTATACCCCTGCATAAGTATTTTATATAAAAAGGTCATAATGCTAGTGTTGAAATATCCATCATTGTTTCACTTAGGGCCATCTAAAGATTATCTCTACCAACAACACCGTCAATATTTGCGACAAGCCCCAAGAGCCAAAAAAATTCCTCACTATGCTTCCATAACATTCTCTTTGTAGAGAGCGCTATGTATCAAAGTCAAGAGTTTCAAGGAAACAAAGGGTTTCAGTACTAAAAAGGAAATCTGACAGTGTGCCACATGTCCTGTGCACATTTAGATTATCCAAAGATCCAATAGGACCGGCCTTTCCAAACATATGAGACATCATTTGTTCATGTGATGGCGACGATTGGGGTAGTTTGTCCACCATGATGATGGGGATTTTAAAAAGGGCATAGGTGTCACACATGCCACATAAAGAAAGAGGATAATAATTATAAGGTTGGCATGCCTGAAGCAACCATAACAACCACCATGGTGATCCTTCTTTTTAGTATAGATCCAATTAAGCTCAAACTTTTTCTTCTTGCAAGCTATCTTCACCCTTCTCTTGACTATACCATGACATCCACGATCTATAGCTTCATAATTCACCAATTTGAATATAAATATATTTCTCACTCACTAGGTCGACCACTACCTTAAACAAAACTTATTACATTTGAATTTCATCATTTTAATCTTTCACGCTTCATCCTAGTTTGCTAAAATGTATTACCAAATAGTAAAATGTATTTACAAATCTGTGTCAACCTCCAAATGCACTCACACATCAATTTGATCAAGAAGAGTCAAACATCTTGACTTTACCTACACGCTTACAAAACCTTAATAAATTAGATCACCTTGAACAATGTGAGATCAACTCATCATTAAAAATCAAATCCACCATGTCACCATGACACCTGGAGCATGAAAATATTTACCACAATCAATTGCATCATCACCGATTGAGGATCTAACACCAATTGTTCCAAGAACTTTTCCATTTTACACAGAGAAATCTTCTAGTTAATAAAACTATGCCTTGAAGTACTCCAATCATCTTGTGGTTGTGATAGAAATCTCATAGCATAGTTAAGATCATTTTGAATGAATTGCAACGCCTAAATCCATAATATTTTGATAAAACACTCAAATCATTCATCATGTGTTAGCGTCTGTTCTTCTAGCTGCACTATCAACCTTCAATCAATCATAACTCTCTACATTCATTTTTCCAACCTCTACGATCCAACATACAACATTTAGAAACATTTATAAGTCTCCCATAAGAACCGTAGACTCCAATTTCTTCTGCAATATTGGATACTTAGCAGCACATCAAGAACATTGTCAACCAACACAATAATAAGTTGACATCAATGACAACACAATAATTGATCTTCTTGTCATCAAACATTTACCACACAACACTCAATAATCTTTGCATTAGTTATTCCAACAATCTCCCCCTTTGTCATTGATGGAAACACCACAATATAATCATGGTAATTGTTATCATAACTGATAATAATGTTGAAGATTGAATATTTGATGGAGTTGATGATGAAGACCAACCAAGATCAGAGGTATACATGATGATAATATAAAGGCTAGATTAGTTATAGTCTTATCATTGATGTCAAGCAATTGATTTCTTATTTATATTATGTTTCCATATCATTTGGTAATGGTATAAGATGAATGAGTTAAGGAGAAGGAGAAATGAGAAGATGAGAAGTTGTAGAACTTAAATGGGCAACTGATACAAATCGGACAATGATTTGATTATGTTGATATAATTGTTTACTACCGAACATATGATTATGTTAAGTCGATAAAGCATGGTGATAAAGATTTGACAACTCGGTAAGATAAGTTGTTTTGGCTACCAAGATGGAAAAGTCACTCGGTAAGGTAAAGATAAAAATTAGGTCACTCAATAAAGTGGAAAGGTTTAGGCACCGAGTAGTTAACCAAAATTCTCAGTGAAGAACATCAAGCAAGGAAAAGTTATTAAATATGGATGGAATCGATATTTAATGATTAGCTATGATGAGTTGGATGATCATGATGATGAGGAAAGTTAGTTACAAAGATCTATGGTTATGAAAATTCAAGATGAAGATCTATGACAAGATCTAAGCAATGAAAAGAGATGGAACAATTTTTTAGAAAAGTTCAAGGTCCTAGGTGAAAAGAAAATGTGTTACTAAGATTTGATTTCAAGATATAATGAAATGAATAGTTAAGATTGATAAGGAAAACATAATAGATGAGATTAAGAGGAAAAAATTGTCTATATAAAGGATGATCTTGTATGGACAAATGGTTGGAAAACTAAATAGTTGAAGGGTTACCGACTATTGTAGAGAAGAAGGAACAAAGAGATTTCGAGTGGGAAAATAGTGATTTGATGAAGTGTTGATGCCAGTGGAAGATGAAGAATTGAAGTGAAGATTAAAGAGTGCATAAGGATCTAATTTAGAAAAGATAGTTGCACGTCTACAGGTCATTTTTATTAATGTTTCTTACTACAATTTGTAACAGAGAAATCTCTTAACACAGTGGACTTAATAGTCTTACTGGAAATCCTTGAGAAAGGTGACATTCTAAAATAGTGTTTAAAGCCCTCTCACAAGGCCACTCCTAATAGGGTGAAGATCCTAATAGATATGAGGTAAATCCATTAACTGGGTCACACCTAATAGTGTGTTTTGTAATCTTTAACCAGATTGGCTCTTAACTGAGTGTACTTTAGAAGAGTATATTTCTTAGTGGGTGACAATTCCCATAGTGGTTTTTCCTATTACTGGGTTTCCACATTAAATATTGGTCTTACACATTATGAATGATCTATGTGAATGTTTTTGATTGATATAGTTTATTTACTATTGTTGGTAAATAGAGAAATGTGTAGTTACTGAGCTACTATCGAGTTAATCAGAGAATAATATTTTAAGATATTTGTGATCAGGATTACTGATTCACCTCCCTCTCTGCAATCCAAAAATTGGTATTAGAGCTAAGTACTCTGAAGAGATAAGTTTAAAGACTTGAGTAAAAGATCCGAAGATATATAGGAGAGAGGTACCTAAGCTAAACAAGGAAAGTTTCTCTACATGGAAAAGTAGAATGAGATTGTATCTGTCTAGGATTGGAGATTCAACACTGCACCTGATTGATAATAAATACACACCACCGCCTACTAGACCTTAGACAGTTGATAAGATGAGAGAAAGGCAGGAACACAACTCGGTTATGATAGAAATTGCCTCTTCCCTATTTGATGTTGAATTTAATGATATTAAGAATTGTGTCAATTCAAAAGAGATGTGGGACACTCTCACACTTATTTTTGGAGGAGATCAACATGTTTAAAAAGATAAAGTTGATAGCTTGAGAGGAAAATATGATGAAATGAGGATGAAAGATGAAGAGAACATCACACAATATAGCAGCCCAATCAAGGAAGTTATTAGTGCCATCAGAGGTGCTAGTGGATCACTGACTAATGAAGAAGTGGTAAGTAACATATTGAGAACTCTATCTTCTAAGTATGTTATTAGAGTATCCGCAATTCAGGAATTGAGATCAATACCAAATAATATTGTTACTCTTGAAGCCCTAATTGGTAAGTTGATTGCAATTGACCTCAGTAATTATGATAATAGCCTAACAACTATTGAGACAGCCTTCAAATCATTTGTGAGCATTGGAACATCAAGAAGAGAAAGAGAAAATCATGGAAATGAGTATGACAGTATCCTGACTGAAGAGAAAGAGCAAGAAGAATTTGAAGCATTGTTGGCTAACCGACTACCTAGAGGCAAAGGAAAGTACAAAGGTAAGTTACCATTGAAATGTTTCAATTGTAATAAGGTTGGACATATTGCATCTAGATGCCTTGATAATGACAGAAATGATAAGAATGATAAAAGAGGTAACCGACACCAAAGATTCAGATATTTAAGGACAAAGGAAAGAAGTCTTGCTACCTAGCTGAGGAAGGTGTAACTGATGATGAGTCTGATGATACCGAGGAAAAATATGAAGTTGTCTTTGTTTCAATAAAGGAAGAATCAAATGAGGAAAAGTTTTAAGATGAAAAATCACTTGTTTCTCATATAAGTAAACCAAACCCTTGAATTATTGATAGTGGTTGTTCACATCATATGACTGGTGATATTGACAAGTTTGAGAACCTAGAAGAATATGATGGAGGATTTTTTAGATTTGGCAATGATGCTCCATGTCCTATAAAAGGTAAAGGATCTATTGTGTTGAATGAGAAGATGAAATGTAATGATGCATATTGGGTTAGAGGATTGAACTATAATTTGTTGAGTGTTTCACAACTGAACAACATTGGCCACTGAGTGGAATTTCAGAACAAAAAAGTTAAGATCTATGGTATTGATGAAGATCTAATTGGAACTGGAGGACAATCAAGAGGTAATTTATTTTATCTTGATACTACTGCAAAGAGTTGCTTGTTTGCAAAAACTGAAGATGTATGGTTATGGCATAAGAGATTGTGTCATGTAAATTTTGATAACTTGATCAAAGTGAGTAAGAAGAGTAGAGTCAAAGGACTACTGAGATTAAGCAAACCTGATAAAGCTACATGTAAAGAATGTCAAGTTGGTAGTAAGATGACCAAGTCAAATTTTCTAGCAAGTCTTATTCTATAAGTAGTATTTTGGAATTGGTTCACACTGACCTTTGTGGTCCTATGAAAGTTCAAAGCTATTTAAGAGATCGATACTTTATTTTGTTTGTAGATGATTATTCATGAATGATGTCAGTAATGTTTCTACAAGAAAAAACTGATGCATTTCAAATGCTTAAGTGGTATAAGGCTAGAGTTGAGAAGGAAATAGGTAAACAACTAAAGTGTCTGAGATCTGATAGAGGAGGTGGATTTATCTCTGATGAATTTATTATCTTTTGTAATGAACATGGAATTTAAAGACAAGTGTCTGCATTGAGGACTCCACAACAGAATGGGATAGCTGAGAAGAAATAGATCTATTGTTTTGAAGCACCCTATGAACTATGGTTTGGAAGCACACTAAATGTAAGTTATTTCAAAATCTTTGGAAGTAGGTATTATATGTTGAAAGATTCCAGAAATGGAAAGTTTGATTCTAAAGGTGATGAAGGAATATTTCTTGGTTACTCAACAAAGATTAAGGCGTATAAATGTTTACTCAAGGATTCTAACAAAATAGTTGAAAGTGCAAATGTAAGAGTTGATGAATTTGCTGAAAAGAATGAAAAAGATAGCAAAAAGGAACTTGAGGACTATAATAGATTTGTTTATGTACAAGATGGTAATTTGGTTGACACAACTGAGCAGCAGTCAGGAGGAACCGATGAACAAAATGAGACTCCACCGAGAGATTAGAGCATTGAAGAACAAGCTATCAAACTTGTATTAGCAAGTATGTGAGAAGACACCACTCACCGAGCATAATTATTGGATACAAGAATGTAGGAGGTATGAAAAGATGTAAGTTAAGATATAACATATTTTTGTTTTCTGAATTTGAGCCTAGATTAGTAAAGGATGCACTAGAAAATGAAGATTGGATGAATGCTATGAAAGAAAAATAGATACGATTGAAAAGAATAATACATGTTCACTGGTACCAAGACCTAAAGATAAGAATGTGATTGGAACAAAGTGTATTTTTAGAAATAAACTCAATGAGAAAGGAGATGTGATCAGAAACAAAGCTAGACTAGTTTTCGAAGGGTATGCACAAGAATAGGGTAATGGCTATGGTGAAACTTTTGCCTCTGTTACTAGATTAGAAGGTGTAAGGATATTGCTTGTGTATGTTGCTTGCAAAAGATTTAAAGTTTATCAAATGGATGTTAAATCTACATTTTTCAATGGTATTCCTGAAGAAGAAGTCTATATTGAACAACCTGATGGATTTGTTGACAATAACAATAAGAATATGGTCTGCAAATTGCATAAAGATTTATATGGATTGAAGCAAGCTTCCTGAGCATGGCATGAAATACTACACTCTTATTTAGTTAAGATTGGATTTAAAAGGCCTAGTGATAAAAATAATTTATACTTGAAATGTGATAAATCTGGTGCAATTTTGATTGCTGAGATATTTGTTGATGACATTATATTTGGTGGTAATGAGATAATGTCTCAGTCATTTTCTGAGGAAATGAGAAAGGAATTTGAGATGTCTATGATTGGAGAGATCAAATTTTTTATTAGGCTTAAAATACAACAAGTTAAAGATGGGATATACATCACTCAATCTAAGTATATCAAGGAGATCCTGAAAAAATTCAATATGGAAGACTCTAAACCGGGTGTTCACCGGTTGGAACACCGATAACTACTAGTTGTAAATTATCAAAAGAATATGATACTAAGGAGGTGAATGAAATACTTTATCGATCCATGATTGGTAAGTTATAGTATGTTATCCACAGTAGACTTGAGATTGCACATTCAGTTGGTATTGTTGCAAGGTTTTCAACAAACCCCAAGGAAACACATTTGTCTACACTTAAGAGGATATTCATATATTTGAAAGGGACTGAAGATTTCGGTCTATTATACACAAGAGGAGGAAATTTTGATCTTAAGGTTTATGTTGATTCTGACTGGGCAGGAAATATTGATGACGGTAAAAGCACTAATGGCAGAGCTTTCTTTTTAGGAGAAAGGCTAGTGAGATGGTTAAGCAAGAAACAGAGCTGTATTTCATAATCTATTGTTGAAGTTGAGTATGTGGCAGTAGCTATGAATTGTTCTAATATTGTATGGATTAAACAATTACTGGAAGGTATGCATGAAGATATTACTAATCCTATTACAATTTATTGTGATAATACTGGTGTTATTAATATATAAAAGAACCATGTGATGCATTCAAATACAAAGCATATATCTATTAAGTATCACTACTTGAGAGAAAAGTACAGGATAAACATGTGACACTGGAGTATGTAAATTCTAAAAAGCAGATAGTTGATATATTTACTAAACTATTACCGAAGGATGATTTTAGTATCTCCGAGGTAAGTTAGGGGTTCTTCCCCTATCCAATGTACATTAAGGAAAGATGCATTCTGCATCAATTCAAAGACTCAATAGAATATTTATCATGTGAGTTGATGCTAGTATTTCACTCTTTAGGTGAAGCCTGAAGTTGTTAAAAAGGAAAGTTATGACTGTAATGGAAATCTATACATGAGGTATATCTGAGAAGTTTATGATTCTTTGGAATATTTTCAAAGAGGGAGAATATTAGATTGAATATGCCAATTGATATAGGGAGACAAATCAGAAGAACATAGTAAGAGGGAGAATATTATCAGAAGGAGATGAATAAGAGAATGTTGTTAATTAATCTGAATGGAAAGTGTTATTGACAATTCAAGAGGAAGACTATAGATGGAAGATCAAAAAAAGAGAAGTTATTACTCAGAGGGAGTACAAAATATGAATGATATTGAAGTGTACCATCATCAATTGAACACTGAATTTGTTAGTGTTGCCATCAATGCCAAAGAGGGAGATTATTATCATAACTGATAATAATGTTAAAGATTAATTATCTGATTGAACTAATGATGAAGACCAACCAAGATCAGAGGTATACATGATGATAATAGAAAGTTTAGATCAGTTATACTCTTGTCATTGATGTCAAGCAATTAATTTCTTATTTATATTATGTTGCCATATCATTAGGTAATGATATAAGATGAATGAGTTAAGGAGAAGGAGAAATAAGAAGATGAGAAGTTGTAGAACTTAAATGGACAACTGATATGGATCAGAAAATGATTTGATTATGTTGATATAATTGTTTACTACCGAACATATGATTATGTTAAGTTGGTAAAGCATGGTGATAAAGATTTGACAACTTGGTAAGATAAGTTGTTTTGGCTACTGAGATGGAAAAATCACTCAGTAAGGTAAAGATAAAAAGTAGGTCACTCGGTAAAGTGGAAAGTTTTAGGCACCAAATAGTTAACCAAAATTATAAGTGAAGAACACCGAGCAAGGAAAAGATATTAAATATGGATGGAATCGATATTTAATAATTATTTATGATGAGCTGGATGATCATGATGATGAGGAAAGTTAGTTACAGAGATCTATGGTTATGAAAAGTCAAGATGAAGATCTATGGAAAGATCTAAGCGGTGAAAAGAGATGGAACAAGTTTCTAGAATAGTTCAATTTCCTAGGTGAAAAGGAAACGTGTTACTGAGATTTGATTTCAAGATATAATGAAATGAACGGTTAAGATTGATTGAAGGAAAATGTAATAGATGAGATTAAGAGGCAAAAATTGTATATATAAAGGATGATCTTGTATGGACAAATGGTTGGCAAACTGAATAGTTGAAGGGTTACCGACTAGTGCAGAGAATAAGGAAAAGAGAGATTTTGAGTAGGAAAATAGTGAGTTGATGAAGTGTTGATGTTAGTGGAAGATGAAGAAGTGAAGTGAAGATTGAAGAGCGCATAAGGATCTGATTGAGAAAAGATAGTTGCACATGTACAGGTCATTTTTATTACTATTTCTTACTAGCATTTGTAACATATAAATCTCTTAACAGAGTGGACTTAACGGTCTTATTGTAAATCCTTGAGAAAGATGACATTCTAAAAGAGTGTTTAAAGCCCTCTAACAAGGCCACTCCTAACAGGGTGAAGATCTTAGTAGATCTGAGGTAAATCCCTTGATCGGATCACACCTAACAATGTGTTTTGTAATCTTTAACCATATTGGCTCTTAATCAAGCATACTTCACAAGAGTATATTTCTTAGTGGGTGACAATTCCCATAGTAGTTTTTCCCATAACTGGGTTTCCATGTTAAATATTGGTGTTACACAATGTGAATGATTTATGTGAATGTTTTACTGGTTGATATAGTTTATTTACTATTATTGGTAAATAGAGAACTATGAAGTTACCAAGCTACTACCGAGTTAATCAGAGAAAAATATTTTAAAAGGTATTTGTGATAAGGATTACTGATTCACCCCCTCTCTGTACTCTAGTAGGAAACATCACAAAATTCTTGATAATAATTACTCCCCCTTAGTTGATACTTTTCTCCTGATAATTGTCTACCTTCTTCTCCCTTTAATCTTCTTCTAGTAGTCATCTCCCAAGTCTTCTACCCCTTTGACAATAATGCCAAAGGCACCACACAACATAGGTCACCTTCTTCTACAAAAATCTTATTCTCCTCCAACTTCTCTCTCTAAGGAGTATTCCCCTTAACATCAATCCATGATGAAACTTATTCAATGAATCCACAAGATTAATACTGCAACAACATCTTAATTTTGATCAGGTAAGGGTATAACCCCTAGATTACCTCTTAGATACTCAAAAGTATCCTTGGGTAGTGGCTTAGTAAAAATGTATGCTATTTGTTCCTTGGTTACTACATAATCTACCTTAACTTCTTTTTCATGCAATTTATCTCTTAGAAAATGATACTTGATTGCAATGTGTTTTGCCTTAGAATGCATCACTGGATTCTTTAAAATATTAATTGCACTTGTATTATCACAGTAAATAGTTACCTATTCAGTTACCTTCTCTTTGATTCCTTCTAGGATCTGCTTCATCCATGTAATATGTGTACAGTTGATAACAACTGGCACATACTCAGCTTTTGCAGTATATTGGAAAATGCAATTTTGATTTGTTCTTGTCCATGATACAAATCTTTCTCCTAGTAAGAATTTTTCTCCACTTGTTCTTTTTTTTTCATTGATGTTTACTACCCAATCTGCATCAGTAAACACACTCAAGGAGAAATCACCTTTATGTGCATACCATAAACCATAGTCTTTAGTCCCTATCAAGTACCTGAATATCATCTTCACCGGCACCATGTAGGATTCCTTAGGATTTTCTTGAAATGTAGCCACTATCCCAACTACTTGAGCAATGTCTAACCTTCTATGAACAACATATTGTAATTTTCCTATCATAAACCTATATAGAGTTGCATCCACTGCACTTGACTCATCATCCTTAGAAAGTTTTCATTCAGTCACCATGAGGGTTCCAACTGGCTTGGAGTCTTCCATTCTAAAGGTTTTGATCACTTCCTTGATATACTTAGATTGAGTAACATAACTACCTTCCTTTAGTTTTGAAATCTGCAATCCAATGAAGAACTTAATTTCTCCAATCATTAACATTTCAAATTATTTCTTCATCTCTTCTGAAAATGCCAAACTCATTTCATCATTTCCACCAAAGATTATGTCATCCACAAATACTTCACCTAATAGTAACTTGTAACCTTAAACCTTCAAGTATACATTTCTATCTTCATTTATTCTTCTAAAACCAATCTTGTTAAGATAAGAGTGTAGCCTTTCATACCATGCTCTAGGTGCTTGTTTCAATCCATATAGTGTCTTTTGTAGCTTTCACACCATATCTGTGTTGTTTTTCAATGAAAACCCATATGGTTGTTCTATGTATACCTCTTCTTAAAGAATCCCATTTAGAAAAGCATATTTAACTTCCATTTGGAAAACCTTTAACCTTTTGTAAGTTTCATAAGCAATTAAGATTCTTACCCTTTAATTCTTGCCACTAGAGAAAAAGTCTCTCCATAGTCTAATCCTACCTCTTGTGTGTAGCCCTTACATACAAGTCTTGCCTTATTGCAGATCACTTCCCCATCTTCATTTAGTTTGTTTCTGAAGACCCATTTTGTACCAATCACATTCTTATCTACTGGTCTGGGAAAAGTGTCCATGTGTTATTCTTATCAATCTCATCAAGTTCCTATTCCATGGCATTTAACTAATCATCATTCTTCAAAGCTTCATTCACAGTCTTAAGCTTAATATTTGAAATCAAACATGTAATTTCCCTAATTTTTCTTCTTGTTTGAACACCTGCATCTTTATCACCTATAATTTGACTAGTAGAATCATTCAACTTTACATACCATGGAATAACCAGTTCAGGTCTAGGAGCTTCTTCTTCTAGTTGAACCACTCTTCCTCTTTGTTTTGTTTAACTGTATCTTACACATACATAATCTCCTGGACATTCTCTATTTCTTTCTTGCTAGATTCATCAGAGTTTTCAGGATATCCATCTACCTTCACATTTATACTTTCAATCATATTGTTTGTCCCTTTTTTGAAATACTTGTAGGCCTTTCTTTTAGTATACCATCCCAATAAAATACCTTCATCACTCTTAGGAACAAATTTGTCTGTGAACTCATCTCTCTTGATATAGCATATGATAGAAAAGACTTTGAAATACTTAAAACTAGGTGTATGACCATACCATAATTCATAAGGCATCTTACCAGTTCCTTTCTTCACTTGTACCTAGTTCAATATGTATATTGCAGTGCTAATGGCTTCTTTCCAATACATCTTAGGTACATCACCTTGAATCATCATTGCCTTGGTTGCATCTACTATAGTCCCGATCCTCCTTTTTGCAATGTCATTTTTCTATGGAGTTCTTGGAGCTAACATCTATATTTTGATTCCATTCTCCTCACAATATTCAATTAACTCCCTTGAAGTAAACTCTCCTCCTTTGTCTAACCTTGGGCACTTCAAGCTTTTGCTTGTTTCATTCTCAACAAGTGCCCTGAATACTTTGAACTTGTAGAAAGCTTCACATTTATCCTTTAATAAAGTCACCCACATCATCCTTGAATAGTCATCAATAAATAACATAAAATATTTACTGCCATGATAACTCTTTATTCTCATAGGACCACAAAGATCAGTATGTACCAAATCCAATATATTCTCATATGAAAATGCCTTACTACTAAAAGTAGAACCTGCTAATTTACCCAACTAACATTCTTTGCACATTAAATTATCTATCTTAACTAGTTGTGGCAATCCCCTAACCACATTTGACTTACTAACTTTGATCAAGCTATCAAAATTCATATGAAAAAACCTTTTATGTCACATCCAATTATCTTCAACTCTTGAAACCAAACAACTATTAACAGTAGTATTCAGATGGAATAAATTACCTTTAGTTTTCCTTCCGATAGTAATCAGATCTCCTGAGCTTCCAAGTATCCTACATATACCTCCTTTGAACTCTAGGTGATAACCTTTGTCATTCAACTAGCCAATAATCAACAAGTTATGCCTTAGACCTTCTACCAAATAGACATAATCAACATTGCTTTTTCCATCCAAAGAAATTAAACCTTTACCTTTTACCAAGCAGGGTATGTTGTTTCCAAACCTGGCCATACTACCATCAAATTCTTCTAGCTTTGTGAACTTTCTTTTGTCATCGGTCATATGATGTTAGCACCCACTATCAACCCACTCATTATTGTGTTTCACATGTAAGACTAGTGCTTTTTCACCTTCTGAGGTGTCTTCTTTTACTGTCAAAAAATTTATTTCTTCTTCTTCATTATCTTCATACTCTTCATTAGTTACACCTTCATCCACTACAATATAACATTTTTCTTTCTTTTTTCCCTGAATCTTCCAATCTTATCCTTTTGCTCACCATTAGGAAACCTAATAACAATATGTCCTATCTTGTTGCATGAGAAACACTTCAAAGGTAACTTGTCTTTGTACTTTGTTAGAAATAGGGAATACTGAGAGGGGGGTTGAATTAGTATTCTAGAAACTTTTACTTTTGCCCAATTATGGATATAACAGATTATCTTTATGCTTGCATAATAGAGTAAACTAAAGAACATGCATAACAATAAAGCAAATGAACTCATAACACATTATTTGTTCTCAAGGAAACCCTAGCCAAGGGAAAATCCCGGTGGGGATGATACCCACAAAGATCCACTAATCAAAAGTATCCTATTAAGGATGTTGACCCTGTTAGGAGCCTATTACATATATATAGTGTCTCAGTCCTGATTAAGGGACTACAGGCCTTGTTAGAAGCCTCAACCCTGCTAAGAGTTGGTAGTACTGATTACAAATGATTACAAGATGAGCCCACTGCCCAAACAAGTAATGTATAGTGATTACTGATTACAAATAGGGTAAGGTACATAACCTTATACTGCTTGCTTGTCTTTCACAACTTTGCATCAATTCCTTTCGCATATATGTTCGCTATATCATCTATCTCATATTTCTCAGATGTTCTTTCTTCGCATTTCATATGCCTTACATTTATACAAGTTATTAGGAATAATAACTTTTATAGTCGGCTTTACAAAACATAAAGCTTTACGCAAAATAAATATTTACCCAAGGGTTAACATCTAGGATTTCATCCCTTTATGTTATTAAGACATTATTTTGATAAATAAAATAATCTCTTAACTCTTTACCAATTATGTCTTCTTTCTCTGTCAAGTGGGCTTTAACACTATCTCTGGTAATACTGCAATAACTTCTTCCGTACATGTCGTATAGACTTGAGCTCTTAGGTGAGTCTTCAATATGCATCATAGTATCTATGTTCAAGTGAGAAAGCACTGAACTTACTTTAATCGACGTCGCCAATCAAAACTATCTCAAGGTACACTTAGAAAAATACTGCACACACTTAGACAATTTTGCTCTGCACTCTATCATACTTGCTCTCTGTCATATGCAGTCTTCATGTAGATCATATGTTGTCATAATGACAACATCTAGATATCTAACTCAGCCAAATTGCCAACAATCTCCCCCTTTGTCATTGGTCGCAACATATGAGAAAATTGGCTAAATCACAAAACTCAAAATTGTGGCCATAACAAAAATATATCTTCGTTGTCCTTATAACTCCATATATCTTATCTATATTCTATACTCCCCCTATGAATATACTTCCTTAACATATATATCAATTTTCTGCTATCATATCACTCCCCCCTTTGATAACAATGATAAAAAGGTGTCAAAAACTATGATCTCAAAAAAAGTTTACCTTGATTCAAAATTGTAGAGCCGGTAGGCTTGCAACACAATCTGTAAAGTTCACTTTAATGTTCTCTATCTCCTTCTCCCATGCTTTCTTTACTGTGTCTGAAACACTAAGAAGTGCACATAGACCATAAGATGCGATCTCACATGCATGAAGGTTTTCAAAGTTGAACTTCTCACAAGATGTCTTGGATGAAAGACATTCTTCCAATTGTCCTTCAACTATGCCAATCTTGATTGAAATGTTCTCTCTAAGAAGAGAGAATCTTCTCAATTTCTTATCTTTTTCATCTTTAAGAATCCTTATTTCATCATACATTTTGCCGATTCTTTTCTCAACATCAAAAAATTTCATATTAGGGTTGGCTAAAAGATTTACCTCTGACTGAATTTCTACCTTTTTAGCCTTAATTTTCTCAACCACTTTTGAAACATGATTTTTCAAATTTTGTACACTAAATGTACAAAGTTTTACCTTTGTCCAAATTCCTTCTAAGATCTTTTATACATACATCCAGATTGTTAATATCATTTCTAATATTTTGACTTATATCATGAAACATTTTGGCCTCATAGGCTGCCTGAACCTTCATTGTAGCCATATCTAATAAGTTAGTGAACTCATTATCAAATGCTTTCATAACTTCTCTAGCTGTTTCTAGTGGGTCTGCCTCTTTTATCTAGTTAGTCACAACACTCTGTAACTTCTATGTTATTTCCAGCAATGATCCTTCAAGGCTTTTTACCTTCTTGTTCTTTCCAATTATCTTATTTAGGGATGTGATCAACTCCATTTGATCATCATCATCAACTTCTTTCCCAAAGCTTTCAAAAATCGATTCAATCTATGGTTTCTTTGTTGCAATCTCAGGTGTAAGACTGATTTTCTCTCTGCTAGGTGCTTCTTCCTATCTTTGAATCTCTGTACTTGCTTGATTTTCTATTTTCTTTTCTTCTTCTTTCCTTGTTTCTTCCTTTCCTTCTTCAAATGATCTGTCATGTTCTTCTAGAGCCGAATTGTCAACAATGTTCTCTAGGTTGCTAAAAGGATTATCATCATTGTCCAATGCGATCTTAGTTCCTTCCACATGCATTGATTCATCTTCAATGTTAATTGATGGTGGAGAGGGACTCTTCTGATGCTCAGCTTCCTTAGCATGTTCTACTACAACATATGTTGTCATTATCTTTACTATTGCTTGCTCAGTTTCTTTGTTTATCTCTTCATAGTTACCTCCCATTATTTGAATGGTTCTTCTTTTTGTTCTCAGATGAGTACCAAGTTCTTTCATAATTTCCTTAAAATGATCTTCATCTCTGACATCACATAGTTTCCTCACAAAATTTTCTCTGATTTAGTTATCTTCTTCAGTTGCTCTCTTTTTCTTGTTAACTAGCTTCTCAAATAGATCATCAGGGATCTTTCCTTGAATTATATCAAACTTCTTATCTGCTAGGATCATATGTCTCGCAACTACATTTTCCAAGTTCAATTTCTCTAAATAGTTGTAAAGATCATAATACTTGTTCATCTTAGAAAAATCTCCATCATGAATGATTTGATCATTTACTTTCTCAATTTTAGGCTTCCATTTCTTCTTCTTCACTTCTGTGTCTTCATCATCTTTAATCTCAGCTATTTTCCTCTATACTGGGGCAACTATTTTCTTTTGTCTCTTGCCTGGTCCAGTAGCTATTTCCTTTACTCTTTTTCTTGGTGGAGTGGCGGAAGATCTTGTAGACTTCCTTATTTCCTATTCCTCTTTCTCTATTTTTACCACATGTTGCAAATTTCCAGTCTCAACTGCTAATAGGGGTGGAACAGAAAAAACTTCCTTTTGTCCAATATCTCTAAGTGTTGCTGGTGTATTCTTTGCAATCATAAATTCTTGTTCCGTCATCCCTGTGTCTTTCAAAATTTTCTTAATTGTTCTTTCCACTCTCTTCTTTGACTATTTTTCTTCTTGAATAGACTTTTTGGAGTTGAATTTCTCCTCGTAAGTCCCAAATTTGTTGCTATGTACATCCAACTTACATTTAAGCAATCTATTTACATATTCTTCTGCTTCAAATTCAGAAATTTCATAGCCAAGAGGGTCTATGAACTCTACTCTAGGTTCAACTACTTCAATGTAGGTAAAGTTAGTGTCAACCATAAAGCATATCTCATTATTATACTTTTCAACAATAGACTGAGGGATTCTTGATCTGTTCTTCATCAAGTTCTGAAATGTTTTGATCACTAAAACTGCACTCTCATTGACCTTGTCTATAAGGTGTCTCCTATATACTTTGTTGATTCTTTCCATTGAGGTCTTGCCATCATTCCAATCATCTCCAATTGTAAATGGAAATCTTCTTATCAAATGGAAAAACATATATGTAATCAATGATGAGAATCTAAACTAGGAATTCTTAGTCTTCTTAATCTTTTCTAGATTCTCAAACAACTGAATTCTTAAGATTTCACACATATCTACTTGCACTTTATCAACACACATCAAATAGGCTGCATGAATCATTCCAGATGCCATGTCATCTTCTCTTGAATTAGCACAAAACTTAGCTGTTAGGATCTTGCATAAATATCTAACATCATCTTGTTGTATCTTTCTAATCACTATGCCTCTGCAATTGTAAGATGATTTAGTGTTGTCCAATACAATTTTCTTTACATTCTTTTCATTGAACAGTATGACTCCAGATTTAGACAAACCGGTTACTTCATGAATTAGGTCAGCTATGATTTCTATCACTCTGTCATCTAACCAAAACTTTCCATTATGTATTCTGCTCAAGATTATCTTAGTGCATTCTTCATCATCAAATTCATACTATAGTGAATACTTTATAATTTCATTGTCCTTCAAATGTTCAAACCCTACTCTCAATGACATATCCTAATTGTAAAGCTTCTCATACTCTTTAGTAAAATTACTATCATTGAGGGTTTCAAGTTTACATCCCAAATAGCTTCTAACATTCTCTAAATGTAAAACTTTGTCTGGTACGAATGACAATGCTAATTTAGGGTCTTCTTCCAAAGGCTCTACTGGTTCCCTTTTAATCTTAGGTCTGATTTTATCTCTTATACTGTTAACCAATGAAACATCCATATCTTTTGCGAATTCTCTAACTAACTGATAGATTTGCTTAGTGAAATAGCTTAATTTTGTGATTTAGGGCTTTGCGTAGATCCGACATGAAATTCCTTCACCAATCCTTGTAAATTGCTCTCAATCACTGCTTCTTGATCTCCTTAACACTTGCATTCACTTTAATGATCAAATAATACCGATCATAAGCTTTTAACCTTTCAATCTTACAAGATTCTGACATCGCATTCAATTCTTTTGCTGCTTCTTTCCAAAAAGTTGTTCTTGCTTACCTGCAAAACTTAAAACTTCTTGTGATCTTGCATAACATCATATTAGCTCATGCGCTCTTAACCATAGCATCATTACATCATAAAATACCTTGCATTAACTATGCAAGATGCAATTCATCCTATACTAACTTCTACACTATCCTAAGTTCCTATTCTACTGCATTTTTTCATGAGTTAAGTACTTTGAGATGGGTTAGGAAGAGTTTCAATTTTACCAATAGATACTTCACCTTTCTGATTTCCTTCAGTGTTGAATGTGTCTCCTTGATTTGTGGCTTAAATAAACTTCACTTCTTCTGAATTACTATAGCAACCTCCTTAACTGTTGCTTGCATTCTCATTTCTCCTTGCATGGCTTCTAGGATTAGGGTTTCTCATGTTGTTTATTTTGCAAAACCTTGATGTATGACCAAATTTTTTGCATATTTGACAAACTACTCCATTGTTTCCATATCTTGGTCCAACCTGGTTGATTAGTGATCTGTAATTCCTGGCAATGTGTCCAACCTTGTTGCATCTATAACATACTACTGCATTTCTTTTGTTCATATCTTCAATAGGTTTCTTATCTACATGGTTACTATCTCTAAACATTCTACTACTATTATTATTCTCATTAAATTTAGGTTTCCTACATTCAATAGCTCTATGTCCAAAACCATGACAATTATAACAATAACCATTAAGAGGTTTAAATTGCTTACATGTACAATCTTTCTTCATATGACCAAAAGTGTTACATGTGAAACATTTACCTTTAAATTCTCTATGCATACCTTTAGGTGATTCTTCTTGCTTAGTTGTTTCTTCCTCTTTAGACATATCCTCAGATTTGTTAGCTTCATCAGATTTCTTTTCTTCTATGTTTTCAGAAATTTTCAGATATGGTTCCTTGCTTACTTCACTTACTTTAGATGAGTTAAATCCAAGACCAGTTTTATCATAGAATGGCTTTTGATAAGACATTTTTTCATCAATCGTTTCACTAGTAGAATATAGTTTCTCAAGTTGTTGCTTAGACTGAGTCAATTCACCTTTCATAATTGTATTGTACTTTCCAAGTTCAACATACTACAATTTGGTGTTCTCAAATTCAGATGTCACTTTACAAAGTTTAGATTTCAGATCTTCTTTCTCAGATTTTAGATTTTCATTCTCAGATTTCAAATTTGCTTCATCCTTGTTGTTTCCATCTTTCAAATGCAATTTCAGATTTACTATCTTTAATTCATGTTTAAGGATCTCATTTTCTTTTTCCAGATTATCATCACAATCTTCAACTTGAATTGTAGATTCCTTTTCTATTTTTAGTTCTTCCAACTTCTTTTTCAAATTCTCAATGAGGTTCTTTGCATCATCATATTTTCCTTTCAGAGTATCTTTTTCTTTAGTAAGTATATCAATCTGTTCAAGAGCTTCTTCAAGATTCTTCTGTAGCTGATCCATATCCATAGAGATCTTACTCAAGATGCTAGGATTTTTCTAAATGATTCTTTTCTGAGTAACTAGGCTCTAATACCAATTGTTAGAAATAGGAAATACTGAGAGGGGGGATGAATCAGTATTCTACAAACTTTTACTTTTGCCCACTTATGGATATAACATATTATCTTTATGCTTGCATAATAGAGTAAACTAAAGAACATGCATAACAATAAAGCAAATGAACTCATAACACATTATTTGTTCTCAAGGAAACCCAGGCCAAGGGAAAACCCTGGTGGGGATGATACCCACAAAGATCCACTAATCAAAAGTATCATGTTAAGGATGTTGACCCTGTTAGGAGCCTGTTACATATATATAGTGTCTCAGTCCTGATTGAGGGACTATAGGCCTTGTTAGAAGCCTCAACCTTGCTAAGAGTTGGTAGTACTAATTACAAATGATTACAAGATGAGCCCACTACCCAAACAAGTAATGTATAGTGATTACTGATTACAAAATAGGGTAAGGTACATAACCTTATACTGCTTGCTTGTCTTTCACAACTTCGCATCAATGCCTTTCACATATATGTTTGCTATATCATCTATCTCATTCACATATCTCATATTTCTCATATGTTCTTTCTTCGCATTCCATATGCCTTACATTTATACAAGTTATTAGGAATAATAAATTTTATAGTCAGCTTTACAAAACATAAAGCTTTGCATAAAATACATATTTACCCAAGGTTTAACATCTAGGATGTCATCCCTTTATGTTATTAAGACATTATTTTGATAAATAAAATAATCCCTTAACTCTTTACCAATTCTGTCTTCTTTCTCTGTCCAATCGGCTTTAACATTATCTCTGGTAATACTACAATAACTTCTTACGTACATTCCATACAGACTTGCGCTCTTAGGTGAGTCTTCAATATGCATCATAGTATCTATGTTCAAGTGTGCAAGTACTGAACTTACTTCAATCGACGTCGCTAATCAAAACTATCTCAGGGTACACTTAGAAAAATACTGCACACACTTAGACAATTTTGCTCTGCGCTCTGTCATACTTGCTCTTTGTCATATCTGGTCTTCATGTAGATCATATGTTTCCATAATGACAACATCTAGATATCTAACTCATCCAAATTGCCAACATACTTACCATTCCCTCTAGGTAGTCTCCTTACAAGTAATGCTTCAAGTTCTTCTTGCTTTCTTTCTTCACCCAAAATGGATTCAAGTTCCTTGGAATAACCTGACATACTTTCTAATTCATGACTTATCTCTTTACCCTTCTTCACTAAATTCATAGAAAAAGAGGCCTTGAAAGTTGCTTCAACTTGAGGAATACTATTGACATAGTTACTAAATTCAAAGGTAGTAAGCTAACTGATCAATCCATCAATAGAGACATTATATATTGTTCTCAACTCTTTAATTACACAAAATCTAATTGCATAATTTGGTAATAAGGTTCTCAATATTTTACTTACTACATCCTCTTCTTTGATGTTACCTCCAGCACTTCTGATAACACCAACTACTTCATTTATTCTTTGGCCATACTGAGCAATGTTCTCACCTTTCACCATTTTCATAGCATCATATTTTCCCTTCAGATTGTCTACCCTAGCATTTTGCACATGTTTGTCTCCACCATAGATTAATTTCATCTTTTCCCAAACCTCCTAAGTAGTCTCTAGTCCATGTATATCAATGTATTTAGTATTAGATAGAGTACTTGCAATAGCTTCCAATGCTTGCATATTCTCTTGTTGCTCCTTCAATTCATCTGTAGTAAGAGTTCCACTAGGGGTTACATATTTATGCTCGATATGATTCCAAAACTATTTCCCCATACCATTTAGATATATCTTCATATGGTTACTCCATATGGTGTAGTTGTCTCTTGTGAGCTTAGGACTTTCCTTCTTCATCATTGGATCTTTTCTCCAAGATGTTAAGATTATCACAAAGAGGACCAAAGATCAAATACCAATTGTTAGTATTATAAGGTCCAAGATTACTTAGAGGGGGTGAATTAGTAATCTACCAATTCCAAAATTTTCATTAACCATTCAACAACATTCATCCACTTATAACTTGCGCAACAATAAACAATGAAACAAGTGAAACCATTCAAACATGCAACACAAGAATACCAATATTTTTCTCATGGAAACCCTTGGTCAGAGGGAAAAACCATGGTGGGAATTAGTACCCACAAATATTTGCACTCTTTTGAAGTACATCATGTTAAAGGCTTATCCCTATTAGGAGCTTTGCAAATGCCCTATTAGGAGAAAGACTCTTTTAGGAGTCACCCGGTTAAGGGATTTACCTCTAGCCTTATTAGGAGCTTTACCCTATTAGGAGTAACCTGATTGAGGGATTTAGAACTCTAATTAAAGATCCACTTGGTTAGAGGATTTTAATTCAAGACCTATTAGGATCTACTTAATTAAGGGATTTTCTTAGAGAACCTATTAGGATTTAGCAAGTACAATGATTTGAGAACAACACTCCTCCTTTTTCCAATACAAATCCAATTAAGCTCAAACTTATGCTTCTTGTAGGATATTTTCACCCTTCTTGCAACCGCACCATGACATCCACGATCTACAACTTCACAATTCATCAATCTGAATATAAATATATTTCTCACTCACTAGGTCGACTACCACCTTAAACAAAATGTATTACATTTGAATTTCACCATTTTAATCTTTAGTGCTTCACCCTAGTCTACTAAAATGTATTACCAATTAATAAAATGCATTTACAAATATGTGTCAGCCTGCAAATGCACTCATGCATCAATTTGATCAAGAACAGTCAAACTCCATGACTTTACCAACACACTTTAAAAAGCTTGATAAATTCAATCACCTTGAACAATGTGAGATCAACTCCTCATTACAAATCATATCCAAAATGTCACCATGACACCTGGAACATGAAAGCATTTACCACAATAAACTATATCATCACTAGTTGAGAATCTAAAACCAACTATTCCAAGAACTTTTCCATTTTGCGCAGAGCAATCTTTTGGTTATTAAAACTATGCCTTACAGTACTCCAATCATCTTGAAATCTTATAGCTTAGTTAAGATAATTCTAACTGAACTGCAACACCTGAATCCATACCAATTTGATAGAACACTCAAATCATACATCATATGTCACCGTCTATTATTTTGGCTGCACTATCAACCTTCAATCGATCATAACACTCTCCATTCATGTTTCCAACCTCTACGATCTAACATACAACATCTAGAGACATCTCTAAGTCTCCCATAAGAACCACACACTCCAATTCCTTCTACAATGTTGGATACTTAGAACCACATCAGGAACACTGTCAACCAACATAATACTAAGTTGACATCAATGAAAACACAATAACTGATTGTCTTGTCATTAAACCTATACCACACAACACTCAACAATCTTTTCATTAGTTATGCCTACAAGACATTCCTAAGGAAACCCCAAAAGGGTAAGGATAGGATGTGTAATACATCACTGGGATGACACATAAGTAGAAAGTTTGACAAATCCAATTGGAGTAGAAACAAATAACATAGCAGAAATAAATGCTTTAATAGAAGGAATCCTGATTAGTAAAGATTTAGAAATAGAAAAGTTAGAAATTGAAGGAGATTCAACATTGATAATCAATGCGCTAAGATTAGGCAAAATACAAAATTGGTGGTTAAATAACCTAGTAGGGAAACCTTAAGAGTTACTAAAATATTTTAAAGCAATTACAGTAAATCACATATACAGGGAAGGAAATAAAAATGTTAATCATTTAGCTAATCTAGGGGCTGATGGGATATGGCAAGAGAAAGTAGATCAAGGGTAGGTGAAGATAAATAATATTTAAATTAATAGTTGGCATAATGTCTAAAAGCTTAATTGCTTAAATGATTCAGTAAAATGGTACAAATAGACTTATCTATATGCCCACATGGCTATGCTTATAATTTGGTAGCAACATCTAGTCATCCCATGTGACATTTTACTGCTTAAGCATACCTAATTCCAAAATTTTGTAGGCTCGGATTTATAATTTTAATATATAGATATATACCAAACATATATGATGTATGGAGTTGGGTATATAGCTATATTATGGTACAGATGAACTCATTCTAAATCACATGTATAATATTATCAGCCTTGGATGATAAGTTTGGTTTAGAATTTCATCACCTAGGATGATCCTTTTGTCAAGATTAATTAGTATAATTACATCGTATATCCCTATTCTTATATAAAACCAAGGGTCCAACCTTAAGCACATGTCTTATACACTTAGCATAAATTTGGCTTCCATATTAGTAGAGTGACACATATCATAGAAGTGTGTGAACTTTCAAAAAATTTAGAAATTTGTAGAGAAAGTGGCTTTGATGGCAAAGAAGGATCAAGAAGCTCATAGTGGGAATTATTTTTCATAATAAAAACTAATATGGCCTACTATCATTCAATTACATGTCTCTTAACATATCATCTGAGCATATCCTAGTAAATTATAAAGAGCAAAAATCTATGCAGTGAGACTCATAGAGCTAAAATAGCAATTCAAATTGTAGTAGTTCATAGAGTATTAGGTAGTTTTAGATATGGAGTCCGATCTAAGTTTTATACCCATTAAAGTGAAACAATAAATATAATTCTTAGGGAAAATTACTAAAGAAAGATGGAGTAGGGTTTTGGAGGGGATCGATGATATCACCATTTGGATAGTAAAACTTATCTCAGGGGATGAGTATTTGGTTTATAAAGAAAAAATTAGGGTAAACATAGAGATAACTACAATATTAATCTCCATCCTGTTAGTCATGGGTATCCCAAAATTTGAAGCAATGAAACATTCTAAAGAGATTTTTGTGAATAATATTTTACGGATATGGAGGTAACGATGTATAATGTGGATGAGGAATTTAAATTTCCTTACCCATAGGATTATGTGTACCCTTTGGATACAAGGGGTGTCATTGGAAAAATGGAAGAAGTGATTAAGGAACCTACTCTAACCTTCAAAGATGAAAGGGATTTTGAGATAAGAAAGTCAAATATCACTAGACACATAATTTTTGCAAAAGTGTGGGAAAAAACTAGCGATGGGAGACATGTGGTGAAAATAATATCTTATAGAATAAGGCTAAAACCCTTCTTCATGGAATCTCATGACAATTCCACCTTTGAATCATAAGAAAAGGAGAGGATGTAGAAATCAAATGAAGAAAGGTTGCGTAAAGAACATTGTAAAGAAATAGGAAGGAAAAAGCATTCGTAAAAGCAAAGTAAATGTTAGCTCAAAATATTTTAAAACCAGTAGCCCCTCACTTGGAGATCATTACATTATGGATCGTGGTGATGCCAAAGGAAAGAAAAATAAGTTGAAGGTCGATTATCCTCAAGATGCATTCTCCTAGTGTTAGTTTACTTAGGCACAAATTAGGTATGAACTAAAGGGGTATTTTGTATCTATGGCCATGGTGATATAGTGAGGTATTATCGAATATAAATTTTAGTTGTATATCGAAAAGACATATTTAGTAGGATAGATTATGACATTTGTCTTTAGATCTACCCAATTTTTTAATAGGGTGATGAGGAGGCAAAGGATTGAGTCTTATGATCTCCAACAAGATCACTATCTTGGTCCTCCAACCCAACTACCAACACAAGTCACCAATACTAATACTCCCTTGGATGCTTTAGTGGGCTACACAAGTGTTTAGGGGTTTGAATAGCCCACTAGACCAAACCAACAAATTGACTTATGGAGTGATGTTATCACAACCATACAACACAAAAGAAATAGGATTCTACAACACAAGACCACCTTTCAACAAGTGTTGACACATATGCCCTTTGAACTAGCCTAATTACAATTAGGTCTCTTGATTAGGTAATAAAATTTGACTCCCCGAAGATCTGGACAAACTAAAGGACCATTTTTTAGATACCCTTTGGGAGTTATAAACAATCCCTTGATCACAAGTTCCCCACCAATCTGCAACCTACCCAACCAAGACTACTTCCAAAGGGCTAATAAGGCTCAATTAGAACTCTTCCACAAGTTTGCTAACTAGTCTCAACTTTCCTAATTAAACAAGTCTATCATAGACCATATATTGCACTCCACACTCTAACCAATGTCTCCTCAACATTCAAACCCCTTCCCTAATCGCTTCAATCAATTCTCAACATCTGAGCATACATCATCCTGCCTATCACATTAAGATTCTAGGCCTAGGGTTTCTTGCCAAAAATCACCACCTTGTTGGAATCTCCTCTACTTAAAATAATTTTACAAGGCATAGGAGACCTATCAAACCTCACACTTTCAAGGAATTTGGCTAGAGGATGATAGGTCACAACACATGATTTCATTGGGCCCTAGGTGTGTGGAGGTTTTAGACCACTCAAGAAAGATGTGTTTGCCAAATTAAATAGAGTTTACTTCATAACTTCAAAAAAATGGAAATGAAAGGTAACACTCCTACATTCGTGAATCTACAACTTATTCATACTTTCCAATCAAAACAATATAAATAATCTATGGAATTCAAGCAAATTTTATAGAAAGCTCCAATTGTATTATTGCTTCACTTCTGTCACAGTTACATCCACATACACCAACCTCACACCAAATGTCTTCTGAGCTTTTAAAAACTCATTCCCAATGATTGAACCACTTACAACCATATTTAAAATGCAGTGACCATTGGAACATCAAAATGAAACTTTTTGCCAAAGTTGCAAAGTTGTCATTACAACTTTTTGACAAGTTTATTACATAAAAAATGACTCAAATAGATAATTCATCACTCCTTTGACTCTATTCAACCATAAAGGTCCTAAATGTACTACTTTTTCCAACTTTGGCTTACAATTTAACCAACCCATTACATCTAGCACCCAAATGATTCTTGGGGATTTATTACATCACTTCTACCCTACTTAGCAACTAACATGCCCTCGGGATTACATTCATTTATTGAGGTGCTCCTGCACCATAGGGGCTTAGACTGTATAGGGGTTTCTTTTGAAGATTAGCAGTATAAAATATTAGTGAAGATGGTTTTGTCTTATAGTATGGAATGTAAATAAATATTATTAATAGAAAATCCAATAGTTAATATAAACAGCTTTGTAGTCTTCGATGACAAGACAATTACATTGTCTTTAGAAATTTATCTTTAAATTGTTAAATTTATTGTAGGTGGAAATCACCTTGGTAATGACATTCACCCTTCCATTTTGTCAAGGTTTATGCCTAATTCTTACTATTTTCACAGTGTTTTGTTGAAAGTCAAAAGTGGATGGTGACATGTGGTGCTCACACAGAGGTTTGAAGCAAAGGGAAAAAGAAGCTTAAGTGAAATGCTCAACATGTTGCCAAGTATCAAGATGTGCACTCATGGTAAAGCTTAAGTGAGGTGGAGGAGTGTGTGGGGCCCAGAGCTGGAAGTGGGAGCAGCCAAGGTGAAAGAGGTACTAGACCAAATTCCTCGTGGTGTTTCCAATTGGCAAACATGAATTCAAAAGGATATTTAAAGGAGATATTGGTAAGGTTAATCATTCCTAGAAAATTCTCTGAATGTCGGTTGGGTAAAGCAGTATAAAAATTTTCTACATTTGTGAATGGTTGAATGTTTGCGTCTCTTTGATGCCTATAATAGTTTATCTACCTGAATCTGCAATGAAATTTTACAAGATAAATACTTGATACGAGGTTCATGTTTTAGAGTATTATGGAGTATTTTTTAGTAAAGTGTGCTTTGCTATAATTATTATATGAGATAGGAATACTCTGCGATCATATAATCAGAGGAGTCTAATTTGTTATAAATTCATTTAATGTAATACAAATAAGGGATTGACTTTTGTGTGTGGTTTTTTTACCCAAAAGGATTTACCCACATTAAATCTTTGTGTTTATGCATGTGTTCTTTATCTTTGCTCTATTCTTCATTTAAGTCATCTTAATATTCTGTAATTTAGAAAATTGAAAGATACTATTACTTACATCACCTATAAATTTGACATTAGGAAGGCATTTCTGCACTGTAGATTTCCTTGCAAGTGGTATCAGAGCCTGAACAATTGTGTTATCCTTGTTGGGTAGGGTTGGTTTTTTGTGTCAATTTGGTTCAGTGGGAGTATTGCAAAGAGTTCATTTGTTTTGGTTGTAGATTGAGATGACTGACACTTCTGGGAGAATATACATTGAAAATTTTAATGGCTCAAACTCTGAGTTGTGAAAACTTAAAGTTGAAGATTTGCTGGTTAACTGAGATCTTTGGGTCACTGTGTTTGGAATTAAACCTACAAGCATGAAGCATGAAGATTGGGAGTCAGCAAATCGAAAGGCCAGAGGACTGATAAGATTGAGTCTTGTAGATTTTGTTCTATTGAATGTCCATGAGGAGAAGACCACACATTCTTTGTGGAAGAAGTTGGGAGATATTTATCAAGGCAAGTCCTTGGAAAATAAACTCTACCTGAGAAAGAAATTATACTCCTCAAAGAAGGATAATGGAACGTCTATAGTAGATTATCTAAATGTGTTCAATATGGTGACTACTGTTACTCAAAATTATAGCATACAACACAATAAGCATAAATATGAAAAGGTTGCACATTTGTTTGTCAAATTAACACTGCCTTGTAGGTTTTGTTAGTTTACATTTCATTACTACATTCATTCTAGATGTCATTATTGTACTCTAAGTATTGATCACTAGTCCAAAGATTTCAAAATTCATAAATGATCATTACATTGTGCATTCAAACTGAATGTAGTATACAAATGTCTTTCCATGTTCATATTCCATATCAATAAGTAGATTACATTTGCAGAATTGAAAGAAAAGATTGAAGTATGGAATAGGGGTCCCATGCATTGCCTTTGTGTTCGTTCAAGTCAGCTGGTTGTCTGCTAAGTCTCAGGTCCCAAGGTCTTCAAAGTTCGGGTCTTCATCTCCATTTAGGTCTTTAGGGTTCATACCTGCATAAGAGAGAGAACATGTGGTTAGATCCTGTTGGATCTAAGAAATGCATAAGAAACAAATAACATACTGTAACAATAAAGTTTTCAAATCTGCACATCAATCTGGAAAACTAAATGCAACAAGGAAATGTACACTAACACTCACTGCAAGGTAGTATTAAAGGGACTTGTTTCTATAAACATGAAACCTTTTACTATTTATGATCATTTTGGTGTATGTTGCAGTTTTTATTAACTAGGTATCTGAATTAAAGGGACTTAGTATGTTCAAGTTAAGAAACCTTTTTTGGATGATGCAGTGTTTTCATAGATTAGTGAACATAATGGTCTAAAAATTGATTCACAAAGTTGTTTATTATGTTCACTAACCTAACCAATTTAAAATGATGTTGTTTGAAAGCTTCAACAGATTATTTTGTAGAAAAGAGTTGATTGGTTTTCACATTCAGTCATAAGAAAAAGATGCAGATCAAGTTGGAATTTCAAGAATAAAGTGCTACATGAAGTGCCAATGTTGCAAATATTCAAAGTTCAAGTCACGAAATGCAGTTGCATAAATACTGATACAATATGTCCTTGTTGTTTCAATGGTACAGTTTCAAGTAATATCATTATTGTTGCTGATTACAAAAAGAATGCTTCAGGATTATGCCATAAAGTTATGAAATGTTTTCATTTTGTATTTAGTGAGTGTCACAAGCCCGTGCTCGAACTTCATTAATAATAAACAAACACTTTTATCTTGTTGCATTTCTCACATTGAAAGTTCAGATTCAACATCAAAACAAAAAAGGGGACTCTGTTCAAGCATGCTATTATGTATCAGTGAGTTAAAGGATGTTCTCTATTTTTATCATTGAATTCAAAGTTCAGAATGACTTTTTGCATGTATTACTTGAAAAGTTCAAATGAAATGACTGGAGGCAACTGTGCTAATAGAACAACAAGCAAAATGAAACTGGTGCATTGGTGTTCATAATATTACAATGATGTTGTGTTGTAAAAATTAGAGATGTATATGTACACGAGCTGTCAAGAAAAGAAATATCATAGGAAGGAATGTACTTATCTATTTTGAACAAAGTGATGGTTATTCTTGAACATCTTTCAGTCATATTTTCAGTCACCTTCTAAAGTTTGCGAATGTTATGACTGAAAGATGTTATAGTTTTTAAATGAAACTGAATACATCTTTTATCATCTTTCAGTCATAACCTCATGACTTTAGTAAAGCAACTAGAAAAGAGTGCTAGCTTGATTCATGTTCTCATGGAATCACAGTTTCTTTATGTAACTGTCTGTCATTGTCGAGCTCATAGTCATAATGATTTCATATTTGGCTTTCAAAACTGAGTTCATGAGTTCATCAAATATACTGTCGACATTACAAGAAATTCCATGTCAGTAAGAATGGAAAATAATTTAAAGTTGAGAATGAAAAGAGCTTCATATTTGTGTCGAGCAGAGAGCTTAATGAAAAATAAGTGAGACTTGGGTTTCAAAACCGAGTTCATGGGTTACAAGTTCTATCTACCAGTCATGGTTGTGTATGTTACCAAGCCGAAAGGGAGTTCACCAGTCACTAGTCATGACTGTTAGATAATAAGGGATGTATTCACGGTGTTGCGACAGCAAGCATCATTTAAAGATTTCAGTCACAACTACAGTCAAAGGCCAAGTTCAATGATAAAGTTACAATTATGGTTTTGTAGACAGCAAGGAATAAAGAATACTAGTTATGAGGTCATGACTGCTACAATGGAATTAGTTTGAGCTCACAGTTTGACCCATAAATGAAGGGTAATAATCAACAGAGCTAAGTTTATAGATGCTATAAATTAAAAGGTAAGAACCAACCACAACCATGACTTATTTTCCCAAAATAATTTGTATTCTCACAATTTTTTGTGTGATAAGAACAAAAGAGCTCAAAAATGGAAGTCAAACCATGACTTATGCTATATAAAATGATGCCGAGTCTGAGTCTCTATTTGCAAGTAATGATTTTTATACTCACGGTTTTTATGGTACTCATTCATTGTCAAAGACAGAGAAAATGAGAGGGACTTTTAGTCATGAGATACAACCAAGAGATCATGAATGGAGAGAAATCAAGTTTCAAAATAGACATGATCACTTACCAGTTTTGACCATATATCATTCACATCCAAAGCATCAGTCGACACCAATCCAAACTCAAAAGCACATAGTCACAGTCGAGCAAGATGAAGATACAGTGGGCAAATAAACAAGCAAATACCAGTCGACTGGTTATAATAAGTGAACTTGAGTTCCATTGCAAAAAAGACCAAGTTTGACAAAGAGCTTCATCTATAGGAAGCCAAGCTTCATCAGCAAGTTTTCCTTGATTTTTTCCTTCAGTTAGGGTTTCAGTTTTCCCTAATTCTTCTCAATGAAGGTTGAGATAAACACAAGTCTCAAAAAGCAAAATGAGCATAACATTTTTGGAGTCCACCAAGTGAAAGGCATTGAATGCCTTTACTACAGATGTAAAATTCCTGTAGGTTTCTAGAAATGCCCATGTGCCACCTCATTCCTCAATTTTCAAAAACTTGTGGAAGTGGGTCGAGTTTGTTATTCCCCACTTAGCACTTGTTTACACTTAGCATTTTTGGAGGTTAGGATATGTATTGGATATTGAAATTTTATTTCAATTTTCAATTTTGTAATATTTTGGCATTTTATTAAAAAGATTTTTAATCCTTATTATAAGCCATTATTTTAGGCATTAGGCTGGAGAGTTGACATAGGCTAATTTTTGGCATGATTTTTGGGCCAAAATTGGGCATTTTTGAAGGGCTTGTATTTTTGGATTTGTGGCTAGGGCACACTATAAGGTTCATAATCATTTATAGGGGTTATGAGTTTTGGGAGAGAGGCTAATAGTGAACACATTGTTCCTATTTTGCTTTGAAGCCATTTTTTGTAATCTGATTATCAGTTTTGTGAGAAATAAAACAGATGCTCATTGGCTCATATGTTTTGTGGTGAGATTCAAAGATTTTGATTTCATCTTTCCGTATAAGTGTTTCTTTTAAATTGTAATCCAAAAGAAGTGAATGCTTGTTGATTCCTCCTTAAGGTGATCAGTTTATACTTAAACCTTGTATGGGAAAAGTATGTTGGTAACTGTTTAGCTATTTATGGTGTAACCCTAATAGTAAAGTCAGTTAGCCTATATGTTGGATAGAGATCTGAAGAGTCAAACTTTTGGTCTATGATTTTGAGCTATTATTTTACCATTCCAGCAAAGTCTAAACTTATTTTGGTGTATCACCCCACATTCATTTCAATTTTAAAAGTTCTTTCTATCCCTTTCCTTATCAAATTTTCAATCAGGTGGTGATATTTCATACTTAATAGGAACTGGCCTAGAATCTGGAGATTCCTCCTCATTCATAGTCTACGCACAACTAGAGGAGGTTTCCATTGTCAGGATAGAATTGTTATGTAGCCTTAATGCCTGAGTTAGGGTAACAATTCTAAACCTGAATAGTTTTTGGCACACCTGGTGGGACCACGAACTGCTTCTCAGTTCTGAGTTACGAGTTCTATGATTGTTCCTAATTCAGTTGTAGCTCTGAGTGTTGATCTTAATGAGTAGAACTCCAACAAGATCAAACAAAGAGGGTTTTGTATATCAAGAATTGCAGCCAGGAAGAAGGGGAGGAAGATCATCCAGAGGTGGAAGAACATCACAATGGATGCTCTATTGAATTCAAAATTTTCATCATTTGATAACCCCATTTTTGAAGACCAAGCTATAAATTCAGATGAGCTTGAGGTTATTATTGAAGAAATTAGTCTTCCTAAGGATCTAGGTATTCCTAATCATTTCGGACCAGAATTCCAAGTGTTGAAAATTTGTTTATAGATAATTATGTTCTTGGAGCTTCTACAAGTGGTACTGCAACAACTCCTCAGAATCTAAAGACTTATCAAAGGAAGGTAGTTCAGCCTATCCAGGCTTCTGTTACACCTGCCATTCAGTAGCAAGCTCCTATACATCAAGCAATGGCAAGAAATCTTCATTTTGTTCCATTTGATCAAGGTAGTCCTTTGAGGATTGCAAATCATAATGAAATTCCATTAGCTGCTTTGAAAAGCTTGCCAACTTTTACGGGAGAAACACATGTGACAACTATTGAGTATATCCGGGATGTTGCAACTCTTTACAATGTTCATCATATCATAGCTGAAGATGTAGCTTTGAAGCTGTTGGTTGCATCTCTCAAGGGTAAAGCCCTTGACTGGTTCAAAACTCTTCTAGTGGACTCTATTGCTACTTGGGATGTCCTAGGAGAAAGGCTATCTAAATTTTTTGATGACAAATCTGATAACCTGTCCTTGGTGGAGCAACTAACTACTATCAAGAGGGCCCCACAAGAGGAGATGAGTGATTTCAATCTCCATTTTTAGAAGACTTGGAACATAATTCCTGTTATGATAAGACCTTTAGCTTAATATGCTTTCTTCTATTATTTGAAGAGCTTAAATAGTGATATCTTTGTAATGATTCAATCTATGGGAGGAGTGTCTTTACCCCAAGCTTTTGATACTACTATTAGGGTAGAAAATAGTCTTATCCAGGCAGGGAAGATAGCTCCTAGACCTCCCATGCCTTTCTTTCCTAACATACAGTCCAATATTTCATTGATTGTTCCACCATTATCTGTTGTCCCATCTTTTAAAGCCCCAAAGATAGTTCCTGCAGCTCCTCTGAATGAACTACAGAGTATTAAGGACAACCAACAAAAAATAGAAAGTTTGCTGCAATCTTTTGGAAATGATTTAGTCACCCTTAAGAGGAATCAAGCCCAAACAAACCATGTTGTTCAAAATCAGTTTGTTGGTTCTTCTTCCCAATATCCTAACTAGCCTAATTTGTAGGCCAATAGGCAGCAATTCCAAGGTAATGCTAATGCAAATAGACATAATTGGAATGTGAGGCCAAATAGACAGTACAATCCAGCACCTCTTAATACTGTTAGAGATATTGTTCCTACTCAGAATAATATTGCTACTGACTAGTGTTTTCCATGCAATGAGCCACATGAACAGTCGACATGTTCTAATGGAATTCTTAACCAAGCTCTTATGGTAAAAAATGTAATGAATTCATATTAGAATGTGTTTGTTGAGGAGGTACAACGGCAACCAGATCAAAGTTCTATGGAAACTGGGTTCCTAAATTGGAAAGAGGAAGATTTTTGTGGTCTAAATGAAGATTCATCAATAGCAGCAAATACTAGGGCCATAAAGAGAGCTCTTGAAACAGATCAATCTGCTGGTAATGTTCCTTCTTCACTAGTTTCTATTCTAAAGAGTCCATCAATTTCATCAAGTAAGGATCAAAGTCAAAAGGGTGTTGATCAGAGTTCTCCTAGAACTTCACATAAGGTACAATTTGCTATTCCATTCAATATTGTTGATACTATGAAAAAAACAAATGTTACTTTGTCTGCATGGGAGACCTTAACTATTCTAGGCCAGATTGAGATTTTAAAAGAAGAGTTGTCTAAGCTGGTAGTTAATTCACAATAGATAGTACAACAACCACCTAGAGTGGTTATGACTAATTCTGAGCCTCCTAAGGTTCAGGAGAAGTTATCAAAAGAAGAGAAAAAGCCTACTAAAGTGCAGCAGCCAGCAATACCAGAAGTCAAGAAGGTTGCAAATATGAAGCAACCAACAGTAAGTTTTGATAAGAAACCAACAAATGTTCAAAAGACATTTGAAAAGGAAGGTAAGAAACCTACAAATGATAAGACTCCTCCTTTTTATGTCTCATTGATTATTGGAAATAAATTACTTCACAACTGTATGGTTGACAGTGGTGCAACCAGCACCGCCATGCCTAAGAAGATAGCAGATTTGCTAAATTTGAAATATGAACCTCTTGAAAAGGGTGTAGTCCATCTTGATGGAACTTTAGTTAAGACCTTAGGAGTCATTAAAAATGCAAGTTTGACCTTACACTCCTGCCCAAATTTCTCAATACCTCAGGATATATATGTCATTGATTTGCCAACATATTTTGCTATGTGCCTGTCCAGAGACTTCACAGCCAAGATAGATAGCTCTTTTTCATCAGATTGGTCACATCTATACTTTAGAACTAGATATGGTACTAAGGTAACCATAAAATTAGAATTATTGGCCAAAGATCATATAGAGCCTTATAGTCCCAATCCCATTAATGCAAGCTGTGTGATCATGGATCAGGATGAAATACCAAATTATTCAGCTTATAACACACAAACTGAAGCATATCCAGACATTGTTTTAGATGAATGGGCTGCTAGGAATGAACAAAATGATGATATGTTTGATGTTGGTTTTGGAAATTACATGATTTTAGAGTTTGATTTAGTAGTGCCTAATTTGATTAAAGATCCATAATCTAAATCTAATGTGTCTAACCAGCTTTGGGATTTGTATTTTGATGGGTCAAGGAATAAGGGTGGAGTTGGTGCAGGGGTTATGTTTATTTCACCAGATGGTGATAGATTTTATGCTACATTCAAGTTATCTTTTCCTTGTTCTAACAATGTGGCTGGATATGAGAGTTTGATTCAGGGATTAGAATGGGCAAGATTGAGAGGTATTAAGTGTTTGAGGGCATTTGGTGATAGTGAGCTGATAGTAAAGCAGGTGAGAGGTATCAATAATGTTAAAAATGATCTTCTTAATATGTATAAATCTAGAGTTTTTGACATTCTAGATGAATGTGATACTTTCAACCTGATTTCAATTCCTAGAAGGGAAAATCTACATGCTGACAGGCTGGTTGGCATTGGTGCTCATGTTTCAATAACAGAAAATAAAGGATAGATTTTAGACTAGTCACACATCAAAGTTATTGTTAGGCCATCTATTCCAAATAATGACACTTATTGGCAAGTTTTTAATACTGATGAACATATCTTAAGTTTTTTGACAGAAACCAATGGTTTCTCAGCTTCTAGAAATAATAAAATCCATTAGCAAATGGAAGACCAGATTATTTAGTTGAAGACCAACAAGCTTCCAAAAGGATTGGTCAGCCTGGAATCAGCTTTCAACTCTGATGATCAGTTTAGGAAGGGTAAAACTAGCTTGCTGATCAAAGAAGATCATTATGAGGAAGTGGAAATATTCAGAGATAAGAGGTTAAAGGTTGGTAAAATCAATTCTCCTAAAGAAAAAGAGTTGTTTTAGAGAATATAGTGATGTTTTTGCATGAGATTATTCTGATATGAAGGGATTTGATCCTCAATTAACCCATCATACTATAGAATTGGAGCCTAATGCTAGGCCAATTAGACAAAAGCAAAGACTTATAAACCCCAAGTTAGAGCCATTAATGTTGAAAGAGCTGAAAAAATCCTAGATGGTGCTATTATATTTCTTATTAAGAACACATCATGGGTTTCTAACTTAGTTCCAGTAAGGAAGAAGAATGGAGAGATAAGACTTTGTGTAGACTTTAGAGACCTTAATAGGGCATCTCTAAAAGATAGACACCCTCTTCCTTCCATAGAACAAATTTTACAATATGTTTCTGGTTCTAAAAGATTCTCACTCCTAGATGGGTATTCTGGTTATAACCATATTTTAGTCAAAGAATCTGATCATTTTAAAACAACTTTCACAACTAAATGGGGTACAATGGCTTATAGAAGAATGCCATTTGGGTTATCAAATGCTGGGGCCACTTTTTAGAAAGCAATGGACACGGCTTTCAAGAAGTTAATGTATAAATTTGTTCTAGTATATCTAGATGATGTGACAATTTACAACAAGGTTGCAAACCAACACATAGATAATTTGAGACAAATTTTGCATAGATGTAGAGAATTTGGGATTTCTTTAAACCCAAAGAAATCAGTATTTGCAATTCATAAGGGAAAAATCCTAGGATACCAGGTGTCCAAGGAAGGTACAATAATAGATCCTGAGAGAATTCATGCAATTATAGAACTTTCTTTGCATAAACACAAGAAAGGGTTGCAGAGTTTCATTGGGAGAATAAATTTTGTGAGAAGGTTTATCCCTGATATTGCAAATCTGTTAAAACCATTGACTACTATGCTTAAGAAGGATGTCCCTTTCAGCTGTACTGATGAGGGAAAGAAGAATTTTGAGTTGATAAAATAGGCTTTGTCTTCAGCCCCTACTCTTGTTAATCCTGATTTTACTAAAGACTTTATTCTTTATGCTTATGGTGGTTCTGATACTATTTCAACAATGCTAGTTCAAAAGAATGAAGAAAAATAGGAGCAACCAGTTGCTTTTTTCAGCAAAGGTATGGATGACTATGAGAAAAGGTACAATTTTGTTGAAAAGCGTGTGCTAGCTGTTATTAAAGCTTTAAAAAAGTTTAAGCATTTGATTGCCAGGAATAAAGTACATTTAATGGTTGCACATCCAATTATTAAAGAGTTTGTTGAACAAAGATGTTAATGAAAAGAGGGTTGGTCGGATAACGAGAGTTATGGAGTATGATGTACAGATTCATGTGACTAAGCTGGTTAGAGGCAAAGGCCTTTGTGTTCAAATGGTAGAAGAGGAAGAACAAGTTGATACTACTAAAGAGTCTGAACCTCTTCAAGGTGATGTTGTATTGTTTAATGGTCCTACAACTTGGTTATCTGATATGACTAGATTCTTGCAAACTGGACAATGCCCAAATAATCTTGATAAGGCAAAGAGGAGATATTACAGGTTACAATCTATTCTCTATGTTCTTATTGATGATATACTTTATAGGAAAGATTATTTTGGGATGTTTCTCAAATGTACTGATTCACTAGATCAAGACATAATTTTATCTCAATTTCATGATGGATCTTGTGGAGGACATTTCAGTCCTAAAACTACAGCCTGGAAAATATTAAGGGCTGGCTATTTTTGGCTTGATTTATTAAAGGATGCTTATTCTTGGGCCAGAAGATGTAAAAAATGTGCTATGTTTGCAGGTAAACAAAAGATGGCAACATTGCCATTAAAGCCAATTGTGGTTGATCAACCATTTAACAAGTGGGGAATGGACTTTATTGGTCCTATAAATCCTAATTCTAGTGCAAGTCATAAATGGATTTTAACTGCTACTGATTATTTTACGAGATGGACCAAAGCTATTGCATTAAAAGAGGCCACTAGACCTGTTGTGCTAAAGTTTTATGAAGATATTGTAACCAGGTTTGGAGTTCCTCAATCAATTATCTCTGATAATGCTATGACTTTTATTGGTTTAGCTATTACAAAATGGGCTGCGAAAAATGGGATCTATTTAAACACTTCTTCTAACTATTATCCTCAAGGTAATGGTTTAGTAGAGTCTACTAATAATAATCTGATCAGAATTATCAAAAAGACTTTGCAGGGGAATAAGAGAGATTGGCATTCTAAATTGAAGGCAGCCTTATGGCTGGATAGGATTACACCTAAGCAGGTAATTGGGAATTCCCCTTATGTCCTAGTTTATGGTAAAGAGGCTAGATTGATAGTTTCTACTAAATTTCCAGCCTTATAGCTGGCTGATCAGATGTTGTTGTTTGAAGAGGAAGATCCTCTTAGGTTGAGATATGTCGATTTGTTACAGCTTGAGGAAGAAAAGAGGAAGGCATTGGAAACTATGGAGCTAAAGCAAGCACATACTAAGAGATCATTTGACAAAAAAGCTAAGTACAAAGAGTTCAAAGAAGGTGATCTAGTACTCAAGTGAGATGTACTAAAGAGTAGGCCATGGCAGCATGATAAATTTGATAATTTTTGGTCAGGCCCTTTTGTTATAATAGCCTGTAAGGAGAATAATGCTTTTCAGTTGTCCACAACTGAAGGAGAAGAACTGCATATTCCAGTTAATGGAATACACCTCAAGCTTTTCTTTGAGGGTTAGGATAGGTTTAGTTTTCAGTTCAATAAGTGTTGTCTAAGCACTAGGTCTCTAGGTTGCATTGAGTCTAGTTTAGGTGCATTTTCATTTCAATAATGGTTTTATTCATGGTTTCAGTTTTCCTAATTTTGTTGCCCTATAATAAGTCTGCAGGTCATGTCTAGTAGGCAGACATCCAACAGAAGTCACCAAAATTGTTACTCAAAATTATAGCATACAACACAATAAGCATAAATACGAAAATGTTGCACATTTGTTTGTAAAATTAACACTACCTTGTAAGTTTTGTTAGTTTACATTTCGTTACTACATTCATTCTAGATGTCATTATTGTACTCTAAGTATCGATCACTATTCCAAAGATTTCAAAATTCATAAATGATCATTACATTGTGCATTCAAACTGAATGTAGTATACAAATGTCTTTCCATATTCATATTTCATATCAATAAGTAGAGTACATTTGCAGAATTGAAAGAAAAGATTGAAGTATGGAATAGGGGTCCCATGCATTGCCTTTGTGTTGGTTAGAGTTAGCTAGTTGTTTGCTAAGTCTTAGGTCCCAAGGTCTTCATTTGCATTTAGGTCTTTAGGGTTCATATCTACATAAGAGAGAGAAAATGTGGTTAGATCCTATTGGATCTAAGCAATGCATAAGAAACAAATAACATACTGTAACAATCAAGTTTTCAAATCTGCACATCAATCTGGAAAACTAATTGCAATAAGGAAATGTACACTAACACTCACTGCAAGGTAGTATTAAAGGGACTTGTTTTTGTAAACATGAAACCTTTTACTATTTATGATCATTTTGGTGTATGTTGTCCTTTTTATTAACCGAGTATCTGAATTAAAGGGACTTCGTATGTTCAAGCTGAGAAACCTTTTTTGGATGATGCAGTGTTTTGATAGATTAGTGAACATAATGGTCTGAAAATTGATTGACAAAGTTGTTTATTATGTTCACCAACCTAACCAATTTAAAATGATGTTGTTTGAAAGCTTAAACAAATTATTTTGCAGAAAAGAGTTGACTAGTTTTCACATTCAGTCATAAGAAAAAGATGTAGATCAACTTGGAATTTCAAGAATAAAGTGCTACAGGAAGTGCCAATGTTGCAAATATTCAAAGTTCAAGTCACAGAATGCAGTTGCATAAATACTGATACAATATGTCCTTGTTGTTTCAATGGTACAGTTTCAAGTAATATCATTATTGTTGCTGATTATAGAAAGAATGCTTCAGGATTATGCCATAAAGTTATGAAATGTTTTCAGTTTGTATTTAGTGAGTGTCATGAGCCCATGCTCGAACTTCATTAACAATAAACAAACACTTCTATCTTGTTGCATTTCTCACATTGAAAGTTCAGATTCAACATCAAAACAAAAAAAGGGGACTATGTTCAAGCATGCTATTATGTATTAGGGAGTTCAAGGATGTTCTCTATTTTTATCATTGAATTCAAAGTTCAAAATGACTTTTTGCATGTATTACTTGAAAAGTTCAAATGAAATGACTGGAGGCAACTGTGCTAATAGAACATCAAGCAAAATGAAACTGGTGCACTGGTGTTCATAATATTACAATGATGCTATGTTGTAAAAAGCAGAGATGTATATGTACATGAGCTGTCAAGAAAAGAAATATCATATGAAGGAATGTACTTATCTATTTAAACAAAGTGATAGTTATTCTTGAACATCTTTCAGTCATAATTTTAGTCACCTTCTAAAGTTTGTGAAGGTTATGACTGAAAGATGTTATAGTTTTTAAATGAAACTGAATACATCTTTTATCATCTTTCAGTCATAACCTCATGACTTTAGTAAAGCAACTAGAAAAGAGTGCTAGCTTGATTCATGTTCTCATGGAATCATAATTTCTTTATGTAACTATCTGTCATTGCCGAGCTCATAGTCATAATGATTTCATATTTGGCTTTCAAAACTGAGTTCACGAGTTCATCAAATATACTGCTGACATTACAAGAAAGTCCATGTCAGTAAGAATGGAAAATAATTTAAAGTTGAGAATGGAAAGAGCTTCATATTTGTGTTGAGCAGAGAGCTTAGTGAAAAATAAGTGAGACTCGGGTTTTAAAACCGAGTTCATGGGCCACAAGTTCTATCTACCAGTCACAGTTGTGTATGTTACCAAGCTGAAAGGGAGTTCACCAGTCACTAGTCGTGACTATTAGATAGGAAGGGATGTATTCATGGTGTTGTGACAATAAGTATCAATTAAAGATTTCAATCACAACTACAGTCAAAGGCCGAGCTTGATGATAAAGTTACAGTTATGGTTTTGTAGATAGCAAGGAATAAGGAATACCAGTCATGAGGTCATGACTGCTACAATGGAATTAGTTTGAGCTCAAAGTTTGACCCATAAGTGGAGGGTAATAATCAGCAGAGTCGAGTTTATAGATGCTATAAATTAAAAGGTAAGAACCACCCACAACCATGACTTATTTTCCCAAAATAATTTTTATACTCATGATTTTCTGTGTAATAAGAACAAAAGAGCTAAAAAATGGAAGTCAAACCGTGACTTATGCTATATAAAATGATGTCAAGTCTGAGTCTTTGTTCACAAGCAATGATTTGTATACTCACAATTTTTATGGTACTCATTCACTATCAAAGACAAAGAGAAAATGAGAGGGACTTTCAGTCACGAGGTATAACCAAGAGATCATGAATGGAGAGAACTCGAGTTTCAAAATAGACATGATCACTTACCAGTTTTGACCATATATCATTCACAGCCAAAGCATCAATTGACGCCAATCCAAACTCAAAAGCACATAATCACAACCAAGCAAGATGAAGATATAGTGGGCAAATAAACAAGAAAACACCAATCGACTGGTTATAATAAATGAACTTGAGTTCCATTGCAAAAAATACCAAGTTTGACAGAAAGCTTCATCTATAGGAAGCCAAGCTTCATGAACAAGTTTTGCTTGATTTTTTCCTTCAGTTAGGGTTTCAGTTTTCCCTAATTCTTCTTCATGAAGGCTGAGATAAACACAAGTCTCGAAAAGCAAAATGAGCATAACATTTTTGGAGTCTGCTAAGTGAAAGGCATTGAATTCTTTTACTGCAGATGTAACATTCCTGTAGGTTTCAAGAAATGCCCATGTGCCACCTCATTCCTCAATTCAAAAACTTGTGCAAGTGGGCCGAGTTTGTTATTCCCCACTTAGCATTTTTGAAGGTTAGGATATGTATTGGATATTGAAATTTTATTTCAATTTTCAATTTTGTAAGATTTTGGCATTTTTGTAAAAGGATTTTTAATCCTTATTATAAGCCATTATTTTAGGCATTAGGCATGGAGAGTTGACATAGGCTAATTTTTGGCATGATTTTTGGGCCAAAATTGGGCATTTTTGAAGGGCTTGTATTTTCAGATTTGTGGCTAGGGCATACTATAAGGTTGATTTTCAGAATCATTTTTAGGAGTTGTGAGTTTTGGGAGAGAGGCTAATAATGAACACATTGTTCCTATTTTGCTTTGAAGCTATTTTTTGTAATCTGATTATCATTTTTGTGAGAAATAAAGCAGATGCTCATTGGCTCATATGTTTTATGGTGAGTTTCAAAGATTCTGATTTCATCTTTCCATATAAGTGTTGCTTTTAAATTGTAATCCAAAAGAAGTGAATGCTTGTTGATTCCTCCTTGAGGTGATCAGTTTATACGTAAACCTTGTATGGGAAAAGTATGTTGCTAACGGTTAGCTATTTGTGGTGTAATCCTAATAGTAAAGTCAGTTAGCCTATATGTTGAACATAAATCTAAAGAGTCAAACTTTTGGTCTATGATTTTGAGCTATTGTTTTATCATTCCAGCAAAGTCTGAACTTATTTTGGTGTATCACCCCACATTCATTTCAATTTTAAAAGTTATTTCTATCCCTTTCCTTATCAAATTTTCAATGAGGTGGTGATATTTTATACTTAATAGGAACCGGCCTAGAATCTTAAGATTCCTCCTCATTCATAGTCTACCCACAACTAGAGGAGGTTTCCATTGTCAAGATAAAATTGTTGTGTAGCATTAATGCCTAAGTTAGGGTAACAATTCTAAACCTGAACAACTACACAATTGTCATCTATTCTGGTGTATCCATTAGTGAATAAGAACATTGTATGTTGTTGTTTTGTTCCTTGCTCTATTTATGGGACCACTTGGTGATGGCCATTGAGAGTACTACTACCTAGTTCAAAATGGATGAGGTAGTTGTTGCACTCCTATCAGAAGAGATGCAAATAAAATCCTCTAAGGTGGCTAAAGAGGCTCTTTTCATTCAAGGAAGATCAAATAATAAAAGCAAAAATAAGGACAACAAGTCTAAGTCAAAATCATAGGAGAAATCAATGTATCTGGGTAAGAACTCCAAGACGAAGTGTTGGAATTGTGGGCAAAAAGGCCATATCTGAAAGGATTGCAAAGAGGAGAAGAAAAAGAAGAAGAAGAAAAGTACTTATGATACTGAGTCTTCTTAGAGTGATGCATATGCCTTTGTAGTAGCCTTGGCAGTGCCTACATTTGATGACGTATGGTTAGTTGATTCAGGGGCATCATTCTATATGACGTCTCCTAAAGAGTGGTTGTCAAAATATGAGTCGTATGATGGTAGGAAGGTGTTCTTGGCAAGTGATTCAATGCTACAAATCTTAGGGAGAGGAAGAGTCAGAATCCAATTCCCAGATGACAGAGTAAAGGGAATCGATGGCGTTCTTCATATGCCAGGTATGGCTCATAATTTACTCTTACTTAGTAAGTTTAATGATGTTGGAGTTCAGGTAACTTTTGTAAATGATGTTTGTAAAATGACTATAAATTCTATTGTATTAGCTAAAGATGAGCACATTGGGACTCCATATAGGTCAGATTCCAAACCTATATGTTTTAATAGTGTCTTTGTAAGGTATGATAAAGTTGCTATATTAACACATGATGTAAACTCTATGGAAGTCAAACTTATAGCAGAGAAAACAATGCCTTGGCATAATAGGTTTGGTCATATTGGTGTGAAAGGTTTAAAAACCTTGAAAAATAAAAATCTAGTTGATGGGTTGGTTGATTGTAATCTTGAGTTCGATTTCTGCAAGCATTGCATATATGGAAAGCAAAATCATGTTTAGTATTATCCGAGTTCTCATAGATAAATTTATCAAAACTCATAGAAGTAGAAGGTAAGCGTTGAAATTTATGTACACAACCAATTCAATGTGTTATTTATGTGCTATTTATTTTTCTAGTTTCATATTGTTACTTAGGAAGAAACCTCATATATTTTTAGTGCTAATGTGCTATCCAGTGTGTACACTACATAGGCTAGCCCATGTGTAAATGCTAAAAAAAAAATCATGAAAATATTTCTAACATTAGTAATAGAACTGATTATTGGAGTTGATGAATAAACAACCCACAACTCCCAATAACACCTGCATGCAAACACCTATCACAGAAAGAGAGAGAAGCAAACAACTATGGAGACTTGAACGTATGGATCCATGAGAGAGGAGAAATCCTTGATGTGCAAAAACAAAAGTTGCAATCAATAATGAAATGTTAGAAAAGGTTACAAAGTGTTATGAGATCAATCCTTATAAAAGGAGATCAGAAACACTAAAAAGGGAAAGCCCTAGGTTGCATAATAATAATTAATAAAGAAATTAATTATTATATGCCTAAAGTTTAGCTTAAGTCGAAAGAGGTAATAAGTGAATTAATAATTAAATCAATATAATTCAATTAATCAGTAAATACTTTATTACTCTAACACCCCCCCTTAAGATGGACTTTGGGAGAAGCTAAAAACCTAGAAAAAAACAACTGAAAGCAAATGGGTCCTGACAACAAAAGGCCTGATCAGGTACCCAAGTACAAAAAGAGAGTCTCTATAAAGCGAAGAAATATAGAAAACCACATGGGAAAAACTCTACTCCAAAAAGAGACCAAGACTAGTCTGAAGGACTAAGAAGCCTCCAAAACTAGGAATGTTCTAGAAAATAGGAACAAAGATGAACATGTACAACATCACTGAAGCATGAAACTCCAAAATTTGTCAAGAAGAAACTAATGATCTGAAGATCCTCCACAGAAATATGACCAAGTAGAGAGGACTTTAATCTGCATGAGTGCCCTCAAATAACACTACTCGAATCAGGAGGCAAACAAAGGTAAACACCTGAACTCGAAGATACAAATGGCATAAACACTAAAAGTTTGAAGAGCTGATCAATCAAAGCTGGAAGAGTGCATCCAAAAAATAGGAAAGAAAAGAGTGTCCATATGGTAAATGATCCATCTCACCGAAATGCATAGGTACCCAACCACTGCAAACGCCTAGTACATAGAATCAAATATTGAATACATAGCTAACACTATCAAACCAAGGAAGTAGTAGAACCAACAATAGAAACCCCCCATACTACTGACAAGGGAGTAATGATAGGTACACTGAAAAGATCATCCAATATGAACTGCACGATGAAGAAGAATCTGAAACATCGAATGTGCAGAGAGAGTACAAACACATATAGAGATACCTGAGGCTAATGTCATTGGAGGAACACTCACATGACCAAAGTAGATGGCAAAAAAAGGCAAACATCAAACCCCCTTGGCACTTTATAATGGAGTGCGAGTACAAAAAGCACGAACATGTGCAAAATCCCAGACATGCAATAGAATGACACTTTATCTCAGTGCATGTGCATAAAAGAATGCTACAAAAATGAAGTATACATTGCTCAAAGAAGAACAAAGGCTGCTGAAACAAAATAACAACCTAAGATGAGCCATCCCTCAAAGGGAAGAGATCCCAGGACCTGCAACATCCAAGATATCCACCATACTATAAAAATGCAAGAATCTAAATAAAATAAACCTAGAGCAGAATCTATAAAAATGACTCATAACACTAGAAAGCTCTCTAAAAAAGCTTTCCAACGATATATTATTTTCCCAAAACAGAGTTCGAATTTGCAAGATAGAGCTCCTAGAGTGTAGAAGTGAACATCTGGCTTTGATAGTGAAAAACCATTAAAAAAGAAAAAACATAAAATCAAACTTGCAGATCTGGAAAGAGATTGGAATCAGCTAACGATATCTCATTTGCCAAATTTCAACACCCTATGCTCAAGATACGAGCAAAAAACCAACAGTTGTGCTGGAGGGTCCAAAGAAGGTGTCTGGAAGGATCTGAGGATGGTGACATCATAAAAAGGACAAAATAACAAATAATACCATCATATTTGATAAAATATTAGAAAGAGCTTTTCGATGATATCTTATTTTTAAAAAACGGAGCCCGGATGCAAGAGAAACAGATCCCGAAATGCAGGAGGTCTGAAACGCCGAGAACACAGAAAACATCTGACTTTGACATAAAAAAAATGCATCAAAATGGAAAAATCCCAAAACCATACTAGCATATTCAGATCGAGCTCAGAACTAGCTTTTTGACGGTATATCGCACACCTAATTTCGATCCCGGATGCTTGAGATATAAGCCGATAACCAACAGGAAGCGTTAGAGGGAACGCAAAACAAAAGCCTTGACTTTGAATGCCTAGTGTGAAAATTAGAGGAAAAAAATCCAAAATCTAAAATTCCAAAAAGATCCACCTTTGAACAAGCTTTTTGACGGTATCTTGTTTTCTGAAAAATGATACCTGGAGCTCTAGTTACACCTATTTTAGTGTAAGTAGCTCCTGAAGGAAAAAAAATTCTCAAAAACCTTTTAGGGGCTAAAAAAAATCCCCCTACCGCTACATGTGATCACGACACTGCTATAGTAGGGGCAAAGTCATTACGGTCTGGCTGACGGTCGGTGGTAACCGCGGATTCACCGCGGCCCGCCCGACGGTCACACCAGTGGTGACTGCGGGATCACCGCGGCCTGCACGATAGTGACTACCGGCGGTAACTGCGGGTTGCTGGCGGCTGCGGGGTGGTTGGCGGGTGGCCGCTGAGTGGTGCCCGGGTGGCGCTCAACCCAAAAAAAATTTAATTTATTTTTTATTTTTTGAAATCGCCTACGTCAGCCTTGATCTATGTGCCTAGGTCGTACGACCTAACACGCAAATTTTTTTTGCGTCTGAGGTCAACTTGTCCAAAATTGATAAGTTTTATATGGATTTTGGGTATCTTGGATGCTTCGAACGCAACCTTGAGGTCTATTTGGGCCAAAAGTGCTCCAAAAAATAGTGATCACCTCGGGCTCAGTGCCAAGGTCGGTTGCAATAATTTTTTCTCACAAATTCCAACTTTGTCCAAATTGGATAAAATTTATATGGATCTTAGGGTTCTTGGACACTATGAACGCAATCGTGAGGTCCGTTTGAAGCCAAGATGACTAGAAAAATAGGCCCCCCAGATCTGACAAGAAACCCTCTAAAAATGTAGATCTGATCAACACGGTCAAATCAACTCTTAGGAAGAGGACATGAGCAAGTAGATCTGAAGGTCTAATACCATATTGGAGTTGGTGAATAAACAACCCATAGCTCCCAATAACACCTACACGCAAACTTTTTTCTCAGAAAGAGAGAGAATCAAACAACTATGGAGACCTGAATGTATGGATCCACGCGAGAGGAGAAATCCTTGATGTGCAAAAATAAAAGTTGCAATCAATAATGAAATGTCAGAAAAGGTTACAAAGTGTTATGAGATCAATCCTTATAAAAGGAGATCAGAAACCCTAAAAAGGGAAAACCCTAGGTTGCATAATAATAATTAATAAAGAAATTAATTATTATATGCCTACAGTTTAACTTAAGTCGAAAGAGGTAATAAGTGACTTAATAATTAAATCAATATGATTCAATTAATTTGTAAACACTTTATCACTCTAACATTGATTATACAACAATATAATGAATCATATGCTTTATTGACAAATCAAGGATTCAAGCAATTAAACTTGAAATTTTGGAAATAAAAATAATCACAAGACAAATCCAATTTCTTAACCTTACCTAATATAGGGAGAGATTCAAACTTACTTAACTCGCCTAACAAATCCAATATTTCATTGTAGGCTTGAGCACTATGCAAATATCCCTCATGTCATCCGACCCAATTGAAGAATGCAAGGACCTCTTTATAAGGAATCCCCTGCCTTAAGTTGCAAAATTTCTCAATCACTTTCTCCACCAATTTTGGTGAAATTTCAAAAGGAATTTGCAAAAGGTTAAAGTTGAGTTTGGAATCCAAAAAATTATGGGTGTATTCTTCCTTTATGTTCGATGTTGGGGAGGTATTTTGTGATGCTGTGTGAGAAGAGAGTGTATTTATTTGATGGCATGAGAGAAAAACTCGGGAGGTTTTTCCACTTGGTATTATGAGTTTTGTATGGTGGAGAACATTCTGATGTTGTGGATCATGCATTTGGAACAAGTGAGGGATGTTGTGAAAGGTATCATGCAATGAAATTGCTTGAAAACTAATTTGGGTGCCATTGAAGAGAATGACCTCTAGGGTTTTAGAGTTGTTTGCAAACATTGTGGTTTGTGTTTGGAGGGTTTAAGTGTAGTTCACAAACCTTCTGGTCTGTGTTTGAAAGGTTTTAAACAAAAAAAAGTCTATTTGGGTTGTTTTAATCTCTTCATTATTTATCGCTCAAACACATATAAAAAACAAGAAGCAATAAATTAAAAGATGTTTATTATTGTGTGGAAGTTATCTTCATGGAGATATGAACAAGAACCAAAGAAAGAAAACCTAGAGGAAACAAGGGTTTCAACATTTTAGAAATCGCTAAACTAACTACATGCATTCTTCACTTCTATCACAAAATGCCATAAATATCTAATTACAGAAGCAATTTGAACCCCTAGCGAATTCCAAGATTAGCATGAACCTAAACAACATTGTAAATTCCATGAATAATAAAAAAATAACACAAGAAATAAAAAACCAGCAACAAACTCTAGCAAAAGTAAACTAAGGAAACTGAAAACTTCACAAATTCTATGAGCATATAAAGCCACAACACTGAAATCACAGTGGCAAAAACCTTGGTAAATTTTGAAGAGGTGGAATTAGAGAAAAGTTTGAAAAAAAAAACCTTCTAAAGTTCTCCATAGATAGAAACAAAGGATACAAAGATGGAGAGCAAGATTGGTGCTAAAAACCTCAAAACTCGGAGGAAGAAGGGGACATAAATGCAGATTAAAAGAGTACCTCAAAAAATTTAGGGAGCTTCTGTGGAAGCTTCACGACGCGAAAAAGAAGGGTGCAAACCATCTAATGCCAGGCATCCAAAAGTTATCCAACAAATCAAAATTCGACTTCAATATGAAAACAAGGAAATTGCACAAGGCTTCCAACTGGTGGTGGGAAGGCACTACTCCCCTTTCATGGAAACAAAAATTTTGTGTCTATTTTCTCTCATTCCCTTGTTTGTGACAATCATTATCTTGGACCAAATCAAGACCTTCTTACCTTTCCAAAATCTCCTCTTCTTGACCAACATATACTTAGCCAATTACTTTGCAACCTCATGTTTGCCAACTTCATCTTGGCAATGGACCATATGGAATTTTTCTACATTTACTTGCAGTTGCTTATTACAAATATCTGTCTCAATACTATTCTTGGAACTGTCATTGAAAACGTGTATGCGAAATGCAAACAATTGACGAAATACCAAAATAAGTTTCCAAAAGTCATTTTTAAAGTTTGCGTTAAGATTCAAGTTTATAAATTTTCTTCAATTTTTTTTAAAAAAATCATTTTTCTTCTTGATATTTTCCATCACAACCATTAAAATTCTAAATAAATAGCTTTTTTTCATTTTAATAAATATTAAAAAATTCAAACCTTATAAGAAACTTGACCTTTGAAATTTTTTTAATCTTATGGGTTAGTCAAAAGTTTTTATTAAAGACCTGCCTTTGAGAGGAATTTTCGCCCTCCATATACCTAGGTATACGCGATACGTAATATAGAGAATAAAAATATCTTACGGCTGTTTCCCCGAAGGCAAAATAGTCCCTCCCTTCTATCTCACGGCGTTTCGTGTTTCACACGGAATATTCCACTGTTATTGACGACTCCACACGGAAGAAGTACTTTATTCGACTATTTAAAGCGTTGGAAGAAAGGAAGGGTTTTGTAGATAGATGTGGTTCTGATAACTTCTGTGCGTTAGCGTCGGTAATACTTAGGCTAGTCTAGGCTTGATTTCTGGTAGTGTATTAGGTGATCAGGTTCGAGGTCTGTTGATCCGGTGCCGAGCTTGCAAGGAGCTGAATCCAGTTACATTTTCAAGGATATTGGCGTTTCTTTCTTTCAAGATGCCGGGAAATCCAGTCTGTACATTATTTATAGGTAAGCATGACATTCTTTTCTTTGTTTGTCTCTCTATCTGATCTCTAAGATAACGACAATATGTATTAGGTAGGTTATATTGTTTTTTTTTTCTTTCAAGATTTTCTGTAATTTGGCGTGAACGTTGCAGAAGGTTATTCTAGGTAAGATATTGGGTACTTCAATGTGTTTCTGTTACAGATCTGGAAAATGTTATTGGGGTTATGTCTTCTTCTTTTTTTTTCGTTTTTCCCTTTGATCTTTTTGAGGGTTTAGCGGTGAATATAACCTATCTGAAGCTTACATGGTATTTTCAGTTTAGATCCTTTTAAGGGTTACAAGATTTCAGATTCTAATTCAACGGGAACATCACTGGGTAAGATGTCTGGCAGTGTGCGCCTAGGGATTACAAATGGATTGGAATGGTTTTTTAAATAACAATGTGTGCGTAGGGTTTGATTCGAACTAGAATTTGTTCTAATATAAATTGAAGCTTTTTAGAATCCATCTATTATGCCATGTCTTTAATATCTTAATCCAAAGTATCCCCTTCTGCAGGGAACGTCTAGAATAACGTGTCTAGGGTTTTCCATGCGTTGTATGTGTAGGGTTTTTCTTGCGTTGTGAGTCTAGGGTTTTGATCCAATAAGAATGGGTTTCTGTAGGGATTTGAAATTCAAAACCTTCGTGCATGATTGTTTATTAAGATTCTAATCGAATACATCCTTCTTTGTACGGCGTGTCTAACCATGTTCTTAATGATTTTTTCGGATGAACCTATTTTGATTGGAACAGCGTTTTATATGTATTTAAGGTTCATCTATTCTGTTCATAACCTGTTATTTTAACTTTTAAGTCGGACAATAACGCCATTGAAATGCGCATTATTATTTTTAGAGTCTGGGATGCCCATTTGAAAATCAGATAGATTTGAGGATTTCAAATATGGTCTCTGTCGCATACTTCCTTATTAAGTATATAATGATTCAAAAGTTTTAAATTAGAACGAATTTTCGATAGTAGATTAAAACTAGCTTGCATTTCACCCTCCTGCCACATGGTTTGATAACTTTTTGGGGAATTCCCGTGTGCATGATAATTATTTTACGATATCTTCAGTTGTTTTAAATTCAATTATTATTTTAATGTGCTCTTATTGACAATCCTTCATTTTAAAATCATTCCAAGTGATTGTTTTTGAACTTGCACAAGTTAGTATAGAATGCATTTGGGTTTGGTAGTTGTAGACGTTTTGTTATTTTCTTTTGGTTTAATCTCTTCTCTGTCCCTATGAAAAGGGAACAAGACTTTGAAAAGGAATTAAAGGAAGTATTTTCATACATCTTTTCCTAGATAATTGAATCTTGATTTGGATTCATTGTGGGGTTATAGAAGTTACCATTGAAACGTTTTAGATGTTAAGATTTTGGTAACAGTTTCTGGATTAAACTGGGTAAAATATTTTTTGATTTCAAAAATATTTTATACAATTTATTTCAGGAACTGGAAAAAAGACATTTTATATAATTTAATTTAGAAACTGTTTCTAAAATCTTGATATTGTGGATTGTGGAAATCTCTTATCTTTGATTTTAGATGTTGTCAATAAAAAGTAAAACCACTATGAACACTAACTAAAGAACAAGTGACACCTCAATGAGCACTAACTAGAGAAGAAGTGATGGAAAACCAACCACACAACATGTTACTTAGCTTGTGATGTACTGTAATTGTGAATCTGCTGAATTTTGTCTTCCTGTGGGGAAGGGGTATTCTTTAGTTTTGTTTGTCCTATCCTATCCAATTGTTTGGAATTTTTGATTCTGTAATGAAGACTTGCTTTATGGAATGGGTAGGAAGAATTATTCGTGTTTTGAGAGGTTCTATGTTCTATCTTGGTGGACTAGCATATTGTGTGACATTGAGTTGGCCATGGCTACGGTCTGTAACTTGCAGATGTTTTTCTGAAGTAATTTGCTTTGACAATTGACATGTATCATTAGAAGTGAAAGACTTAATGTGATCCAAAGAGCTCTTGTTCTTGGGGTTGCTTAACACGTATTTATAATGCTTAATGTTTGTGTTGTTTTTCATGGTATCATCTAAAAAGAGGTTATTGCGGAGTGATTTCTTGGCAATAATATGTAAATAAAAAAAACTTAATTCAGTATGAGAATTTCGTAGCAAGATCTGTAAGTGTAAATATCAGTTCTCCATGGGGGATGTGTCCCCTAGACTTCTGGACCTACTTTTGCCGACCCCATGGTGTTTCAAAACGGACAAATTGGGTATTGTCTAAGTAGCTTAATCGGCCTATTTTTCCCATGGTGTTTCAAAACGGACAAATTGGGTATGGTCTAAGTAGCTTAATCGGCCTATTTTTCCCATCGATCTGGCTCAAATCTCTATTGGTTCAATTTTTTTTGCCATTGAATCGTTTCAGAAAAAATAATGTCGATTCCGGTCGATTCTTGGAGTGATGCCGCGAATCAAAATCGTTTCCCGACTAATTCTAACGGGTTTTTATACTTCACGCGGGCTTTACATTTTAAGCTAGTTTTATATTTCATGTGGCTTCTTTATAGTTCACGTGGCTCTTATTGGCGACGACATGACCAGAGTCGAAGGTGAGAGTAGAGTCTTCTATGCTACAAAGGTGTGAACAGAACAGACAAATGACCGTCAGCATGAGCTTGCAAGCCTGTTACAAATAAGGTAGGCTCACATTGTGCTGCGAAAGTTTAGTTCGACTTAAAAGTTAAAATGTTAAAAAATTAAAACAAATCCCTAATTTATTATTATAATAATATAATTTGTATGATAACTAATTAATTATAATTTTAAATTGATAAATAAAATTAGTTTTAAAATTTAAATTTAAATGGTAAACCTAAGGTTAAAACTAATTTGTTTTTGTGAAATTAAGGAGATATTTTGTTATTTGATATTTTCAAATTTGTAATGGTTATAACTTTTGTTTAGCATATGTATTGGTATGTGACATTCTAAACTTAATTATCTCTCTCTCTATATATATATGGACGTACCCAACCCTTTAAAAAAATTTATGTCATACTGGGGATTTGTACCCATGTACCCGTCCCCGTACCCGATTTTGCCTACTTAGGGTATTGTACCTGAAGCACCCAAATTCCCTGGGATGGCTAGAAGTTCCCTACTTGTCCCAGAGACTTCTGGCTATTGGGTACTGTCCCTGAAACACCACTTTGAAGCAGCAGGGTACGTGGGTACGGCTAGAAGTCTCCTACCTGTCCTGGTAACTTCTTGTCGTCCCCTATGGCCCAAGCCATTTTTGGACTGTCAGTATTAAAAAAACAAAACATTTTTTAACTTGAAAAAAAGGCTGGCTGACCCATTTTTGGTATATTAGGGGGTACAGCTAGAAGTCCCCTACCTGTCCTAGGGACTTCTGGCTGTCGGGTACTGTCCCCAAAACACCACTTTGAAGCAGCAGTGTATGAGGATATGGCTAGAAGTCCCAGGGATGGATGGATAGGGGATGGCTAGAAGTCCCCTACAGCCCAAGCCATTTTTGGACTGCCAGTGTTAAAAATTAAGACGTTTTAAATTTGAAAAAAATCTGACTGGCCCAATTTTGGTATATGTATGCTATATATTGACAATGAAAGCATTTGAATTTTGTTATTTCGCTTATTGATTTACATATGAAATCTCAATTCAAGTCTAATGCTATGTATTAAGCTTCTAAAATGTCTATGATGAATACTTTATAAATGTTATGCATATTTGAAATTTCTCTCTCTATATAAATTCTCCTACTTTTTTAATAGCCATCCCCTATCGTCTCCTAAAAATTGGTAAAAATTCCGTGGAACTTAGGTAAATATATAGCTAGATTCTATTTTAACGTAATCTACGTACTTGACTGCGAGAAGGTTGTATTTTTTATATACTCGAATTTGAATGTGATAATCATACGACCTGTAATATAATAGTGAAGTGGAATGAACAAATTATTAAGCACTGTACTAAAGAATGAGGTGCACTTGTCTGCATTCGATGCTTGCCTTAGTCTTCTGTATTGATGTTGTTTAAAGGAAAACAAGAAGAGGTTGTTTAAAGGAAATCACTGGTGTTATGTCTCTGTAGTAGAGAGCGTTTATAACATTGGTGCTGCGTTTTAAGTTGATTGACATTTCAATTTCGGTTCTATTTTTTATTTTATGGTATTTTGATTTTTTTAAAATTGTATTTGTAGTATCACCGTGTTGTATTATCATGAGTATTTTTCGTGTTTTATTTTTCTAATTTTATTTCTATCTGTACTTTAGGAAACTTGGATGAGAAAGTGGATGAGAAGGTTCTTTACGAAATTCTGATTCAGGCAGGACCTGTTGTTGACCTCTATATTCCTAGAGATAAAGAGACAAACCGACACAAGGGTTATGGCTTTGCAGAATACGAGACAGAAGACATTGCTCAGTATGCTATAAAGTTATTTTCTGGATTGGTTTGCCTTAACAACAGAACTCTTCGTTTTGCGGTTTGTGTTTTTGCCAGTCTTTATTTATGCCTTAGACTCATTATTTTGTTTTTGATTTATTTTTAGATGGTTATCAGATATTTTCTAGGCCAATTGTTTTGGCATATACTGTTTATTAAATCAAGCTTACAAGTTACTTCTTTTTATTGAGTAGATATCAGGACAAGATAAAGTGTCCCCTACTCAGAATACTTTGAGACCCACTTCCATTCAGACACCTCCAGCATTTGTGAATGGGAAGCAAAAGCTTCCTCCCTCTCCTTACTCACCTGCAGAGATGTCTTCAAGGCATTCACCTTACTTATCTCCTGTGCCAAGCTACCCATCAGGTATGTTAATAATCTTATGCAGCTTATTTAGGTCCTTTCTTAATGAATTATAAATGATAGCTTGAATTCTCATTTTTTATCATATTGTTTGTCCTACAGCTTATAATAGTCGGGGAGCTATAAAAAATGGCTATAACTCGGAGAAATTTTCACCACAATCACAACCACCATACTATAACAATTCTAATGTTGTTGAGCCAAAGAGGTTAGATTCTTGCCTATCATCTATCCATAATATGGGTCATAGATCTTCTGTCCATGGTTCAACATCAGGATATGCCTATGCACATCCTTCCTATTAGCTTGACCAGGTTGGCCCACTTGTCTGTACCCTATGTATCATATGACATGAAGGAAAATTTCGTAATTTACACCAGGAAGGTTCAGTCCCTTTACATCCATTATTATGGCGATCTATCTTTGCTTGTGGTTTGGGGGACTAATTTATGAGCTGATAATGTTTTCACAAGATTAGAACCCTAGTCTTGACAGTTTCTAAAACTTTGTAGCATATGTACTCAATTTATCAGGGGTTTGAGGCCTAGCTTCAGGATGACAGATGTTGCCTCATATCCTGAATAGTATTTCCCGTTTGAATGGTTACTCAGCTGTAAAATCATCGCATCTATCTAAGAGCACTTAATCATTGAGTTTTGTGTCAGGTATTTCATCAAATTTGTTCACTTGCTTTTAAACCTATTTTGGTATCCCGAATGCAAACTAACATTTTTATATCCTAATTAGAGCTGCTAAGGTTGTGCAGAGCCTAATTGAAGGGTGTAGACAACCATGTTCGCAAACTATCAGTTTGAAGATTCTTTGCCAAAAATCTAGTTTTCCCTGTGAATCTATGGGTTGGATTATAACTATTATAGTATAAGCTTTATATAAATACTAATGTAATATTTACCTGTTTGTTTGCTTGCTCGCATATTGAACAAGCCACTATCTGATTGTTTACTGATTTTGTTCTGATTATTTATTGATTTTGTGCGTTGGACGTAATATTTGAAGAATCTGTGTCAAAAATCTAGTTTTCCCCTGTGAATCTATGGGTTGGATTTATAACTATTATAGTAATAAACTTTATATAAAATTAATGTAATATTTACTTGTTTGTTTGCTTGCTTGTTTACTTGTTTTATGCTGATTATTTATTGATTTTGTGCGTTGGATGTTATATTTGAAGAATATAGGTTTATTTGGTGCCCTACTGGGTGGAATGCTATATGTATATATATTGACAACTTTTTTTAGGTCATGTATAAGCCTGCATATGTCTACATTATGTTAATTTAAAGGTGCATGACTCACTCTTCATGTGTTACGAAGAACTAGCGTTCCGTATTGTTACACGCGCTTATATTAGTTTTTTTTTGTGTTGTATAGCATGCAAGTGTGTTTTCATTGTATGGCTCGGACTGCCCGAAACATTCATTGGCTTTAGTTGCTTTCTTTTTCTTTATGTGGAAAGTTTACTTTGAATGTCGTGCTTTTGGTCTAACAAATTCAGAATTTTCAAGTCTTTTGCTGGTTAGTTTGAGGTTATGTATTTGGTCTACTTGCATTCGTGCATAATCTGGCTTTTAGTTATTATCTAAGAAATCATTTCAATATATATAATCTGTTTTAAGTGATGCAAGATCTTGAATTATATTATTATGTAAAATTTCCCCATATGTATAAATTCTTATAATAAATCTGTGATGCCATTGAACAAGAAAGAGCATGAGGATTTTCTTTTGTTAAAGAAACTCTACCGGAAATGCTACATATGGTTTATGTTTTTGTATAAACATTTTCCTAAAGATGTGGAATATTGATGTATTATGAATAAGCATTTGGCGTTTGTTTGTAGAAGATATGTAAATACTCTTTTATCTTTAACTATGGTTCTTCAGAATTCATTTTATGATTTTGTTTGCTTTTGAATGCCCGACATTTTTTTTTGATGTTCTCGGGTCAGATAAATAGTAATCTCCCTGTGACAGTTTTTGTTTACAGTGTTTACTAATAATTTGTGAGAATTTGTTTTATAACATGGTTGGATAACTACTGTAACATACTAGTTTGAAACGTGTTCTTTTAACTGTTTTGACAACGAGCGTAATTTTAATGTTTGCTCGTTTGCATTGGTTGCTATATTCATCTATTTAATGATTGAAATAGAGTTTTTCTGCATTATCTGGGTTAATTTTTTATTGAATATATGCTCTTTTATAATGAAGAATTTAATTTTTTTTTTTAATAATTAAAAATCATAGTTATTGGGAGATATATTTGGAGATGCTGGAGACTGATAGTAGAAGAGGGTACTTGGAGATACCCTTTAGAAGAGGGTACTTGGAGATACTCTTTTTTAGAGTATAATTTTAATATTTCTATATCATGGCATAGGATTTTGAAAACAAGAATAGTAAAGCAGTCACAAAAAAAAATAGTAAATGCTAAAGATAATATCTCTTTAGATGATTACGATGACAGGAAATCAGTCATACAATTGTTTATTTCTTTATAATTAAGAATCATAGTTATTAGGCAATGGGGACTGATATGACTAATTTTCAGAAAATAGGCGACAAGGGTACTTGGAGATGCCATTTTTAAAAATATGATTTAAGTATTACTAAAAAAAATATCATGGCATAGGATTTTGAAAAACAATAGTAGTAAAGCTGTCACAAAAACAGTAAATACTAAAAATTCTCTCTTTAGATGATAAGAATGATAGGAAATCAGTCATACAATTTGTTTATTTCTCTATAATTAAGAATCAGTCTTTATTATCTAAAGACTAGTGAATCAGTCATACAATTTGTTAATGTGTGTATTGTAGTTAATGTTGATAGGAGTGAATAGTGTGTAGATCTTCCCTCAATTTGCAAGACTTCAATCCCACAGACACAATGAGCCTTAAATACACTCTATTTACAACAAAGTTGGCCAAATAGTCTACAACTATGCTTGCCTACATATAGATGTGATTAGCATAAAATTAGGAAAGGATTGAACAAAGCTTGCAATCTTTGATAGGGGCTCTTTTATATTTTGAGAGCATTGATTGCAATTGTGAGGCCCTTCTCAACTTCTCATTGTTTAGATTTAAAATCATTGTAAGATCAAGGGTTAATAAGGATAGATTGCATCTTTGCCTCGTTGTTTGTAACTTAAGGAAGGTTTGGAGATTTTGACAATTGTGGTGTCTTGCCAATGTTTGAAAATGCACTAGGGGTGCCCATTGATGTTTAGTTTGAACCATTTAAGGGGCAACTTGTATTGTTTTGCTAGTCTGTGAAATTTTGAAGTTTTCGAGCCAAAAACAATTATCTTTGAATGCCACTCATTGAAAGGTTTGAGTATAACTCTTCCTAGCTAGCATATTATTGACAAGCTTTACAAATGTAACTTCAATTTTAATCATGAAAGTGGGTAGAGATAGCTCCTTGTCTCGAAAGGTCTAGGTTTATTCCCTTTTGTAACTCCCTCACGAGATTATAGTGAATTGAACCCAACATGGTGCACAACCAACACTGATATTCCTGAGCAAAGGGGTGCCTTCGGAGGTAATTTACACTTCTTTCATCAACTTTGTAGGGTGAGCAGATTCAGGGTAATGGAGTGCCATTTTTAAGAACCTTTATGAAGTTAATCATTTGTTTTAGGGTGGTTAGGAAGATGCCGTTTGTTGTAGCAAAGATGTATGGGGATGGAAGTTTACAAGTGGGCCCTTTATATAATCTTTGAATGAGGGAATCTTTCCCCTCTCTTATAGTGATGGCACTAGCTTGAGAATTGAGATCTTTCTTGAACAACAATATCTAAAGTGAGATTCGCAATTTTGTTTGAGGGCTCTTTTTGTGTTAGGAATCTGAAGGACATTGTCTAATGTAGGGTAGCTGCCCCACATGTTCCCAAAAAAGAGTTGTTTGGTCATCATGAAAGATCCAAGAGAGGTAGTTTGAAATGATAGGACTATTAATTTATGGGGTAAAATATTTGATGCGAGAATGCTTAGACCATTATTAATATGCAAGTAGTTCTATAGGATCCTAGGCCATTTTTAATGTGGTTCTTTGTACAACCTACTTACTTGTTTTGCCCCTAATTCTTTATTTTGTAAGAGCTGATTTTCAATTACTATGACTTTACCCTCTTTTGTCATTAAACCCTTTGTCCATGTGATGCAAAACAATTTTCTATTGTTTGAAATGCCTTGCTAGAAGTGCCTTGTGATGTAATTGAGCTTCTAGTTGATCTTAGTCATGAGGGAGAGATATGACATGAGGTAAATTGGGATTGTTGAAATGATTGCCTTTAACATAGTATCCCTCTTTGTCAACAAAAGCATATTGGAGACCTTTTCTCTCAGGGGATTCCATATTTTGTTGGGTCAAAGGCCCATGGCCAAGGGTATACCCACACATGTATGAATGCATGCCTTTGAATAGTAAGGGTTTTAGAATTTCTTGTTATTTCCTAGTTGGATTGGAAAAGAAAAAAAAACTTTTGATTTTGTTTTCCTAGCCTCTTCATTGGAAGCAATAGAATAGCGATTTGACATCCCTTCGAAATGCTCCACCTCTCTTCTTTTGGTTGCTTCAAACAATTCCCTTCTAGTTGGCCTTGAGTATTATCTTGGTTTAATTAATTGCTCCAATGCCTTGGCCATGGTGATGAAAGGGAATGGTGAGAAGGTAGGCCTTGCAATGCAATTGAAGTTTAAGGCTTCTAATACTTTGAGGAGGAATATCTAGTTCACCCTATTGTAGGCCTTTTTGATGTTTAATTCTCTCATCATTTTTTTTGTGAATAGAGTGAATTGCTTCATGTACCATGGTTACTCCTATCCAAGATGGATTTTTGAGGTGCAAATCCAATTTGTTCCTCTAAGATAGTCATTAGCAAAATCCACTAAAGCTTATCAGCAATAAGTGGCCTTGTCAATGAGAGTATTGTTTGTCTTGTAAGGCCTTGCCTCACTTATCAAGTATTTTCTTGCTCCCATCGTATCTTTGCCAATGATGCTCCAACACTTGAGAAAAAGGCTGGTTGGGAAATTGTTTGGGTTTGTTGTCTTGTTTGGAAGAAGTTCACTAATTGCAACCTTGTCTTACTCATTGCAATGTTGACATTTTTGATTATCATAGACTAGCTTGAGAATGTTTTGAAGGATGTCAAATTCGAGCCATGCCAATTTTTGAGAAGGGGTTATAAATTACTCTTGAAACATAAGAAAATTTCAAATATTCATATGATAACATTGATAAAGCATTCATGATGGATATTATAGAACCTTTATGTGCATTTGTAATTGAATAGGAATTATGATCTTTATGTATGCATATGAGTAGGAGTTCATGCATTATTGAATCTATTAAGATTGGAATCTAGTAAGATTGCAAGTTTGGTTATTATTAACAAAGAAGAATGATTAAGTAAAAAGATAATTAGGTATAGTCTAGTTTGACTTGATTAGTATTCAACTATATAAAGAATATAGCATTCCTTTTTTTGTCAGTGGCATTACTTGTATACTAAAGAAACTCTTGACACTTGTAAGAAACAAGATATGCTAAACAAGTTGTTGACACATGTAAGAAATAAGATATACTAAACAAGTTGGCGGCACTTGTAACAAACAAGTATGCTAAACAAGTTGTTGACACCTATATGAAACTAGATATGCGAAACAAGTTGTCACCACTTGAAACAAATTATGCTAGACATTTACTAAACAAGTAGTTGAGACATGTGAAACAAGATATACTAAACAAGTTGTCGACACTCTATGAAACAAGATATTCTAAAAATGTCATTGGTACTTGTTTGAAATAAGATAAGCCTTGATTGTGGCTTTGACTGTGAATGTGTAGTGATTTGCAATAGGGGTAATGTACTTTGTAGATTTTGTGACTATCATTCATCATTGATCTATAACTTGGTTAGACTAGTTTTAATAGAGGTTTGGGTGCAACAAAAAATGTATGGGATGGGGATAAAATGTTAAGAGACACATCCTTGAAGCACTGTTGTTTTTTAAGTAGGTTTTAATTATAATAGTTGTAATAAAAAACAATAATATAACATCGATTGTACTAATGAAAGCAATTTAAAAAAAAATATTATTGCTCCTGTATGTAATGTTTTTAGAGGAGCATTTTAAAGAGAGCGAGATTCAATCCTCAAACAAAAAACAAAGTTTTAGCTGGTTTGCATGTCCATAGTGACAATTATAAACAATAAGAAATTGTGATATTATTTTATTTTGCTCATCGTGTTAGTTGTTTTGATGCCATGAGGATTGGTTAATGTATACCAGTGCATTATGCGAGGAATGATGCTATCTCAACGTTATCTGATTTTTAGGATCCATTTTATTTGTTTTTGTCGTATTGCACTTGGCTACTTGGGTAGAAACGGTTGCTTCATAGCTCAACTTGGTAGAGCCTTCGCGTGTGCGAAGTGGTATGGGTTCGAATCCCATTGAATGCAACACGAGGATGTGAGTGCCATTGGAATCATGTCATTGAGAACTCGATGGTTATAGAATTTGTTTTTATCATTTTGACGGGCAAGTTTAATTTTAAAGGATGTGCTTTAATTTACCTCTGAATAGACTCCGTGAGAAACTTATTCTTAAAATCTCTATTTGGTCGAATTATTTTTGGTTGTGTCATCGGTTTCTTTTAGATGAGATCTTTGACGGTTATAATTGTTTTGACATCATCTCTTGTTATTATGTTCATGATATAGTATTTGCTGCCATCATCTCTTTTGATGCCATCTCTTTCTGGTAATATTTTTATTATATCTTTAAGGTTATATTTATGCAAGGGTAGGATTTGTGTGTTTTATGTTAATTTTCATTAGTGGATTAGTATAATTGTATATTGATAAACTTAAGTTGTGTTTAATTCATTTAGATTTTATTTTATCTATATATGCAACTCATTATCATTGATACAATTTTCCCACTCCATCTTATCATTTACTGTTTGACATTTATTATATTTTTGATGTTCTAATATTTATGCAATTCTCTTTTGAAATTTTAAAAGTAGACTTTTAGTTTTGTTAATTACTTATATTAAATTTTAATATTTGTTACATGCTACAAACTTATTGTAGTTATATTTATTATTTTATAAAATATAATAAATAATTAAGTATGTTGAAAGTTGATGTATTAGGATTGAACGATAGATCATGAGAGGTGGTTTCTAACTTCATGTTGATCTCATGCAAATTGAGGATAGAAAAATATGTAGTGAAAGTTACTTGAATTATTAAGTGTAGGTCAAATAGGATTATCAAATAGTTACAAAGTTCTAAAGTACATTTGATCTATTGATCAATAAGATGTCATCTAAGTTTTAATACTTAGCTAGAATTTTTTCACATGAAAAATATTGATGAACACATTTAATCCTTTAGTATTGATAATAAATTCTCAACTTGTTATGGTTGCTTTCAATTGAGTTTGTATGTCCTTAACTATGACTCTTGTTAAATAGTGTCCTTATTTGTCGTGTTGTAAGTGAACATGTAATAGCTTGTTTTGAATAATGGAAAAAATAGGTTTTGAAGGGACCAGAAACCTTGGACAAATAAGAAGCTTAAGATAAAGCATTAGGAGTACACTAAACACAACAGATCGACCAAACAAAAAGGCCACCAACCTCAAGAAACCACCCAAAAAAGCCCAACGAAAGAAACAACCACATTGCTGCAAAAGATAAAACAATAGAAGACTGCAACAAAAGCTAAACAAGCTATCTTTTAGTCCCCTTCAAATGAGAACGCAGTGTCATGTCAAAAGATGAGGAGGATTTCTTAGAATTTTTTCCTTTAACTATAATCCAGCCATCTTCAACAGTAATAGCCTTATCCTGCCAACACAAAGAATCTAGAGCTGAAAAGCCAGCCCCCAAGAAACAGGTAGAGTCACCCAATGAAACAGTCAGCGCATGACCGCCATTAGAACCAGCTGAAGGGTGATCAAGAAATGGAGTTGTAATGTCGGAAGCAACACCTGAAAAAATACCATCATTTTTAGCAAAGCCAACATCTACTGAATCAACAATAAGTTCGGTATCACTCAGCGAAGAAAGATAAGGTTCAGATCCAGATCCAACAACCGGGATGGGGACAAAACCAGCAGCCTCAACAAACCCATCAGAAACATTAATAACAAGACATAACCCAGCCTTCACACCAGCAGACATAGGAGAGCCAATATTAGGAGCAACCTCCATCTCAGGGCGAGAGGAGCTTTTCAGGACAATGTAATGTTGGGTAGAAGCACCCTTCCACCAAGAAGGAAAACATTTCTTCTTCTTAGAAAGGAAGCGACATTGGGAAGAAATGTGACCAGTCTTAAAACATTTTCGACATCTGAAAGGAATGCCTTCAAAGTCAAGTTTCTGGATCCAAGGTCCCAAGGAAGAATCGATTTTAATTTCAGCTGGGAGGCCCTTCAAAGTATCAATTTCTACCAAGATACGGAAAAAAGTAGAATGATACATATTATCAGAGTCATTATCAATCAACAAGAACTCCCCCAAAGCCCCACCCACTTCCTCAAGGACATAATCATGCCACAGATGGAGGGGCAGATTGGGGAGTCTGACCCAAATAGGGATAGTACTAAAGACTTTAGTGGACAGATTGAAATCATGGTGCCACGACTTTACCATAAGCGAAAATTTGTCATCCTCCCAACAAAAGAAGTAATCACTTAAACCATTGTACTTCCAAATTTAAAAATTCATTCTTCAATATGCTAGAGGTGTATGAAGAGAACCAAAAATCATGTTTGGAATTCAAACATTAAAATCACAACAAAATGAATTAGATAACTAATTTTTTTTGGTTGTGCAATATAGCATATGATAAATACCCTTCTATAGAGAGCACATTCAGATCTAAAATAGAAGTCTATGAGAACATTAGTGGGTGTAATATGAGATATAGAGGATATAAATATGCCTCTTTAGTGGGTGAAAAAGGGATATTCTAAACTGGTGATCTAAACTAGGACTAACCCCTCTTTCACTAAACATTAGAATACAAACTACAAAAAGGTTCAAGCAACTTCTCTTTCCTCCTATAGGGTTCTATTCCTTTGTTGTAAAAGATTGTTTGATGTGTCAAATGTGAGACAAATAGGTCCTAAAGCATGTAAATAAAAACATACAACTAAACTAAGCAAGCAAACTCATAACTATAAATTATTGATAAACCTAGATTTGAAACTACGATATAGAGGTGCACCTGTGACTGCTGATTTGTGATTGGTCGGACATTGTCAATAGGTGCCTTAGTCATAGCAGACTCCAAACTGAATAACAAGATCAAGAGACTCTACACACTCTTTCTCACAACTTTTGAGAAAAATCCATTGGACTATGACGCTAAGTGCCCTAGTCCTTGGGACATTGGTGCTAAATGACATTGTTTATAGACACCTAAATTTGATTATCATTATTTGATCAAATTAAGTAGCTATATCTTTCTAATAGTGTCACATTATTAACTAAATGTTTCATTATTATTTAATTAATTAATATTTTTGATTAAGTGAAAAATAGGTTTTAGGGACGCGAAACCTAGTACATAACAAGTTTTGGAGGGACCTGAAACCCAAAACAAAAGGTATTTAAGACAATCCACTACATGAATTAGGACAAGAACAAGACAGGAAAAAGTCAAGATAGGGGGAGAAAGCCAACTTACTCCAACCACCAAAAACAACTGCTACATAAGAAAGAAAAACTTACACATGAAAAGCCAACGTGCAGCCAAAAAAATGAAGAAAGGACTAGAAGGAAATCTAGCCCAACCTAGCCAAAACCCATTAAGATTTACCTTTTGTCTTACCCTTGTAAGAACAAAGGGTCATATCAAAAGAGGGTTGAGACTATTTAGATTTTTTTTTCCTTTTAACCTCAATCCAACCCTCTTCCACTGTAGCATCAACATCTTGCCAAGAAATCGAATCCATCGTAGAAGCCTCCACACCCTAAGAGGGAGGACTTGCTGTAGGACCCGAGATAGGGCCAATAGAAACCCGAGAATCAAGGCCAATGGCAACCACCAAGGCACTACCACCATCCAAGGCCCTAACACAAGCTGAAAAAATCAGAGATGTGCCAATCTTCCTAGAAGCACCATCAAAATCCCGAGAGGAGGAACCAAAAATAATAGCTCCAGCAACACTGTCAACACTACCTCTAGCCAGGGACCCATCAGAGGCCGAAGAGCTAGCAACACCAAGCTTTCCAAGAGGGGCAACCTAAGGCAGTTGACATCAACACAAACAACGTCTGACAAAGAGGCAACACTAGAAGATTCCTACACAACCACTTGGGAAAAGCTTTTCTTCCTAACAATATAATGCTAAGAAGAGATGCCCTACCACCAAGAAGTGAAACTTTTCTTTTTCTCTAAACCACACTAAGAGGAGGCATGCCTAGTTTTGAATCAAGTGGTTGGATCCAGGAACTCCTCCATCCCCAGCTAAATTAATTTGATTAATTTATCTAAGTCCTTTTTAGTTCATTTAATTAAATGAACCTCCATATTCATTTAATTAATTTAACCACTTTCTTTTCCCCTTCCACTGTTAAATTGGATAAATAATTGAATTTATTAAATTTAATTAATCTCCCCTCAATTTTAGAATTTAAATTATATTTAATTTAAATTCACTCCATATGTTTCTTTCCTCCTACATTAATTGCCTTCTAAACGCTTTCTAATCAACCTTATCCCTTCCTTCAAATATGTGCACAATTAGGGAAATTAACGACCCTCATTAAGTGACATCTCTATTGAAAGGGGGAGCTTGTTGGCGTTGCACAATTGTTGATGTGCCACTTGTAGCTATTGCAGTGTTGTTGGTGTGTTAGTATGGTTGTCATTGATGCAACCTTTTTCTTTGGTGGTTTGTTTGTGCTCAATATTTTTGCTATGTTACATATGTGATTTTGAGGATCTCATGGTATGGAGGATGGTGCTCTAGAAGGTTGGTACTATGCAAAATATGTTTCCGATGATGTACCTAGTGATGCTTGTGTTTGACAGTGGTTTAGAATTCTTTGCTGTTCCAGATATGATTTTGGTTGTTTGGTTTTGTATCACTCGTTGCTTTATCTTTTGATATTCTATTTTGGGTTGTGTTGATGCAGTTTGGAGGCATAGTTATTAACTGTGTTATTTACTTCTTGGGCTATGAAAATTGTGACATTTGGATAACATGTTTGTCAAGGCAGTGTGTGTTGGTGGTCCACTTTTCATTCCTCCCCACTACAAGAATGTTTAGTTCGGACCTATTTCAAATTATGTTTTGATGACCGAATTGGTGTTTTGATATTTTAAATCTATAAATAAGAGGATGATTGTAATAAAATTTTATTGAAGCAAGTTGATTGAAATTAAGTTTTGTCATATATTCTACAAGGTTATGTGAAAAGTGTGAAGTTGGGTTGTGAGCAAAGTGTGCTATTGCTGTTAGCCACTTGAGGTAGTGAAACAAGGGTTTCTTTTGATAGTTGTACCTCAGTGGTGGATTTCATTTTCCATTCTTCTTTTTAGGGAAATGAGCCCACCTACAGTGACCCACCCTTTGTCAAAATCACCTTAACCAATTTTTTCATTCATGAGAATTAGCTTCTCTGTAGTTTTTCCCATCTTTGATTTTCCTTGTAAAAATATGGTGTTCATTGTTTATGGTTCATGTGTGTTCTTATTCATGTTTATATCTAATTTGGTTAAGTGGTTAAAGAAGTAATCAACTGGATTTGGATCTATGAAATTGATAAAAGTTTAAATTTATAATTGATTCTCCCCCATATTACTTGTTTGGGACATTCAACAATCTCCCAAGTGGAAAATCGCCATGAGTAACCAATTGTTCCTTAAATGACCATCTCCTTAAGAAGCTACTTGGCATCCTAACCTTACCTCAACACTTGCAATCAACTTCTTTCTAAGGTTTTCAAGTGTCAAACTCTCATGCTTTGTGAGAGATAATTGATTGTCCTCATTCTAGGAAAACCATCTCCCTACAATTTACAATATGTGCATTATGCATTTCCATACCATCAATTTCATGACTCAAGCCATTCATCTCTCATCAAACCATTTTGTAGAACCATTACACATAATTTTCCACCCATTTCATATTGTTTCTTCACATCATTTGGCATTTGAGAACCCTTACCATGCCAAAATGGTGAGCACACATGAGATCTACAATTGAACGTCAAATTATTGCAACAAGGAGGCTTTTATTGTTGTTTACATTGCTTCATTTTGGTTTCCTTATTTCTAATTCAAGCGTTGTTTTGATTTGTGTTATTTTTAGTTGATTTCTTTCTATTTCATTCTATTTTATAAGCTCACATTTGACTAATTAAATTATATATTTAGCTATTTTATGTTTTAGGTTGCAAATTGGTGGGCACAAATGCATCTTGGTGTGTTAGTTTTTGCTTTGGTGGAAACTCCTCGTGGTTTTGGGTTTGAAATTTAATAAATCGATGAGATCACTTTATTTTTAGTAGGACAAAGTTAGGCATTATTATTTTTTTCATTTTTGCAAAACATCAGGATAACTGTATCAAGTGATAGGTTTGTAGGTTTTGTAGTGTTTTTTTTAATTAAGAGGGTTCATCGATTTAAACAACATGTTTTCTATTTAGTTTGACAGGTTTATGACATAAACTAGTGGGAATATGTGTTTAGCACTATCTTCATGGATTGGCGGATTTGCACTATTGTTTGGCAGGATCGTGGTTTAGTTATTTTCTAGCGGGTTTGCGCTATTTTTCAGCAAGTTTGTATTTTTACGATTTATATATTTGTAAATTTATTTTACTAACCAACTAATGCGTCCTGTTTCTCTGATCTTGCTAATATGTTTGTGTAGATACTTCCTGTTTGATGAAGACCCAATAAATGTTGACAAGTTTGTTTTGCATTACTCAAGCATGGAAAGGGGTTTATTTTGATATTTTTTAGTGGAATGAATTCATGCTTGGTACTTAAGAAAACACTTTAATTTATTGAGGGAAATAACACTTGTTTGTTGTGTTTGGTGCACTATATCCTCTGTCATTGCCTTCGCTGAACTAGGGTGCACAAGAAATGCGTAATGAGGCGTATCTTTTCATTTTATGAGAGGCTTGATTGGAGATCATCATCTTAGGGAACAACTTAAAGAAATATTTCCTTCAGTTCAATATAAAAAAGAGTAGAAGAAAAAGTGGAGATCAATTCAACAACTATAAGTCAAGAGTGCCACATTTGGTAGGTTAACAAGTCCTCATAGGGTTGGCTAAACCTTTAAGTGGCCTACTCCTAATTGTATATACGATGGTGTTTCCTGAATTTCAAATAAGAACCTTGTGTTTAATAGCCTAGATACATTTCAACTATTGCTTAGTATGGTGCAAGGGATGCAAATTGTACCCTAAAGTTACTCATGATGCACTTCTATAGGTTGAGATAGAAATTGCTTGATTCAATTTATCTAGCAACCTAGGAGAGAGAGAGTGAAGGGAAACCTTTTGTAGACCCATATCTCTACCTATCTGCCTTCAAAAAGGAGGTGTCTCACACCACTTTTGAGGTATTAATGCTTGTGCTGTTGAGTCTATACTAAGTTGTCACTCCCACTTGAATAATTCTAGGTTGCTAATGTGCTCAAAGTGTTTTCTTGTGACATACTAGTAAAATAATTCTATTTAGTTTATCTAGTCAGAGTCAGAAAACTTATTTTGTGCTTGTTTCACATATCTTTTTCCAAACAAGTTTGTCAAGGTGTCCAACCATGTTTTGAAATTTGTTAACATCCAAGTTATTTAGAACGGTAGTCTCAACAAGAGCTTTTTCCAAGATTTCTTTGTGGGTTGGTGAAAGTTTCAACAACCCCAAGATTGATATTTGCACTGGTGTTGTTTGGAGTTGGTCCACAATATTTTATTGTTTTGAAGATGATAATTCTTGACTTGGTAAATTGATTTTAGGGGTAGTCCCTTACAAGGTGATTTTTGACACTTGCCTCCTAGACATTAGAGGTTTCTTCTTGTTGTTTCTCTTTCACCACTATGACATTAATGATATTTTAATACCGTGATAAAGAATTAATAGTATTGTCATAAGTATGGGAAATATTGAGTCTATCATTTCCTCTTTTGTTGCTTTGATTCAAATTATATGTTTTACCTTTCTCATGATTCAAGAAAGGAATCTTGAAAGCCGTTTGATATTCATTATATTGGGGACCATCCAATTTTATTGTACCATCATCTATCAAGTCTTGAACCACATGTTTGAGTCTCATGCACTCATTTGTCTTATGCCCTTTGTTTCTATGATATTCACAATGATGGTCATAATTCCACCATGATGGTTTGACTTGTGGTTCATAAAGTCTTGACTTTGGTAAAGTGATGATTTTATTAGCAATGAGGGTTTTTAATGCGTTCTCCAAAGGTTCCCCCAAGGGTGTGAACTTCCTTCTTTGTGTTGTGTTAAAGAAGGGTCTTGGTTTATTAGTTCCTTGATTATTATTGAAGAGTTATTGCTATGATTATTAAAAGGGGTCTTGGATGTTTGATTAACATTGTTGGTTTGATTAGACCCACTTGATAAATTAAAGGGAGTAGATTTAAGATTTTTATCTTCCAAAAAACCATCATTCACAAGGTTCTTGTTGGCATTCTTTAGCCAAAACCTAGGCTTTTCATTGTTGTTATTACCACCCTTGTAATTATAAAAATTATTATTAGTGTTAGAAAAACCTTTATTTTCTTTGAAGAGATTTATCTCTCCTTTCCTTTCTAACAATTATTCAATTTTGATCCCATTTTAAATAATCTTCTTAAAGGTAGGGGGACATTTAATTTGCAATTGATAATTCATTTCCTTATTTAAATTATTCATGAAAATTTCCATTTCTTCTTTCTTGGGTATACTTCTTGGGTATCAGGCAAAAACTGTTCCCCATCTTTGGAGGAAGCTTAGAAAAGGTTCGCTTTCTTTTTGTTTGGTATCACATAGATTCAACATGGTGATTTTGTGTTCAATGTTGTACGAATAATGAGTTACAAATTTTGACGCCAATTCTTTGAAGGTTTTTATACCCAAGGGTAGTTTTCAAAACCACTCCATAGCTTTCTCTCCAAGGCTTATTGGAAATAATCTCATTAGGTATGTTTTATTATGCATGAACTCAATGCTTAGGGCATAAAATTCTCTTAAATGGTCTTGTGGATCTGATTTACCGATGTATTTATCATATCTTGGAAATACCACATTTGGAGGAAAAGGACATATGGCTTTAATTAAAAATTAATTAGGCTCTGTTGCCTTCTTCATGCTATCAATTTGGGATTGAAATAATTTGAGTTGTCTGTTCATAGCCCCTAATGAATTCTCTTCTTCTTCATCCTTCTTTAAGGTTGATATGTCATAGTCATGAGGAAGCTTAACTCCTAATCGAGCTAAGTTTAGAAAGTGTCTTTCTTTATCCCTTTCTAAAATTTTATCCATAACTTTGAGGAACAAGGGATCTTGGGCTGCCTCATTAAACCTTTCTTTGGTTGCTTCTTCATTCCTTCGATTTCTATGGTGATTGTAATCTTGATTCACATGGTTTCAATCTTGGTCATGGTCATGATAATCATTATTTCCAGCCATATGATTAATTATTTCTTCAAATAGATTAGGAATTATATCCTATTGTTCTTGTTCTTCGACAAATGAAGAATGGAAAGTTTCATTTTTGTAGGGAATCTCTTGTTTAATGCACGTTCCATCTTCTCGAAAAGATATCTTTAAGAGATGGGATCTAGTGACAACTGACATTAACAAGAATTTGGTGGATTGAATTTATTCCCCTTTGATGATCACTCTTTTGAATTAGGAATTTTTAAAAATTGTTTATCAGATTTGAATGGATGTTCCTTCTTGTAACATGTATCATCAACCAAAACAAACTCAAAAACAATTGTCTTTACCCCTAATTTCGAAATATAAAAGTTCATGTTTTGAGAACATTACACAAGCCTTTCACAATAAGCCACTTCATGCAATCTACCTAAGGTCAAATTTGGTGTTTAATATGGCTCTAAAGGTAGGGGTTGATAGATTAATTTGGAATTTTAGTTTGGGTTCCTATACAAAAATATCAAATGAATCATACAAGGAACATGTAGTCAGGCATGCATGATCAAGGACCATAGCACTACAAGTCTAGGCATTTGATATTTTTGCCCTCTAATATTTCCAACTTAATCAAGGTCATTATTTTTAGTGGGTGGAATAGGTTATATACACTTGCTTCCCACTTTGGGTTGTCCCTCTCACTGGCCTTATTAAGGCATGTTCTCAAGAGACAAACCCATTAAATCTTTAACATGTGCAATGAAAGAAATGAAATGAAATGATCAATAGGTCTAGGGGTTTGATTCACCAAAAAGGTGAAGAGCATATCCCTACTACCTTCTCACTTCCAAACATGATTACAAATGTTCTTTCCCAAGCCTTTTAATCTAATGGAATTCGAGCACATTTGACATTCTAATTCCCAATAAAAGTGAAGAGCATAGGCCTAATGCTTTCCTTCAAAAATAATGATGCTTATTTTATGTGTTTGTTCATTCTTTAGCTCTTTTTTTCTCTTAATTTTAGCACTTATAAGAGTTTGATTCATTATGAAAGTGAAGATCATATCCCTAATGCCTCAGTTAGGATTCAAATTTGCTTCTAATTAGGAAATATTTTAAATTGAAAGGCCACAATTTAAGTGAAAACATAAGGTGTTAGGTATACCTCTTCGAAGCTAGTAAAGGCTAGGTGTATTTTTTATTTCATTATTTTTGCATTTTTACTCACCTAGTGGCTACAGTTTCAACTCCTAAGCATCCTCCACAAACGTTAGTTCAATACGAGCAAGGTAAACATGAAGAAAATCAAAACAATTAAGTTCCTTTTCTCAAATTTATCAAAAACTTGTTATTTTAAGGAGTAAAGATCCAATTAAGGGATACATATTTATCTTTATAAGCTTAGATTACCTTCAAATACCTTTCATATGCTTCCACCTCTTGTTTTGAATCCTCCAAAATGTTGTTTAAGTGAATTTTATTTTCTTTCTTCAATTGCCTTTTTGCTTGTTTTTCCCTATGATGAACTCTTAATTCTGGTTTTTGAACTTTTTTACGATCTATCATCAGAAAACCAGAGAATTAAAATCATTAAATTGATATAATTTAAAATTTTGAAAATGATAGGGTTACACATTACATAAACTTGCATACGCGCTATTTTTTTTCTTACAACGTGCTACAAAAACAATTAAACGTTGCCATTTTACTACTGCTAAGTGTTATTTAAATGACTGAAAGTTAATATGTTGAAATAGAGTAATAAATGCATCATAAAGGTATGTGCTACATGCTGAAAGAAATGCAGACAAAAGATAGAAGAAATTGTGATCACGTCGAAACTTTGTGCAAATGCATTAAAATTTGTTGTGCATGCATTGTTTCATCATTTTAAGGCATCAAACTTTTCCATATACGCACTATTTCTCCTATCAAATGCGTTGTTGTACTTGCAAAAGATCAAAATATGTGAAACAAAAGTATGAATATGCAAATATTTAATAAATTTCTAAAAATTGAGGTCTAAGCCCCACGGTGGGTGCCATTTTATGTATAAAAAGTACATTCATGAGACATTACAATGATTAATCTACTTGAATTATGGTAAAATATGCTAAAGAATGATCAAATTCAAGCAAATAATATCAAAATTGTCTCGTCTCTCCCTATCTAAAGAAGCTAAAGAAATGCTCTCATCTTGGCATGCATTAGAGACAACTCTAGAATGATAAATTAAATGATCTATGATGCAGTTATCCCTAATCTAGCTTAATTATGCTCAAAATCAAACTACAATTCTCCATTATGATCAAATTACTCAAATGATACAAATTGCTTTGAAAACTTGAATCAAATTCACTAGAGTAATGATGCACTAAGATAATGGATGATTTTCTCTAGAAATGCATTCTATTTATAGATTTTTCAAAGCTTAGGGGGTAGAGTAAGATTAATCATGATTAAGTTTGAGTCAGGTTAAAGGTTTCAAATGTTGAGACAAAGTAAATATTTTGTTCTCAAAGGTTGGACAAAGAGACAAAACGAAGGGTTGAAATGCATTTCCAAGATTTGTGATGGACAATTGATTTGGCTTTGATCCATGTGAGATTCTTCCTTCATTCTCATTGGTTGATTTAATTTTTGTCCGCATGTGATGGGTGATAAAAATAAGAATTAATAAATGATTTAATTGATTTATTTTAGCCATGTGTACCCTTGAATGGGTTGAATTTGATTTGATTTAACTATACAATTAATTAATTTTAATTTAATTAATCCTTTTTGGCTTTGATTTCAATTAATTCATGATTAAATCCTTGATTTTTCATTTCAATTTCACCTGACCAATTGTAGGTGTATACAATAGCATAATGTACACACTTCTTACCGATGATAGACCTAATAATTTCTTACAAACTAAATTTGATTCTTTTTCTATCCCTACAATATTTAAACACAACACATCTCCTCGTAAAGACACTTCTCCTACAAGTGCCCTTTTAGATGATGATTGGGGGTCATTAGACTTTACGCCATCTCTTGTTGGTGAGTATAAACTTTCTAATGACAACGTGGGATCCTTCAAGGTGATGCAGGAGCATCTCAAGTCCTTGGTAATCCCGTGTCACCAAAAACAAGTTTGAGTTTTTTGTGTTGCTCGGTTCCTTCTTGTTGGATACAACTATCTGAAGGACATTGTTGGATTAGCTATGTGTTGTCTTTGATGTCACACAAATGTCATATCAATTATCGCTCTTAGTATCTACCGAGTTTAGTCGGTCAGCTAAGCGGTTCTCAGTATCTACCGAGCTTAGTCGGTCAGCTAGGCGGTTTTTAGTGTCTACTGAGTTCTCTCGGCTATCTAAAGGAAACATGATAGGGTAACAGTGTTAACCGAGCCTCCTCAGTTATTGAAGGAAAATTAGTGGTTACCGAGCTCTCTCGGTCTCCAAAGGATGTTGCAGAATTCGCTGTGGTTACCGAGTTCTCTCGATCACCGAAGGAAATCTTTTCAGGATTAATGTTTATCGAGCAAGGTTGGCCCTTTTAAAGAATTTTGTTATTACAATTTGTTTATCCCAGCCGACTGTTATAATAATTATTAGTGCTGACTTGACAATCTAAATGATTATGAAATGACATATATATATATATATATATAGAAGGTCAAGTGGTGAATAAAAGATATATAGCATGCAGAAATCATTTTGAAGAAAGGTGTGTGCGAATTTTGAAGGATGGTCAGATATCCTTGAGGAGCAGCAAAGATTTAATCAATCAGTAAGGATCTAGTGAAACAGAACAGAGATCTACATTCAGCAATTCAGTTGCAGGTCATTTCATTGTTACTCTCTAGCAATTGTAGCAGTGATATCAAAATCTCTTAACCGAGTTGGTTTAACAACTATTTTGTAAATCCTCTAACAAGGTAACAGTTCTATTGAATTGTTTCAAGACCTCTTACAAGGCCACTCCTAGCAGGGTGATTAAATCCTCTAACAAGGTCACACCTAACAGTGTGTTTTGTAACCTTTTACCGGGTTGGCTTCTAATCGGGCATCACTTTAGAAGAGTGAAAAATAGTAACTAGTTACATTGGTGGTTTTTCCCATATTGGGTTTCCACGGTAAACTTGGTGTCTCTTGTGTTCATGTTATTTTCTTTATTCATGTAAGTTAATCAGTGATGAATGCTTAAGAACAATTTAATTATTACACACTTCAAGGATCAAGTTTTCAACATTTCTCTGTATATTTACCAAGTGGCACAGTAAATAATTTGTTAAGATATTTAAGGGATCAATGGTAATATTTTTGTGGTTAATTGATTCACCCCCCCCCTCTCAGTTACTACATCTATATTTCCAACAATTGGTATTAGAGCTTTTGGTGCTTGCAGGAAGGGTTTCAAGGACCTAAGCTAAAGATCAGGATGTCTTACAAAAGAGAAATTCCAAGGCTTAACAAAAATAACTTTTCAGCATGGCAAGGTCTCATGAGACTACATATGGCTTCCATTGGTGATTCAGGATGCAAATATATTGATCAAGAATATACAATTCCTACTGGCACATTAACTGTTGAAGACATTGCAGAGAAGAAGAACCATAACACTATGATGATAGACATTGCATCAGCTCTTAGCTATGAAGAATTTGATGAAATCAAAGACTGCACAACTGCTCATGAAATGTGGAACAAGCTGAAGAAAATCTATGACAGTGATGACAATGTGAAGAGAGCCAAAGCAGAGAGCCTAAGAGGATAGTTTGATCAAATGAAAATGAGAGAAGAAGAAAACATTGCAAAATATGTTGAAAGGATCAAGACAAGTGTTAGTGCAATCAGAGCTTCTGGAGGAAAAATTGATGATGAAACGGTTATAAGTAAGGTTCTTAGAACATTACTCCCTATTTATGCAATAAGAGTTTCTGCTATTCAAGAAAGAAGATGTGAAGAAAATCACAATATAACTTTGGATGCCTTAGTTGGAAGATTGACAGCCTTTGAACTGGATAACTATGACAACTATGTTCCAACTTCTAAAAATATTGAATAAGCTTTTGAGGCCAAACTTTCACTCAAGAAAGGGAAGAAAATCCAATCAGAAAGTGAAGAAGAATCAGAGGAAAGTTCTGATAGCGATCTTGAAGTTATTGAAGCATTACTTGCAAAGAAGTATTCAAGAGGCAGAGGAAAATACAAAGGTAAAACTCCCTTAATCTATTTTTCATGTGAAGAAATTGGTCATATTGTAGCTAGGTGTCCAAACAAGCAAAGCAAAGATGAGAAGAAAAATTACAAGTACAATGGAAAGAAAAATTTCAAATCATTCAAGGATAAAGGTAAGAAAACATATTTTTTAGCTAAAGATTTGGATGATACTAAAGAAGAAATTGTTTTCATTGCTGTAAAAGATGAATCTGATAATGATGAAGATGAGATGGCACTTATCTCTCATATAAGCAAGAATGATACATGGATTATAGACAGTGGATGTTCACATCATATGATTGGTGACAGGACCAAGTTTGAACACTTTGAAAACTTTGATGGTGGTAATGTAAGGTTTGGAAACAATGAACCCTGTTGTATAAAAGGAAAGGGACGAATTTCATTAACCAAAGAACTTATATGTGATAATGCATATTGGGTCGAAGGACTAAAGCATAATCTTCTAAGTGTAGCACAACTAATCAACATTGGATTCAAGGTTGAATTCATGAATGGCAAAACAAGACTGCTGGATGACAAAGGAAAACTGATAGGATCAGGCAAACAAACCAAAGGTAACCTATTTTATCTTGATCTTGGTGATTACTCATGATTTATTGCTCAAATTGAAGAAAGTTGGTTATGGCACAAAAGGTTATGTTATGTAAATTTTGACAACATGATGAAAATAAGCAAATTCAAGAAAGTAAGAGGTATTCCTACTTTGAAGAAACCTGATGTTGGTCTATGCAAGAATTGTCAAATTGGTAAAATGGGAAAGTCTAGTTTCAAAAGTAAAAACTATCAGTCTGAAGATATTTTGGAAATTGTGCATACTGATTTATGTGGACCTATTGGAATTGAGAGCTATACCGGAGAAAAATTCTTTATTCTCTTTGTTGATGATTATTCTAGAATGATGACTGTTATGTATTTAAGAGAAAATTCTGAAGCATTTGAGAAGTTCAAATGGTATTTAGCAAGAGTAGAAAAGGAAATAGGAAAAAGAATAAAATGCTTGAGATCAGACAGAGGTGGTGAATTCATCTCCCATTAATTCAATAATTTCTGCATTGAAAGAGGAATCAAAAGACAGGTATCAACCCCGAGAACTCCTGAGCAGAATGGAATAGCCGAAAGAAGGAACATATCTATCATGGACTGTGTAAGGACTCTAATGATTGAAAAGAACATTGCTATGAAATACTGGAAGGAAGCTATTAGCACTATAGTTCATACCTTGAACCGAGTACAGCTGAGAAAAGACACATTCACGACTCCATATGAGCTATGGTATGGCTACAAACCAAATGTAAGTTACCTAAAAGTATTTGGTAGTAAATGTTACATCTTAAAAGAATCTAGAAAAGGAAAATTTGATGTAAAAAGTGATGAAGAAATATTTTTGGGATATTCTTGCAAAAGTAAGGCATATAGATGTCTAAATTTGTCTACTCACAAAATCATAGAAAGTGCACATGTGAGAATTGATGAGTTTGTAGAAAAGATTGAAGAAGAAAGCAAAAAGGAACCAGAGGACTACAGAAAATTTGTTTACATCGAACCTGATACATTGCCAGACACATGTAAGGAGACTACATCTATTGAGCCCAGTACAGTAACCAAGTCACAAGAAGAAGTTCAGACCGAGTCACAAAGTACCGAGTCTTAGTCTAAAGCTACCGAGCAAGTATCTACCGAGCCCGAGCAATCTGAACCTGAAGATGAAGAAGATGACAATGTAACTCATTCAGGAAGCAAGGAACCTGTATTAGCCAAGTACGTCAGAAAGCATCATAAACCAAATCAGATTATTGGAAATAAATCAGATGGTACTATGACAAGAAGTAAACTAAAAGGTACATGTTTATTTGCTGATTTTGAACCTAAAAATGTCAAAGATTCATTAGAAAATGAAAGTTGGATTGAGGCTATGAATGAAGAAATAGAGCAAATAGAGAAAAATAAGACATGGACTCTTGTACCTAGGCCTAAAGATAAAAATGTAATTGGGACAAAATGGGTATTCAGAAATAAGTTGAATGAAGATGGTCAAGTATCAAGAAACAAAGCAAGATTGGTATGTAAAGGATATTCTCAAGAAGAAGGAATAGATTATGGAGAGACTTTTGCTCCTGTTGCAAGATTAGAAGGTGTGAGGACTTTACTTGCATATGTAGCACATAAAGGATTTAAGGTATATCAGATGGATATCAAATCTGCTTTTCTCAATTGTATTCTTGAGGAAGAAGTCTACATTGAGCAACCTGAAGGTTTTATTGATCCAGACAAAAGGGATATGGTCTGCAAATTATACAAAGCATTGTATGGTTTGAAACAAGCTCCTAGAGCATGGTATGAAAGATTACATAACTATCTTACTCAGATTGATTTCAAAAGGGCTAATGACAACAACAATTTATACATTAAAGAAGGATCAGATAACAAAATTTATTTGGCAGAAATATTTGTGGATGATACTGTGTTTATAGGAAATGATGATCAGTGCAAAGAATTTTCAGAGCTTATGAACAAAGAATTTGAAATGTCTATGTTTGGTCAGATAAAATTTTTTGTTGGACTTCAGATTCAGCAGAACAAAAATGGTATCTACATTACTCAGTCTAAATATATCAGGGAAATACTTAAGAAATTTGGTATGGAAGATTCAAAACCAATTGGTACACCCATGTGTACTGGACTGAAGCTTACCAAAGATGATGATTCAAAAGAAGTAGATCAGACCTTATACAAATCAATGATTGGAAAATTACAGTATGTAGTACACACAAGGCCTGATATTGCCTTAGTAGTTGGAATAGTGGCAAGATTCTCGGCTAAACCCAGAGAAAATCACATGATGGCAATCAAAAGAATCTTGAGGTATTTAAGGGGAACTGAAGATTATGGCTTGTGGTATAAATTTGGAGGCAATCTGGATTTAAAAGTGTTTACTGATGCTGATTGGGCATGAAACATTGATGACAGAAAGAGTACAAGTGGTGGAGCATTCTTTCTTGGCAAGAGGTTAGTATCTTGGACTAGTAAAAAGCAAAACTGCACATCCCAATCCACAACAGAAGCAGAATATGTTGCTGCAGCAGTAAACTGCTCTAATATTATATGGTTTAAACAACTTTTGGAAGGCATGAAGGTTGAGATCAAAGAACCAGTTGTTATGTTTTGTGATAATACAAGTGCAATAAATATTTCAAAGAATCCAGTAATGCATTCCAAAACCAAGCACATTGCAATTAAATATCACTTTGTCAGAGAATTGGTGCAGGACAAGGAAATCATATTGGAATATATTCATACAAAAGAACAAATTGCAGATATCTTCACCAAGCCACTACCTAAGGATGCATTCTTGTATCTAAGAGGCAAGTTAGGGGTCACTCCCCTGTCTGAGGTTCACTAAATAAAGTTTTAGTGATGCATCAACCAGAACATGTTGAAGATCAATCAGTTGATGCAGCATAGTCAGGGAATCATTGCATATGAATCAGTACATAAGGTACATTAATATTTACTGAAATTGTGTAAGTTGTCTTTGGCATGTGTTGTTAAAGAGGGAGAGTTTGCTGTCATTTCAAGAAATTTCTAAGAAGAATAATTTGAGAAGTTAAGAGGGAGAGTTCTCAGTCAGAGAAAGAAGTTTGAAGATGATGGGAATCAGAATGAAGCTAAGGATATGTTTCTTACTCTTGGTTTCTCTGTGAAATTTCATTGTGCTATGACATGTTGTGTTGCCATCAATGCCAAAGAGGGAGATTGTTGGATACAATTGTGTGAAGGACATTGTTGGATTAGCTATGTGTTGTCTTTGATGTCACACAAATGTCATATCAATTATCACTCTCAGTATCTACCGAGTTCAGTCAGTTAGCTAAGTGGTTCTCAGCATCTACTGAGCTCAGTCGGTTAGCTAGGCAATTTTTAGTGTCTACCGAGTTCTCTCAGCTGTCTAAAGGAAACATGACAGGGTAACAGTGTTAACCGAGCCTCCTCGGTTATCGAAGGAAAATTAGTGGTTACCGAGCTCTCTCGGTCTCCAAAGGATGTTGCAGAATTCACTGTGGTTACCGAGTTCTCTCGGTCACTGAAGGAAATCTTTTCAGGATTAATGTTTATCGAGCAAGGTCGACCCTTTCAAATAATTTTGTTATTACAGTTTGTTTATCCCAGCCGACTGTTATAATAATTATTAGTGCTGACTTGACAATCTAAATGATTATGAAATGACATATATATATAGAAGGTCAAGTGGTGAATAAAAGATATACAGCATCCAGAAATCATTTTGAAGAAAGGTGTGTGCGAATTTTGAAGGATGGTCAGATATGCTTGAGGAGCAGCAAAGATTTAATCGATCAGTAAGGATCTAGTGAAATAGAACAAAGATCTATATTCAACAATTCAGTTGCAGGTCATTTCATTGTTACTCTCTAGCAATTGTAGCAGTGATATCAAAATCTCTTAATCAAGTTGGTTTAACAACCATTTTGTAAATCCTCTAACAAGGTTATAGCTCTATTGAATTGTTTCAAGACCTCTTACAAGGCCACTCCTAGCAGGGTGATTAAATCCTCTAACAAGGTCACACCTAATAGTGTGTTTTGTAACCTTTTACTGGGTTGGCTTCTAACCGGGCATCACTTCAAAAGAGTGAAAAATAGTAACTAGTTACATTGGTGGTTTTTACCATATTGGGTTTCCACGGTAAATCTGGTGTCTCTTGTGTTCATGTTATTTTCTTTATTCATGTAAGTTAATTAGTGATGAATGCTTAAGAACAGTTTAATTATTACACACTTCAAGGATCAAGTTTTCAGCATTTCTTTGTATATTTACTGAGTGGCACAGTAAATAATTTGTTAAGATATTTAAGGGATCAGTGGTAATATTTTTGTGGTTAATTGATTCACCCCCCCCCTCTTAGTTACTGCATCTATATTTCCAACACTTCTTTGACCGAGTTGGCTCAGTAGTTGCTCGGGTTCCTTCTTTAATTTTGTTGGTCGGTTAATTTCTCGACACCCGGTTATCCTTTCCTGGCACTTGGTTATCCTTACTGAGTTGTTTGTTTTGGTTTTTTGTTGAGGCTGACTTGTGCATTTAATTGTGGTCACAGATTTAATGTTGGTATCGATCATTGGGAAGCGTGTGGACCTAGATCTAGTCATTCCTTCCATTAATGGTGGATCTAAAGGCCGACATGTTTCGGTAGCCTCTTGTATATAATATAGTTGTTGGTTGTAGTTTTAGGACATTAACTTAGAGATAGAAGATTAATGGTATCAGATTAGAAGTTTGAAGGTAGTTCTGAATCCTCACATGTTGGAGGACTGTTTTAAGTAAATTGTTATATTTGGATCTAACCGGGAAGGCCTTACAACCTGACATGTATGAATCTATTTGATGAAATATAAGGATATGATCTGCATTCTCTCTCTCACTTGTTGTGTTACTGCTTCCATGTGTGATCTCTGCAAGGTAGATTTGGATTAGGGTGTGCCTTTGGCCCCTCATCCACCTATGCATTATGTCAGGTGGTATCAGAGTGAAGGTGAGATCTAGATCTAGATTTGCGAATCTAGGTTTGAGGGTTCCTTCTTGTCAAACCCTAGTTGATTTTTTGTGGGGTAGCAAATTGCGATGTGGCCTATAATTGTAGAGGGTTTCAAGATGGTTGGTGGGAGGTGAGATGCAGATCCAAGATTGGAAGACATGTTGAGACAACTTGCTGCTAGGTTAGAAGCTATTGAGATAGCCTAGCGTAGAGGAATACATCTTGAGGATGTTAGAGATGAAGAAATTGAGGAAGAACATGATGATGTAGAACCTGCACCTATGATGGATCAGGGTGAGGAAATCTTGTTGAAGGCTTTGAAAAATCTAAAGTCTACACCACATTTCGATCCTCCCAAGTATAGTGGAAAGATGGATTCAGATGAGTTGGTAGATTGGATCATCGAGATGGAAAAGTATTTTGAGTATGAAAATTTCCCTGAGGAAAAGAAGGTGAAAATTGCAAGCACAAATTTGAAGAGTCACGCATCCTTGTGGTGGGAACATTTGCAATTGGATAGAAAAAGGAAAGGCAAAGACAAAATTAAGGTATGGAATAAGATGGTAAATAAGTTGAAAGGAAAGTTTTTACCTTGTGATTATCAGATTAACCTAGTTTGGAAAATGCAAAGTTTGAGGTAGAAAGATAGCTCGAAAAAAGATTATACTGAGGAATTCTATAGATTAGATATCAGATCTGGACATGATGAAGATGAAGTGGAAAGAATTTCTAGGTACTTGAATGGATTGAGAGTTTCCATCCAAGATGAAATTAGTTTGGTTAAATTGGAAAACATTGAGGAAGCTTATCAATTTGCCTTGAAGGCCGAGGAGAAATTGAACAAAAGACATGAGCAAAGACAAAGAGGTAGAGGTGGTAGATTCTCTAGAGGAAGAGGTGGATCTTATGGTGAAAATAATAGATCTGATTTGAAAAAGACAAATTTGGATAAAGGCAAGACCGAGTGGAAAGGTGAAAGTTCATCTAGAGGAAGAGGCAATAAATACCGAGGTGGTTATAGCAGAGGTTGATTCCTTGAAACTTGTTACAATTGTGGAGAAGGACATAGGTCATTTGAATGTACACATACAATCAAGAAGGTCAGTAGAAGTAGAAATGATTTGGTGCAAGAAGATTCACCAAATGAACATGAGAAGGAAAAGAACTCGATGTTAAGGAGAGCACTTTGGAGTGAAAGTAATAAGGAAGATTTGGTAAGGAAAAGTTTATGTAAAACCAGATGTAGAGTTCCTGATGAAGTGTGGAAGGTAATCATTGATAGTCAAAGCTTAGAGAACTTGGAATCTAAGGAAATGGTTACAAAGTTGCAGTTGAAAAGGTTGAAACACCTGAAGCCCTATCAAATTTCATGGATCAAGGATGGGCATACAATATTGGTAAGTGAATAATGTTATGTGAATTTGAAAATTGGAAAGTACTATGATAAGGTGTTATGTGATATCATGCCTATGGATTGTTGTCATATTTTTTTGGGTAGACCTTGGAAATATGATAGACATGATATATATGATGGGAGATTGCATAAATATACTATTTGGGCTGATGGGAGAAGACAAATCTTGTTACCTTTGATTGAAGAACTTGTTAGTAGTGTTTGCACATCTATGAAAGTTTGTTTGATGGAAGGAAGAAAGTTTGTTAAGGATTTCAAGAAGAATGATGTATGTTTTGCTATGATTCCTAACAAACCGAGTAAGAAAACAAAGTATAGCATCCCTGAGGAGATTGATAAGAAACTCACCGAGTATAGAGAGATCATTTCTGATAATGTACCTGATGGTTTTCCATCAAAGAGAAGCATTGATCATTGCATGGATTTAATCCCTAGAGCTATTTTATCGAATAAGGCACCACATTGGTTGACACCTATCGAGAATTAGGAATTGAACCGACAGATTCAAGAATTGTTGCACAAAGGTTCAATCTGAGAAAGTTTGAGTCCTTATGTAGTACCAGCTGTATTGGAACCTAAGAAGAATGGAGAATGGTGAAAGCGTACTGATTCCAGAGAAATCAACAAGATAATAGTGAAATATAGGTTTCCTATACCGAGAATGGATGACATAATGGATAGTTTGACCGGAGCAAAGTATTTTACCAAAATTGATTTGAAAAGTGGACATCATCAAATCAGAATCAGAGAAGGTGATAAGTGGAAGACTTCTTTTAAGACAAGAGAAGGTTTGTATGAGTGGTTGGTTATGCCTTTTGGTTTAACTAATGCACTGAGTACTTTTATGAGATTGATGAATGAATTTTTAAAGAAATTCTTACGTAAATTTGTGATTGTATACCTAGATGATATTTTGATATTCAGTAAGACCAGAGAAGATCATGTGTTGCATGTTAAACAAGTATTGCAGGGATTAAAAGAAGAAAAGTTGCTGATAAATTTAAAAAAGTGTTCCTTCATGAAAGAGGAGATTGTGTATTTGGGATTTGTGATTTTAGCTGATGGTTTGAAAATGGATCCTAAAAAGGTTGAAGCTATTTTAAATTGGCCTACACCTAAAAATGCTAGTGAGGTAAGATCATTTCATGGTTTAGCAAGTTTTTACCAAGTTCATTAGGAATTTTAGTTCAATTTGTAATGCTATGACTGAGACTACGAGAGGAGATAAAAGATAATTCAAGTGGACACATGGAGCTGATAAAAGTTTTTAGACTCTGAAGCAGAAGGTTGTTGAATTGCCTATGTTAGCATTTCCTAATTTCAATAAGGTATTTCAAATGGAATGTGATGCAAGTGGTAGTGCAATAGGAGTTGTGTTGAGTCAAGAAGGTAAACCTGTTGCTTTATTTAGTGAAAAGTTGAATGGTGCAAAAAGGATATATTATATGTATGATCAATAATTCTACATTATTGTTCAAGCCCTGAAGAAATGGAGACATTATTTGATATCGAGTGAATTTGTGTTGTATACTGGTCATAAGGCTTTACAATATTTGGGTAGTTAGAATAATTTGAATCGGGGACATATGAAATGGGTTGAATATTTGTAGAGTTATACATTTTTGATAAAAAATAAGAGTGGAGTCACTAACCAAATTGCTGATGCATTGAGTAGAAGAAGATCTTTGATGAACAAGATGAGAATTGAAGTTCTTGGTTTTGATGATATGAAAGCATTGTATGAAACTGATCCTAATTTTTTTGATTTGTGGAGAAAGTGTAAAGCACCTATTCAAGATCAACCGAGTACTAAATGGGAAGACTATTTCATTCAAGAAGGTATGTTGTTTAAAGGTATTTAGTTATGTATACCAAGAGGATCAATGAGAACTAATTTGATAAAGCAGAAACATAGTAGTGGTTTGGCTGGACATTTTGGCATTGAAAAAACATTGAATTTTCTTAAGGATAAATACTTTTGGCCACAGTTGTATAAGGATGTTTAGAAATTTGTGAAAAGTTGTGGAAAAGGTCAAGTTGTAAAGGGAGTAAGTTAGAATACTAGATTTTATATACCGATTTATGTTCCTGAGAAACCTTGGATTGATATCAGTATGGATTTTGTTCTTGGCTTACCGAAGATAGTGAGAGGTAATGATTCTATATTTTTTGTTGTGGATAGATTTTCTAAGATGGAACATTTTATACCCTATAGAAAGACATCAGATGCAGTGCATATAGAAAATCTTTTCTTTAAGGAAATTGTCAGATTGCATGGATTATCGAGGAGTATCATCTCTAACTGAGATAGTAAGTTTGTTGGATACTTTTGGAAGACTCTTTGGAGAAAGTTGGGCACCGAGTTGAGGTATAGTTCTACATTTCACCCACAGACTAATGGACAAATGGAGGTTGTGAATAGGAGTTTGGGTAATCTTTTGAGATTATTAGTTGGAGATACATTGAGTAATTGGGATTCTATGTTGGCACAAGCAGAGTTTGCATACAATAATTTAGTGAATAGGAGTACTAGAAAACCACATTTTGAGATTGTAAATGAAATAAAACTGAGAGGTATATCAAATTTGAAGGATATTGCTGCTGAAGAAAAGAGAGTGCTGAAGGAGTAAAGTTTTCTGAGTTCATGAAGATATTGCATGAAGAAGTGAAACATAAGTTGGAGAAAAGTAATAAAAAATACAAAGACATAGCAGATAGATCAGGAAGACATAAGACTTTTGTAGTTGGTGATGAAGTAATGATACACTTGAAGAAGGGTAGATTTCCTTTTGGAACATATGGGAAGCTGAAAATGAAGAAGTTTGTTCCTTGCAGGAAATTGAGGAGATTTGATAGTGGAAATGCTTATGAGATTGAATTACCTGATGACATGGATATATCACCTATATTCAACATTGCAAATTTGTATGAGTATTATGAATTAGATGAAGAAATGACAATACTAAATGATTATCCTAAGAGATAGACAAAATAAGTTGAGCAGATTTTGGAACAAAGAGTTGGCAGAAGCACAAGAGGAAAACAATATATGGAATATCTGGTAAAGTGGAAGAATAGATCGATTGAAGATTGTTCATGGATTTCACAATCTGAGTTGGATTCAACTTGGGTTGTACCTACTGCATGATTTGGAGAATCATTTCAAATAACCCTAGGTGTCTGATGCAGGAGCATCTCGGGTCCTTGGCAATCCTGTGTCACCAAAAATAAGTTTGAGTTTTCTATGTTGCTTGGTTCCTTCTTTGAGTGAGTTGGCTCGGTAGTTTCTTGGGTTCCTTCTTTAACTGAGTTGGTCGGTTAATTCCCTGGCACTTTGTTATCCTTTCCTAGCGCTCAGTTATCCTTGCTTACCAAGTTGTTTGTTTTAGTTTTTTGTTGAGGCCGAATTGTGTATTTAATTGTGGTCACAAATTTAATGTTGGTATTGATCATTGGGAAGTGTGTGGAGCTAGATCTGGTCATTCCTTCTGTTAATGGTGGATCTGAAGGCCGACCTATTTCGATAGCCTCTTGTATATAATGTAGTTGTTGGTTGTAGTTTTAGGACATCAACTTAGAGATAGAAGATTAATGGTATCAAATTAGAAGTTTGAAGGTAGTTTTGAATCCTCGCATGTTGGAGGACTGTTGTAATTGAATTGTTATATCTAGCCCTAATCGGGAAGGCCTTACAACCCGACATGTATGAATCTATTTGATGAAATATAAGGATCTGATTTGCATTATCTCTCTCACTTTTTGTGTTATTGCTTTCGTGTGTGATCTCTGCAAGATAGATTTGGATTAGGGTGTTCCTTTGGCCCCTCATCCACCTCTTCCTTACATCACAAGGAGCCTAGTGTGTCATTTATTCAACTTGATTCTCAAAGTAATTCAACTCATACTTTAAAACATGGTTTAGGATGTGTGCAACAAATCATTGAGAATAGTGAGAAACCTATTGAAGCATTTCATTTTGAGTCTCCTTCTTTATCCACATCCTCTCCTTTATCTATATCTACCTTTAATTAAGAATTTATTTTGCCAAACCTTCTTTGTGCTAAGGTGATTACTAGACCTAAACGAAAAAATAAGAATAGTCAAAATCTTATGAATCTTCCTTTTAGCATGTATCATTGATATCATTATCACTCTACTGATGAATGTCAAGCCTTACATTAAAAAAATTAAAAACTCATTGATAATAACATTATTTACATAAATTATTGCAATGAGTTATTTTTTAATCCTAATTTCTTCAAATAACATTTAGGTCCCTATTATGTTTCTCCACACTATGTAACATTGTTAGCCTATCATTTGGGGGCTCATTGTCATGTATAGTGTGATCATACTTTGCGAGTAACATAATAGGTCCCCTTTCTCCTTATCCTTGTCTCCACACTCAAGGGGCACGAGTGTTATAAGAATCTCTCTCATTCTCTCTCAGGATCCACTTTTCTCTTGTTTAAGAAGCATTTTTCTATTACATGATATCTAATCTTATATAGATATGTTGGTTTACATTAAGGATTCTCTTCTATACAAGAGATATTCATCCTTGATCATAACCCCTTCATTGTTTACAATTGGGTTTCCATGGTAGACAAATCCCTTACCTTAGATCCTAGAAGTGCATCACCCTTCCTTTACAGAATCCCTTTTACACTTCTTGCATGGTATCTCTTCACATTCATCCCTTCCTTGACCTCATAGGAGTTGTGAATGCTTTGGCTTGGACAAGGTGTTTCTTCTAGATACTATCTTGGTGTTAAAAAGTACTTTATTTTCTTTAATATGTCAAAAAGTACTTATTTTTCCATCTCAAGGGGGAGGGGGGCATACATTCCCTCCCTACTGCAGATATTTTGACGAGTATAGTACACTAGCATAATGTAATTTTCTAGGGCCAAATTACTCTCCTTTTTCACATTTTTAGGATTGGTTGACTAGAATAACATAATTTTCTAGACCATTTGACCTATCCTTTAAGCATGACAGATAGTGTACACTAGCATAATACAATTTTCTAGGGCTAGATCACTCTCCTTTCACATTTTTTAGGATTGGTTGACTAGAATAACATAATTTGCTTAACCATTTGACCTATCATTTTTCATGGGTTGACCAGTAGAACACAATTCACTAGACTATCAACTCTTGGTCCTTTGACTAACCACCTTTTGGATCCCTCAATGGACACACTTTCCTTAAGGACATATTCTCCTTCTTTTCTTTTCAACCCCTAAGGAAGCTTACCTTCCCTTAGGATAGGTTGATCTTTTCCAGATCCCTTATTGGATACACTTTCATTAAGGAGAGATCCTTGATGGATTGAAATAGAATAACACATCTTGCTAGACCATTTAATGCCATCTTTTGGGGTACTTTCTTTGTTTGGTTCACAAAAAGACAAAATTTTATTGGGCTAGTAATCACACCCCTTCTCTCTCATGGATCACCTAGTGCAACATAATTGCCTAGCCTGTTTCATCCATGATGAGCTTGATCTCTCTTCCATGGTTCCATAACATAAAATACTTTTCTATTTGTTCAGATCATAGAGTCTTATCTTATCTTTGATGTATGCTCTTTCTCTTTTTAGGTGATCACTTGTTCTCTTGCAATATCTTTCTACGAGTGATACTAGCAATTGAGACATTTTCTCTAGCAAGGTCTCTTCAAATAGTTGACATAGAATCTTAGTAATCTTTAGGCATTTTTTGTTTCTTTCTCTATCCTTGTATATGGATGTGTGAGTTAAGATCCTTGGTTTGGGGGCTTATGCCCTTAAACTTAGAAATGTCTTATCTCCTTACAATTTTCTGATGATCTTCATCTTTCTTTCTCTCTTTCTCTTTCTGCTACTTTATTGTGAGCATGAGGTAGACTCATACTCCCACTAAAGTGGTGGATAAATGTACCATCCTAGAAAGTAATAATATTATTAGGTGCTCATTTTTAGCCCTATTTTAGTATGTATGGGTTCCCACATTGATTTCACATCCTTCTATCACTTTTGCATCCTTGAAATCAACATTATTTGTTCAAAACTCAAGAATGGCTCTAAATTCTATACATGATTTCCTATTTTTCATCCTATCAAATAATTCATTTTCCACCTTGGTCCTATGCATTTATATTTGGATTTTAGGATCTACACTAATTTCTTGGAAGACTATGGATTCCACCACTCCTTTCTATCATACTCTCCTAAGCCTTGAGATAATTTTGGCTTTATGAGACAAGGGCACCATTTACGACCTTGTCTTGGAAAAGGCCGCAAATGGTGGTCTTTACCTAAATATTAGTTCTTCATTGGAATCCATTCCTAATGCAAGAGTATTTATTCTAGATATTTATTTATGGTTAGACTTGTGAGATCCGAGCCCTGAAATGTGTATAAAAGGAGACCTCTTCCTCTCGTTTGCACAACACACACACATGAAAGAAATCCATAATCCAAGAAAGCTAGTTTGCATTTAGGAGATTCAAGTGCAAGGAATCCATTGAGAGTATTTAGGAATTCAAGTATTCATTTCCATCATGCATTCAAGATATTTCATCCCATAGATCTAGCTTCTTTACCCATTGGAGGTCAATAAAAGGAGTGTGCAATCAATGAAGGAGATCTACATTCACCCATAAAGTTTTCTCTTCTCTTTCTTCCTCAATCCAACATTGTGGAAAGCTACACTATCTATCATTCAAGGGTTTGGTTTCATGATTTACTATTGGGGTTTTGTGGAGTCCAAGCTATTGCATCAACACTTGTGATCATCTCCAAAGAAGTATTGCATCATTGAGGTATAAGGCGATTTATGTTTCAGATCTAGATTACATTTCATATTTCCTTATGCAATTTTAATTTCATTTCAAGTTTGATTCCTATACAGGGGCTTGACCAAGGAAATCCCCTTTCCAAATACTTTTCCCCCCTTTTTTTGTGTGTAGGAATAAGTTGTGAAGTTTTAGATCCAGATTTGGAAGCCTCATATACAGTTATAGAAACGCATAAAGTTACATGAGATTTAGAGTCAAAAGGAAAAGGATGAAAATTTAGCCCCTATGTTGGACAAGACCACCATTTTTGACCTTGTCCTATGGGTTTGAGATTTTCACAGACAACAGTTACAGGTGCCAGAAGCCTAGATCCAGAACCTTACCTGATTTAGACATCTCTGCGATAGTCAAAATAAGGTCTGAAGGTCAATCCTCCTCTTCTTGTTTTCAAGGTGAGTCAATTCTTCTTAGTTGTCCTTTCAATTACTTTAATAGATCAATTTTACATATCATTTACAACCATTACACTTAAGGAATCCAAAACCCTACATTGTGGATCTCATATTAGCACCACACTCTTTTGGTTGTGTTAATTGGATTCACCTTGTTAGAGTGTTTTATATTCCAATGTATGTGCAATTTGGTGAGTGATCTAACTCTTTAGAATTTCTCACCATTTCCTACATTACACTCACACCCCAAAATCAAGTGAGGAGCTCAAAAGCATAAAACATCATTTGTCTTCACAATCATAAAATAGACATGGAAGAAAATCAAGAACACTCACTCGTTTGTGCCCATCAAATTCCTAGATATATTGTAGGTGGGAAGAAAACTGAGGAAAACCAAAAAACACCCAAGATTCAAACATCTCATAAATCGACAAAAATAAAATCCATTTCCTATTTTTCTCCCAAAAAATCAAGAATCTAATATAATTTTGATTCCAAACACCTATGCAAAATCTAGCAGCATAACAAGGCAAAAAATTCAAAACCCAAATGGGAAAATACATACATGCTCACACCCATCCAACTAGGTGATGTAATCTAATAAAAATGCAGGGGAATACTTCTCAACCCACCAATATAAAGAAACCAATTTTATTAAAAAATATGGAGTATACTGTAATCACCTAAAATTGGGTTAATAGAACCTAAGACCCTATTTTCCCTAATTCGGAATAATAACTTGATTATGTTAATTTAATCCTCGATCATTAACATAATTCAATAAATTCGATAAAATCAATAAAACTTCACAAATCAAGAATTAATCATCAATAATTAATCAAGAACTACATTAATTATCTCTAGGCCTAATTAATTAAATCATTCTCATTAAATACATGGCTTGAGTAATTAATTAAAGAAAATTAATAAAAGGCTCAAAATAAATGTCACCTCTTAAGGGACAATAAAGACAAACTCAACCAATAAGAGAGGTATCACCTGGATCACTCACATGGATCAAGCCTAGATGCATATCAACCATTTGATTTAGGATGCATCTCAACCATTCAATTTGATGGAGTTCTATAAAAGAAGGATTTCCAAACCTCAAAAGATATAGTTAATTACATTTACACCTACATGCTGCACATTTGATTTCTTAGCTAATTAAAGAACATCTCATTTTCTTAGCATAATTGTAAATAATTAATGGCTTTCTTTGATGATTCATGGTTTTTAGCTCATATAGATTAAAATCTCTCATTCTAGCATTGTATTGTCACTGTTTAGAGTCTAAGGCTAAGAGCAATTTAGGCTTTAAAGACACTCTTGTTAGTTAGAGAGCAATAAAATGTTTTTGTTAGTATTCTTAAATTCTTCATATAGTTGATTTGCTAACAAGCTAAGGTCTTATTGAAGTGTTGTGTTGTAGGTTTACAAGTACACTAATTCACACACACATTTCTGGCACCCATCGGGGGGCAGAGCCTTGGATTTTTGCAATTTTAACTAAGTTTTTGCCACTGTTTAATTACCAGAAGATCACATATCAGAAATTGGACCGCATATGGAAAATTGGATTGCATTTGAGGTTTCCTACATCACACCTAATATTTCTTGGATCACATCTGGTAGGTATCACATCTGGTTGGCTTTGTGCTATTTCTAAAATCCTTAATCACATTCAGTAAATAGGATCGCATCTGGTGAAATATTGAATCACATCTAGGGATTTTGACTGCAAATTTAATTTTCTAATGGCTAATGGGTGACTGTTGTGATTTTATTTGATTATGACAGCTTAACAGTGGTTTGTAGGTTGTATTGTCCAATATATCAATGAGATAAAAAATTACTAATGCTTGTTTTGTAGGTTACCTTAAAGAAAAATCAACCAAACTTCATGCTTGTGATTTTTAGGAACCTAAATACAATTTGAAATCAAGTTGCAATCTAATTAGAGAATTATGCTCTTTTCCCTTTGGGAAAATTAGAAACTCAAAAGTTAGATTGAAATTTGGATTCAAATTGGGGTTAATTGGATTTAATTGCATGATGTCTTTGATAGGAGAAAACAACATGGGTAGGAAATTATGCTCTTCTCCTTAATGGAGAATAAAAAGTCCAGACCCCTATCACGCCAATCCTTTTTACTTTATTGCAATCCTAATTAGAGGGCTTTCTGATTGAGGTAAAAAGCTCCTGGGAATGACCCAAGTGAGGATAGGTAGAAGCCAACCCTTCCATCTCACTATAATAAAGACACTTCCTTGAGATGAAAATATCAGAAGACATAGTTAATCTTGTCTGTGGAACCTCGATTTGATATTTTCCATGGACATGCTTGGACTTGTTGTGGAGTAGAGCCGCTTTAATCTTGCTTGAAAGAATACACAAGTTTGAGTACCCATAGGGCTATAGGCCTAAATATCACTTGCGGGACTATGGGAGGCAATTGTGAACAAATGCCTTTAATAAGAACCATAAGTTAGAAACTACCTAGACTACCTCTGAAAGGTTGGTAATGCTTGTGCAAGGAAAATAGTAATTTCCCCAAGAAGTTCATCATATCGAGCCCTCATTGACTTTACTACTCAGCTAATATGGTCTCCAACATCCATTGCATGTTATTGGACTATCATATTCTGAGGAGTCTTTGAGTGTGTTCGTAAGTCAATGAACAAGCATTTCCAATCTCTACCAAGTTTAGGGAAAAATAGGTGTGTTTGTGGGTCTTAAAAACAAAGCTGTTTGATGTGTTTGAAATACAATCCAAGATAAACCCCTAAATGAACAAACTAAAAACACTTTCAAAAAATTAAAACTCCTTGGAATTGGATAGATGACAAATTTTTGTAAAATTGACAGAATTTTCCTCAGACCGACCATTAGAATGTCACATTTGGTTTCCTTTGTCACACCTCATATTCTGGATTACATATGGTAAATTTAGGATCACATCTCGTATATCCTAGGTCACATACAGATTAGGGATTGCATACAATATTTCCTGAGTCACATATGGGGATATTAACTGGAGGTCGCATACAGAATGTCACATATGGGACCGAGAGCATTTATGCAAATGTTATAAACTTGATTTTTGGATTTTTGAGTACCATTTTGAGCCTTTTATCATATTCTATCATTAGAACCAGTAAACTTGCAAGCCCGAGAGAGTCAATTCTTGAGTGTACCTTACCTCCTTATTTGGTCTATATTCCACATTTGTCAAGTCATGTAGTCCCCCATCACATAAGATTCAATCAAGTTCCCATATCATAAATAGGGTACTCTAACCCTCAGATGCTAGAGTTTTCAAACATCACAAGTCCATTTATACTTGGTTCCCAACTCACTAACAGGGAACTGTAACCCTTTTGACATTAGATCCTAAAAAAATTCAAACCCACAATTTCAACCTTGGACTAACACACTTGGACACACTTTCAGACCCACTTACATATAAGGACATTCAAAATTTCTTAATCAAGTTTTCATGGTTAATACAAGACATAAGTCTTATAAATTGGAAAGAAATCCATTCTCAAACGAAGTGCCATTATTGACATTTGAACAAGGGGAAACCTCATGGATTAATCCCTTATTTGGAGCAACTCCTAACACTACCAACATGTCAAACTGAAATGAGTTCCATTGGGAAGAATGATATAATGAACAAAATGACCAAGATGAACAAAATGACTAAGATGAACAAAATAATCAAGAGGAAGAATGAAATCAGGAAGCACACTATGACTCCGATAGTGATGAGGACCCTACTGAACAAGAATACCAAAGGGCTTTGAAAAACAAAAGATTCCAGAAAATCCTTGAAAGAACGTTAGATGAGAACAAAGAAAAATAATTTTTGGAACTTGCATCACAAGGATTAAAATTACCTAAGGACTATGATGTAAAGAAACTCAAACAAAAATAAGACTTTGTCCTATAACTATTTTAACACGGTAGTTACATGCCATGCAAGTAGAAATACAAGACTTAAAGAAAGAAAAGGACAAACCGATAAAACAATATTCATTGGAACACATTTTTCCTTTTCCCTTTGATAAGGACCTAAAAATGATAGCATTTCCTCAACATATTACAATTCCCAAATATGACAAATACACTGGCAATTCAAACCCTCAAGACCATGTGAGGGAATTTTGCACATTAAGTATGGAATTCATGTATGAACAAACTTATCTAATGAGGTTGTTTCCATGAAGTTTGGGTGGACAAGCAATGGACTGGTTCTCAAAGCTACCCACATGTATCAAAACATTCGAGGAACTAGTGGAAAAATTCATCCAACAATACTCATACAATATCTAACACATGGTGACTATGTTGGATTTATGCAAAACAAAATAGAAAAGTGGAGAACCATTCTTGACATTCCTACAATGATGGAGGAAGATATTCACAAGATACACTCAAAAAATACTTGAAAGTGAAAAGATGGACATCTTTATCAACAACTTGGTACCTGAAATGAATTTTCCTATACAACTATAAGGTCCATCAAGATTTGATAAAATCATAGATAGTGCTATTAAGATTGAAGAAGTCTTAATTAAAAAAGGAGAAATCACTATCTATAAAGAGAACAAAGACAAGTACTATCCCAATAAAGATAAGTATAAGTATATAAATAAAAACAAGAATGTGGTTAATGATGGAGTTGTGGATACTCCTAATATGAGACCAAAACCGGAAGTGTTCAATCTTTCTTCAAGTCTCCAAGCTAGCAAGAGCTCAAATACGATAGTGACACCAACAACTAATAATTTTTTTAATAAACCTAATAATCAGAATGAGCCTTGGTTATCAAGACCTAAGAGGACATTTACACCTTTGGGAGATAAACTAGAAGTGGTCTTGAAGTCACTTTTGGATAACAAAATTATCACAATCCCCGATTCCAAACCATGGGAGCCATAAGTAAAACCAAAATGGTGGAACAATAATGACTACTATGATTTTCATCACAATAAAGGACATAAAACTAATAATTGCATGAAATTGAGACATGTCATTTAGGACTTAATTGAAGAAGGAAAGGTTAAAGTGGATGGTCATCACACCAATAATGATCACAAAGCATTCCAAACTCCACTACCTAGTTATGAAAAAGGTGAATCCTCTAAAAGAAAAAAAAACCAATTATACCTATACTGATAGTGAAAACATGATTCATATGGTGGAACCTTGCAAACAATCCATCAATATGATTACTCTTAAAGGAGTACATGATAAAACTAAATCTTCTAATGCTATGATGAGGAATCAAGCTAAGCTCACTCTCAAACAGGGTTCAACATCAAACCCCCCAGTTACAACAACAGTTCCTAAACAACTGGCATTACCTTCAAAGTTCAATCTAGTAGACCAGTTCCAACGTACACTAGCCCAAATTTCCATTTTGGAGCTATTAAAAATCTCTCCGATACATCGAGAGATCCTTGATCAAGCCTTGCTTAATACCAATGTACCTAAAGACTTGGATGTGGACAGATTCAAAACTATGGCTGGTCACTTAAATTCCCCACATTACTTGTCTTTATCTGAGGAAGATGATAAGTCATTAAACCATCCACATAATCAACCTCTGCATCTAGAAGTCCTTATTCATAAATACCGTGTCAAATGTGTCTTGATAGATGGAGGCAATGGTTTGAACATATGTACATACAATCTGGTGAAACAATTGGGATTTTATGAACATGTGATTGATCCAAGAAGAAAGATAACCGTAAAAGCTTATGATGAAGAAGAAAGATCCTCTAAAGGATTGGTTTTCTTACCTATTAGAGTGGTACCAGTGGAAAGAGATGTGATATGCCAAGTTCTTGACCTTCCACTTTCTTACAAAATTCTTCTTGGAAGGCTGTGGATTCATTCAATGCAAGCTGCACCCTCTACCTACCACCAATGCATAAAATTTCCTCACAATGAAGTGGAGGTAACTATTCTAGCTAACACAACATATCCTTGTAACAGTCTCAAGAAAGTGCATAGCATGATCCCACATAATAAAGAAAGCTCTAACAAAGTAAAAACTTCCAAAGAAATGGTCTTACAAAGCTTTTCCAAGAAAGTCAACATTCAAGAAACAGGAATGGGTGAATACAAGATAGATTCTTCGATATCCCTAATAGATCTCCTAATATTTCCTAGATCTCAAGGATGACCTTCATCTATATTTACACCTTCCAAAGGTAATAATTTAACAATCCATGAAGGAACATGGATGGTGAAAGCAAAGGTGTCTCTTGAAGAAGAAAATGAAGAAAAAGTTATTTTACAATGGCTATACAAAGAGAATGAACAAGATGGGAATATCAAGAATGTAGAGATAGCCACTGAAAAATATGGAAAAGGATATGATATCATGAAACAAATGGGTTACCAAGGTAAGGGACCATTGGGTCAAAACAAACAGGGATTCATAGAACCAATACATATGGATTTAAGAAACCCTAGAGATAAAATTGGAGTAGGCTTCAAGGAAAGGACATCTCATCCCATAACCAAAAATGGTCCAGTGTTTGATAGATTAGGAGATTCATATGATGAGGAAGAAGTAGAAGGATAACTTATCTCTTATGAAAGGTTACTACTCTTGCAAGGAGATCAACTATCAGAACTTAGTGCTAATATTGTACTTGAACAAGAATCAAAATAAGAACAAACAAAAGAACTTGAAGAAGGAAAACAACAAGGGTATCCTAACTAGGGGTAGGCAGTTACTATCATTCATATTATTAACACACCTCACTTTTATGAAGAACCAGATATGACTTCTTCACAAACACCTTTGATGGAGAGAGAGAATCAAGAAGAAGAAAACAATGCTGACGAGGAAGATGAAGTACCAATGACTATTGCCCACTTCTTGGGGGTATCAAATGATATTCAAGTTGACTCACATGAATATGAAAGGGATATAATCTTTGATGCCATGATGGACATAGAAGTAGTTGTGGTACATAAATATTCTCCTAGAGTTCTAATTGAAGAAGGAGAGAGTTATAATGCTAGGTCACTAGAGTTAGATTTACATAACATTAAAATGAATCCTAATAATAACGATAATGATTTTAATAATATTAACATCTCTTTAGAAGAAAATATGATAGAAATTATCTTAAAAGTTAATGAAATTGATAATAATGTAGTGTTGTCTCTTGAACCCAATGAATCTTTGTCCTTAATACATCCCGAGCTAATAGACTAGATTGAGCCTATATCCACAAGCCTATTATCCTTTGACAATGACTATACTTTAGCATGTTATCTAAATGCTTGTGAACCTTTTACCTCTTACAATAGTGCAAGGAGCATAAACATGATTGAAGGGGATATCAAGTTTCTCAGTCTAAAAATGAAGAAAAAGAAATCTGATGGTGAAAACCACATTGTGAAATTATCAGATTCGAAAAGAGTAAAAGAACAAGGCATATCCGATGGTGAAAACCTCTTAGAGGTGCCAAAGGATGAGATTCTTGATATTCTCCTAGATCATTTTAAAGAGAGATCTTCAGTACTAATTGAGCCAACACAACCTATTAATCTAGAAATAACAGAAGCTCTGCAAATGGTTCACATTGCTCAGTCTTTGACAGAAGAAGAAAAGCTCCAATTTACCACTTTCTTTAAAGAAAAGAAGATCAATTTTTCTTGGTCTTATTTAGATATGCCTGGGATGGATACATATTTTATAATGCACCATCTATCTATTTCTCCTGATGTGAAGCCTATTAAACAAAAATTAAGAAAAATAAATCCACGACATTTCTAGTCAAAGCAAAACTAGAAAAATTATTGAAGGTTGGATTCATAAGAGCCATTCACTATGCAGAATGGATATCAAACATAGTTCCTATTTCCAAAGAAGATAAATCCATAAGGATTTGCACATATTTTAGAGGCTTAGACAAAGCTTTCCCAAAGGATGATTTTTCACTTCCAAACATAGACATGATTGTAGATCTCACGACAAGATATGAAATGTATTCATTGATGGATGGATTTTTAGGATATAACCAAATCAAGATTGCTCCTGAAGACCAAGAAAAGACCACATTTACATATGAATGGGGAACATATTGTTGGAATGTAATGCTATTTGGTCTCAAGAATGCGGGCACAACCTACCAAAGGGAGATGACTACAATATTCTACGATATGATGCATAGAAACATGGAGGATTATGTGGATGATACATTATAAAAATCAAAGGTAAGAAAAACACATATATAAGATCTAAGAAAAATCTTTGATAGAATGGAACAATTTCAACTAAGGCTTAACCCCAAAAAGTGTGCATTTGGGGTATCATCAGAAAATTTTCTAAGATTCATAGTCTTGACAAAAGGAATTGAAGTTGATCCAACAAAAGTAAAATAAATTTTTGAAATACAACCACCTAGGAATATCAGTCAAATGAGGAAACTTCAAGGAAAGTTTCAATATATAAGGGGATTTATATCCCAGTTAGAAGATAAGGCTCAACCTTTCACAAAGCTAATGCACAAAGGAGCTACATTCACATGGGATGAGCAATGTGAAATAAATTTTGCACAAGTCAAGGATTATTTGACGAATCCTCCAATCTTAATGGCTCCAATATATGGGAAACCATTGTTGTTATATATATCAATGACAACTACATCATTAGGAGTATTTCTAGCACAATAGGATGAGACTAAGAAGGAAAGGGATATATATTACATCAGTAGGACTTTGGTCACCTATGAGTTGAATTATTCCATGATTGAAAAAGCATTCCTAGCAGTAGTATTTGCATCTCAAAAGCTCAGATACTACATGTTGGCACACAAGGTGAAACTAGTTGCTAAGATAGATCCACTTAAGTATTTGTTAAATAAAGAAACACTAACAGGATGACTAGAAAAATGGGTCTTGGTACTAAGTGAGTTTGATATTGAGTATGTTGACATAAAAGCCATTAAAGGACAAGTGATAGTTGATCAACTTTCTAACATACCATTGACAGATGACATGCTGTTAAATATAGAATTCCATGATGAAGCAATTATGCACTTAATAGAACATTCATGGAAGATGTATTTTAATGGATCCTTCACACAACAAGGATTAAGAGTTGGATGTTTATTCATTAGTCCACAAGGATACAAGATTCCAAAGGCATATAAAATGATATTCCCATGCACAAACAACATAGCAGAGTATGAAGCCCTAGTAAATGGATTGAAGCTCACAATAAAATGGAAGATCATTGAGTTACACATCTACGGAGACTCACAACTTATTATTAATTAGGAAAATTATGACTACCAAACAAAGGATGATAAGCTAATGCCTTATAAAATAATGGTGGATGACTTAAAGAAATATTTTTTCTTCATCACATTTGAACATATTCCAAGACTAGAAAATAGAGCAAAAGATGTGATGGATACCTTAGCATCCATGTTACGACTGGAAGAACATCAATTTCGCTATGACTTCCTATTGGAAGAACTTCCCTTTCTAGCCTATGACTCACCTAAATCCCAAATTATCCGTGCCATTGAAACCCAAGTTTTATCTAGATATGCTCATATCTATTCCTATCTAAAAGACCAAATCTTCCCTGAAAACTATTCGAGAAATGAAAAAACATGTCTCATAAGAGAAACATCACATTATATAATCATTGCTAACAACTTGTATAGATGTTCTCTAGATGGTACACTACTTAGATGTTTATAAAATGAAGAGTCAAGTCGCACATTAAAGGAAGTTCATGAAGGTTTGTGTGGGTCTTACTCGAATGGCTTTTCATTAGCCAAGAAAATCTTGAGAGTGGGATACTACTGGCCTACAATGGAGAAAGATGCAATTAAATATTCTAAAACATGCAAGAAATGCCAAGTCCATGGTAACTTGATACATGTTCTTGCTAGGGAGTTAATTCCTTTCATAACACATTGGCCATTTCAACAATGGGATTTTGATTTAGTCAGATAGATTTACCCAAACTCATCCAATGGACATAAATACATTATTACAACAATTGAGTATTTTACAAAATGGGTGGAAGCTATGCCACTAGCCAATGCTACATGAAAACAATTTTTAATGTTCATCTTGAACTACATCATATGTAGGTATGGGATACCCTCATTGATTGTGACTGACAATGGGGGTCAATTTAAAAACAAAGACATAGATGACCCGTGTCTTCAATTCAAGATCACTCAGCACTATTCCTTGATTTATTACCCTCAAGGTAACATGCATGTTGAAGCATCAAATAAAAAAATATTAAAAATCTTGCATAGAATAATGAGTAAATCAGGAAGAGACTAGCATTTGCAGATAAATCCAGTATTGTGGGTGTATCACACCAAAATTAGAACACCAACTGGTGTAACTCCTTTTGCACTAGTATATGGATCCAAAGTGGTACTACCAGTTGAAGTAGAGATTCCATCACTGAGGGTCTCATTGAAAAATCTAGTCACCGATGAGGACTACAAAATCTCTAGACTAAAAGAATTAGAATTTCTAGATGAGTGCAGACAACAGATGTTTGATCATCTCAAAGTATATCAAAAGAGGATGTTAAGAGGATACAAGAAAGTTAAGCCACAAACATTTTAGGTAGGAGATCTAGTCCTAAGAGAAAATCCAAAAAATTAGCAACATCGAGAGAAAAAGGGAAATTTTGAAACCAACTAGCTGGGTCCCTTTGTTATCATAGCATCATTTGGATCAGGAGCCTACCAATTTGCTTCTCCTAAGGGATATTTCCTTCTAGATCCAATCAAAACTCTACACCTAAAAATGGTTCTATGCCCAACACTCTTGAGATAGCACATGTACAGTGAAAAGAGTTCCAAAAAAAAAATAAAAAAAATGGAAAAAGTCTTGAAAAAATGACCATCTTGGTGAAAAATGGTAAACAGGTGCCTTGGTGAGTCCAAAAAAAATAGAGAAAGAAAAAGTACAAAAAAATAAAAAAAGAGAAAAAGTGTCTTGGTGAAAACCTGGTAAACAGGCACCATGATAGCAAAAATAGAAAAGTTTGGCCAAGTGGTGAAAACTTGGTAAACAAGCGCTACTTGTAATCAATGCTCTATCTATCAAGACAACACTTGAATGCTTGGCCTATGTAAAGTTTAGCTTGTACATATATTTCAGTCATTGTTGTGACAAATCAAATCCTAAGACGTACTATCTAAAAACCATAACTTCCTAAGGATAGAATCTGTCTATATCAAAGTCCTAGGTAAACCATTTTCCTAGGGGGAAAGGATCAAAGTCATACATGTCTCAAAGTCTCCTAGTCACTATTAGGACTTTCTACAAGGTGTCGCTTATCCCTAGTTCACAATTGACACTAAACTATGAAAACAAAGGTATTTCTTAATGCCACCAACAATAGTATTTCTTAAATACTTGGATGTAAAATGTGTTCCTAAACACTACGTCATGAAGATAAAGGTATTTTTAAACACTAAACATGTGAGACATTTAGTAATGAAATAGATTTCCATGATTGATAATTTCTATGTGTGTTTGTAAATTAAACAAATGTGTTTTTTAAACACTACAATAATAACTACATATTTTTGAAGCAAATAGACTAGTCTTGATGAGTTTATGGATTAGAGAAACTAAATGAGGGAATCATGAATTTTTCTTAGTTTCTTATGACTTATTATTAATTTTTGATTGTTATGTTCCTTGAGTGACTTAACGATGTCTAAAAATGACTAGATAAATAAGAACTAGATGCATAACATTTTCTTTGTCTTCTGCTTGTGGTAATAAATCTGATGATCTAAGGTGATTATATGGAATGTGTGTCTATGATAAGTTCCTCTATCATGATTGGAATGCCACATATACCTCGACCTATTTCATATGAAAGCTTTAGTGAGGTCAGATTTATTTCCTTGTCTGTTTTAAAATAAAATAAAACAACTTCCTAGTAAGGTGCACAATAAATCGAGAAAATACCCAAGGATATGAATGTAAAATAAAAGGTCATTCCGGGTATACATTTTGCACAAGAAAAAAAAATGTTTATATTAACAGAAAGTAACTGATATAACATTTTAGCCTATATGATTTAATGTTTAGGTTAACTTTCGACATGACAAATGAAAGGGAAGTATTCATATTTTCATGATTGCAAAATCTATCAGTGAAAATTATACTAACCTATGAGGTCCCAACAAAAAATGCTCTATGATGATAATAGACTCACTTTGAATAAATAGTGACAGTCCTAGGTGTCTTAGTCTAGGTTCATTTCATTTTTAATTGCATTTAGATTCATTTTTAGTTTTATTTTCATATTAATTTGCATTAGATTCATTTTAGATGCATTTCTTGTTTTAATTGCATTGAAGTTCATTTTAAATTGCATTCATTTTAAAATAGTTTCATTCATTTTAAGTTGCATCATTATGACTGTGTAAATGTAACTAATCAAAATCAATATGAAGGAAAATCCTACAAACATAAACATTTTACAAGTTTGACCAAGTACATCATATGATCATCATAAAATCTCAAATGAAATGACTGAGTATTTATCACTGATATCCATACACCTGCATAACTATGTTAGTACCATAAATACACCTGCATAATGCATCCATAATCATTCATACATAAATAAATAAAGATGCATCCATACATCACATCGTATTACATCTCATGCATATATATGCATGCATAAAATAAAATAAGAACATCATCATCATAAAGCATCACATGCATTTGTGTTCATACATCCATAAAGCATTAAAAACATAAAAACATATGTATATATCAGTGACATGATACAATGATGTCAATGTATCACCATCTATCTAATCACATGACCAAGTATCCATATGACAATGATGATATCGATATCAAAAGCAAGTAAATATATCAAAGATCATGATACATGTTCAGAAATCAAATAACAACATATAGAAACATAATCATATGACATCAACATAATATCAGTGAATCAACCGAGTATCAAAATATCAAAGTATCAAGGTATCAACACATGAGTCCAAAATCCTCAAATAACTCAATGACACTTTCATAGCTCTCATTCCTAAAAAGGATGGGGTTGACACTATGGACAACTTTAGGCCCACCAGTCTATGTAACACCACTTATAAAATTATATCTAAAGTTATCACCTCTCGCTTGTTGGTTCTCCTTCCCAAACTTATATCTCATCAACAAAATGGTTTTGTTCTAGGTAGATAGATTCTTGATTCCTTCATTACGGTGCATGATAATATTCATTCTCTGGTGATAGCCAAGAAAGAAGGATTTATTTTTAAAATTGATCTGTCCAAAGCTTATGATAGAGTTGACTGGAGTCTCCTTGAAAGATATCTCCTTTCTTTTGGTTTCAATATATGATGTACTAAGATCCTCATGTAGTTGGTTACCTCAGCTTCCTTTTCTATGCTAGTTAATGGCTCTCCCTATCCTTTTTTCAAATCCTCTAGGGGGTTAAGGTAAGGGGATCCTTTGTCTCCTATTTTGTTGTCATTATGGCTGAACACTTGGGTAGATATATTGATAAAGCGGTCTAGAGAGGAGATCTTAAGGGTTTGATACCTTCTTCTTCTAATTATGTTTTCTCCCATCAATAATTTGTGGATGATTCTATCTTCTTAGGAGAAGCTTCTATTGCTAAAGCCAGAAATCTCAAAACCTACCTCAACAACTATAGTAAAGCTATAGGCCAATCTATCAATTGGAATAAAAGCTCCTTGTATTTCATCAATGTTCCGGATCAAAGATAGGAAAATTAGCAACATCCTGGATTGCCAAATTGTTTAGCTCCCTACTACCTATCTGGGTCTCCCCCTTGACCTCAACCCTCCGGATTCCTTTTGGAGTTCCATTGCTAACAAATTTCATAAATTTTTTTTTGGTTGGAAAGGTGCTCTCCTTAGCTAGGCTGGAAAAATTCAATTGTTAAAGTCTTCCGTTAAGAGCATTCCCATCTATGCTCTTAGTCTCTTTCGTATTCCCAATAAGTGTGCTGATGCTATTGAGAAAATCCAAAGAAATTTTTTCTGGAATGGTGTTGAAAAGAAGAAAAGATTGGCTCTTGCCTCTTGGGAAAAGGTATGTTTACCCAAAATGAAAGGTGGCCTTGGTATAAGAAGGGTCAGAAACCTGAATGATTCCTTGCTTGCTAATCTTTGTTGGAGAAGCTTCAATTCAGGGGGATAATGGAACACAATATGGAAGAGAAAATACAAGAAGAATACTCCTAATCTTTAGAATTATTTGGATATTGAGATGGATATTGTGGGTTCTTGTATATGGAAGAATATTACTAAGGTCAAGAATATCATTCGAGGAGGAGCTAAGTGGAAAATTGGTAAAGGGGATAAAATTGACTTCTGGGAAGACACTTGGGCTGGGGAAACTCCCTTTTTGGAGAATCCCAAATGGAAACATTATATGGAAGCTTGCAAAGAAAAAGTTGGTTCTAAAGTTGCTGACTACTAGGTAAACAACAAGTGGATTGATTTTTCTCTGATTGATATCAATCTCAAGACCTTAAATGTCATGCTTAATGCTTCTATGATATTAGAAGAAGAAGACTATGATTTGGAAATATACTCCTAATGGTAACTTCTCTGTTGGTTCTATTTATTATCAGAACTTTAGTAACCTTATGGCTCCCTTTTGGTCTAAGGCCTGGATCAGAGGTCTCACTCCTAAAATTAATACTTTCTTCTGGATGATGTTGCAGAACAAAATCCTGACTCTTGATAATACCAAGATGAGGGGTATGTGTTTAACTAACGTGTGTATCTTGTGCAGGGAAGAGGAAGAATATGTTAATCATCTCTTTCTTCATTGTTCCTATACTTATGAGATGTGGGCTCGCTTCATGAACACCTTCAACTTGAACTGGGTGCTTCCCAATGATATCCAGGGTATGTTTAATTCTTGGGATATTACTTCAAGAAACAAGGATATAAAAGGAAAATGGCATATTGCTATGCCTCATATGTGTTGGGCTATTTGGAAAGAGAGGAATGACATAATTTTCTAAGAGATTAAGACCCCCCCTAATGTCTTATTTGAGAAAACTAGAAGTTTGATTAGTGAAAACTACAAAATTATGGACTCTAGGGCTACTTATGCTGGTGATGATGACATAAAAATCCTTAAGAAGTGGAGAATTTAGATAAACAATAAAGACCAGAAAGATCCCAGAGATGAAGCCAAATGGGACTTCCCCCCTCCCAGATGGATAAAAGTGAATTTTGATGGTACTTCTAAGGGGAACCCCTGTATTGTGGGTTGTGGCATTCTTATCCATGATGAGACAGGTAATTGTAAAGCTATAAAGGCTATTCCGATTGGTACTCAAACTAACCATGTGGCTAAGGAAATGGTGGCTTATTAGGGAATTATTCTTGCCAAAGAGCATAATTGTAACAATTTGTGGTTAGAAGGAGATTCTAAGAATATCATTGATTGCCTTAATAAGATTTCTAACCCTTCTTGGTCTATTGAAAATATAATTAATTCTACAAAGGAGCACATAAAAACTATGAAAAATTGTATCATTACCCATACTTACCATGAAGCTAATGTGGTAGTTGATTGGGTAGCTAACCATGCGTGTAAAAAAGGGGACATCATTTCATGGAAGAATGAGGACATTATTTCATTTGATATCAAATCTATCATCCATTTTGTGAGATTTTATGAACACCAAAGAAGTGAAAGACAATTGAGAAATGATGGGGGAAAAAATGAGAAATGTAAGGAATAATTATTACAATGTAATCTCCAAAGCCACCACTTGGAATGATGACTTATCTTTACACAAATTCTGTGTTCCGAAAAGGTCGGGTATTTACATCAATAACTCAAGGAGAAAAGTCATAAAAAATATCATAGTGAAGTATATTTCTCAAACTGAGAGAATGAGAGGAAGTAAGAAAAGATATGAACCAATGAATTATAATGAGTGGAGACATAAGGTTGTGGTTTGGGATATTTTGAAGAAAGGGAACTTCAGTGCTTACATGGAGAAATTACATGGTGGGAATCCTGGTATTACTCAGTATTTCATGAAGCATTGGAAGAATGGTAAAATCCTCTTCAATAAATAGTGGATGGATATCAATGAAGACCTTATAGCTGAAGTGACCGAGCTTTCTAAAGAGGGAATAAAATTCTACCGTGACAAAAGCTACTTTGACAAGGCTGTCAAAAGGTTCCCAGAAAGACAAGAAGAAGCGGCCAGGTTGGTGAAACAGGTTGGTGGGTTTATTAGTCCTACTAATATTAGTAGACCTTGACATTTTATTATTTTTTCTGCTATTAGCTACTTAACCCTTGATGGGAGATTTTCTAGAGCCTACAGACACCATTTCATCATCCTGAATCACTTTAGGAATGATGATATTATTAGCATGCCCTATTACCTGATGTGCTCTATGAATCATACTATAAAGAATCTGCAGGTTGACCCTAAAGGGGATCATGCATCCCATTAGGGCCTTATGGTCACTATCTATAATCTACTGAAAGATAAAAAAATTGAAAGACCTATATATAAGGGTAAATATCTTGGTGAAGAGGAGACTGAGTATGAGGGTTCAAATGTGAAATTTGAAGCTGAAACTAAGGATGAAAAAAATGCTAAGGAAAAAATGGGAGGTAAAAGCAAAGGTAAAAAAAGGGACGAAACTACTAAGAAAAAGATTGAGACTCTAGATTATGAATCTCCAAATTCTGAGGATGAGAATGAGAACCAGAATAGGAAAAAAAGGAAGACTCCAAAGTTTAAGGGTAAAAAAATAGACAATAATAGGGGGTCCAAAACAAAAGGGCTTTTTGTCTCTTTTGATGAAGAGGAGAATGCCTTGAAAAGCTAGGAGAAAAGTAAAGGTAAAAATAGCACTGTTGACCCTGATGCTGACAAAGAGGACTGGGCCTACATTTAGGAGAACCAAAAAACTAAGGAGGAGGAAAAGAGAAAAGACAAAGCCTTTGGTAAGACTCTTCTCAATGATCAGGTAGGGACTAGTGATCCCCTCAAAAAGAATGACAGAAGCACTTTAGATTGTAGTCACAAGGAGAGTATCCTTTCTTTCAGGCCTTTTCTGGGAACTATTACACATGATAATAAGGTCATGAAGGAGGATCTCCAAGAATAGAAAAAAATCATAAACATGATCAAGTGTGCTACTTTCAAAGACAAATCTTTGGCCTCTTGTCTGGAGGACTGGATGGAGGCCATTCGCAAGGGGGAAGCTCTCGGTGAAATAGGTGGCAAGGTGATGGAGCTGGAACAAACTTTAGACAAGGTCAATGCAGAGAACATGAGGTATGAGGAAAGAATTACTTACCTAGAAGATAAAGTTAACAGATTGGAAATGACCATCAACAAGATTGGTGAGCAAAGCACCCAAATCATAAAAAATCTTGCTGACCATAGCAAGGCTCCTGTGGAGAAGTTGGAGATCAACAAAGGAGAGAAGCCCAAGGATTTCAAGGACAATATGGGCACTACTATCTGGACTAGGGAAAGCACCAAGAAAAAAGATATGGACCTGGAGGATCAAAAAATTACTACGAGCAACATGGATCTCTTAGCTGTTCAGGCCCCTGAGATTATGGATCTCAACTAGTTTCTCCTTGCTTTCTTTTTTGTGTTCGTTCTCTGCTAGTGCTATCTTTTCTTGTTTTTGATTGCTAGGAAGTCTTTTACTATTATATTTCATTGGGCTGTCTACCCCTATTCTTTTGTTGTCTTTTATGGTTTGGCTGATCAGTAATGCCTATCTTCTGATCTTTTGTACAAGGTTTTAGGACCTTTCAAATCCTATTTTTACTTAATCACAACACATGAGTCCAAAATATGTCACAATGTACATCGATAAAAAATGGTACAAGATACATCATAGTGTATGTCAATAGGATACAAATGGAAATATGATACAAAATATGAGTATACAAAGAATCATGTGTGGCTCCTATCCTCATCCTCTTGAGGAGGGTTGGGAGGAGGAACATCTGCCCTACCTAGAATGGGAGGTGGCATGGCACCCTTGGACTACTATGCAATAGTGGAATATAGAGGGGCTCTCTATGTGGTAGGTACAATTGAACAATATAAGGAAAAATAATATGTGGCCCTCTATCCTTGGTGGGTGGCCATATGAACAAATCTATCCCGCTCTTCCCTCAATGCTACCAGCTACTGATCCCCATCAACCCTAACATTAGCCAACTATGTGTCACACTCTACTAAATGAGCTCATAAGGTGGAAACCTCTAGGCATAAGGCTGCTCAATCATTCTCACACAAAGATAAGTGATCACCATCACTTCCTCTTGTAGGATGACCTCTAGGAGGCTTCTTTCCATCTCCTCCACCACTACTATGACCAGGCACTCTCTGTTGTAGTTCCTGCTACTGATGCTAATCTTGATGCAATAAAGGAACTATATATTGATGAGGAGGGAAAACTCTAAGCCTCCTCTACTGACTTTGCTAGTCATCACCACTGCTAGGTTCTTATCACCTCTCACCTCCTCCACCTCCATCACCACCTCTGCCATCTCCACCACCACCACCACCCCCTCCATCTCCTCCCCCAACACCATCACCATATCTATCTCTACCTCTCCCTCTACCCCTATCTCTACCCTTCCAACAACAACCTCTACTAACACCATCCTCCACAAGATCATAGTCTAAATAATCCTCAATAGAAGGAAAAATATCATCAGGAGAAGTAAACCAATGAAATGGATGCTGCGAGTAATGAGTGTGAAACCCACCAGTAATACCCACGTTAGAGACCCCAAGAAAATAATCCCATGCAACTGATACCATCTATGATATCTCATGAAGGGTAGTATCATATATCAGCCTCGAGCCCCACTATGCCTCCTCATTGCAAATCCAAGCATATACAACTAAGTCCTGTGGCATTACCTGTATGCGCCCATACTACCTCATAACCCATGTAACAATGAATTTTTCCATAATATATCAGGTCTGACCAATCAAAAACTAAGACTAAAAGAAATAGGGCATCTGCTATGCATTAGATCTCCACTCCTCACAATCTAAATATGGCATCCATAATATATCAGTGACATCATCCAGGACATGACCCCAATAATCCATCTTGGCCAAGTGGGGATACTGAATCATACCTAAATACATAAAGATATATGGGAGCTTAGGGTCCCTCTGTCTCTCTACAATGGGTCATGTAATTGGGATGTGCTCCCAGGCCCAGATCTACAAAACTAATATCCCAATAGTCATCATCTGAGAATTCTAGTACACAATCTCATGGAGCTCTTGATACATATGGGCTAAAATGTAGCTCCCCCAAGAAAAATTATGATGTGCATAGATCAGATCCTTAATCACCCATGACCAACCACACATAAATCCATGCTGACCATAATTAGACATCATAAGGATACCAATTATACCTACAAGCTAGATAAACTGGCAACCACTCATAATGTGCTACCATGTGATCCTAGGACAAGTACCATCAAGTGATATCTTCATCATGAAATAATCAATGAGAATCTTCCATTTCTACTGTGGCTCCTACTTTATACTCCATGTGCACTCCCATCATTAGTACATGCAGGATCCTCCAAATGTCCTTTGACACCACTGTCATCTCACTGGTAGGAAGGTGGAAGGTGTTGTGCTCTAAATGCCATCTTTTGGCCAAAGTAGTCAATAAACCTTGATTTACCCAAATGTTGGGTAAACAACAAGACTCTATAGACCACATCGGGCAATGACTTGGTTTTTGATGACAATAAGGTGCTCATGCAACTCCAAGACCCAGGTCGGTCTAGGAGAACAAAATAAAACTACACTAAAATATGACTGCACACAAAAAAGGGGCACTATGTTAGCATTAGATGCCAAAAATTAAAGTAAAATTGCCTAAACAGATCAATCAGACATGCTAAGTTGACCAAAATTGCAAAGACAACCAAATGCAATCTTGGATCCCAAATGCAATTTGAGATACATGAGATGCGAGACCCTAAACAAATATGACAATTCACATATGGTATGTGACCCAGAATCAACATGATGGAACCCTATTTTAACTAGATGCGATAATCTGGTGGACTGACTTCAAAAGAAAACCCAAAAGACCAATTGTGACCTGAGAAATATGAGATGCAATCCAGAATTTGGACAAAAACCAGATGCAACATGAGATTGACCATATGCGATCCTCTTTACGGGATGTGATTCTAAACTAAAATTGCAATAAAAAGCATTAAATACAGTAAAAATTTAAATTGAAAACTTGAATGGAGGCGTTATTGACTAATCACTAGTACCACGTAGTGGGCCGATTGATCGTGACATCGTGCAAGCTCAAATCAATGATGTTTAATGAGGACCACCATTTCACTGTCCAAAGCTCTAAATTTACTAAAGGTAAAAAGTGAAAATGAATAGTAAAATGACCCTTTTGGCCCTATTTAAGCCTCCCAAGGATCCTAGTGACCTAGGGAACATTCACAAGATGTCATAGAAGTTTCATATCAGAAGTGAAATTGTAATAGGTGATTTATATCACTTAAACGTAGTCAAAATAAAGTTATAGAGAAAAGTCAACCTTCAAAAGAAAAAGTCAACTATGGTCAAACTATAGTTGAATAGGGGAAGAATGAGCAGAAATGATAGCACGAACATGGAAAATACATTCAGTGATGATTATCAGTCCCATGCACAACCAACAAAAGTCAAAATTTAGTCAAACACAAGTTGCGAATGTTGCACAGAACATAAATAATGCACAAATGGCTTATCAAAAGCTATACAAAGTGAATTTCTCACTCACATATCGAGTTTGTATCCAAGGATATTAGTCAAACATCAATCAAACTTGGTCAACTCTCATGTGTTGTTGGTCAAACTTGGTCAAACAATTTTTATTTAACACTAAAATTAACTCTAATCAAATTTTGACACATTTTAAATGATTTGTACTTGATCCAGATTCATTTTAATCAATCACATATCTCTTAAATGCTTAACAATACCGATTTTAACAAAATTTTATTCTGATTTTGGTCTTGAGGGGGCATAAACATACCAAAATTTAAACATTTCAATCAAATCTTCAAATGCCAGTGGCATGACAATTATCTTCAATCAGGTTGACTCTGTTAATCTTTTTGACATTGATCAATTTCATCGCATCAAATCAAATTGGTTATTTGTCATCATATTCAGTTGCGGTAAACAAAATATAAACTGGATATTTCTATTAAATCTTATCAATTTTCATTCAATCAAGCTCAAAATTGGTATGGTCAATTCTCATTCAATCAAGTTTAGAATTGATGACTTTTGAATCATGTGGGATTTCGTTCAATCAAGCTCAAAATTCTCAAAATTTAGAGTAGTTTTTTTACTGCTCTCTAAATCCTTCGGAGTGGATTCCCTACTCTCTAAATTTCCTCAAAATTAGAGTGGTTCACACTGCTCTCTAAATCATTTGAGTTCAGAGTGGTTCTCACTGCTCTCTAAAATCTCCTTGAATCTATCAGTTCTACTGAATCATTCGCTAAATCAATTTTCTTTGAATCCCTCTGCTGTTCGCAAAGCAATTCAAAGAGGGGAAAATATAATCACCTAAAATTGGGCTAATAGAACCTAAGATCTTATTTTCCCTAATTCAGAATAACCTCCTAATTATGTTAATTTAATCTTTGATTATTACCACAATTTAATAAATTTGATAAAATCAATAAAACTTCACAAATCAAGCATTAATCATCAATTATCAATCAAGAATTACATTAATTATCTCTAGTCCTAATTAATTAAATCATTCTCATTAAATACATGGCTAGAGTAATTAATTAAATAAAATTAATAAAAGGCTCAAAATAAATGTCACCTCTCAAGGGACAACAAAGAGAAACTCAACCAATGAGAGAGGTACCACTTGGATCACTCACATGGATCAAGCCTAGATGGATCTCAACCACTCGATTTAGGATGCATCTCAACCGTTCAATTCGATGGAGTTCTATAAAAGAAGGATTTCCAAACCTCAAAAGATATAGTTAATTACATTTACACCTACATGCTGCACATTTGATTTCTTAGCTAATTAAAGAACATCTCATTTTCTTAGCATAATTGTGAATAATTAATGGTTTTCTTTGATGATTCATGGTTTTTAGCTCATATAGATTAGAATATCTCATTCTAACATTGTATTCTCATTGTTTAGAGTCTAAGGCTAAGAGCAATTTAGGCTTTAAACACACTCTTGTTAGTTAGAGAGAAATAAGATGTTTTTGTTAGTATGCTTAAATTCTTCATATAGTTGTTTTCTAACAAGCTAAGGTCTTATTGAAGTGTTGTGTTGTAGGTTAGCAAGTACACAAATTCAGACACACATATACAACAAACAGTGAGATGCCCTACCTCACACAAACAGTAAAAACAAGGAAAGAGGAGAAAATTAAAAAGATGCCATTGAATCAAATGAAACCTTAAATGAAGTGGAGCAATTTTGACATGATTCCAATGAGCTGCTCCATGCTAAAATCTAACAACTAGATCAAACACAATGAGAAAATCATTGATTTTCTCCAATGCATTTTTGGAGAAAACTCCTCATTCTTCAAAACATGAAGTGTGGAAATGAAAATTTTCCCACAAAATAAAGTTACTTTTCCAAAATGACTTTCAAATAGATTATTTAAATAGTTAAATAAACTATTTGACCCTTTTCACAATTTAATTAAAATCGATTCCAATTTAATTGAAATCCAACTATAAAAAATAATCTAGCAATTAAAATAAATCAAATTAAATCCTTAACTTAATTAAATCAACATTTAAATTAAATCCTTCAGAAACAACTACGGGAATTCTAATGCACAAACAATCATTAGTCTATCACAAATGCAATATGAATCCGGATTCACCAATCATGCATCAGAGGGTTACAATAATGGTAATATCAATGGGAAAACATTCATTTAGTATGCAAGGCCTAAGCTACTATTTGCTATGCCACTGCCAGGGATATAGACACACTCAAATCCTGCAGATCAGGTAGAATGTGTCTGGTACATGTTCACATAAATAAGCAAACATCAAGTGAAAATTCTCATGACATAAATAGCCACAACACATATAATACATGATAAAAATAGTGAAGGAGAGTGATACATCATGTAGATCTCACGAATGAGTGACTACAACTTCGTCTCACTTTGTACCAACACAATGGGAAAAATGCATAGAAATTTTGTGGTAAGGAAATAAACATCATATCATTAAATTGACATTGCATTCAAACTAAAATCATTTACATAAATCATTTTACACCTATTATGAGCATAAATCACTGAAAGTAAATAATTGATATATCAAACATCATAAAAGACACAATAATTGGATATCTATGATAATCATCATCCTAATACATAATCAATAATCTCTAATACACAATACACAAAATATCATCATAAGGCATCATTATGTAGATATAATCAAAACACTAATAATAATTGTAAGAATGTGCTTAAGGCAAAGAGTAGAAACCAAGATCTAGAAGCTCAAGAGATAGCACAACAAAGAGAGACAAGATAATATGATCAAATGAAGAATTCAATAATGATCAAATGATAATGGATAATTGATTGATTACATACAATGTAGAAATGCCTCAATATATAGGCAATGCATGATAACTAGAAGTTATGCAAGTGATAAGATATCAACTAGACATGGTGGAATCACATGTCCACCAAAGGTGGATCATCCTCCATTGTACATGAAAGTATGAGAACCATGTGCAACAATGAGAGGATGATAATCTGATAAGAGCACTAAAAGTGGATCTCACACACAAAGAGGTATGTGATGAAAACTATCACACCTAAAGTGGAGATTCTCCTAACCATGTGCTAAAAATAAATGCAAACTCCTAGGTGTCTCAAAGAAAACTAATTATGCAAATGCATTATCCTAAGTAAACTTAAGTAAAGTGTAATTAGTAAATACTTAATTACACCAACAATAACATAATCTAACATGTAAATTTCTAGTATTGCATTAACCAAAATAAGGTGTGGTAATCAAATGCATCACATAGTGCAGCCACCAAATCACATCTCATGGGCACTCATAAAATATCATCATGACACAATAAAAATCTAGGTAACCAATGGAACATATCTCAGTGAAAATATCACTCACATACTAACCTCAATAGTCATCCCATAAATGAGCACAAGAATAAACTGAATTGAGTGCATCTCACAATGGAAACATAAAATTACAATATGGGAATAGTCACTGCATCACAAGGTCAGCTCAACCAATCACATAGGAGAAATAATAAGCATCCAAAAAAATTAGGGCATCACAAGATATCTCATCCAACTATGATGAAACATAGAAGTCAAAGCCACACCAATCAGGATGTCATATAAAAAGAAAATGTGAGAGGCACTACATCATCCCCCCAAAGACTAGGCTTACTCCCAGAAGCCTGCAAGTCAAACCAAAGAAGAACACCAAGTGCAAGATTAAAAAAAATAAAATAGAATGCAAGAATAACCATACAACATCTCCACAAGTTTGGCCAAATCAATCCAATAACTTACCATACAGTCTCACAACTAATGAAAGGATACCATACACAAAAGAGCATCAACCACTCTCACAAATTCCTTCAACAAGGAACTCAATATGTGCTAGGAAAATACATCTAATCTCAATCTCTGCCAAATAACATATAACACAAGCCATTATACCTAATCATGAGGTATCTAATTATGAAAAAATGTCCACCATGATCTTTCCAAGACCAAAGAACCAAAAAATCTCAAGTCACCCACTCAAGACAAGGGAAAAATCAACCCAAAATACTGAAAAGGATTACCATGCTCATCTGGAGCATTCTCCAATTTAACTATAGTCTCATTAACTCAGTTGAGAATCATTAAAGCAAGGATTCTATACCAAAAATTGCACTTCCTCGAGGGATACTACATCCATCTCAGGTGTACTAAGACATATCAATGTGCAAGGTTGTCTCTCACAACCAACAACACTTACATAACATAGGCTCAAAAGTGAACTCCTTCCACTTGATGAGATACTCAGAGTACAACTATACATCAAGCATAGGACCAATATGATTTCTCTTCCATCAAGATCTCACCTATAGATGAAAACTAGGGCCTCTTAACCCAAATAGACCATGATATCACCTTCAATGAGGTGATGAGTCCCAAATGGTTAACATCATCCTACACCTACATCCATATACAATCTTAATGAGGTGATGAGTCCCAAATGGTTAACATAATCCTACACCTACATCCATATCCAATCTTAGGATGCTAAGTTATGCCAAATGGTACCGTGTCCTTCTATCTAAAAGATAGGAATACCACTCTACAAGAAATACTCTGGCAACCTAATCTCCAACATGGAGCCTCACTATGAGGGCCAACTTAACCTATATATATATATATATATATATATATATATATATATATATATATATATATATATATATATATATATATATATATATATATATATATATATATATATATATATATATATATAATCATAAAGAGATATAGCTATGGGAGTGTCAAGACTTGGGAAAGGATACTCTCTCTCTATCCCCACACTACATTAGCCTAAAGAAGGGTCAAGGAAATCACTACAAAAGTAACCTCAAAGAACACTCAGCGACACTAAAAACTAAACAGTGATGCATCAGGAACCTCCACAAAACTCCAATAGAGATAAGCACAAAGCCAAGGTATGGTCATGAAGACCCAAAACATGGATCAAAATACATAGGTGGACTAAGTCACACCCAACCATCCAAAATAAAAATGCCAAGGAGAAATCACTCAAGATCTTGAAATCACAACATGGGAGCAAACAAGATTCTCACTAAGCATATATGCCATAAACATTTCCAACATTCAATCTCGACCAATATCGCATAAGATGCACAATAATCATCAGCATGAAACAACATATATCATGATTCCATCTAGTACCAAAAATGAGGTTTTCTGAATCTATCCTTTCATTCTTTAACCTTTTACACAAAGTTCACACAACTACAGTCTTAACTAACATGGTGCACATTTACCAATAATTACACAATGCATCCATAACATCTCACAAAAGAGGACTTACAATTACTTGTATATACATCATTGTAAACTTGCATATCTTTTATACACAAGCAAAAATTTCTCAAAATTAAGTAAGAAAAGTTACTCTTATTAATCATATTTACAACTATTCAACAAACATAATATATAGTATGTTCTTTGCAACATTCTCCCTTTCACGTACTATCATAAGTTCATATTGAACATGATAGAGTCATAAAAAACAAGACTAGGAAGTAATAACAAACATTTAGAATAGTCACCATGAAACAAAAGGGAAAAACCCAAATGAGAGAATTGTCAATGTGAACAGTAAATCCCCAAAATGCTAGTGATTCAATAATAAATCAAACATGACAACTATCACAAAGAGATAGATAGATAATTTTGGGTAACTGTCCCAAGCATAAGAAATACCAAAATTCATTGCTAGTCCACACAAAATGTGGAAAGATCCACCAAAAGATAAAACAAAGAATCTATCATGAAATACATTCACAAAACATTGTGACCAAAATTAGTTGCATAAGAGAGAGGAACCTCCACACGATACCAATGACACAATAACGTTAGAGAACTACCCAAACACACATAAAAAAATGAACCATCTAAAATATCAGTCATATGCATAATTATAATTCTTCTAAATGCAATAATATTATTTTAAAATCTCAATTTTGTTATTATTTTCCATGAAATGTAGTAATTCCATTATGTAGGGTCTCAATCAGATGAGGGTCTACGAAAAACCTCAAAACATGTGCTGAATGCACAACACAAGTTCACTAGAAACATAATAGAGGATAATTAGATAAAAAAGGTGAAGCACACATGAGGCTAGAACATGAGACTCAGTCTCTCAAAGGGGGTTCTCAACATGCTCACACAAGAGGGACTATGCAATGATGGGTCAAGGAATGTATGACCAACAACCACATAGGTTCTTACCATAAATGGGGTATGTAAAACTTTCATCATGAGTCATCAAAATGGATATAACAATAAAACACCACCCATTTCACAAGGTTATGGTAGAAATCTCAATATCACACAAGTGACAGATAATATCAACTATCACAATGGCCTCATTTCACTCAATGCAAGGTAGATACAAGGTCACAAAAAAAAACATGCTAAATTTAAAATCTTCCATGGAAGGGACAATCCTACAAGATGCTTTACAATCAAAACACATAAATTTTCCAAAAAGGTTAAGAAACCATGCAATTTGGGGATGTAAGTCAGTAAACCAAATGAGCTATCAAAATTCTTAATCACACTTATTACCAATAAGTATCTCTTTTCAACATTTACCATGGTGCATAAACATCGCTCTACAATTGGAATGCATAGCAATGCAAGAATTAAGATGCCACATATAACCAACATGAATCATTGCATTTAATTTCCTATTAAGTAATAATCAAATAAAATATAGTGCACCACTATCCACAAGGAGTCAAACAATAGGCACTCAAGGCCAATCATGGAAACTAGCCAATGAATCCAACCAAGGGGTCACACATGAAAACAAGAAACTCAAGGAAACTAAACACCTAAAATAATCAAAAGTTAGCATAGAAAAATAAGCTATCAGGCTAAGACAAATGGAAACACAACAACCATTGTCGTGGCATCTATACACACAGACCACACAATGGTCTCCAAACACTCTTAAAACTATGAGAGACACACCTACCATTTGGTATAAGGTTCTCTAAAGAGGTTCTCACATAGGGGTATCATCCATCCTTGAAAAGTGAAAGTTCTAGGAGGTACTCTATCACCACCGCATGTTACTTGGGTCAGTTCTTAAAGAACACTCCAGAATGCTGCACTTTAGGTGTCCAAGCAATAAGAAACCACTAACTCATGACACTACACATATGTTATCACACGTCCAAAACAACCACTATGTAGGAAACATATACATATAGATCCCAACATATGAACATGGGATTTGTTACTAGATTTAATACCCCACTAAGGAACCCTTGGAAACAAGGGTTAAATGTGCATTGAACAAATTTTGTTTTTACTAAGAGTGAACATAACATATCAAGTGCATAAGATAACCGTAACCATAAGCATGATACAACATGAAAGAGATAACATGAGGATCACTACATGATCACACACAAGTGGAAGACTTAACATCATTTCAAAAGGTTCCCAAGAAATGAAATACTCAAGAGTGAATGGATTAGGCATGTTCAAGCCAACTCATGAGATTTCAAACTTCCTCCACAAACCCCACTGAACATGATAAAAAATTCATCAACAATTGTACATTGAGGAAATGAATAAATCTTCATGGAAATTTGATCCAAGCAGTAAACATAACCAACCCTATTAGAAACCCAACTACTTTGACTAAGAAGCCCCCTCGGGGATAAAGGGTATCCAAAACTGTATATATTTTTATGAGAGGGCCTCAAGAACTACTCACTATTTTAAAAGCTCCAATTCATATGCCCTAGAATATTGTTTGAATGCACTAAAAGACTGATCAAAGGTGATAATTTGAGAAAAAAAAGAATTTCAAAAGTGCTAATTGTAGTGTTAAAATTGCTAATCTTAGGGTCAAAAGTACTAATGTGAGAGTAGGATGAAATCAGACTATCTGAAGGCCATAACTCTTGCATCCGATGTCCATTTGACTCTATTCAAAATTTGTCAAAAAGATATTGATGAGAACTATGATATAAAGGACCTATAAACATCTTTTGACATCATAATTTTGTGTTACCATCAACTTAAATTGAATTTGGTTCAAAAGCAAGTAGCTGTTGTTGGCCTAAAACATGCAACAAATGGGGTTTCTCAGTCGAATGATTGGGTAGGCTTGCCGAAACCAATGTACAACATAAAATTCAAGCTTTATCCACATTAGAGAACTCTAGATACATACAAAATGAGTTATTATCCTCTCTATTGCAATCAAGAACATAAATATATAAACTACTCTGAGATCAAATACATACATGTAAATATAAGGATCAAGTACATCAACATAAACAAATCTACTCTAAGAGAATAATTGAAAAGCATATAAATACATAAAACATGATACAAGTTAAACATATCATGGAGTACTCAATGATTGAACTCTAAATTTGGAGGAAGCCCACCACCTGTGCACCGGTCCTCGGTAGTGGTATAGTGCAACACCACCCTACCACATTGAACCCTCAAGCCCACCCCACCATACTCGCGAAGATAGTAACTTGATTAAAAAAAAAAATGCAAACATGCAAGAAAGGGATGAATCTCACACATGCCAATCAAAATGCATGACTCTAGGGTGGAACAATAGTCTAAGTATAAACACATAGATATATAATACAAGCAAATGAAGAATACTCACATGTGAAATAAAGCAATACACAAGGTAGAGAGTACTATTACACATGAAAGATAGTCAACATGTGATCCAATATCCAAGGTGCATACCAAGTACAATAAAGATACATAGGGTCACTACTCAGTACTAACAAAGGCTTATATGCAGGGACTCTAGTGGAGGGTCATTACTTAGCTCTCAGTATCCCAAGTAGCATCAAGTCTTTGATCAAAATCCATAGATGTAAAGGATCAGTAAGTATATTTTATCAAAAACCTCAGGTGGCTAGATACCATGTCTTCGATCAACTTTCTTAGATAGCCAAACACTGGCCTACTTTCTATCAACACCCTTAGGTTGCCAGGTAGTCAATTATTCTTATTATTAAGTTTTTACCCCATTTTAGTTTACTATATTTTCACTTTATTAAGAACTCCTTCATGTGCCTTGCACCAACCACTTATAGGTTGGGATCCATGTAAGGAGGAAATTAAATCATCTATTGGGAAATTAATAGAATCATATCATTCTACAATGAGGAACAATACACAATTCAACAAGAAGCATAAATCAAAGAATGACCCAAAAGTCAAAAAACCATAAAGAAGCATAATAAACTCTATTGGTCTCAACACCAAGAGAACGGGTCACTTGGACCTTGACATAACATAATAGATAAAATACATGCCTAGATTTAGTCTCAAATAACCAACATCCACATATTAGATGTGAGCTCAATCTCCAACATAGAGTGTGTCAACACAAGGGAAAAAACAATAACAATAACCAAGAGAACACCAAAGGATCAAAATCAAGCTTCCATCAAAATATGAGAAGCACTCAATTAGTCACAAGATGAGAGTATGAGTCTCTCAAGATGTCATCAAGTAGGAATATCTCAACTATGCTCAAGGATGAAGTCTCAAACATATGCATCAAAAAATCCAAAGCAAATCCAAAGCAAGCATAAAAACCAAGAACATAGGGCAAAAGGTTATGCACAAGCACACTCTATTGGCCTCATCTCCATGAGTGAAAAACCCAAGATGGTTCAACATATATACATGGGATACCAATAACCCTAAATGTTTCAAGATATATCTCACATCCCAAAATCAAGTGAAGAGCTCAAAAGCATAAAAATACCAAATTCTGACAAAATATGACATAGTGAAAATTGACAAAATTGAATCAACAAGGCATATTTAGATTGTGGTAAAAGATGACCAAAATGTCCTATATCCATTCCATCTTCAAAATCATAAAATAGACACGGGATACAATAAACAAAACTCACTCATTTGTGCCTAGTGAATTCCTAGATATATTCTAGGTGGCACACAAAATGAGGAAAATAAAAAAACCAAAAATTCAAGCATTTGAGAAATAAAAAAAAATAAAACCCATTTTCTTTTTTGCACCCAAAAACCCAAGAGTATAATAAAACTCTAATTTTAGACACCTATGCAAAATCTAGTAGAATAACAAGGTAAAAATTGCAAAACTCAAATAATAAAACACATATATGCTCACACCTATCCAACTAGGTGATGAAATCCAACAAAAATGTGGGGTAATACTAATTCTCAACTCACCAATCTAAAGAAACCAATTTTATTCAAAGAAATGGAGTATATGAGAAATGGTGACTTGCCCTACCTTACATAAATGGTAAAGACTAAGAGTCGTGTAATCACCTAAAAATGGTCTAGTAAACTTTGAACCTCACTCTAACATTAAAGTTTCAAATATTAATCTTATGTATTGATTTAATCTCTTATTTCTTGATCACATCATCACTTTATCATATTATTTGATGATATCCTAAAGTTTGACCACTTTATCCTAAGCTTTATTTGATTAAAAGAACATGTCCCATTTTAATTAAATAAAATCCACTTTATCCTATATGTGCACATGAAAAAGAAATTTCCTAATTTAAAAAGAAAGGAAAAATACATTTTGTCTACACATTGATTGTACATTCTTCAAGATGAGTGGAATCTCCTTTTGCCTCTTAATCTCTTTCACACATCTTTTTGCCTCTCAACCATGTCCATAGATTTTTCCTCTTGAGAATCTTGTGCACTAAAGTCAAAATAGGGATTATTCTCAACCCTTGGATTTCGCCTCTTAATCTCTCACCATCCAATGCTCTTTAAAAGGAGGCTCATTCCTCACTCTTGCACATTTATTCACTTATGCTAATGTTATGATATCATTTTGTTTACTTACATTCTTAGAGCATTCTCTTGCATTTTTCATTCTAGTTTACTTGCATTTTAGTTTAGCATTTCCTTATTATATTTAGCTTAAATCACATAACTTAACTAGGAGGTATCATAATCTTGTTAGATTAGCTTTTCTTTCCTTGTTCTTGCATTTTCATTCTATCTTAGTTCTTGAATCACATTTAGATCATCTTCTCATCTTGCATCTTCATTTGAATCTTCCATTCTATGGTGCACCTTGCAAGGGTTTCTTATTGAGGTTCATTTGAGAGCCACTATGCATAATGCTTAAATTATTTCACACCATCGATAGGAAGCTATAAGTCACTTCTTGAGACTTCCTCTTCATGGATTCTCTCAAGTACAATAGTTTATAGAAGTGTGTCACATTTTGATCACACATCGGTGGGCTGGACATTCATTTTTAGCTCCATTTATTTCATTTTCGGTTTCTTTTTTGTTGTAGGTTCGTAACTTTTGTTTTATAGACTAGAAAATCGTACGACATTCCAGAACACACCAGGACAATATTTCTTAACACTGCCAGACAAAATTACTTAATTTTTGGAATATCATTCTTCTTCTCTGAGAAATTTCATCTCCTTCCCAGAGAAATATCGTTCTGCCTCTCTCAGGTCTATCATACTGTTCTAGAATATCATTTGCTTCCTAGAAGTATGCCATCCAATTTTCTTGGTAGACTATGGAGTGTCATCTAGATTCAGTTGTTGTGATAGTCTAATTTTTAGCCTAGTTTTCTTGCATTTTCTTGCATTTTTGGGTTTTATGGTTTTCTAACAAAACTTAACAAGCTATTTTGTAGGGCTGTTGATTTGATTTGCATACCTTTATGTGCTAACTTGTGGTTTTGTAGGAATCTATTATCAAATAAATTGAATTGGTAAGATTACTAACTTGTGGTTTTGTAGGTTTCCTTGGAGATAAAGATCAACATTGTGCTTTCTTACATTTGATTTTCTAGGAACCTAGCTTAATTTTTTGTCTTTTGGTAAATGAACATGTTGTTGATGTGTTTGGGAGACACTATGGATTAGGATAGTATGCTCTTTTTCTCATGGAAAATCATAAATCTAGACCTTCATTAGTTATCCATTTACTTTCTTGAATTTACCTTTAGAGGGCTTGCCAAGAGATAAATCTTTTGGGAATGACCCAAGTGGGAAACAAGTGAACCCGACTAACTCCATCCCACTATAATGAAAATATTCCTTCAATCTAAAGAGAGGGAAGACTTGTCTATTTTTTTTACTTCTAATGCTTCTTCATGTGTAGGGCATAGTTACCTCAATCTTGCTAAGAAAGCCTACACTTTATTGGGTGCTTGGAGGGCCTTTTTGGTCTCAATCTTGTTTACAAGAATACAAGAGGAGTATACTCACTTTTTATAGGCCCAAGAGTTCTAAATATTTCTTGCGAGACTATGCATTTTGGGTGCTTGTAGGGCTATAGACCTTAATTTTGCTTGTGAAACTACAAGTGGTAGCCATGAATGAATATTATTATTAAACACATTAGGACTTAGAGGTTAAACTTTTGGCCATGTGACTTCCTTTGTGAAAGGATTGATCCTAGTGGAATTTACCCAGATCACCCCAATATACTCACCATATGTGTTCCTTTGGATGCTAAATCTTGAATATGGTAGTTTGGAAAGATAGGCGATTTGAGAATTGTTTTCTTCCAATTGATCCATAACTTGCATAGTCCTAGGAAAATCCATTCAACCACTTAATTGTGGGGCTAAGAACATCAAGTTGTGTGCAAAGGTTGAAGCACTTCTCTCTTGACCTTAGGTAAAATTTTCTTAATGTGTATTCATTTTGTGCAAGACCTGTATAAATCATTTAAATATACACATAACGATACTATTCACTGAGTTTTTCTTTGAGACCTAAAAAATGTTTGTATCATGCAAGATTGCTTTGTCCCTTTCTCAAGATTGTTTGAATACTACTCTATGCATCATGATTACTGTGAAAAATCCAAACTTACTGTTAAACTTGAGATTTTATACTATCACATTGCTTAAACCAGGCAAATTGGTCAATTAAAACAAGGTTATTAGTTCTCAAGTCGGTCTTTTGTGTTTTCTAATTCAATATCACCTGCTTTAGTGAGAAATATTGCATGACATTCTAGATTATCGACTGCTTCTTAGAGAACTATTGTCCCATAGTACTGGGGTATATCATCCTGCCTATTTACAAAATATTATTCTATCTTAAAGTGTCGTTTGACTTTACTGGGGTATATCGTATGGATTATATTTTTTGTCTAAGTGTCATCCAATTATCTGAGGTCTATCATCCAAATCCTGATTTGAGTTCGTTTGGTCCAAATTTTCTCTTAGCTAGTTTAGGGGGCTTACATTTGACTCTTTCTGGTCTCTTGGTTTGAAATTGATAGGATATGGACTATTTTTAGTTGAAAAGGATTACTTTGATACCTTGGTTATATTCTTGACTAGTAGAGTTGTTCACTTGTCTAATCTCTCTTGGTAATCTTATCTTGTCTTTGACTTTATCTTTTGACTTGAGTCACAAGTGTCATACACATGGATCTTACCCGCATCTTGGTCACTTTGTGATAAGTCATCTTAATCTCTCTCTCTTTTATTCTCTTTTTTCACTTTTGGAAAAGTAAACACTTTTCTTTTGTAGGGTGTGTTGACAAATTGGTTAGTACTCCCCTCGAGATTCATGACATAGAGTAACTACCTCCTGTGTCTTCTATAAGCCTGGTGGTTGAACCGAGCATTAATAGGTTGATCTTTTGGTACAATGAAAACCACTACTTGTAACAAGTGGTATCAAAGCTTGGTCATAGGTTTGAATCCCTTTGGGTAATGCTAAGGGGGAGATTGTTGGAAAATTGGTCAGTGCTCCCCTCAAGATTTGTGACATGGATTAACCACCTCCTATGTCTTCTATAAGTCTAGTGGTTGTATCAAGCATTAACAATGTTAGAAATAGGGAATACTAAGAGGGGGGAGGGTGAATCAATATTATGCAAACTTTTTCTTTCACCCAATTATGGATATAATAGATTATCTTAATACATGCATAACATAGTAAACTAAATGACATGCATAGCAATAAAGCAAATGAACTCATAAAACATTATTTGTTCTCGAGGAAACCTTGGCCAAGGGAAAACCCCGGTAGGGATGGTACCCACAAAGATCCACTAATAAAAAGTATCTTGTTAAGGATGTTGACCCTGTTACATGCATATAGTGTCTCAGTCCTAATTAAGGGACTATAGGCCTTGTTAGAAGCCTCAACCCTGCTAAGAGTTGGTAGTACTGATTACAAATGATTACAAGATGAGCCCACTACCCAAACAAGTAATGTAAAATGATTACTAATTATAGAAGAGTAAGGTACATAACCTTATACTACTTGCTTGTCTTTCACAACTTCGCATCAATATCTTTCACTATATCATTACACTTGCATTATCATCTCTTTTCTATATACTTCACATTCCATATGCCTTACATTTATACAAGTTATTAGGAATAATAAATTTTACACCGGGCTTTACAAAACATAAAGCTTTACACAAAATACATATTTACCCAAGGGTTAACATCTAGGATTTCATCCCTTTATTTTATTAAGACATTATTTTGATAAACAAAATAATCCCTTAACTCTTTACCAATTTTGTCTTCATATTCTATCCTGTCGACTTAACACTATCTTTGGTAAAACTTCCATAACTTATTTCGTACATGCCGTATAGACTTGCAATCTTAGGTGAGTCTTCAATTGTCATCATAGTATCTATGTTCAAGTGCACAAGCATTGAACTTACTCCAATCGACATCACCAATCAAAACTATCTCCTGGGTACACTGGGAAAATACTGCACATACTTAGACAATTTTGCTTTGCACTTTGTCATACATGCTCTCTATCATATGTGGTCTTCATGTAGATTATATGTTGCCATAATGACAACATATAGATATATAACTCAACCAAATTGCCAACAAATAGGTTGATCTTTTGGTGCAACGGTAACCACTACTTGTAAAAGGGTGGACATCAAGTTGTCTTGTGTCATCTTAATTGGCTCTTTACACTCTCATTCATCCTAGTAACAACTAGATACAAAATTTATCAAGGAAAGAAACCACCAATTAGCTTTGACAAATTACCCTTTCCCAATAGGTGTCAACATCATCAAGACAAAGACCCTCAAGTTATCTTTGACAAAGAAGAGGATAATACCAAAATTTGGTTTGATCCTCTTGGAAGTACCTTTGATAGTACCTATGAGACACCTCTTGCCTCATCAAAATTTGAGAATAGTTTATCTTTCACCATGTCTAGGGAAGAGAATAAAAATTAGTTGAATGATCTTTTTGATCAAAATAAGAGGTTAAGACTAATTGAATTAGAAAGAAAATCCTACATGGAGGAACAAGTGACCTGATTGGCTCAACAATTTAATGCCAATTTCTATGGGAATAGTGGGAATAATAGAAATAATTCACCACTAAGATCTCCTCCAAGGTCTCATCACAATGGATATGATTCACCTCTAAGATCTTCACATTCTAGATGTAACTCTCAACGTGGTAACAATACAAAGCACAAAATTACTAAAGAAGAGCTCCTAAATTTTTAACAAGATGATTGTTACCAAAGACATAAGTTAAAAACATTGGAAAAAAATGATGATCAATACTTCTTGCACTTGGATTCTAGAGGATTGAAGCTCCCACATGACTTTGATGTTGATGGATTTATTTGAAAAAGAGAACCCTCAGCTTTGGAAGTTTCCATCAAAGAAATACAAAATTTGAAAAGTTAAATGTCAAGCTTAAGGAGAGAAAAAGATAATCCTAAATCATCATTTTCTATGGAATCTCTATGTGCTTTACCTTTTGACAAGAGTCTACAAATGATACCTTTTTCAAGAGATATTGAAATCCCTAAGTATGAAAAAATATTATGGAAATGGGGATCCACATGATCATGTCAGATAATTTTATGCTTTGAGTATGGATTTCATGCATGATGACACTTATCTTATGAGACTATTTCCTAGGAGTCTAAATGGTCAAGTTATGGAGTGTTTTAAAAAAATCAAACCTCCACTTAAGTCTTTTGATGAGTTAGTGCAAAGGTTTATTCAACAATATTCTTATAATATTCAACATCCAATGACTATGCTTGACCTATGCAACATCAAGAAGAGGCAAGGTGAATCTTTTGTTACATTATTACAAAGATGGAGGAAGTTACACTCAAGGTATCCATGAAAACTTCTAGAGAATGAGAAGATTGAAATCTTTGTTAATAACCCCATCCTTGAATTACATTATGATCTTATAAAGCAAGTATTTTTCACCTTTAATGACATGACTAAAAGTGCTTTCCGAATGGAAGATATTTTGATTAAGAACGGTGAGATTACTTTGAGCAAAGAGAAATCCAAAAATGGTAATGGATACAAAAAAGATAAGAGTAAGCCTTGGAACAAGAACAAGCATGTGGTTAATGATGGTGTTGTTAATGAGCCTAAGCCTAAAGAGACCATTTTGAAATTGGATAGTACTATCCTAACAACTCAACAACAAGAGGCTGTAAGGTCTAATGATTTGAATAAAGCTAAATATTCATGGGCACCTAAGCCTAAGCATGACTTTACTCCTTTGGGAGACTCATATGATGTGATACTTATGATTTTACTTACCAACAATATTATCACATTATCTAAATATGCCAAACCTTATGAGCTAGAACTTAAGCCTAAGTGGTGGAATGAAAATCATTATTGTGAATATCATAAGAACAAAGGACATAAGACCGAAAACTGCATAAGGATAAAACATGTCATTCAAGATATTATTGAGAATGGAAAGGTTGGAGTGGATGGTTTTGTTAAGAACTATGACCACAAGGCTTTTAGGGAGCCACTCCCTAAGTATGATAAAGGAGAGGCATCAAAATCAAAGAAAGATGAGGGAGCTAAGATCAAGTATACTTATACAAACATTGGAAATGTTATCAATATGCTCAAACCAATGAATGAAAGTGTTAAAATGGTGAGATCTAATGGACCCCAATATGATTTAGATAGTGATGAGAAACCTAAGGTTATCTTGAGAGGTGTTAGTTCTTCCAAATAGTCCCACTATTACAATGAGTGCAACCCCATGATCATGCTTAGAGGTGTTGAATCTCATTCACATGAGGAAAGTCTAAATGCTATCAGCAGAAGTCAACCTAAGGTTATTCTTAGAGGTCCAAATTATTACAAACAAACTAATCCTAAGAAAGTAACATCCTCTTCTAAACAAACCTCTACTTCCAACAAGTCAAGCTACAGTCTAGTAGATCAACTTAAACACGCTCCGACTCACATCTCATTCTTCAAGTTACTATAGTTATCACCTATGCACAAGGAAATCTTAGAAAAAGATTTGCAGACAACCAGTGTCCCTAAAAACATTGACATTGATCAATTCCAGACTATGGTTAATCTCATTGCTTCTCCACACTACCTTTCCTTTTCTAAGGAAGATGACAAGTCCTTAAGTCACCCACACAACCTTTCCTTGCACATTGAGATTCAAACCTATCAAACCCAAGTCAAGTGTGTGTTGATAGATAATGGTGCTAGGTTAAATATTTGTTCTTTTAGTGTAATTAAACAACTGGGATTGTCAAAATTTACCATTGATTCAAGGAAGAAGATCACTATCAAGGCTTATGAAAAAGTTGAAAGGTCTTCTAAGGGATTGATTGTGTTACTCATTCGAGTTAGTCTAGTTGAAAAAGAGGTGGTGTTTAAAGTTCTTGATATCCCTCTTGCCTATAACATATTGCTAGGGAGACCTTGGATCCATGATATGCAAGTAGTTTCTTCTACTTACCATCAATGTATAAAATTCCCCTTTAACGGTACCAAAATTTCTATTCTAGGGGATAATTCCATGTCTATCAATGCACTTATTGTTGAATCCTTAGTACCATATAATAGAGATGGCAATGGGAATAGGACTACTCTTGCCGATTGTGAGAAAAAGATGAAAATGCTGAATCTAAGGATGTGAGAATATCATTTGGACTCTATTGTTTCACTTCCAGTCTCCCCTCACTCTTATGGAAAACCTTTAGAAGATAAGAAGAATTCATCTTCCGCTATGACATGTTATGGTACTTTTATCAAGTCCTCAGTACCTTTAGAAGATGAAAGAGAAGAACAAGTTGTTAGAGAATGGGTCTATAGAGAAAAAGAGCCTGAAGAAGTTGTTCTTATTATTGCCGTTTCCCCTAAAACATATGGTAAAGGCTATGAATTCCTAGCTAAAATGGGTTATCCTAGTTATGGTCCTTTGAGTGATAAGAAAAATGCTCTTGTTGAACCTATGAGTCATACAAATGGAAGAAAATATAAGGATAAGATTGGACTAGGATTTTATAATGTGCAACTTGCTTTTGACCCATCTCCTGATAATAGTGAATCTAAAGAAGAAACTGTGCCAACTCATACTTTTGATCAAAATGAGGAAGAATTCATTCCCTCTAGTTCTATTCTTTGGAATGAAGAAGGAACTCCACTAGAACATGATGATGAATCTTCCTCATCTCACCACAATGAAGAGTCAAAAGTTAAAGATCCTAATAGGGAGCACATCTGTAAGAACATGAAACAATTGCTACAAAGAGAAAATAATATTGATTCACATGAATATGAATGGTATTATCTCTTAGTTAAGTCAATAGAACTGGGAATAGATGTGGTCCATACTTATGCTAACCAAACTAAAGTGGTAGACTAGTCACCCATAGGGCCTGATGAGTCAAACTTACATGCCACTTTCATTGATCAGGTTCACACGCTAGGAATCTGATCGATCTAGGAACTTTTGAGGGAAGCCTTATACAATCTAAATATCCTACCCCTGGAGATGATTTCCCTCATATCAATTCTTTATAGCCTATCACTTCCCTCCCACTAATGTACCCTAAACCCATTGATTGGTTGCAACAGAACCAACAACCTAGATTACCTTCCTTCCAAAATGACTATGAAATTGTATGTTACCTTAATGCTATTGAACCCATAGTCTCTTCCACCAAAGAACCAAAAATCAACATGAAAGAGACATATATCAAGTACCTTAGTCATAAAATAAAAAGAAAATTAAAAAAGAATGGGTGCTTTGATGGAAAAAACCACTTCATGGCAGTGTTAAAGCCAACAAAAAGTAAAAATAAAAGATGTATCTGAAAATGAAAACCTCTTTGAGGTGCCCAAAGATGAGGTACTTGGTAGTCTACCTAGTTATTTACAAGAAGGATCTTTAGTCTTGATAGAACTAACACATACCATAAATATGGGAACAAATTAAGCACCTCAGCTTATACATTTAGCTCAATCTTCATCAACAGATGAAAAACAACAGTTGACTGATTTCTTCAGAAGAAAGAAGATAAATTTTTCTTGGACATATGTAGACATGCTAGGACATGACACTAATCTTATCATGCACAAATCTATAGCCCCTGGTATTAAGAAAATCAAACAAAAATTATAAAAAATGCATCCACATATAGCTCTATTGGTCAAATCAGAGTTAGAAAAGCTCCTGAGTGCTAGATTTATATGATCAACTTTTGACTACACTGAGTGGATCTCAAATATTGTACCTATATCTAAACATGATAAATCTATTCATGTATATATGAATTTCTAAGACCTTAACAAGGCTTGCTCAAATGATGACTTTCCACTTCCTAACATAGACATGATAATGGATATGACTATGGGTTATGAAATGTACTCTCTTATGGATGGTTTCTTAGGATACAATGAGATCAAGATAGCTCCTAAAGATCAAGAAAAGAATTCCTTCACATGTACATGGGGAACCTTTTGTTGGAACGTCATTGTCATGCCCAAAAATACATAGGGCATAACACACCCAAAACAACACACAAATAATATATATATATATATATATATATATATATATATATATATATATATATATATATATATATATATATATATATATATATATATATATATATATATATATATATATTTAAAAATATATAAAATATTAGAAAGTCATGAACATTATATGAAATATTTAAATTCATCTTTAATATACTTGAAATAATCTAGGTTATAAAATTGCGATAAATCAATTCTCTAACATAAACTCAAGTCGAGGATTTTGGGTAATTTCTTCCCCATCAAGTCCTATCAGGTCCTCACAACCCGATCGTGTCTCAAGAACTCCCTAAATAGGAAAGGGCGGGATTCTGGAATTTTCCTACACCGACCATGTATTCTGATCGTGAATCAAAGTTTTGGGGTATAAAATCTGAAGGTGAGCTTCGCTATCTTAAAAAGGACAAAGGGGTGGGATTTTTCAGAATTTGCCTCCCCAAACTAAAAAATCTAATAAGGAATCATAGTCAAAGGGTGTAAATTCCATAAAAGTACTCCACCTAAGCAAAAAATTAGAACAAAGGCTCAAGAAGTCCACCGGTCGAGTTTTGTAGGAAGGAGGTGCGATCCCCGAAAATGTGGACTTAGTCAAAACTAAAATTATTGTTGAAAGAAAGGATTCAACAATGCCTTCTTTAGAAAAAGAAGGAAGAAGGTGCAAAGTCCAAAGATCGAAGGGATAAGACCATTGGGTTTCACACCGCCCAACGTCAAATCCCAAAAAGGTCAAAAAGATTGAAGTTAAAATGTCCTTCAAAATATTAATTTCTTTAAGGAAAGCTTTCAGAAAAGATGCACTTGAAGTATGAACCTTCAAAAAAGTAGCTTGAGGGGTGTTTTCTCTGAATTTATGATGAAGCAAATGAAACATAAACTTAAATAAAATTTTCAACCGATTGAAGAAAGGTTAAGTTAATATCTCTCTTTCAAAAAAGAGGAAGGTGGAGTGTGATCCATTGGAAAGGGAAGCAAGGTGGTAAGATTTTTGAAGTCCAACCCATGGAAGAGAAGAGCTTGAAAGAATGAAGGCAAGGGTCAAAGGAGTCTTCTTCGGGATTCCAAGGAAAGAGGTGAATCCCTCTCTAAGGAAAGAAGAGAGTAAGACTCTTTTGCACAACCAAAACTAAGAAAGGAGATAGGCCGATGGCCAAGGGGAAAAACAAACCCTAAAGAAAAGATAGTATTTTTAACATAAAGACTTGATCGATCCCACGCCAAAGAAATAAATTTGATACAGGAAGAAATAACTTATATATAAACAATAATTAAGATAATCATTTCCTTAGACCATAAAGATAAGTATTACATGATTGATGCTAAAAACTATGATTGTACTTTTCTTTAAACAAAAATCTAATAGAGGGTTTTATTTTCTCTTTCTTTGAACACACACAACCAATCCAGAATTCAACAGTGAATATTTTTAACATTAGAATGAAACATAAACTAATTTTAACTAGTAAAATAAATTTCATATATCATCATGCAAGTTCTATAACATAATTTAAATTTTCTAAGGATATTGTTTAACAATTATATATATATATTCCAAATAATGAAAATACAACTAGAGGATGGAAAAAAACACTTTAAAATATTTAAACAAGAATTGAACATTTCAATATTAAAAGAATACTAGAACTTAATATATATTTCTTCCTTTTTGAATTCAGCAACAATTGTAATATCAGTTAAGGAATCATTACCTCATCCTGACATAACTTAGAAGTCTTATGCATGCAAGCTATTAGAATAAATGAGAGGGGGGGGGGGGGGGGTGAATCAATTAGATCATTCATCCTACAATCCCAAATACAAAGATGTACCTTATCAAATAATTCCAACAAATTATGCAGCTCGGTAACATAAAATATCAATTTGTCTGTTTAGTTTATCAATTACCAGTAATTATCCAACTGTGACTACCAACTAAATCAACTATGCAATATGTAAAGTATGATAGAAAAAAAATCATCATAAATAACACATAACACAATGATTTAACGTGGAAACCCTACTAAGGGAAAAATCACCTGGGACCAGTAACCCAAAATAATTCACTCTTCTGAAGTGAGCTCGATGAAGAGTCAACCTTGTTAAAGGTTACAATACACACTATTAGGTGTGACCTGGTGAATAGAGGTAATTTGGAATCACCTCTATATGTGTAAGTGTGTGGGGGAAATATGAGATTCACTCCTAAATTCAAATTCCCAAAGGAGAGATCCAATTTGATCAACCAAAAGGTTAATGCATAATCGAATCAATCTATGAAGAATATGAAAGAGAAAAAGAAACCCTATACTTCCCTATAGTTGGATTATGCTTGAAATCTGAAATAATTGAAATGCAAATACTAACCTTAAATTAGGGCAGATCTAAAAAATGTCATTTTCTGATGTCTATGTATACTTTTAGGCAATTCTACAACCTATTCTGAACTGGAAATGCCGAGACAAAGAAAGCCTAGAAATCTTTCTCCAAGATGAGCTCAGGTAGACTTTGACCCTCATAAAAGGTCAAAAAGGCTAGATTCTTTATTTGAAGGTCGATTCTGTCTTTGTTCATAGATCTCAGAAGTTCACCAAAAAGGGTATCCAAATTTGCTCTTAGATCTGAAATCCCACACCTGTACCTACAAGAAAATGGGGTTTTGCCTTGGTCAAACCCTAGTTTAGGAATTAACATTGAAATTGAATTGAAATGTAGTGTACATAAACAAAGTAATTGAAACAAATCACCTTGCTTATGTTGAAATCCTTGTAGAGGATTCGAATCCTCAAATCCATAAGTAGGAATGCTTCAATGGATGTAGAATGAATGTAGGATGTCTCCAATCAATGGCATTTGATCTTCAACACCAATCTTGACATGATCTTTGCATATGAGAAGGCTTGGATGAATGTAGAAGGATGGATCTTCAAGGGGGCTCCAAAGAGATTGAATCCTTCAGTAGCTAATAATGGATCTCCTTAATGGATGGATGCTTGGACACTTGAATTCTTGAAGACTTTCTTGAATGCTCTAGAGCTTGCAATTGCTTGAGATGAGATGAGATATGAAAACTTGATTGCCAAAACTTGATGTAGAGATCTTCTCACAAAACTTGATGATCAAAATGAGAGAGGAAGGCCTCCTTTTATAGTGAACTAGGGCACAATCCTCTAGAGGGGCCACCTTGGAGAATTAAATCCCAATTAGGTCCTAACCTTTAGAAAATATACCTAGATTAAATGCAATTAGAGGATTTACCAGTCCAAAACTTGAAATGGCCGACCTGGAGGCTGGAAAACAAATATCCCGAAAGCCCGATACTTGGAAATCAAGGATTTTGAAGATTTGAAGGAAGGGGGAAAAATTGAGGTTGGGACTAACTTGTTCAGGTTCAAGCTCAATCCTAACCTAGTCAAGTTTGACCTTGAATTTGACCCTGGTCCTAGATCCAGTCAGAATCAGGACAGAAGGTCTCGGGGATGCCCAAAGACCTAGAAATGATACCAGAATAAGAAAGAATACTAGGGATAAGCATAAAATAATATTATGAATATGATGAAGGATAGGAGGACCTATTTATAAGTCCTACCTAGAAAATAGAGCCATAGAAGAGGGAAATTTAGGAGAACCCATGATATCCTATCCCTAATTTCACTTAGAATGAAGAAATCAAGTGCAGAAAAGAAGTGGAAAGTGGGGAGAAAGCCAAATACATACAAAGACCTAATCAAGGAACTTAACATGACCCCAAACCACTTACTCAGAGGGATAAATGCTCTTATCGTGGAAGTTCTTCCATTTTAAGATGATACATTAAGCCCCCACTTTAGCAAGAGTATAGACTTGATGGAAAATCTTGGTAAAGGAGATCAGAATGAAAAGATAATCTTATCGTAATCCAAGGGACAAAGAGAAACCTTAAGCCCCTAGGGACTCAAGTCTTTGTTGACTCCTAGATCACAATAAGAGAGACATCTCTAGAGAGAGAAAGAAAGAGTGTGATTATCTCACCCAATGAGAACCTATGCCCCATTGTGAACCACACAAGGACACGGTGCAATTGGAAAGATGGAATTGAACTGCCTAGTGAATGTGGCTACTCACTAGTCAAACCATCAAGGATTCATCCTTAGGAATATTCTATTCCATAAGAATAAAACCAAAAAAAAATATAAAAGAGATCCAGTCTTAAGGACACCTTCGACCTTAAGGGATCAAAATATATATGTGTATTTGAAACTGGAGGGATCAAGAGATCCTAAAATATAAATCCATGCTTTAAGGATTAGTTAATAATACAAAAAGGGAAAAAGTATCTTGAAAAATATGTGCCTATTGAAAAGTGCATGTGTGCAACAAGTGAGCAGAGCATATGCCCCCACATTAAAGTCATTGCTGACACTTTAACAGGAGCAATGGCTTTAATAGAAACATAAACAACTCCACTAATTACGTTTCCACATCGAGATACCCCTAGACAAAGACAAATCAAGGGAAATATCACAAAAACATACAGAGAACGTAGAAGGGATCTACCTACCGTGGGGTCAGTATGATCATAAGATAATATATATATGATATTATTGCAAATGAATTGACATCATTCCCAAAAGAAAGTAGAACTACAATCACAAAGGAGGAAAGATTACATAAGATATATGAAGGAGAATATTTTTAGACCATTACATAGAGACCAAAAATAATTAGTGCTACCATATCTTGAATCCAAGCATACTACACAAGGAAACATTTACGAACAATAGCACAAGTACAACATAACATTGAACAATGCATAGAAGAATAGAGATACATATAGAAGAATTTGAACAACAATTTCAATTCCTTCATCACCTTGTACTAACTGAGTAACAAGGATTGTATAAAATAATCTAACAACATTTAGCAAACACATTATGAGAGAAGTACAGTACAGTACAGTAGGAAAACACACAACAAAGCTACCATGAAGGACTAGCCAATCAAGCATGCTGCCTACTCTCCCCATCTCATTGTATATCATTTAGTGAAGGTGGGTAACTCGCAAGAGGGACTATATCCAACATAGTAGGAATGATAGCCAGTTCCAAACAAGGATCCTCTTGAGAATCACTATCTTTGACACTAGGTGTAAGAGTCAATTGTGATGATAGCATATTAGGTAAATCAATGTCAATGTCAATAGTCTCATATTCATCATTAACATCATCAGTATCATCAAGAGTATCTTCTTCATCCAAATTAATCAAAATAGGATCTAAGATACAAATAGAATCATCATAATCATGCATGTGAACATCATTATTAGTAACAACCTCTTCTAACACATCATGCATAGGTTTATCCGAGGAAGGTAGAGATCTTTGAAGAATAGAATTATGAGCTTTAGCATGAGAATGACACTTTTTACAATGTTCATTAGTAGATCAATTACATTTTGAATTATTTGAAATAGGTTGAGAACTAGGAGGAACAATCTTAGGATCCTTCATAGGTTCTTTAGGAAAATCCATAGGATTAGAAACAATAGGAGAAACAATCACAAGATCTTTAATAGGTTTGGTAGAAGGAACTTGATTAACAGAACTAGAAGCCATAGTTAAAGGAGTATAGATGGTGTAGGTAAAAGACCATGATTAAGATCCATAGGAGGTATGCTTAATTCAAGAATCTTACGATGTTTATAAGCTTGATATGATAGAAAAAGATTATCAGGTCGAGGAGGACATGAATTAGGTAATGATGACCAAAAGAAATCCAGAGTAGCACAATCTCTAGGCCTGGAAGGTTGATATATACTATGATTAACCATCTTTATTTCATTATCATGAATAAAATTAAGAAACTTATGGATAGGTGAAGCAACAGAATGCATGGAAGTCAACCAAGGAAAAACTAGCTTAACTTGAAATTGATCAGAAATAGTAACCCCAACAAAGGTAGTGTTCACAATTTTTCCACAAAGTTCAACCGGTAAAGTAATAGAACCAAATGATGGATAAAGAAAACCATTGCAAGTTTGAATCCACACATCTGATGTATCATAAGAATCATGTTGTAAGATTTTCATAAAAATATTTTCTTCAGTAATGACATTGACTAAAGATGTAGGATCAATAGGACAACCACGAGTAGGTTTCTAAGAAATCTTAGTAGAAAAGTAAAGGGGACCATCAGGAGCTCTAATAGTCTCAGAATCATCAAAGGTAATCAAAATTTCCCAAGGTCTTTTATTCTTAGGTTGTTGTTGAGGTTGAGTTTTCAATTTAGGTTTAGGTTTGGGTTGAGATTGAACTTGAGGTTGAATCTAAGGTTGAAGTTGAGGTGGAGATACAGATTGACCAACATGCTTCACTTGATTAACAACATGATTGAGATCATCCATCTTTGAATCATACACAATTTCCATAGCAGATGGTTGAGAAATGGTATTAGTATCATGCGTAGGTAAAGGATTTGTATAGATTTGAAGGTTCTGATTAGGAGGAGAGACAGATTTGTTCCCACTACTATCTAGATTGTCAATAGATAAAGCTTTAGAATCAATTAAGTCTTGAATCTTATGTTTTAAAGAATAACATTTCTCAGTATCATGACCATTTTGATGATGATATTGACAAAAAGCATTTTGATCAAAAGATTTAGATGCAATCGTAACAGGTAAAAGAGGTCAAATAGGAGGTAAAGTAATCATATTAGTAGTTATCAACCTATTCATAATAGCATGTAAAGATTCAGAAAGAGGAGTGAATGTATGATTTAATTGAAAAGCAGTGGATGTAGAAGTGGCATTGTGAGATGCAACAACAACTTGATCAACAAGTGCATTTGCTTGTTTATTTATCTTGACATAGTTGTTGAATTTTTGAAATTTATTTGGATTAGGAGCAACATCACTCTTATCAACTGGAATAGGAGCCATTGGAGTGTTGCTCTCAAACTAACTCACTTGCAATTGATAATGATGAGGCACTGCACAAAGTTGTTGAAAAGAGGTAAATTTAGTAAGTAGAATCTTATCTCTAATATCCTTTTGCAAATTTGAAATAAACATGTGTTGAATATCAATATTAGGAATAGGATAGGAAATCTGAGCATGCAAATGCTTAAATCTACCAATAAATTTAGTTAATTTCTCCTTAGCACTTTGTTTACAATGCATCAAATTAGTCAAAGACACTTGCGGGCCAATGTTGTTTTGAAATTATTGAATAAAGGCATTAGCAAGTTGTGGAAAGGAATCAATGGAATAAGGAGGCAAGGAACAATACCATTGTAAGGCCTTGTCATGGAAGGTTCTAGCAAATAGTTTGGCTAAAATCTTATGGTCATGAGCATAATCACTACAAAGGATTTGGAATGTTTTAACATGATGAACAGGATCTCCTTTTCCATTATAATTCTCAAGATGAGGCATCTCACCTTGCTGAGGAACATGAGTACGAATAATGTCTCAGGACAAGGGACTTCCCATGTCACATGTAGGAATACTAAACTTGTTTTAAGTTAAGGAAGCTAGTTTTTGTTGTAAGGATGACACAGTTTGAGCCAAACTGATGATAGTTGAATCATTAGAGGAAAGAGGAGTAGCAATATTAGACAAACTAGGTAAAGTGTAAGAAGTTGTAGGAATAGAAGAAACAACTGGAGGAACACTCATAGGAATAGAGGGAACCATCACAGTCACAAAAGGAGGAGTATAGGTAGAATATTAGGTAAAGGATTAGAAGGAGGTTCAATACTAGTGATAGGAGGAATCAACCCTAAATCTTGAGCTTCTTGAGCTAAAGGTTTAACATTTGAATGCACAAGGTGAGTAATACCAAAAAAGAGGTTAACACCTTGATCACTATCATGGAGAACTTTCTTAAGAGCCTCTATAGCTTGAATGGAATCTTGATTATGGTTCTCTTGAATAAGCCAATTACCCATTTTATCAAGTTTAGTTGAAAGTATTTGGACTTGTTCAGGAGGAAATCTTAAAGCATCATCCTCATCATGAGATGAGTGAGAAGAGTTTTACTACATTGTAGGATTAGAATCATGAAGAATCAAGTTATCATCCAGGATCCTAAGGAAAGGAGAGGAAGATTCAAGATCAAATGCATCCATGAGTCTACGACTTCTTCTAACTGGAATGTTATAAGTAGGACTAGTGGTAGTAAAGCTCATAAACCAATGTAATGCAAATGAACTAAACTAAGAACACATAAAGCATGAATATGAAATCTAATTAGCATGCAAGATCTAACACAAAGGAAAAATCTAATACTAACAAGATAAAAGGATAGCACAATAAGGCATCCAATTCCACAATAAGAATAGAGAGGAATCTAACACCAAAAAAGAAAGAAAGAGAGTAAGCTAGTCGGGTTCACCAAAATGAATAGAGGTAATTTGGAATCACCTCTATATGTGTAAGTGTGTGGGGGAAATATGAGATTCACTCCTAAATCCAAATTCCCAAAGGAGAGATCCAATTTGATCAACCAAAAGGTTAATGCACAATCGAATCAATCTATGAAGAATATGAAAGAGAAAGAGAAACCCTATACTTCCCTATAGTTGAATTATGCTTGAAATCTAAAATAATTGAAATGCAAATACTAACCTTAAATTAGGGCAGATCTAAAAAAATGTCATTTTCTGATGTCTGTGTGTACTTTAGGGCAATTCTGCAACCTGTTTCAGGATGGAAATGCCAAGACAAAGAAAACCCAAAAATAATTCTCCAAGATGAGCTTAGGTCAACTTTGACCCTCATAAAAGGTCAAAGGCTAGATTCTTTATTTGAAGGTCAATTCTATCTCTGTTTGTAGATCTCGGAAGTTCGCCAAAAAGGGTATCCAAATTTGCTCTCAAATTTGAAATCCTACACCTGTACCTACAAGAAAATGGGGGGTTTTGTTGTATGGAGGGTTTGCCTTGGTCAAACCCCAATTTAGGAATTATCCTTGAAATTGAATTGAAATGTAGTGTGCATAAACAAAGTAATTGAAGCAAATCACCTTGCTTATGTTGAAATCCTTGTAGAGGATTCGAATATTCAAATCCACAAGTAGGAATGCTTCAATGGATGTAGAATGAATGTAGGATGTCTCCAATCAATGGCATTTGATCTTCAACACCAATCTTGACATGATCTTTGCATATGAGAAGGCTTGGATGAATGTAGAAGGATGGATCTTCAAGGGGGCTCCAAAGAGATTGAATCCTTCAATAGCTAACAATGGATCTCCTTAATGGATGGATGCTTGGACACTTGAATGCTTAAAGAATTTCTTGAATGCATGAGAGCTTGCAATTGCTTGAGCTAAGATGAGATATGAAAACTTGATTGCCAAAACTTGATGTAGAGATCTTCTCACAAAACTTGATGATAAAAATGAGAGAGGAAGGCCTCCTTTTATAGTGAACTAGGGCACAATCCTCTAGAGGGGCCACCTTGGAGAATTAAATCCTAATTATGTCCTAAAATTTAGAAAATATACCTAGATTAAATGCAATTAGAGGATTTACCATTCTGAAACCCGAAATGGCCGACCTGGAGGTGGGAAAACAAATATCCTGAAAGCCCGATACCTGGAAATCAAGGATTTTGAAGATTTGAAGGAAAGGGGAAAAATTGAGGTTGGGAATAACTTGGTCAGGTTTGAGCTTAATCCTAACCTATTCAGGTTCGAGCTCAATCCTGACCTAGTCAGGTTCAACCTCGAATCTGACCCTGGTCCCAGATCTAGTCAGAATCAGGATAGAAGGTCCTGAGGATGCCCAGAGACCTAGAAATGATACCATAATAGGATAGAATGCCAGGGATAAGCATAAAATCCTATGATGATTATGATGAAGGCTAGTAGGACCTATTTCTAAGTCCTACCTAGAAAATAGAGCCACAAAATAGGGAAATTTAGGAGAATCCTTGAGATCCTATCCCTAATTTCACCTAGAATGAAGAAATCAAGTGCATAAAAGAAGTGGAAAGTGGGGAGAAAGCCAAATACATGCAAAGACCTAATCAAGGTGCTTAACATGACCCCAAACCACTTACTCAAAGTGCTAAATGCTCTTATCATGGAAGTGCTTCCATTTTAAGATGATACACCTGGTTAGAAGGTTTATCACTAATAGTTAACTTTTGACTAGCATTCACTATGGGGTCAACAAGATAACACTTTACATTCAAATAATGTCATAGGATAGGACATAAGATTGTTAAGTCCACTTGGTTAAGATATTTTTTGAATCAGTGGTTAAATTGATACAGTACTGATTTGATTCAAATACAGCTCAATTGAAAATATTCAAATCTATGCTAAGCCCATATAAATATCCTTTGATCATTAATCAATTTCACTTCCTAAATATTTCTCAACTTACTTTCACTCGGTAAATAGTTCTCTGACACTTAGTAATGTCTGCAGCTTGGTTCTTTCAATAACCAGTTTGATCAGGCATGCATGAATATAGTCTTCACACAAAATCCCTACAGTCTTCTTCTTTCTGGCTATTTCAATAATGAAACTCCTATCTCTTAAATAGACAAGTAAACCATTTTCATATCAGCCATCAAATTTTTCCACTTAATCTCCTTCATCTTTTTTTTCGCTTAAACCTTCCTTGGTAGATGTGTCATTAACACATTTCAATCTCATCCTTTAGATCTTCTCTAAATTTTGTTAGCCATGGATCTCATAACAAAATTCATCCTTAACCTTGAAATCATAACAATTTCCATCTCATCAAATTCAGTTGGCTATTCTTAATATTTAATTTTTTCATCCATACTCAGTTAATATAGAAATGCGTTGATGATCACTAGTTTAACTAGCTCGGTTAATACTGTTACTCGGTATACATTGCATTGGATCAGTGTATACAAAAATATTCAATTACTGACCACATTGACATGTTCGATTTCAAATCTCTTCTTCATAATAGATTAATGTAACATGCTCAAGTCAACAATATAAAGCCATAGAATCACCAATAAGTTATCCAATGTTTACCTTATCCTTATCTATCATATCCATCTTTTCCTCATGTAGATATCTCAGTTCTTCATCTTTGCTTCCTTCAACATATGTTCAGATGTTTGTAACTAACATGATAAGTACTGTCAAAACTAGTTAACATCAATGCCAACATATTGACTGATTTAATCATCTTACGTATCATTTCAATAGCTCGGTGATTTCTAATAACTGTTCCCTCAGCTCATCAGATATTAAATTAGTTGTAGTTCATCACAAGCTACTTCTCATCTTTGATACAAAATTACAAAGCTAACAGAGGATTCAAAATAAGAATATTTTTAGCCTTTTGGCTCCACACATACCTTTCTTCACTTGATCCTTTGCAATAAAGAACCTGTGATAAAACAAGGTTGACCATGTAGGCTCACCTCCCAACCTACACTTTTGCAAGGCTCACTATTCCTTCAGTTCATCATATATTCAATCAGTTGTAGTTCATCAATCTCTCCCTTTTGCATTGATGGCAACACAAGCAATATGATAATATGCCATACACATACCAAACATTTATTCTACAATAATGTAAGTAAATACTATAGCTCGATAAGCTCTCCCTAGCTTGATATTTAATATGTTTAATCACTACAAAACATAATAGCAATACAAGATGACTCTCCTTGCGGGTTTGATCCTTTTAGTTCTTAGATTCTTGTTCTCAGCAACAAATATTCAAGTCTCTCTCTTTCTCTTTTTTCTCACTAATTGATTTTACATATTCATTCTCTCCCTAATTTTCTCTCCCTTTGAAAACAATGCCAAAGAAAATATACAAACAACTCTGAAGAGCCAAGTAATTCTTTGTTGTTCAATTCATATCAGGTACCTTTAGTGTGCAGATAAAAAAATTTATGTTCTAGCTTCTACAATATTTCACAACCTTAGAGAAAATCCAAAGTGTGAGCTATGTGCATTAACATGAATGATCTTATGATAAGTATAGGTTGATGCAACCTCCAAATCACCTCAGTGATCAGTAGATAGGGGATGGACCCCAATTATAGTCCTCAAATAGTCAAATGTGTCCTTCGGTAAGGGTTTAGTAAAGATATCAGCAAGTTGTTCCTTAGATGTTACAAATTCCAGTTTCACCTACTTCTCTTGAACTTTTTCCCTCAAGTAGTGATACTTAATAGATATATGCTTTGTCTTTGAATGAATCACAAGATTCTTAGAAATATTTATAGCACTAGTGTTGTCACAATATATAATCACTGGGTCAGTGATTACCTCATTCATCCCTTCCAACACTTGTCTAATCTAAGCAATATTTGAACAATTTGTAGTAGCAACAACATACTTTGCTTCAGTAGTAGATTGAGAAATACATGCTTGTTTATTGCTAATCCATGTCACAAGCCTTTCCCCTAAAAAGAATGCTCCACCGGTTGTGCTCTTTGGGTCATCTATGTTTCTAGCCCAATCTACATCGGTGTAAAATATAAGTTCAAATTTTCCTTCAAAAGTGTACCATAATCCATAGTCTTCTATTTTCTTCAAGTATCTCAAAATTCTTTTCACTGCAACCATATGTGAATCTTTAGGATTGGCAAAAAATCTAGCTATGATCCCCACTGCATGTGCAATATTAGGCCTACTGTGTACAAAATACATTAGTTTACCAATCATAGATCGGTACAGAGTCTAATTTACTTCTCTAGATTCATCATCCTTTTTCAATTTACAACCAGTTACAATCAGTGTTCCTACTGGTTTAGCATCTTCCATGCCAAAAGTTTTCAATACTTCTTTAATGTATTTTGATTGAGTGATGAAAATCCCATCTTTCTATTGTATAACCGGAAAACCTAGAAAGAATTTAATCTCTCCAAACATAGACATCTCAAATTCCTTTCTCATGTCATCAACAAAAGATTTGAAAATTAGATCTTGTCCTCCAAAGATTATCTCATCAACAAATATCTCAGCAATCAAAATATTATCATCAGATCCTCCTTTCATGTACAAATTACTATTTTCACTAGTTATTACAAAACCAATACTTATAAGATAAGCATGTAGTCTTTCATACCATGCCCTCAGTGCTTGCTTTAATCCATACAAAGCTTTGTGCAGTCTACATACCATGTCTTTTTGATTATGATCAACAAACCCTTCCGGTTGTTCTATGTAGACCTCCTCCTCAAGAATTCCATTCAATAAAGCTAATTTCATATCCATTTGATATACTTTAAATCCCTTATGTGCAACATATGCAAGTAATATGTGGACTCCTTCTAGTCTAGCAACAAGTGCAAAGGTTTCACCATAATCAATACCTTCTTCTTGTGCATATCTCTTGCAAACAAGTCTTTCCTTATTGCTTTAATCCATGTCTTATTCTTTTCAATTTGTTCAATTTACTCATTCATAGCATTGATCCATCCATCATTTTCAAGTGCATCCCTAACATTCTTAGGTTCAAACTCACAAACTAAGCATGTGTTTTGTCTTAACTTACTTTGGGTCAGCATGCCAACTTGCTTATCTCCTATGATTTGATTCTCTAGATGGTATCTTCTAACAAATCTTTCTAGTACTTGATCTCTTCTCTTCTCATCATCTGGTTTAGGTTCATTTTCCTACTTGGTAGATCCTTCCTGATTCTCCATTTGCATGTGTTGATTCTTGGTAGCATTTTCCTGATGCTCAATAGACAACCTATAGCCTCGGTAGATAATTTGGATATTCAACATAAGTAAACCTACCATAATCTTCCATTTTCTTCATGCTTTCTTCATAATTCTTATAAGCAAACTCATCAACTCTAACATTATCACTTTCTATCATCTTATTAGTAACCTTATTCAAGCATTTATAAGCTTTACTCTTAGTAGAATATCCCAAGAATATTCCTTCATCACCTTTAGAGTCAAATTTACCATTCCTATCATCTTTCAAAATATAACACTTACTACCAAAGATTCTGAAATAACTTACACTCGGTGTGTATCCAAACCATAACTTGTAAGGTGTCTTGTTTGTGTCTTTCTTTAGTTGAGCTTGGTTTAGGACATATAATGCTGTGCTAACTGCCTATCTCCAGTACATATGTGCAACATTTTTCTCAATCATCAATGTTCTAGTGAAATCAACAATAGATCAGTTTCTCCTTTCAGTAATTCCATTCTGCTGCGGTGTTCTAGGTGCAGAAACCTACCTTTTTATACCATTCTCATTATAGAAGTTAGTGAATTCATTAGAAACAAACTCACCTCCTCTATCAAACCTTAAGCATTTCAATTATTTTCTAGTTTCTTTTTCAAATTTATCCTTATACCATTTAAACAATTTGAATGCCTCAGATTTTTCTTTCAAGAACATAACTGTCATCAATCTAGTATAGTCATCAACAAAAAAAATAAAGTATCTATCACCATAGTAGCTTTGAGTTCTCATAGGAGCACATAATTTGGTGTGAACCAACTCCAAAACTCCTTTAGATGAATAGTCCTTTTAAAACTAGATTTGGTCATCTTTCCTTTTTGACATTGATGGCACATAACATGATTAGGTTTGGTTAGACTCGGCAATCCTTTGACTTTTCTCTTTCTACTGATCTTAATCATGTTATCAAAATTTACATGACATAACCTCTTATGACATAACCATGCATCTTCATTTTTCACCAATAAACAAGAAGTTTCAGAATTGTCAAGATAAAATAAATTATGTTTTGATTGTCCTCCTGTTCCAACAAGCTTCCCATTTTCATCAAAGATTTTCACCTTCTTGCTTTCAAATGCAACTTAGTGACCTAAGTTATTCAGTTGTGCTACTCTCAAAATTTTTTAATTAAGTCCTTTTACTTAGTATGCATTATCATATCTAATTTTATCATTCAATAAAATAGATCCCTTTCCTTTAACCATGTAAGGTGTGCCATTTCCCATTTTCACCGATCCTCCATTATAATGCTCAAGATGATCAAAATTATCTTCATCACCAGTCATGTGATGTGTACATCCACTATAAATGATCCAAGTATCATTCTTACTAACTTTAGAAATAATTATTGTTTCTACATACCTTTCCTCCTCTTCTGAATCATCTTTCATTGCAACAAATACTACCTCAATATCATCATCAATGTCGATGTCGGTGTCAGTGTCATCTTCTCCAACAAGGTAACATGCCTTTTTGCCCTTATCTTTGTGATCTCAGTTGTCTTTGTTGTTGTTTCAGTTTCCTTTGTTATTCCTTCTACCATATTTCCCATCACCAGATTGGTCTCTATCTTTATCTTCCTCTTTCCTGTTAGAACATCTAGCAACAATATGGCCAACCTCTTTACAATTAAAAAAAGCTAAAGGTAACTTTCCCTTATATCTACCTTTACCTTTTTGCAGTCTCCAAGCCATAAGTGCTTCAAGTTCATCAAGCTCATAATTAGTATTACTATCACTTTCATTACTTATATTATGATTACTACTAGATTTACCAATCTTAAGAGATGACATAAAAGTAGACTCAACAATCGGTACAACACTATTGTCAAAATTATTCAGCTTGAAAGTTGTTAAATTTCCAATCAAACTATCAAGAGTAAGAGTGCTATTAGGTGCATACCTCATTTCATGAATAACATATATTATGATTGCATAGACATGAAACAAAGTTCTTAGTATCTTACTTACCACTGTATCTTTAAAAATAATACCACCAACTCCCTGGATAGCATTGACTACCTCTTTGATTTAGTTTGTGTATTGTGTAATATTCTCTCCTTCCTTCATCTTCATGTTATAATATCTACCTCTTAAGCTTTCAGCTTTGGCTCTCATCACATTCACATCACCATAATGAAATAGAGCAAGTTTATCCCAGATTTTCTTCACTGTAGTGCAATCCATGACATCCTCAAATTCAACATCAGATAGAGCACCAATAATATCTATCATAGTAATATTATGTTCATGTCAGTCTCTCAGTTGATCAAGAGTCAAAGATCCAATATTCAGTTGTAAGTATCCATTTTCAAGTAAAGGTATAGCATATTATCCAATTCTAGATATGTGAAGTCTCATCCAACTTTTCCATGTAGTAAAGTTGTCTTTGTTTAGGTTCAACACTTACCTCTTATACATCTTGTAATCTTTCTGCTCAAGTCCTTAAAACTTTCTTCCAAGCAACCAATATGCTCTAATACCAATTGTTAGAATAACTGAGAGGGGGGGTGAATCAGTTAGATTAGTTATCCTAGAGTCCCAAATACAAAGATGTACCTTATCAAACAATTCCAACAAATTATGCAGCTTGCTAACATAAAATATCAATTTGTCTATTTAGTTTACCAATTACCAGTAATTATCCAACTATGATTACTGACTAAATCAAATATGCAATATGTAAAGTATGATAGAAAAAAAATCATCACAAATAACACATAACACAATGATTTAACGTGGAAACCCTGCTAAGGGAAAAACAACCAGGGACTGGTAACCCAAAATAATTCACTCTTTTGAAGTGAGCTCGGTGAAGAGCCAACCCTGTTAAAGGTTACAATACACACTATTATGTGTGACCTGGTTGGAGGGTTTATCACTAACAGTTAAATTTTGACCAACATTCACTATGGGGTCAACAAGATAAAACTTTACATTCAACTAATGTCATAGGGTAGAACATAAGACTATTAAGTCCACTTGGTTAAGAGATTTTTTGAATTAATGGTTAAACTGATACAATACTAATTTGATTCAAATACAACTCAATTGAAAATATTTAGATCTATGCTAAGCCCATATAAATATCCTCTTATCATTAATCAATTTCACTTCCTCAATATTTCTCAACTTACTTTCACTCAGTAAATAGTTCTCTGATGCTCGATAATGTCTGCAACATGATTCTTTCAATAACCAGTTTGATCATGCATGTAGGAATATAGTCTTTACGCAAAATCTCTACACTCTTCTTCTTTCCAACATGTTTTGACAATAAAACTCCTATCTCTTAAATAGACAAGTAAACCATTTTCATATCAGCCATCAAATTTTTACACTTAATATCCTTCATCCATTTTGCCGCTTAAACCTTCCTTGACAGATGTGTCATTAACACGTTTCAATCTCATCCTTTAGATCTTCTCTAAATTTTATCAGTTGTAGATCTCATAAAAAACTTTATCCTTAACCTTGAAATCATAACAATTTCCATCTCATCAAATTCAGTCGGCCGTTCTTAACATTTAATGTTTTCATCCATACTCGGTCAATATAGAAATACGTCGGTGATAACTAGTTTAACTAGCTTGGTTAATACTGTTACTCGGTATACACTGCACTGGCTCAGTGTATACATAAATCTTCAATTACTAACCACATTGACATGTTCAATTTCAAATCTCTTCTTCATAATAGATTAATGTAACATGCTCATGTCAACAATATAAAGACATAGAGTCATCAATAAGTTACACAATGTTTACCTTATCCTTATTTTTCATATCGATCTTTTCCTCATGTAGATATCTCAGTTCTTCATCTTTGATTCTAGCTTCAATAGATGTTCAGATGTTTATAACTAACATGATAAGTATTGTCAAAACTAGTTGACATCAATGACAACATATTGATTGATTTAATGATTTAATCATCTTACATATCATTTCAGTAGCACGGTGATTTCTAATAACTATTCCTTTAGTTCATCAGACATTCAATCAGTTGTAGTTCATCACAAGGTACTTCTCTTGTCTTTGATACAAAATTACAAAGATAATAGAGGATTCAAAATAAGAATATTTTTAGCCTTTTGGCTCCACACATACCTTTCTTCACTTGATCCTTTGCAATAAAGAACTTGCGATAAAACAAGGTTGACCATGTAGGCTCACCTCCCAACCTATGCCTTTGCAAGGCCACCCTTGAGCTTGGGGAATAAATAATGAATAGGTAAAAGAAAAAAAAACTCACTATAATAAACTCCAACATAAAAAATACAAAACTTCCCGTAACCAAGGCTTACACAAAGGTCTACAATAGACCAATAACATGGGGTGAAAGTCAACCAAGCACCCAAGAGGAGAATGCCAAGGCTAAAACAAAACAAATGCCACACATGGGCACAAAAAATATTCCTTCCCAAATCCTCCTTAACCACACATGGACTCAACCACCTTATTACTGCCAAATGCCCATAGGCAAGTTTTGCATCACAAAGACCAAAACATACATATTTATCATTCCCACAAATGTAGAAACTCTGCTTGACATGGGCTGTCACAAACCCCTTCATCCCTCAAGTTTACTCTGCCCTCCCAAGGGTGAGCATGCCTTGAAACTCTCTTAAAAAAATCCAATATGAAGATAAAAACATAACATAGACTAAATAATAAAACACCCATGAACAACAATGGGGTTTCAACATGAACACATGAAACACAAAGAAAGAGCATATAACTTTCTTTACATATATAATTATATAGAAACATAGAAACATGCACAAAGTATAATCACCAATCTATGATCCAATGAAAATGTTAAAACCAACAAGCTATAGAGAGTCGTTCTTCCTTTCCTATGTTACTTCTCCCAATAAACCTTTTTCCCAGAACTTTTTTCTCTAAAAAAAATTGAGTGGGTGAACAACCAAAAATTTTCTAATAGGATTCCTACTCAACAACTCACTGCAGCCATCAATGAAAGAGTACTTCCAAAAATCAAATCTCCAAATATCCTCCTCCCCTCATAAATGAGGTTTGAAGACTAAATGGAGTTTGACAATATGGCTTGACCAAATTCTCAAAACTCCTAAAATCGGATCTTGAGTTGGGGGTACTTTTGAGGGTTCATTTATGAGTCTTGGGCCTCTTAATGATAAAATTATAATCCCTTACCCCAAGTATACCAAGTGGGGTAGTCAAATTTAACCCAAAATACCCTCTAGAAGCTTATGTAACCCTCCAAAACTTCACTTGAAGTAAAACCATGGGTTCAACTAACTTTGAACCATATAGAGGTCTCCTTAACACTGGGTAAGCATGGGAAATCTACAGGTTAACCTCTCGTTGTTGTCATAGTCATCCTATTTACAAAACAAGTCATGGAAACATATCTTGCACAAATGTATAAAATGACACTACATCAATTACAACATGTTACACACATAGCATGACTTACATAACTTCATATTAACTTAATTACATACAACCATGCAACACTACTTTTACAAATAAAATACATGAAAAGGTTCCTGTCTCTTCATTAGACAGAACCTTAGTTTTACTGATAACACATAGGTTCACTCTTTATTCCCTGTATTTTAGTACCATGGTCAATTTACTACACACTCGTTGCACACATCAGTAGGTATAGAAAGGTAAATGATATAAATTAATGAACTCATCAACTAGCACTTGTATTTTCCAATGTTTCATTATAAATTTTAAGCAATATCTGCATTTGATTCCAATATGCATCAACATGAATTCCTAAATCAATTTTTGGTGCAGGGGCATCTAAACAACATAGGGCCCTCACCAATAGAAATTTTGTTCTGTCTTTCTCTAAGAGAGCCTTGTAAATGAAATAAAGGTTTGAGGACTAGGTTGAGTGTTTTGGAAATGTTAGTTAGGTGATTAGAAGTCCTAAGAGTCTTTGGATATACCTCAAGGCTAGTGAGGTACTCCTTGACATGAAGTCCTACTGAAAGGACAAGAGTTATTTTAGAGACTTTTCAAGATGTTAGTAGTTGGAAATAAGTTTTCTAATCCTAGAAGTCACCTAGGAAGGGTGTTTAGTCTTAGGAAGCTAAGAGTTAGCCATTTTGGCAAAAGATGTAAAAGTTGCAAAGTGCAACTTTGCATTTTTGGAAATGTCGATCGACAACATTTAGAAACCTCATCCTATAATGGTGAATTTGACTCCTACCATGATAGGAAACCTAAATGATGAGACTAAAGACCTAAGAGACCATATTTAAACATGGAAAACCCTAATATTGCCATAAGTGCACATATTCTGTATGGACAGTGTGTTCATGAAGCTAATCTATATGTGAAGAAGTACAATAGTGAATCAATGGAAGCTTTTGTGTGCTAAATTTTTGATTGTAACACTTTGGCATTGTAATTTGGTTTTTTTTGAGTAGTTTTGATTCAATAGATTAGGTGTGTGTGTGTGTGTTTATTTCCAAGTTTGTAAATATTTTCATTTTGCCAGTTCACTGTCATGAACTAGGCAATTTGTATTGAGAGTCATGTCACTCACTATCCCACCATAGAAATAGTATTGCCTCTTGGGGATAGTGAGTGTAATCTATGTAATTATTTCTTGTAGGAGGAAGGATCCTCAAAAGCCATGGAAGCATTTTTAAGCTCTTGCCCTAGGTGAACCAGTGCATGCTTGGTTAGGGAAGAGTGAAGTTGCAGAGGTTCTAGTTTGTAGGGTTATGAAGATATGGAAGAATGAAAGTATGGAGTGGATAGGGGATTGAATAAAGGTTCTTTGGTGTGAAGTAAGGGTTCCTATGAATCTTGGAAGGCACCTAATCAAGCTAAGGAATGGATAGACCTAAACAAAGCCTAGAAACCCTCAAAAACCCTCATCTTGTATTAGGGTACTGTATGGCCATTTGGAGGCCCAAAACCCCAAAAATCCTTGAGACCTAGTTGAAAGAATAGGAGTCTCTAAAGGAATTTTGGAGGGGTTAATGGAGGAAAAATGAGCTATCCCCTAATTTCTTAAAGTAGGAGGGCTAATAGGGGCGCTTTCCTTGTAGCCCTATTTTGACAACAAAGCTTGAAATCAGTAAGATGAATCAATGCATGAAGTTATCTTAAGAATTGAAAATAGTGTATTGGAAGGTTATATAACACCTCCATAACCCTGAAAGAATCTTGGAGAGTTGTGAGCAGTTAGACCTTAGAAAAGCTAAGGAGCCTAGTGTATTCCTCACCTAAGATGAGTACCTAGAAGTGGGAAAGTTTGGAGTTTTACACAAGATAGAAGAGTGGGGTTTGGATTTGGGGATAACAAGTAGTGTGAGGATCCTATAAATCTAAGTGGTGATCTTATAAGACACCTTAGGTCTTAGTAGAAGACTAGTGGCATGAACTAGTGATTAGTTATTCCCCTCTCCCTATCAAGTGGTATCAGAACCTATTGAAGGTGTGGGAAAAGAAATTGAAGAGAAAGGTGACTGATTTCACCTACTAAATCTAGTGGATGAAGCACAATGGTGACCAATTCAAAATTGGCCAAGAAAGTTGAAGAGCAAGAGGAGGATAACAAGTTATTGAGGTAAAGGTTAGCACAACTTGAACAGTTGTTAAGTGAAGTCCAAGACAAGGCAGATAGAGTCAAGGACAAGATGGAACAAAAGGAAGAGTAGGAAGCCAAAGAAAAGGAGATTGAGTTGGAGGAAGAAGCCCCACCATCAAACCCTGTTATACCAAAGGAGCCTTTCTTGAAGACACTAAAGGAAATAAATAACAAAGCTTTGGAAGGCATTCCTGTGTTCAGCAACAAGATGGATCCAAATCTTATCATGGATTAGATTGAAGGAATGGAGAACCATTTTTATTATGATGGTGTCTTTGATGCTCAAAAGGTCAAGGTAGAAAAATAAAGGTTAAGAGGCTCTGCCTTAACTTGGTGGAAATTTGTCCAAACTGAAAGAGAGAAGGAAGGAAAGAGGCCTATAGTCACTTGGAAAGGAATGGTGGCTAAAATCAAGCAGGCTTATATTCCTGATGATTATGAGATATAGATGCATAGGAGAAGGTAGAATATTAGACAAAAGGAGATGGATGTACACTCCTACACTGAAGAATTCCAAAAACTATGCCTAAGGTCCAAGGTGGTGGAAGATGAAAGTATTAGGTTGGCAAGATACTTGAATGGTCTTAAGTGGTCTATCCAAGAAGACATGAGTCTTGTCACTCCAAAAATAGTCCATCAATGTTATCAAATAGCTCTAAAGGTGGAAGAGAAAGGAAAGAGGAAGCAAGACCAAACTTCAAAGAGTAGAGGAAGAGGTAGAGATGGCAGAGGACATAGGGGAAGCTATGGAGGTAGAAGCAATGATAGCAGACCCCAAGGTGAGTCCAAGCTGAATGAACAAACTAGAGAGACAAGTCAAAGAGGTGGTTCAAGAAGAGGTAGAGGATTTGGAGGAAGAGGTAGGTTACTAGGAGGAAGGGGACCATCTTATTTTGCTACTATGAAGTGTTACCACTATTAGTAATTGGGGCATGTAGCCTATAGGTGTCCTAAAAAGGGCTCATCATCACAAGGTGAAAAGAAAGTGGCATATGTACATGAAGATACTTCAAGTGTGAAGTCTCCTAATATCCAGTTGGATTTAGAGAGTGGTGAGAATTTGATGATAAAGAGGATCCTAATTAGGGAACCATTCAAGGAGGAGCCCAAACAAAGGAGGTCACTCTTCAAGGTAAGGTGTAAAATTATGGGAAAAGTCTATAAATTTATTATAGACTCAGGGTCTACTGATAACATAATATCATAAGAGGCCATAACTAAGCTCAAGATTCCCAAAATACCTCATAGAACTCCTTAAAAAGTCAATTGGTTAAACAAAGGACATGTCTTGGTTAATGAGCAAGCATGGATTGAGTTCACCATAGGAGGATAAAAAGACAAGCTTTTATGTGATGTTTTTCCAATGGATGCTTGTCACCTATTACTAGGAAGGCCATGGTAGTTTGATAGAAAGGCCATGCACAATGGTGAGCTCAACTCATACACTTTTATAAAGGATGGAGTGAGCTATAAAATTTAGTCACTACTTGAATCAGATAGTTAAGGAAGTGGGCCTAATGTGCTGATGTTGAAAGGGAAAGAGTTCATGAAAACTCTTGAGAAAGAAGGATAGGGTTATGGCATTGTAGTAAAACCTAAGGAGGAAACATAGACTAAGAAGGAGGACACACCTCATGAAGTGCAACATATTTTGAAGGAGTTCAAGAGCATCATATCAGATGGAGCACCTGTAACCCTACCACCCTACCACACAAGAGAGAAATCAGCCACCAAATAGATTTGATTCCAGGGGCATCATTGCCAAACAAAGAACCTTACAAGTTGACTCCTTAATAGAATAGGGAAGTTGTAAAACAAGTGCAAGAATTGATGGACCAAGGTTTAATAAGAAAGAGTATTAGCCCATGTGTTGTGCCTACTATTTTAGTACCCAAGAAAGGAGGAACATGGAGATTGTGTATAGACTCTAGAGCCATTAAGAAAATCACAATCCGGTATAGGTTTCCCATACCTAGGATTTAAGACCTAATGGATTGCCTAGGAGGGGCTAAATACTACACAAAGATAGACCTTAAAAGTGGCTATCATCAAATAAGGATAAAAGAGGGAGATGAGTGGAAGAAAACTTTCAAAACCACTGAAGGACTCTATGAATGGCTAGTTATGCCATTTGGCCTTGCCAATGCTCCAAGAAAATTCATGAGGCTTATGAATGAGGTGTTAAAAGACTTCATAGGTAAGTTTGTGGTAGTCTATTTAGATGACATTTTAATTTTCAGCATGACTAAATAAGAATACTTAATGCATCTCAAGATTGTGTTATCCAAGTTGAAAGAGGAACACCTAACCATCAATCTAGACAAGTGTGATTTTATGAAGCAGGAACTAGTCTATTTAGTCTTTGTTCTCTCTCAAGGAGATCTAAAGATGGATGAAACTAAGGTTGCAACAATCTTAAGTTGGACAAATCCTAAGAATGCTAGTGAAGTGAGGAGTTTCCATGACCTAGCTCAATATTATAGGAAGTTCATTAGGAACTTTAGTGGGATATGTGCTCCCATGATGGATACCATAAAGGGTGGAGTGAAGACCAAATTTGTGTGGACACCTACAAAAGATAAGGGATTTGAGACATTGAAGAAAGATGTAGCTACTAAGCCTATTATAAGGTTACCAACTTTTGATGAACCCTTTGTTATAGAGTGTGATGCTAGTAACATAGCAGTAGGAGGAGTTTTGAGTCAAAGAAATAGACTAGTAGCTTTCTTTAGTGAGAAGATGAATGTAGCAAAAAAAAAAGTACTCTTACTATGACTTAGAACTATATGCACTTGTTCAATACCTTAGGAAGTGGAGGCATTATCTTTTGCCCAAGGAATTTGTAGTATTCACTGATAATCAAGCTTTGAGCTTTCTCAACTCCCAAGACAAGTTGAGTCATAGGCATGTCAAGTGGGTGGAGTACTTTCAGTCATATACTTTCACTATAAAACACAAGAAATGACAACTCAATAATGTAGCAGATGCCTTGAGTAGAAGGCTACTCACTGTTCAAGAAATCCAAATGAAAAGCATAGGATTGGATAACTTCAAGGAGCTATACCAAACTAATGAAGATTTTGTAGTAGCATACAAGGTGTGTCAAGATCATTTAAATCACTTTCATGGTGAGTTTGCAGAGTATACTTTGCAGAATGGACTACTCTTTAAAGGAGGGCAATTGTGTGTTCCAAGAGGATCCATGAGGGAGAACTTCATTCAAGAAAAACAAAATGGGAGTTTGAGTGGCCATTTTGGCCTCAACAAGACCTTGGAATTGGTCCAAAGATACTACTATTGGCCTAAAATACAAAGAGATGTCAAAACCTATGTAGAGCAATGCATCATATGTCAAAGAGAAAAGGGAACTTCCACAAATGTAGGACTTTATCAGCCTCTCCCAATACCAAGTAGACCATGGGAATGTGTAAGTATGGATTTTGTGGTTGGATTACCTAGGAGAAAGAGTGGCTTTGATAGCATCTATGTGGTAGTAGATAGATTCAGTAAAATGAGTCATTTTATTCCATGTAAAGTCACTCATGATGCAAGTCATATTTCTTATTTGTTTTTCAAAGAAGTTGTAAGGGTTCATGGCTTGACAAGTAGCATTGTATCAGATAGGGATAGCAAATTTATGGGACACTTTTGGAGGTCATTATGGAAAAGACTAGGTACCAATCTAGCATTTAGTTTAGCTTACCATCCTCAAATTGATGGTCAAACTGAGGTGGTCAATATGACACTTGGTAATTTGTTGAGATTCTTAACCAAGGAAAATGGTTTGACATGGGGCTTAGTCCTTCACCAAGTAGAGTTTGCCTATAATGATAGAATTAATAGGACTAATAGCAAGAGTCCCTTTGAGATTGTCTATGGGATACATCCTAGGGGTGTATGTGAACTAAGAAATTTGGAAAACCAAGTCCCTAATAGTGGCTATGCTGAAGATTTTAGTAAATCTATGAAAGAGGTGCATGACAGTCCCTCATTGACAACACCAAGAAGATCAAGGATAAGGTTGATCTCAAGAGAAGAGAGGTATAATTTGGTGTAGGGGACCTGGTCATGGTCCACCTAAACAAATCAAGGATGGAAAAAGGAGTTCCCACAAAGTTTCAGATGAGGAGAATTGGTCCATGCCCCATACTTGCCAAGTATGGGAAGAATGCTTATCAAGTTGATCTTCCTAATGATATAGCTATCTCTCCCATATTCAATGTGGTAGACCTGGTTAAGTACAAGGGACCTCTTACTAACATAGATCAGAATGTAGAGGAGGCTAAGGAAGAAGTCCAAATAGCAACTCTGCCTCCTCAAACCAATCTCCAAGCAGAGAAGATTTTAGACTCCAAGGTTCAAGCAAAGACTAGGCATGGTACATACATAGAGAACTTGATCAAATGGAAAGATAGACCAGACTCAGAGGCAACTTGGATCCTTAAGAACTAGTTGAAGCTCAAGGGAGTGGATCTCCACCTTTTATCTCCAGAGGGGATTTAACTTCTTTGGTGGGGAGTATGGTGCAGGGGCACCTAAACAACATAGGACCCTCACCAATAGAAATTTTGGTGTGTCTTTCTCTAAGAGAGCCTTGTAAATGAAATAAAGGTTTGAGGACTAGGTTGAGTGTTTTGGAAATTCTAGTTAGGTGATTAGAAGTCCTAAGAGTCTTTGGATAGACCTCAAGCCTAGTGAGGTACTCCTTGACATGAAGTCCTACTAAAAGGATAAGAGCTATTTTAGAGAATTTTCAAGATGTTAGTAGTTGGAAATAAGTTTTCTAATCCTATAAGTCACCTAGGCAGGGTCTTTAGTCTTAGGAAGCTAAGAGTTAGCCATTTTGACAAAAGATGTAAAAGTTGCAAAGTGCAACTTTGCATTTTTGGAAATGTTGTTCGACAACATTTAGCAACCTCATCCTATAATGGTGGATTTGACTCCTATCATGATAGGAACCCTAAATGATGAGACCAAAGACCTAAGAGACCATATTTAAACTTGGAAAACCCTAATATTTCCATAAGTGCATGTATTCTATACGGACAATGTGCTCATGAAGCTAATATGTATGTGAAGAAGTACAACAGTGAATCAATGGAAGCTTTTGTGTGCTAAATTTGTGACTATAACACTTTGGAATTGTAATTTGGTTTTTTTTGAGTAGTTTTGATTCAATAGATTAGGTGTGTGTGTGTGTTTCTTTCCAAGTTTGTAAATATTTTCATTTTGCCAGTTCACTGTCTTGGACCAGGCAGTTTGTATTGAGAGTCATGTAACTCACTATCCCACAATAGAAATAGTATAGCCTCTTGGGGATACTATGTGTAATCTATCTAATTAATTCTTGTAGGAGGAAGGTCCCTCAAAATCCATGGAAGCATTTTTAAGCTCTTTCCCTAGGCGAGCCAGTGCATGCTTGATTAGTGAAGAGTGAAGTTGCAGAGGTTCTAGTTTGCAGGGTTATGAAGATATGGAAGAATGAAAGTATGGAGTGGATAGGGGATTGAATAAAGGTTATTTTTTGTGAAGGAAGGGTTCCTCTGAATCTTGGAAGGCACCTAATCAAGCTAAGGAATAGATAGACCTAAACAAAGCCTAGAAACCCTCAAAAACCCTCATCTTATATTAGGGTACTATATGGCCATTTGGAGGCCCAAAAACCCAAAAATCCTTGAGACCTAGTTGAAAGAATAAGTATCTGAAGGAATTTTGGAGGGGTTAATGGAGGAAAAATGAGCTATCCCCTAATTTCTTGGAGCAGGAGGGCTAATAGGGGTGCTTTCCTTGTAGCCCTGTTTTGACAACAAAGCTCAAAATCGGTAAGATGAATCAATGCATGAGGTTATCTTAAGTATTGAAAATAGTTTATTGGAAGGTTATATAACACCTCCATAACCCTACAAGAATCTTGGAGAGTTGTGAGCAGTTAGACCTTAGAAAAGCTAAGGAGCCTAGTGTATTCCTCACCTAAGATGAGTACCTAGAAGTGGGAAAGTTTGGAGTTTTGCACAAGATAGAAGAGTGGGGTTTGGATTGGGGGATCACAAGTAGTGTGAGGATCCTATAAATCTAGGTGGTGATCTTATAAGATAGCTTAGGTCTTAGTGGAAGACTAGTGACATGAACTGGTGATTAGTTCATCCCATCTCCTTATCAATTTTGCATCATAATAGCAACTAATATAACCATCATAGTGCAACATAAAATCATAATCCTTAACATAAAATTTATCTGGATTAACTATCATAAAACATCAACTCAAGTATAATAATCAATCAAATAAAAGTATGGAATATCAGCATGGGTTTATCAATCCTCAAATGATAACACATGTTTGGTAAGACTAAATATATCTAAAATTAGAATATCAATAGAAAGAGTCTTTACTAAACTATGACGGGCTGGGTTAGGCATCACATCATCTCCCTCTAGGCATGGGCATCCTCCTAGATTTCATGAAAGAGGTGTGGGTACTGAGATCTCATCTGAACTGCATCCTCCCATGAGGATGTTACCTCATCATAGAAATCCCACTAGACCCTAACCTAGTCCAACTATCTACCTCAAAGGGCTAGGGTTTTCTACACCAAGATACATATGGGATCTAGAGCCAACTATCCATTTGACTCCACCTGCAAGGCATCCCAATCTATAACATGAGACTCATCATAAATATACTTCCTCAAAACTGAAACATGAAAGACATTGTGGATGTGTGACAGGATAGGTGGAAAATATGGATGGTAGGCTATTGGTCCTATCCTCTCAAGGATCTCAAAATGTTCAATGAAAAATAGTGCAATCTTAGAACCCTTTCCAAAATATATTGGAATCTTATGCGGCCACACTCTAAAAAATACTCTATCTCCAACCAAATAAGCTTGATCTATCCTCTTCACATTGGAATACTTCTTTTTCCTATCCTGAGCCTCTCTAACATGTTGCATAATAAAGGTCACCTACTACTCCATATTCCTAACTAACTCAGGACCAATAAAAACTCTATCCTTGATCCTATCCCAAATCAATGGTGTCCTGCAAGGTATACCATAAAGATCTTGGTAAGGAGGCATTCCCAAGGATGCATGATGCCCATTGTTGTAGGAAAAATCAACAAGGTGTAGGTAGTCCTCCCATTGGGTTTGATGATCCATCACAAACATGCATAGCATGTCCTCTAACACCTGATTAATGCTTTCAGTCTGTCCATCTATCTTAGGGTGATAAGCTATATTGAAATTGAGCCTAGTGCCCGTAGCTACCTATAATTCTCTCCAAAATGATGATGTGACAAGAGAATATCTATTAGAGATGATCTTACAAGGTACACCACAAATTCTAAATATTTCTCATAAAAAAACCTATGCTACAACTGGTGCAATGAAGGTAGTACACATGGGTGAGAAGTGAGCCACTTTGGTCAAATTGTCAATTGTCACCATGATGGCATCATGGTGGTGAGAAGACATGGGAAGTCAAATAATAAAATCCATTGAAATGGTCTCCCACTTCTACTTGGGTACCTCATGAGGCTGAAGAATACCACTTGGATGGAAGTGCTATGGCTTTACCCTCTAACACTCTATGAACCTAGCTACCATCTCAACAATCTATAATCTCATACTTGGCCAATGATACAACAACCTCAAATCAGCATGCATATTCTTCACTCTAGGATGTGCTACATGAGGGGATCTATGGGCCTCTAGTATAATAATCTCACATAATCCTTTGGCTAAAGTTACATAAATGCTTCCTCTATGAAGTAAGAGTCCATTGGACCCCAATGAGTATTCTGAATACCTACCCTCAAGGGGTCTCTGAGATCAAACCAACTCACCAATCTCTATATAAATCTCATCCTCATGTAAGTGATGAAGAATGTGATTCTTCCAATTGATGCCAGTAGACATAGAAGAAATCTCATGGCATCTCCTAATCAAGGCATCTACAACAATGTTCTCCTTCCCCTTGATGTAATGAACATCAAAATCATACTTGCACAAGAACTCCATCCATATCCTCTATCAAGCATTAAGGTTAGGCTACAAGAAGATATACTACAATCTCTTGTGATCATAATCAAGCTCAAACTTATGTCCTAAGAGGAAATGTCTCCATCGAACTAAGGAATGTACCACTTCTGCAAGCTCAAGGTCATGGGTGGGGTAGTTAAGCTTGTGATTCTTCAGTTTCCTAGACTTGTAAGCTATAGCTTGACCACCTTGCATAAGGACTACCCCTAGACTATCCAAAGATGCATCCGTGCAAACCATAAAGTATGCTGAAGGATCTAGCACTGCAAAGATAGGTGTTATAGTAAGTTCTTTCTTGAGCTCCTAAAAATATCTCTTGTACTTCTTCATCCACTTGAAATTCTTCCCCTTTCATTGAAGAGAAGTGATAGGGTGTGTCACTTGAGAAAATCCCTAAAAAACCACCTATAGTAACTACCTAGACCCATGAAACTCCTAACTTTGGTCATAGTGGTAGGTGCAGGCCAATTCATAATAGCCTCTATATTTGATGGATCCATTGAGATCCTATTACCATATATAACATGACCAAGATACATAACCTATGGTCTGCAAAATGTACACTTTGACAAGATGCCAAACAATTGATTATCTCTTAAACACTATATTACCTATCTTAGGTGGTCTTCATGCTCCTTCTCATCCTTAAAATAAATAAATATTTTTTAATCGAGGAGAACTACTAAAAAATCTTCAAGGAAGGTGAAAAATAATCCATTCATGAGGCTCATGAATATAGATGGAGCATTCGTAAGACTAAATGGAAACACAATGAAATCATAGGGGCCATATCTCATGGGAAATGTGGTCTTGTGAATATCACTATCCGCAATCCTTAACTGATGGTACCCTAATTTAAGATCTATCTTAGAGAACACACAGGCACCCTGAAGTTGATCAAATAAGGCATTGATCCTAGGAAGTGGATATTGATTCTTGATGGTGACTTTATTCAACTAGCAGTAGTCCATACACAACCTAATAGATCCATCTTTCTTCTTCACAAAGATCACTGGTGCACCCCAAGGACACACACTAGGATTTTCCAATAGTTCCTCAAGATGAATCTTGAGCTCATTAAGCTCATTCATGGTCATCCTATAAGGTGATCTAGAAATTGGCTCATCTCCTGGCACAAGGTCTATATGAAAGTTGACTTCCCTATGAGGAGGCATACTAGGAAGCTCTAATGAAAAAACAACTACAAACTCCTGTAGAATAGGATGGTCATCCAATGAGGGTTCTTCCTCTCCCTCATCCTCTCTATCACTGATGGTGATAGAATACATCTAACACCCCTTCCACATAAACCTCTTAAGATGTATAGAAAAGATCATATGGATAGATACAAGTCTCTGAATCCATGTGATCACTATTGTAGTGCCATCATCATACAAACATTCCACCCTCTTCTGACAATAGTCTAACTTGGATATGTGGGCATAAAGACAATCCATGATAAGTACTAATCTATAAGATCAAAGAGGGGTAATTCTAAGGTATGCTATGGTGGTCATTATACCCACCTAAATCTAGAAATATTTAACCAAAGAGGTGATGGTTACTCTAGATCTAGATCCCGAGGCCAACTCTAACTCCCATCGATCATCTTGCCTACTTGCTGCTAGCCCACAACACTCCACCACTAATGGAGAAACAAAGGACTCAATAGCTCCTAAATCAAATAGGATAGAAATACTACTACCTCTAATCTTACCTGTGGCCTTAATGAATGTAGCCTGATGCTCAACTTGGTGGTTATCAACCACTACAAATACTCTATGAGACTTTTCCATATCTCCCATTGTGGGCTCTGAAATATCTTCTCACTGACTACCTCCCTAAGGACACTCTCAAGAAAGGTTCCCCATACACCATTGCATGTGTAGCATGATCCATGTGACTGAATCTACACTCCCTAAGGTCTATAGTGATGTGAACCTCCTATTCTACTGGACCTATTGTAACCACCTCTAGTGGACTATTGAGTCTATGCGGGAGGTGTATAAGGTTCCTAGGTCCCTGGTCCTTCCTATGACCCTGTGACTGCCACTGCTTGGGCTTAGAGCTCTGTTGTCCCTATGGTGGCTTTTTTTTCTAATTCTATTGAGGCAGCTACTGCTGCTACTTCTACTAAGGCTGGGGATTTCTAAATGTCCTTGATGAGTTCCTCTAGTTTCCCTTCCAAAAATTTTAGTTTTGAGACCTCTCATAAGATCCCCTCTGAATATCCTTAGCTACCATAGCTCTCTCAATTATATAGCACAAATCCCTTGGTGGTGTCATGCGCACCAAGCCTGATAGAGTATGGGTCAATCCCTTGATAAAGAGATTGACCTGAAGCGTCTAGTCCTTCATATATTCTACATAAGGAAAGATCTCAAGAAACTTACTCTCATACTAAGCCACTGAGAGTCCTCACTACTAAAGATCATGAAACTCATCTATACGATGCTTCTTGAACTTCTCTAATAGGTACCTAGCCTTGAATCTCTCCAAGAAAATATCCCAAGAGAGAGTGTTGATGTCAAGGTTACCCTTGAACTCTTCCTATTTCCACCATGTGGAGGATATCCCTCTCAAAATATGTATGGCCATTTATGCCTTAAGATTTCTCCCATAGGGCAATAATAAAAAGAACCTTCCTAGGCTTAGAAGCCAAGACTCAACCTCTATCCCATCGGTAGTGTTGGAGCTCTAAATTTTGGGCAAAATTTGGAGTCCTATATAGTGATAAAACCCTAAAAAATGGCCTCTTAAACTCCATGCCTAATAATTAATGATGGAGTACATGAAATGGGATAAAATATTACATTAAATTTCAATTAAAAAGTTGAGATATTATGGAAGGAAGCTCTGTGACAAGAACAATCAAAATTCTATGATCAAAGCCTTCAAAAAATGCTAGAATTTCGACCTGCTGCAAAGATGATGTCAATAGAGGTAGAAGATGGTTGAATTTTAAAAATCTAAAAAAGACCCAGTTTGGGAAATCAAATTTCCTATCTCCAAGAAAATCCGAAACTTAGGTAGTTATTTTTTAGTTAGTTTATCATTTTTTCAAAACAATTTGTAATAAGGTTGTGTCTTTTCACCCTAAAGAGGTGTGAAAGCCACTCAAACATTTATATACATAGTGTAAAATGTAAAGAGAGAATACAATACAAGATATATTTTCATAGGATATAATTCGATCAAAACTATAATATGAACTCTAATGTACTATTTTTTTCAACATTAATAAAGATAAGTGCTCTTCTTTTTTATTTGTGGTTATAAGTTATATGTTTTCAATTAGTCTTTTAGATTACTCTGAGCCAGGGTATCCTACTGTGTTTTTCTATTTGACGCATTCATTTATGACTAATTTGTACAATTTGAATAATGGTAGCATGGTTTGAGAACCTGTTATTGTTTCCTTTCGGGCTCTTAAGTTGGGTTAAAAACCATAGGACCTATTGTATAAGTTGTTTTAAATTTTATTTTAATAGAAGCTTGTAGGGTGATGGTCTTTCTTTACAGGAGTGAGTTACCTTAAAACTGTCTCTGATTATATGTAGGATTGAAAGTTTTATGACTCTATAGCCCAAGTATTTAGAAGGCATTGATCTAACTATAATTTGGAAATTTTCATTTGGTTCATACTTTGTGGTTTGTAGATTATATAATCATTATTTCAAAAATATTACTTTTGAGTCCTTAGTTTAATCCACTTTAGTCAAGATTTATAGAATAGAGATTATTAGAGGATTTGTTTCTTTCCTCCAAGGATCATTCACCACCTTGGGAGGAACTTTGTTTATTTATGTACGCAGTTGTGCAACATAGATAATTTGATAGTTTAAAGTGAAGTTAGGCCTACCAACCTTGGCTTGATTAAGATAGAATTGTAGAGGTATTAGTGTGTACCTATCAGTTGGCCAAAAGTGATCCATCATTTTTGGGCACCAACAAATTGGTGACTCTATTGGGGAAAGTTGCTCACAATATATGTTGTGAAGTTACCTAGAATTTGAGATTTCACAGATCAGAATTAAAAAGTAGTTATATTAGTTTTTTTGGAAGCACACTCTACTGAAAGAAAGAACCTAGAAGCAAGACATTCCTCAAATGAGGTGGTGGCTCTATTTAACAAAACATTTCAGTTAGTGACTCTATTGAGGGAGAAGGCCTAGAAGGGGATAAGTAAAATTTTCCTTTTTAAAGAGGTGACAACTCTATTGAAAAGAACCTAATTTATAAAGAAAAAAGTTACTACAAATTTAAATATTCAGTATGTACCAAAATACATACTCACATAAAGTATCAAAATTTTGTGACCCAAGACCAAAATTTATTATTGAAGTATATAGACCATTGAGTTTTGATAACATCCCCGGTGGTCAGAAAGATATTCCTCTTAAAATAAAAAAATATGTTCCAAAATTTTGTGGAGAAGGATCAGAATCACCAATGGAGCATTTGCATGCATTTTGTAAATTTATTCTAGATTGTCATATCTATGTAGAAGATGTGATTATGAAACTATTTGTAAGATCATTGACATATCATGCAGGTTTACTTTTTAGTATGACACCTGAACAAAGTATATCATCATGGAGAGAGTTTGAGAAATGGTTTCTTGATATGTTTCATTATGAACAGGACAAGATTTAGGATCACAATATGGAAGAGGACTCTTACATGTCTCCACTTGATGCATTTTTTATCTTGGAGAGATTTTAAGGGGAGTTTTCTACACTTTTGCTGATAAGAACAGTGGACATTCTTCGAGAAATACCTTCAAACATTATGCCTTCACAAAAAGAAATCATGAGAAAGGTCAAAAAATTAGGAATTACATTAGATGATCCTTCTATAAAGCTCCTTGTGCATATATTAGAAAAAGATGATGAAGACAAAAAAGGGGAGGCTATTGCTCAGATTGAACAAGGCCTTGTGCTTGATGATTATCTTGGTGAGGAAGATGAATGCACTAGTCATATAGAAGATAAAGAAGCATACATTCATGAGAACCATAATAATACTTGTGATGACATGGAGGATAAAAATTCAAATTAGATTGAAGAAGAATTTATACATTATGAGATGTGTATCGAAACATGTATCAATGACCATGATGATGAGGAAGAAAACCTTCTCAATACAAGAGAAATCTCAGCTTTATTAGACATAGAATACCAAAGACACACTGAGAAGAATGGTCCAAATTTTTTTTCAATCTACCATGGTAAGGAGGTAGATGGATTAGCCCATATTCAAGAGAAATCAAATTGTGGAGATGAAATAGAACTGCATGAATAGGAGGAAGTTTCAGGAGATAATGTCAATGAAGATGTTAGTCTTGTTGATGAAAACTTGATCCAAATGAAAATTCTCATGAATGTATGTCTAAATTCTCCATGTCCCTAAATCCATTGTTTGAAGAGGAAGTATATGAAGATATGTCTGATGTCTCTATGTTATCGAATCCATTGTTTGAAGAGGATACTTTATGCAGTGGAATCCATCAACATCATAATGAAGATAACAATCCTAATTTTAAATTTGATGAAACTCATGAAGTGCATTTAGTGGGTGAGATGTCTTGGAGTTCATCCTTTGAGCCAGAGGTACACCAAACATATGAAGATGAGACAGAATCAGCTAGACATGATGAAGAGAATGTGTTGAAGCATAGTTCTAAATTTTTTAGAAATGTCCCAGCTGATCAAACTCTTGGTGAGAGAGAGTTTTTAGTTCTTGAAGATAAGCTATTCTCAAAGCCTTTTGGTGAGGAGAAAAAATATCCAAAATATAGAGATGGGATAGATTGTGAACAAGAAGGTATCCAAAAAAAGAAGACTAACCTAGAGGTTTGTATGATTAACCAAAATCTTCTATTCAAAAAGGATTACAATGGACCTAATGATTTCTCAAGGGCTGAATATAGATTGGATACCAAAGATTATATTGATGAAGTGGTGAGAATTGTCTATAAGGATGACATGTATAATGCAGCAAGGTTAAAAGTGTTACGTGATCAAAATCAAGTGTTTGATAGAGGAAAGGATCAATGTTCAATTTTGGGGGGCCTAGGGCCACCCAATTTTACTTCGCATCAGATTAGTATGGATACTTGGTCTGCTTCTCCAGAGATAGCTGGAATATTGCTATGCTCACATGGAGCATACGTCCCCAGAAAGAGCCCGTTGGAGCTCTAAATTTTGGGCAAAATTTGGAGTCCTATATAGTGATAAAACCCTAAAAAATGGCCTCTTAAACTCCATGCCCAATAATTAATGATAGAGTACATGAAATGGGATAAAATATTACATTAATTTTCAATTAAAAAGTTGAGATATTATGGAAGGAAGCTCTGTGACAAGAACAATCAAAATTCTATGATCAAAGCCTTCAAAAAATGCTGAAATTTTGACCTGCTGCAAAGATGATGTCGACAGAGGTAGAAGCTAGTTGAATTTTAAAAATCTAAAAAAGACCCAGTTTGGGAAATCAAATTTCCTATCTCCAAGAAAAAGCTTAGCTTTCCACAAGGTGTTTTTGTTTTTCAATCAAGCCCAAATCCGAAAGTTAGGTAGTTATTTTTTAGTTAGTTTATCATTTTTTCAAAACAATTTGTAATAAGGGTGTGTCTTTTCACCCTAAAGAGGTGTGAAAGCCACTCAAACATGTATATATACATAGTGTAAAATTTAAAGAGAGAATAAAATACAAGATATATTTTCATAGGATATAATTTGATCAAAACTACAATATGAACTCTAATGTACTATTTTTTTCAACATTAATAAAGATAAGTGCTCTTCTTTTTTATTTGTGGTTATAAGTTATATGTTTTCAATTAGTCTTTTAGATTACTCTATGAGCCAGGGTATCCTACTATGTTTTTCTATTTGATGCATTCATTTATGACTAATTTGTACAATTTAAATAATGGTAGCATGGTCTGAGAACCTGTTATTGTTTCCTTTCGGGCTCTTAAGTTGGGTTAAAAACTATAGGACCTATTGTATAAGTTGTTTTAAATTTTGTTTCAATAGAAGCTTGTAGGGTGATGGTCTCGCTTTACAGGAGTGAGTTACCTTAAAACTATCTCTGATTGTACGTAGGATTGAAATTTTTATGACTCTATAGCCCAAGTATTTAGAAGGCACTGATCTAACTATAATTTGGAAATTTTCATTTGGTTCATACTTTGTGGTTTGTAGATTATATAATCATTATTTCAAAAATATTACTTTTGAGTCCTTAGTTTAATCCACTTTAGTCAAGATTTATAGAATAGAGATTATTAGAGGATTTGTTTCTTTCCTCCAAGGATCATTCACCACCTTGGGAGGAACTTTGTTTATTTATGTACGCAGTTGTGCAACATAGATAATTTGATAGTCTAAAGTGAATTTAGGCCTACCAGCCTTGGCTTGATTAAGCCAGAATTGTAGAGGTATTAGTGTGTACCTATCAGTTGGCCAAAAGTGATCCATCATTTTTGGGCACCAACAAATTGGTGACTCTATTGGGGAAAGTTGGTGGGTTGAGTCATAATAAATATCTGATATGATCCCCTATATCTCGGAGTGCTCTCTTAACCACTTGAGCCACTGAACATGGTGGAGACTTTGGCCCATGCACAAACTCAACATCATGCTCTGCCTGCCTCTCTACAAGCTTTAGACGAATCCTAATCCATTCTCTAAATGATACTTGATGCCCCTCATCATCTTGGCAGTATTCCTATTGTGTTACAGGAGGTATCCTATATAGGATGATGTCAGCTAAGTTCTACAAGGCCAATAAGATAGTCTAGTTTGGACTGGGAGGTGGTTTAGGAGGTGGATTTTGATTCCCTCCAGGAACTTTAGCCTCCTACCTAGCCTCCTCATGTACAAAAGAGCTACGCCTATGACCTTTCCTACGTGCATGATCTTATAATGTAACTAGCGGAATCCTATAAGTTAAATTTTTTTTAAACATTTAAGCAAAGTGGTCAAGGTTCCCAATGTTGAAACTTGGCTATGATACCAAAATGTTATGCCCAAAAATACACAGGGCATAACACACCCAAAACAACACACCAACATTTTAAAAAAAACATAGATAAAATATTAGAAAGTCATGAACATTATATGAAATATTTAAATTCATCTTTAATATACTTGAAATAATCTAGGGTATAAAATTATGATAAAATAATTCTCTGACAGAAACTATGGTTGGGGATTTTGGGTAATTGCTTCCCCATTAAGTCCTATCGGGTCCTCACAACCCGATCGTGTCTCAACAACTCCCTCAATAGGCAAGGGAGGGATTTTGGAATTCACCTACCCTGACTACATATTCCAATCAAGAATCATAGTTTTGGGGTACAAAATCTGAAGGTGAGCTTCGCTATCTTAAAAAAGGACAAAGGGGCAAGATTTTTGGAATTTTCCTCCCTGAACTATGAAATTCAATCAAGAATTGTAGGTGAAGGGTGTAAATTCTGCAAATGTATTTCGGCTAAGAAAAAAATTAGAACAAAGGCTCAAGAACTCTAGTTGTCAGGTTTCATAGGAAGGAGGTGCGATCCTTGAAAATGTGGATTTAGCCAAAAAAAACTTCTTGTCAGAAGAAAGGATTCAATGATGCCTTCTTCAGACAAACAAGGAAGAAGGTGTGAAGTATAAAGACCAAAGGGATAAGACCCTTGGGTTTTGCACCATCCAACATCAAATAATGAAAAGGTCAAAAAGATTGAAGTTGAAGTGTCCTTCAAAATAATAATTTCTTTAAGGTAATATTTCAGAAAAGATGTACTTGAAGTGCGAACCTTCAGAAAATTAGTAGGAGTGGTATTTTCTCTAAATTTCTGACGAAGCGAAGGAAAATGAAACTTAAAGAAAAGTTTCAACCAATCAAAGAAAGGCTAAGTTAAGAGCTCTCTTTTAGAAAAGAGGAAAGTGGAGTGTGATCCATCAGAAAGGGAACCAAGGTGGTAAGATTTCCAAAGTCCAACCTATCGAAGAGAAGAGCCCAAAATATTGAAGGCAAGGGTCGAAGGACTATACTTCAATATTTTGAGGACAAAAGTGCGAATCCCACTATAAGGGAAAATGAGAGTAAGACCCTTTCACACAACCAAAAGTAAGAAAGGAGAAGGGGAAAAACAATCCCCAAAGAAAAGATAGTCTTTTTAACAAAAAGACTTAATTGATCCCACGCCAAAGAAATTAATTTGATGCTGGAAGAAAAAACTTAAATTTAAACAATAATTAAGATAATCATTTCCTTAGAACATAAAGATAAGTATTCTAGGATTGCTGGTAAAAATTGTGATTGTACTTTTCTTTAAACATAAATCTAATAGTGGGTTTTATTTTCTCTTTCTCTAAACATAGACAACTAGTCAAGAATTCAATATTGAATATTTTTAACATTATAATGAAATAGAAACCAATATTACCTAGTAAAATAAATCTTAGATATCATCATGTAAGTTCCAAAACATAATATAACTTTTCCAAGGATATTTTTTAATAGTTATGTACATATTCCAAATACTGAAAATACAACTAGACTAATGGAACAAAACACTTCAAAATATTTAAACCAAAATTGAAAATTTCAATAGTAAAAGAATACTAGAACTTAATATATATTTCTTCCTTTCTAAATTCAACAACAATTGTAATATCAGTTAAGGAATCATTACTTCATCTTGACAAAAAATAGAAGTCTTACGCATGCAAGCTGCTTCTCTTTCCTTTGATACAAAATTACAAAGCTAACATAGGATTCAAAATAAGAACATTTTCAGCCTTTTGGATCTACACATATCTTTCTTCACTCGATCCTTTGCAAAAAAGAATCTACAATAAAACAAGGTTGACCTTGTAGGCTTACCTCCCAACCTAGGCCTTTGCAAGGCCACCCCTGATCTTGGGGAATAAAGAATGAACAAGTAATAGACAAAGAAACTCACAACAATAACTTCCAGCATAAACACACAAAACTTCCCATAACCAAGACATACACAAAGGTCTACAACAAGCCAATAACATGGGGTGAAAGTGGACCAAGTACCCAAGAGGAGAATGCCAATACTAAAATAGAAAAAATGCCACACATGGGCTACAACACATGGGTACAAAACATATTCCTTCTTAAATAATCCTCAGCCACACATGGGCTTAGCCACCTTATTAATCCTAAATTCTCCTAGGCAACTCTTGCATCATGGAGACCAAAACATCCATGTTTATCCTTCCTACACATGGAGAAACTCCATGGAGAAACTCTGCACTACATGAGTTGTCGCTAACCCCTTCACCCCTCAAGTTTACTCTTCCCTCCCAAGGGTGATAATTCCTTGAAAATCCCTTAACAAAATCCAATATGAAGATAAAAATATAACATAGAGTAAATAACAAAACACCCATGAACAATAATGTGATTTCAACATGAACACAAGAAACAAAAAGAAAGAGCATACAACTTTCTTTACATACATAATCACATAAAAACATAGAAACATGCACAAAGTATGATCATAAACCTATGATCCAATGCAAATGTTAAAACCAACAAGCTATAGAGAGCCGTTCCTATGCTACTTCTCCCCAGAAACCTTGTTCCTAGAACTTTTGTCTCTAAAAAAAATGAGAGTGGGTGAACAACCAAAAAGTCTCTAATAGGCTTCCTACTCAACAACTCACTCATCCATCAATGAAAGAGTACTTCAAAAAACAAAATCTCCAAATACCCCCCTCCCCTCATAAATGAGGTTCAAATACTAAATGGAGTTTGACAAGATGGCTTGCCCAAATTCTCAAAACTCCTAAACTCGCATCCTAACTTGGGGGTACTTTTGAGGGTTCATTTGTGAGTCTTGGGCATCTTAATGACCAAAATATAATCTCTTACTCGAAGTATATAAAGTGGGGTAGTCAAATTTAACCTAAAGTACCCTCTAGAAGCTTATTTAACCCTCCAAAACATTACTTGAAGTAAACCCACGGGTTCAATGAACTTTGACCCATCTAGAGGCCTCCTTAACCTTGGGTAAGCATGGGAACTCTATAGGTTAACCTCTAGTTGGTTTCATACTCATCCTATTTATAAAACAAGTCATGCCAACATATCTTGCACAAATTTGTCAAATGACACTACATAAATTACAACATGTTACATACATAGCAGGACTTACATAACTTTACATTGACTTAATTACATACAACCATGCAACATTACTTTTATGAATAAAATACATGACAACAAGGTTCCCATCTCTTCATTAGACAGGACCTTAGTTTTATTGATAACACATAGGTTCACTCTTTATTCCCCGTATTTTAGTACCATGGTCAATTTCCTACACACTCATTGTACACATCAATAGGTCCAAGAAATACATAAAATAAGATAGCAAGGTAAATGATATAAATTAACACACACATCAACTAGCACATGTATTTTCCAATATTTTATCATAACTTTTAATCAACATCTGCATTTGATTCCAATATGCATAAACATGAATTTGTGAATCAATTTCACATCATAATAGTAGCTAATATAACCGCCATACTGCATCATCAAATCATAATCCTTAACATAAAATTTATCTGGATTAACTATCATAAAGCATCAACTCAAGAACAATAATCAATCATATAAAAGTATGGAATATCAACATGGGATTTTTCAATCCTCAAATGAGAACACATGTTTGGTAAGACTAAATATATCCAAAATCATAATATCAATAAAAATATTCTGAATTAAACTATGATTGGCTGGGGTAGGCCTCACATTCATGCCATTTAGATTGAAAAATGGAGGAGCTACTTATCAAAGAGATATGACCACTATCTTTCATGACATGATGCATAAAAAAGATGAAATATTACATGGATGATACCTTGGTTAAGTCTAAAAAAAGGAATACACATATTGAAGATTTGAGTTTGATCTTAGACAAGATGGAGCAATTTCATCTCATATTGAATCCTAAGAAATTTTCTTTTGGTGACACCCTAGGAAAACTACTTGGATACATTATTTCAGCTAAAGGAAATGGGGTCAACCCCGAAAAGGTCCAAGCTATAATGGATATGCCACCTCCCAAAAATATAAGTCAATTAAGGAGTCTGCAAGGATGCCTTCAATCCATCAGGAAGTTCATATCCCAACTTGCTGAGAGAGCTCAACCTTTTAATAAGAATGTAAACAAATGACCTACATGTACATGGAATGAGGAATGTGGAAAGAGCCTCCAATAGATCAAAGAATACTTGGATAAACCTCCAATCTTAATGCCTCATATCCCAGGGAAACCCCTTATTTTGTATATCTTAGCTATAGCTACATCCTTGGGGGAATTACTAGCACAACAATATGAACATGGAAAAGAAAGATCTATATACTAAATTAGAAAAATATTGGTTTCTTATGAGATCAATTACAATAGCATTGAGAAATATTTCCTTGCTGTAGTGTTTACATCTAAAAAACTCACACATTACATGCTAGCGCATACTACACAACTTATCACAAAAACTAATCCTTTGAAATACTTACTAAATAAAGCTACTCTTACTGGTTGATTGACTAAAAATATTATGATCCTTTTTGAATTTGACATTGATTGTAAGGCTATATAAGGACAAGAAATTGCTGATCAACTATCTAAATTTACTCTACAAGATGATACTCCTATGCAGACTGACTTTCCTAACACATCCATCATGTATGTAACTGAGCGAACATGTAAAATGTTCTTTGATGGATCACACACATAGAATGGCACTGCAACTGGTATTTTGTTTGTCACACCTCATGGTTACACTATTCTAAAGTCATATAAGTTGTGATTTCCTTGCACAAATAACATAGCAGAGTATGAGGCTTTAACAAATGGGATTAAATTGGCTATTGCATAGAGGATTGCTGAATCACATATCTTTGGAGACTCTCATCTTATCATCAATCAAACTAATAATGGCTATCAAATAAATGATGAGAAATTGATCCCTTACAAGAAGATGATTGATAATATCAAGAGCCACTTTACTTTTGTCACATTCCAGTAGATTTATAGAGATGAAAACATAGCCAATGATGCTATGGCTACTTTGGATTCTATCCTACAATTGGAAGAACATGAATCTAGATTTCAATTCCTGGTAGAATAACTACACTATCCTTCCTATGAATCCCTTGACAACCATGCGATATGCACTATAATTGGTCATGATTCCTCTTGCTATGCTAAAATATAATCCTACCTACATGACCAAGTCATTCTTGACAAATTAACCCATAATGACAAACAACAATTCATTCACAATGCTTCCTATTATACCATCATATTTGGTGACTTGTTTAGAAAGGGTCTAGATATAACAATTATTAGGTGTCTAGAGAAAGATGAGTTTGAATGTGCGTTAGCTAAAGTCCACAATGGCGTATGTGGGTATCACTCTAATAGTCTTGTGTTAGCTCAAAAATTACTAAGGGTTGGTTATTATTTTCCTACCATGCATAAAGATGTCGTACACTATGCTAAGTCTTGTAAGAAGTGTCAGATACATGATAAATTGATCCATATTCTAGGTAGGGAATTTATTCCCTCTATTATAGATTGGCCTTTTCAGCAGTGGGATTTTGATCTGGTGGGTCAAATCCATCCTAATTTATCTAGTGGACACAAATTCATTATCACTATAATGGAGTACTTTAAAAAATGGGTTGAGGCCATTCCTATTTCAGTTGCTACTGGAAAACAAATGTCTCTATTCATACTAAATCATATCATCTGTTGCTACAACATACCATCCTCCATAGTTACTGATAATGGAGGATAGTTTAAAAAGAAAGATCTTAAGAAATTATACAAGAAATTCAAGATTAAACAACACTGGTCTTCAATCTACTACCCTCAAGGTAATGGCCAAACTAAAGCTTCTAATAATACATTGCTAAAAATAGTACACAGGCTAGTGAACAAGACATGAAGAGACTGACATTTACAAATCAATCTTGCACTTTGGGCCTATAGAACTAGCATTCACACACCTAATGGAGCTACACCCTTTGCACTTGTTTACGGATCTAAAGCTATCTTGCCTTTTGAGCTTGAGATACATTTCCTAAGGGTTTCATTGAGAGGCCTCATAACTGATGATGACTATAGAATCATGCGTATACAAGAACTAGAACTTCTAGATGAGTGTAGAATAGCTACATTTGATCACATGAGGGTATATTAGAAAAGGATGTCACAACATTATAATAAAAAGGTTCATTCCAAAGAGTTTTAAGTTGGATATCTCGTCTTGAGAGAGAATCTAAAAAACCAATAGAACATAGCACAAAAAAGGAAAATTTGAACCAAATTGGTTAGGTCCCTACATAGTTATTTCTTCTTTTGGATCTGATACTTATCAAAATTCTACACCTAAGGGGGAACAACTCCCTAAACCTATCAACATCCTTCAATTGAAGAATTTCTATGCATGATGCTCCAGAGCTTTGTACATATCTTATGATCTTGAAAAAATCATAAAAATCATATACAGTCCTGAAAAAATGATCATCGTGGTGAAAACATGGAAATGGGTGCTTTGATGCATCAATAAAAAATCAAATATAAAAAAATACAAAAAAAGAAAAAAAATGGAAAAAACAAAAAAATTGAAAAAGAGAAAAGTGCCTTGGTGAAAACTTGGAAACATGCATCATGGTAGAAAAAAATAAATAATTCCTTCCAAGTGGTGAAAACCTAGAAACATGTGCTACTTAAGACCCATGCATTTATATCTATCAGCTTGTCACTTTGTGCTCTGAACCCTTTTGACTCCCATCTTCCATCTCCTCCATCTGGAATTGGTCTTTCTCTAGGGCTTGGGGGCATGAACTGTATCCTCCTTTGGTGCATGATGGTTTCTCTTGGTGGCTCACCCCAAAAAATGTTTCTCAACACTATCCCTTTGAAATTGAGTTTTTCTTAACACTTTCTAGATATGATATCTTGAGCAAAGCTTTATCTCTAGTCTAGGATTGTGCGATATTTCTCACTTATAGGCATGAGTCCTAGCGAGCCAGTGATTATATTTTTCTTTTCACACAATGCTTAAACTAAAATTAATTAGACATGTTATGAATTATTTTCTTTGTGTGCTATTTGACTGATGATCTTTGTTGAGTGTTCCCTCCTTAGTCTCTCCGTGATGTTGCAAATAGAGGACTAGGAGGCATGGGACATATTTTCTTTGATTTCTACCTATGGGTATTACTCTAATGATACTAGGTGTCTCTTGCTTTGATCCATTTTACACTTGGGAGATTTAGAGCTATATCCTTTATTGTTACATTTTTTTTGGTCATGCAAGATCATACTCATGGTTATCTTGGCACTTATGCTTCGATGCTGGTATAATCTTGCAACATTAACTTGGAAATTGTGTTCAGGTCATCTCAATGCTTACATGAGTTTCCTACATTCTATCTGATATAGATCATATTCATATCTTCATATTTGGGTTCATACTAGTGATGGTTGTATGATCTTATGATGTCCCTTAATAAGGCTTGATGATAAAAAAGTACCTATTGACCCTTGCAAATCGCACTCTGCATCTTCATGGTAGCTTTAATTTCTTAGGTACATTCTACTTTGCATTTGAGTTAGAAGAGAGTATCCTTCATGATTTTGGATGGTTAGTCATCTATGCTCAATTGCATATCTTCTTTTATTCTTTCTCGATCATGTCTTTATCACCTCTTTGATCTTTCATTCTTTCACCTTTTTCTATCATCACAAGGGGTTAATCATATCATCATATCTAATCTACTCAAAGTGTTATGTTTCAAATCATAAAGTGCATAACATATATCATAGCATAAAGTATGAACAACCATGAGAGCATCACATTCTAATGAAATAAGTCAGAAGGCATGAGTACATAATTGATATCATATGGTACATGTGCTGAAAGTAAAAGATACATCCATGAGTATAAAGGAAATGAGACAAGTACACAATACATCAATAGAATCAAGTATCTTATATATATATATATATATATATATATATATATATATATATATATATATATATATATATATATATATATATATATATATATATATATATATATATATATATATATATATATATATATATATATATATATATATATATATATTGGATCAAGTTCAAGTACAATAATGAGATGAAAATCCTAAATACAAAAGTCAGATGGAGCTTTAAATACAATTTAAGATTGGCTTCCACCCTCCTGAGAAGGTGGAGCAGGTGGAGGAGCCTGGGCCCTGTCTGGTGCCTGTACTGCACCCTCCGATCTACCCACACCCTGCGAGTAGTCTGGTACTCTCTAACCCTTGGCTACCATGGATATATAGGCTATGTAGTAGTAGGCTGATCTATTATCCTATCGCTATGCCTCCCACTATACCTAGCCCCTCTCCTACCTCAGCTCTTGTATCTGGGCCCTATCATCTTGTAGCTGCTGGTCTCTCATGAATATAGTAATCCATGCTTTTTGTAGCTCTACCTCCAATGCAAGGAACCTCTGTGCTAGTCCATCATCTATAGGTTCCCTCTACTCTGGTTGTGGTACCAACCTATCCTCTAATCTACTACCCTGGTCTACTCATGGCCTCCTCACTAGCCACTCCTCTAGCTCATTGATATCCATTGCCACTGCCATCTATCAAGACCTAGACTAGGTGGATGGTTTTCTGATAGAAGGAACATCACCTTTGGACCCTCTAGCACTACCTCCTCTTCTCATTCCTCCACCATCCCTATCTCTACCATCATTACCTTCATCTCCTTCACATCTAGGTCTCAAATCCATAGGAGTTGTGAACCTAAGGTATGGGTTCTCCTTGATCCATCTCCTATAATCTGAAGGAGTCCCTACATCTATGATCTTGGGGAGTAGGTCATGCACTACCCTCTATAACTGCTAAGTTTCATGTAGGGATATATTATATCTATGAATGTGGCCCCATATGACATCCTCCTCCTCCCTGTACTTTGCATAGTCAGTGGTCTCAGTGCTAATCCACTGCACCTTATCAAATTTTTGTCACACCCTACTGATAACAAACCTCTCAATGATACCCGCGTGTCTTCCTAGTAGTGGCCAAATATTAAAAATAAAATAGAACTCATATTTGGCCCCACTTCTCAAAGTCTACATATGGATTCCAAACAATAGATGCAGATCATCTAACCTATGTTGCTAGTATGAGGTATCCCCCACGTGAGTCTATTGTATGAATCATGAATACTTGTATATATATGGTCTACCTCTTTGTCTAGGCTTTACCCTAGGGCAGATCATGAAGATATGCTCCCATTCCCAGACCTGTGCCAAGATGGATCTTGTAAAACAACTCTTCCCCTCCTTGTAGACTATATCATGAACCTCACGATACATGTTTTATAGGAGAGAGAGTCCCCATACCATGCATCTTAGTTGAGACAACAAATCCATCACTAGTCTTCCCTAGTCACACTAGAATCCTCTCTGGCTCCTATCTTCTCTGAGGATGTGACTGATCAAAGAGCACAAAATGTATGAAAAAGGGTAATCATCGCTATAGCTATCCATCATCTTCTCCTAGAGGATGGTGTGATCAAGAATGGTAAAGTCTCTGAAAATAGTCTGCATGGAAGTGATCTCATCTATGAGTGACTGATCAAAATAAATTTGCATTATACAAGATCAAGTTTCAGTATCAGTACCAGTATCAATATCAACAAAAATGAACATGAGTATGTCTTAATAAAGAATCTATAGTTATCAAAGATACTTACTGGATCTCCATGGCATGGAATGCAAAGAATGTAGTACACATCCTCAAGTCTGATTGTGACCTCTTCGATAGGCAAGTTAAAGGTATTAGCTCTAAATGGAACCTATTAGCAAGCATGGTTAGTAGCCCTATGGTTTTCCAAAATATGGGGCATATGAAGCAACTCTTTGAGGCCCATAGTATCTAAGGTGCCTCTCTCATCAACAGACAATCAAGGAACTAAGCATAGGCCTACTAGGTGAAGCACCCTGATAGCCAAATTTGGAAAATGTCACTGCATCATAAACACAAGAAGAAGCACATCAATAGATATGTTAGTGTATCTAAATAGTAGTGATAGGGAATCACCACTATTTGTGTGTGTGGGGAAAATGTAAGATTCACTCCTAAATCCAAATTCCCAAAAGAGAGATCCAATTTGATCAACCAAGAGGTTAATACACAATCGAATCAATCTATGAAGAATATGAAAGAAAGAATAAATCCTATACTTCCCTATAGTTGGATTGAACTTGAAATCTAAAATAATTGAAGTGCAAATACTAACCTTGAATTAGGGCAGATCTGGAAAATGTTGAATTCTGGCTTCTATATGAACTTTTTGAAGATTTCATCACCTGTTCTGGACTGGAAATGCTGAGGCAGACAAAACCCAAAAATCTTTTCTCCAAATTCACACAGGTCGACTTTGACCTTTTAAAAGGTCAAAGACCACATTATTTATTTGAAGTCTGATTCTGATTCTGTTCATAGATCCTGAAAGATTTCCGAAAAGGGTATCTGAATTCACTCTAAAATCTAAGATTCCACACCTGTGCCTACAAGAAAAATGGTTTTTTTTGTTGCATGGGGGGTTTGTCTTGGTCAAACCCTAGATTGGAATCAACCTTAATATTGAAATTGAAATAGGAGAATGCTAGCAAGTAGTAGAAATGAATCTAACAATGAAGCTATGCAATTCAATAGATATGCTAATGTATTTGGAATGTAATCAAATATATTGATATGAAAGCTTGAATCAAACCTCCATGATTGTATTCTTGAAATCCACCTTGAGGAAACAATGATATGGATCTTGAAGATGAACAAAGGATCTTGAAGGAAGATCACACCACCATAGTGGTTAGATCTAGGGTTTGAATGATAGATCTTGAATGCTTGAGCCAAATCCCTTCAATAGCTTGAATGCATGAATCCTTGATCTTCAATGGAGAACTTGGATGAAGAAGAAGACTTGAATACTTGAATGAAATGCTTGTTTGATCACCTTGAGAGCTTGAGAACTTGATTGCTTGAGATGAGAGATGTGAAAATGAGAGAGGAAGGCCTCCTTTTATAGTGATCTAGGGCACACTCCTCTAGATGGGCCACCTTGAAGAATTAAATCCCAATTAGGTCCTCACCTTTAGAAAATATACCTTGATTAAATACCATTAAAGGATTTACCGTTTCGGAGCCCAAAATAGCCAACCCGAAAGTGGGAAATAACTTTCCCAAAAAACAAATGAGCGAGAATTAAAACTTTGAATTTCTAGCTGGAAGAGGTCAAGGTCAAGGTAAACCCTAATGTGGTCAGGGTCGAGGTCGACATTGACCTCAAACCCTAACTTGTTAGGATTTGTAGAAAAGGTTCCCGGAGATGCTAGAAACTTGGAAATTGATTTCAGATTAGGACCCAGTGTCAAGAATAGATAGAAAATCCTTAGAATGATATGATGAAGGACTAGGAGGTCTCATTTTTGAATCCTACCTAGAAAATGGAGCCATGGAAGGAGGAAAATCAAGAAAGTCCTTAAGACCTTAACCCTAATTTCACCTAGAATGCAAAAATCAAGTGCAGAGAAGAAGTGGAAGACAAGGGAGAATGCAAAGATGACAATCATGACTCTAAACCACTTATTCGAAGGGCTAAATGCTCTTGACATGGAAGTGCTTCCATTTTAAGATGATACATTAAGCCCCCACTTTAGAAAGATTATGGATTCAATGCAAAGTCTTGGTAAAGGAGAAGAGAGAAGAGATCCCAATGGATTCAAAATGAGATAAAATAACACTTAGCTAAAGACACAAGCCCCTATACCAAGGATTATAACTCAACATACATACATGAGAGTGTACAAAAGAAAAAGGGTTAGTACTAAACAACCCAAATCAATTAGCATAAGAAACCTTGCTAAGAAATATTTCTCATACCAATATCATATTTGGAAAGCTATCATAACAACATAAATGATTACATAAGAAAGACAAGAGCAACACTATAGACAACATAGCTTCATGATCCCATCCTACTAGCATGAAAGTGAAAAGAGAGAAAAGAGAAAGTGATTACCTAGCTGGGTAAGATGCCCACCTTACCGTGAATCACCCTGGAGGGAGAGCCCAATAAGTTCACCCATAAACTATGCTTGCAATTGTAATGTGTCTTCTGAAAGCTTCTAGAATACCCATAGATCCACCTTCTTGTATCATTATGAATATAAAATGCGTTTCTTGTTAGGATTTAGCAACTTATGTGCATTACCTTCGAAAGATTTAGCATATAGGTGCGTGTCTTTTCAGGATTTAGCAACTTATGTGCATTACCTTCCAAGATTTAGCATATTTGAAATTTGGAAATGCGTGTCCCTTCAAGATTTAGCAACTTATGTGCGTTATCTTCAAAGGATTTAGCATATTGAAATATTTGAAAAATGCATGTTTGCCTAGGATTTAGCAACTTATGTGCATTACCTTCAAAAGATTTAGCATATGAATGCATGTCTTTTTAGGATTTAGCAACTTACATGCATTACCTTCCAAGATTTAGCATATAAAAATAAAAAACTATAGTACAAGGGAGGCCCTACATATGCCCCCCTCCTTAATATGGAAAAAACATACTATTTCATCATGTTAAGGAAAGAAATAACAAGGATAAAGCCTTCTGTAGCATCAAGACAATATCCATAGACAACACTCAATCCAAGCCAAGAAGGTCATAGTTCCTATGAGGTCATGGAAGAGACAAATGTAAAAGATATCATGCAAGAAGTGAAAAGGAAGTAACCCTTAATGAGAGATAGCACACTATTTAGTTTCCAAGGTGAGAGATGTATCAACCATGGAAAACCAATGTCAAACAACAAATAAGGTTTGCATAAAGGACACAGGTCCGCAAATGCAAACCATAATTTTCATGTATGTTTGGATATGACATAATAGATAGATACTGCTTAACCAAGGAAAGAGGTGAATCCCTAGAAAATAAGAGAATACCGGATGAAATAACAATGCATAGATGTGAATAAGATAGAAAATCATACCAAGTGCCCAAGGCTAAAGTACTTCTACCAAACTTACAATCCTTATTTGTGACTCCATGTGTGAATGTTTGAAGATAGAAAAGAAGGACAAGGCATCTTTGCCCCACAAGTGTAGGAACAAAGATGGAAGAGGATACCTACTTCACAAAGCAAGGAGATATCCTGCTTACAACAATGTATAGTATATCCTTAGCGAGAGATATTGACCCCTACATCCAAGAGTATAGATAATTGTGAAAAGGATATGTCACTTCTAGAAAAGGACCCTCAATGAAAAAGATCTTATCACCAAGACCTATATCAAAGAAGAGTGCATTTAGATAAGATATCATCTTTCAAAAGGTGGGAACAAAGATTCAATCATCAAGCCCCCGATGAAGAAGAGCAAGAGGAATCTTTGGAATGAGGGAAACAACTCTAACACTAAAGCAAGGGTGAGAGTTTATAAAGAACATAATTTGCAACATAGAGAAGAAGTGACGACCTAGGACAACAACTTCTCATATAAGAAGGTTATCCATAGTCAAAAATATCGATCAATATGATGAAATAATATTGCAATATAAACAAATACCACTAAGCTAAGGAAAGAAGTTCCCCTAGAAAAAGAGAAAGAAGGAAGAACCTTGCCCCCCCGAGGGATGAAAGACAAGGGATATTTTTACAAATCACATGTTCTAGAAAATATTTTTGAAGAAGAAAATATAATTCCTAGGAATGGATAAAAACATCATGTAAGACTATGGAAAAAGGAAACATAAAGAATACCAATTAAATCTTAATAAAAAGACCTAATGGATCCTAAAAGACTGGATAAAATTATGCCTCTTGCCCCCTAGTCATGAGACAAGAGGATAGGGACATTTACTCTAGCTCTAATGGAGGGGAGTCCCCTATATCAAAATTATGAAGAAGTTGTAAGATGTCGTGAGAAAAAGGTATAATACCGCGCGCAGCCCTATCCCTAACATATAATTTGAAGTTGTTACAATCGGCAAGAAAATGAGTATTACGATAGTGGAAAGGACATTTAAATTTATACAAATCATCAATAGGCATAGGTCTAAATCTTTCCTTCTTAGAATTCATTAACTCCACATATACTGTTTTAGCAATTTCTTGATGAGTGATAGGATTATCCATTAGAGGTGTAGAGAGATGAACATTAAGGGGAAGATGAAGATCCACACCACTTAACTTGACTTGAGATTTAGAAGTGCTGACACCACTCATATCCAGTTTAGGAGGTAATTTAATACCATGTTCATTAACTCCTAACCCTAAACCTTTATATCCTTGTTTAGTCACCATATTATATCTAGTAGTGTACATATCATACAAAGCTTCTACGGGAGGTGATTGTTTATCATGTTCATGAGTAAAGGTCATATAAGGTGGGATAATAGTCTTGGAAGAAGTTTCTTTACCCTTTCCTTTAAGATCATCATGATTAGGAGGAGAAGATAAATCAAAGAAATCTTGCACATCCGCATCCTGCACTATAGCTTGAATCCCATCATAAGTACAGGAAGAGCAAGGATTAACAGATGGAGAATCAGGTATCAGAATAGGAAGATTAGGATGAAGATTAGGAAGATTAGGAGATGGTGTATCATCTACCAAATTCTTCACATAATCCAAAAGATGAATAAGGCTACCACATAAATCCCTAAGAAAAGTTTTAAATGTAGGTAGAGTAGTATCAGTCAACTTCACAAAAGCATAAGCAAGAGCAAAGTGAAGGGTCATCAATGTTATGAAATGAATAATAACCTCATAAACATCATATGCATTATAAATAGATGCTAGAAGAAGAGTAATAACAAACATGATTATGCACCAAAACATCTTAACAATCTTCATGATAAAATGCAAGAAATATTTTATATATAGATTTTTTTGAATTTTTGAAGTATAGATGCAAGAACAAAATGTAAATCTAACACCAAAAAGAAAGAGAGTAAGCTAGTCGGGTTCACCAAAATGAATAGTAGTGATAGGGAATCACCACTATTTGTGTGTGTGGGGAAAATGTAAGATTCACTCCTAAATTTAAATTCCCAAAAGAGAGATCCAATTTGATCAACCAAGAGGTTAATACACAATTGAATCAATCTATGAAGAATATGAAAGAAAGAATAAATCCTATACTTCCCTATAGTTGGATTAAGCTTGAAATCTGAAATAACTCAAGTGCAAATACTAACCTTGAATTAGGGCAGATCTAGAAAATGTTGAATTCTGGCTTCTGTATGAACTTTTTGAAGATTCCATCACCTGTTATGGACTGGAAATGCTGAGGTGGACAAAACCCAAAAATCTTTTCTCCAAATTCACACAGGTCGACTTTGACCTTTTAAAAGGTCAAAGACCACATTATTTATTTGAAGTTTGATTCTGATTTTGTTCACAGATCCTAAAAGATTGCCAAAAAGGGTATCCAAATTCGCTCTCAGATTCAAGATTCCACACCTATGCTTGCAAGAAAAATGGTTTTGTTTGTTGTATGGGGGGTTTGCCTTGGTCAAACCCTAGTTTGGAATCAACCTTAATATTGAAATTGAAATAGGAGAATGCTAGCAAGTAGTAGAAATGAATCTACTAATGAAGCTATGCAATTCAATAGATATGCTAATGTATTTGGAACATAATCAAATATATTGATATGAAATCTTGAATCAAACCTCCATGATTGTATGCTTGAAATCCACCTTGAGGAAACAATGATATGGATCTTGAAGGAAGATCACACCACCATAGTGGCTAGATCTAGGGTTTGAATGATAGATCTTGAATGCTTGAGCCAAATCCCTTCAATAGCTTGAATGCATGAATCCTTGATCTTCAATGGAGAACTTGGATGAAGAAGAAGAATTGAATACTTGAATGAAATGCTTGTTTGATTACCTTGAGAGATTGAGAACTTGATTGCTTGAGATGAGAGATGTGAAAATGAGAGAGGAAGGCCTCCTTTTATAGTGATCTATGAAACACTCCTCTAGATGAGCCACCTTGAAGAATTAAATCCCAATTAGGTCCTCACCTTTAGAAAATATACCTTGATTAAATACCATTAAAGGATTTACCATTTCAGAGCCTGAAACAGCTGACCCAAAAGTGGGAAATAACTTTCCCAAAAACCAAATGAGTAGGAATTGAAACTTTGAATTTCTAGTAGGAAGAGGTCAAGGTCAAGGTTGACCCTGACCTGGTTAGGGTCGAGGTCGACATTGACCTCAAACCCTAACTTGTCAAGATTTTCAAAAAAGGTTCCCGAAGATGCTAGAAACTTAGAAATTGATTTTAGATTAGGACCTAGTGTTAGGAACAGATAGAAAATCTTTAGAATGATATGATGAAGGACTAGGAGGTCTCATTTCTAAATCCTACCTAGAAAATGGAGCCATGGAAGGAGGAAAATTAGGAAAGTCCTTAAGACCTTAGCCCTAATTTCACCTAGAATGCAGAAATCAAGTGCAAAGAAGTGGAAGACAAGGGAGAATGCAAAGATGTTAATCATGACCCTAAACCACTTACTCAGAGGGCTAAATGCTCTTAACATGGAAGTGCTTCCATTTTAAGATGATATAGTATCATCTTAAAATGGAAGCACTTCCATGTTAAGAGTGTTTATCCCTTTGAGTAAGTGGTTTGGGGTCATCTTAGATGCCTTGAATTGATCTCTACTTTGATCTGGCTTTCTCCCCTCTTTCCACTTCTTTTTTGCTTCATTCTAGGTGAAATTAGGGTTAGGATCTTAAGGATTTTCTTGAATTTCCCTCTTCTATGGCTCTATTTTATAGGTAGAACTTACAAATAGGTCCTCATGGACTTCATCATGTTCATCATAGGATTTTGTGCCTCTCCTTGGCACTCTACCCTGTTCTGGCATCATTTCTAGGTCTCCAGGCACCCCCGGGACCTCTTGTTTCTCACTCTGACTAAAACCCTAAAATCCGTGCCCTTAAGGTCAAAATAAACCTAAAGGGGTCAAGGTCAACATTGAACCTGACCTAGTCAGGTTTGAGCTCATCCTTGACCCTAGGTTCAAATTTCAATGTCTCAGGATCTCCGGTTGTCGGGTTTCAAAAATAATTGTTTTCCCACTTCTGGGTCCACTGTTTTGGTCTCTGAAAGGGTAAAATCTTAAATTATATTTAATTTAAGTCCATTACTATAGGGTTAAGGCCTAATTGGAAATTAATTCCCCAAGGTGGCCCCTCTAGAGGATTGTGCCCTAGATCACTATAAAAGGAGGCCTTCCTCTCTCATTTACACATCTCATCTTCAAGAAATTTCATGATCAAGCTCTCAAGATTTTCTCAAGGTGATCAAGCAAGCATTCCATTCAAGCAAGAATCCATTCAAGAATTCAAGTCCTCTTCTCCATCCAAGTTCTCCATTGAAGATCAAGGATTCAAGCATTCAAGCCATTGAAGGGATTTGGTTCAAGCATTCAAGATTCATCATTCAAACCCTAGATCTAGCCATCATGATGGTGTGATCTTCCTTCAAGATCCTTTTGTTCATCTTCAAGATCCATTTCATTCTTCCCTCAAGATAGATTTCAAGCATACAACCATGAAGGTTTGATTTACATTTGTTGATCTTATGTTCAAGCTTTCATATTAACATACTTGATTACATTTCAAATACAATTGCATTATCTATTGAATTGCATAGCTTCATTGTTAGATTTACTTCTACTACTTGATAGCATTCTCCATTTCAATTTCAATATTAAGGTTGATTCCAAATTGAGGTTTGACTGAGGCAAACCCCCCCAAACAAACAAACAAAACCATTTTTCTTGTAGGTACAGGTGCAAAATTTTGGATCTGAGAGCAAATTTGGATACCCTTTTCGGCAAACTTTTGAGACCTGCGAATAGAATTAGAATTAGAATTCAAATAAAGAGTGTAGTATTTGACCTTATATGAGGGTAAAACTTGACCTCACACCTGACCTGGTAGGTACAACCTCAATTTTGACCTTGATTCAATCTCGGAAAAAGATTTCTAGGTTTTATAGATCTCGCAGTTTCGATTGCGAGATGCAAAAATCAATAGTTTTTGAGATCATTTGATAGGGTTTTCAGCCAATTATTTTTGGAGGTAAGTACCTTTATTTCTTAATTTCAATATTAGTAATCTATATTTACTTTCCATATCAATACAATTTCATGTAAGTATAAAATATTGGTTTGGGGTCTCTTTCATGTGCAAGCCATTGTTCTAGGACCCCATACACTATTTTATCCTTTACAATTAGAAAGTGACTAAAAGCATCAACAAAGCATCAAGAATAGATCAAAGTACTCCTAGTCAAGTCGCTAAGAAGTCAAGAGATCAAAAAATTGTAAATGATATTCAAACAATCAATTTCTATTTTATATGACACTTCATAGCACGTTGGTGTGATACGTTAAGATAGTAAGATATTTTGTATTAGATCGTATGACTAATGGGTGGCCCTCGTGTGATAGACCTCATAAAGAGTATATGATACTTCAAACTTGGACAAAGTATCGTACGATATTTCTTAGTAAAGGCATGTGATATTCTAAATTTTCCTACAAAAAATTTCAAAAATCTATTAAAAACATTTTAAAAATGACAAAAATGAACCAAAATAGGAAATGTTTTGGGTACTTACCGCCTAGGGATACACTCGAGGCCAGCTGTTAAATCGATTGAGCTTGAAACGGTGCCGATCAATGGGTACTCGCCTGTCTTCCATTAGAAAGCTATATCTTGCTCTGGATTCACTAGAAGTCAAAAAGCACAAATGATTTGAAAATGACCCTTTGGGCCCCTTATATAACATTTTGACCTAATTTTTCAAAGTCTCAGATTTCTCTGAAAATTTCATCCTTACCTAATTTTGACGTCCTAGATCCATTTTCAAGATCAAAATCAAAATATGGCTTCATCTTGATCATCAAAATTACATTTTAAAATTATTGCCTCCTATGTGTAGGTGACTAACCCTTTGAGGCTAATCTCTTTGATTCTTTGAGGCAATCATCATTTTCCTCTCTCACATCATCATTTCATTATCCTTTATTTTGGTTTTGACCTAATGCTACTGCTATATCTTCTTGGTCAACCTCATTCAAATTGGGGCAAATTTTCATCACCTAGTGGTCAAACTTGGTCTTATGCACTTATCAATCATCTGGAACCTTATCTTATCTTGATTTGATCAAATCCATCTCATTTCTACATATCCTCTATGTTATTTTGAATTTGATCTCAAGGGGGAAGGAATAACCTATCTTTCAAAGCTACAAATTGATTCTGCTATCTTATCTATCATGCTAGTTCTCATTCGATCAAGTTTGGGATTAGTTGTATTTTTGTGCTTCATTCTATCAAGTTCGGAGTTAGATCTATCTTATATATCTTTTACTAGTTCTTGTTTGATCAAGTTTGGGATTAGCTATCTCTCCATGATATGTTCAATTAGGTTCAGAGTCAGATCTCTATTAGTTACCTTGACATCATCATTCTTTGACTCAATGTGTTTCCAAATCGCTCACACATTAGTCAAAGAGGGGAAAATGTAATCACCTAAAAATGGTCTAGTAAACTTTGATCCTCACTCTAACATTAAAATTTTAAATACTAGACTTTATCTTATGCTTAATCAATCTTGCGTATTGATTTAATCTCTTATCTCTTTATCAAATCATCACTTTATCATATTATTTGATGATATCCTAAAGTTTGACCACTTTATCCTAAAATTTATTTGATGAAAAGAACATGTCCACTTTTAATTAAATAAATTCCACTTTGTCTTATGTGTGAACATGAAAAAGGAATTTCGTAATTTAAAAATAAAAGAGAAAGACTTTTTGTCTACACATTGATTGCACATTCTTCAAGGTGAGCAGAATCTCCTTTTGCCTCTTAATCTCTTCTACACATCTTTTTGCCTCTTATTCTCGACCCTTGGAATTTTCCTCTTAATCTCTCACCGTTCATCTCTCTTTAAAAGGAGGTTCTCTCCTCACTCTTGCACATTCATTCACTTATGCTAATGTTATGCTATCATTTTTTTTTACTTGCATTCTTAGAGCATTCTCTTGCATTTTGCATTCTAGTTTACTTGCACATTTTAGCTTAGTATTTCCTTATTGCATTTAGCTTAAATTAAATAGCTTAACTAGGAAGTATTGTAATATTGTTAGATTAGCTTTTCTTTCCTTGTTCTTGCATTTGCATTCTAGCTTAGTTCTTGCATCTCATTTAGATCATATTCGCATCTTACATCTTCATTTGAATATTCCATTCTATGGTGCACCTTGCAAGGGTTTCTTATTGAGATTCATTTGAGAGCCACTATACATAATGCTTAAATTATTACACATCATAGATAGGAAGCTATAAGCCACTTCTTGAGACTTCCTCTTCATATATTCTCTCAAGTACAATGGTTTATAGAAGTGTGTCACATTTTGATCACACAAGTAGAAAATACAAAAAGATGCCACTGAATCAGATGAAACCCCTAGTGAAGCGGAGCAATTCCAACATGATTCCAACAATCCACTCCATTCTAACATTTGACAACCAGATCAAACACAATGAGAAAATCATTGATTTTGTCCAATGCACTTTTGGAGCAAAATCCCAAGTCTTCAAAACATGAAGTGTGGAAATAATTTTTTTCCCACAAAATAAAGTTACTTTTCCAAAATGACTTTCAAATAGATTATTTAAATAATTAAATAAACTATTTGACCCTGTTACCAATTTAGGTAAAATTGATTCCAATTTAATTGAAATACAACTACACCAAATTAGCAGGTAATTGAAATAAATTAAACTAAATGTTAAATCCCCAAGTTAATTAAATCAACATTTAAATTAATTCCTTCCACGACAATTGTGGGAACTCTAATGCACAAACAATCACTATTCTATCACAAATGCAATATGAATCTAGACTTACCAATCACATACCATAGGGTTACAATCATAGTAATATCAGATACATCATCTCTTGAGGGGTGACATTAGTTCAATATGCAAGGCCTAAGCTATTATCTCCTGTGCCACTACTAGGGATATATACACACTCAAATCCTACAGATCAAGAAGAATGTGTCTGGTACCTATTCATGGAAACAAGAAAACATCAAGTGAAAATTCTCATAATATAAATAGTCAAAGCACATGTAATACAAGATAAAAATAATGGAGAGTGGTACATTGTGTAGATCTCATGAATGAGTGACTACAAATTTCTTTCACTTCGTACTAACACAAAAGGAAAAATGATTAGCAATTTTATAGTAAGGTAGTAAACATCATATCATTAAACTAACATTGCATTTAAATTTAAATCATTTAAATAAATTATTTTATGACTATTCTGAGCACAAATCCTTGAAAGTAAATAACTGACATGTCCAATAGCATCAAAGGAACAATAATTAGATATCCATAATAATCATCATCCTGATACATAATCAATAATATTGAATGCACAATACACCATATATCATCATAAGGCATCATCATGAAGATGTAATCAAAATACTAATAACAACATAATCTAACATATAAAATAGCACTGTTGCAGTAACCAAAATAAGGTGTGGTAATCAAATGCATCACATAGTGCAACCACCAAATCACATCTTATGAGTACTCACAAAGTATCATCATGATACAATCAAAATAGAGGTAACCACTGCCACATACCTCAATGAAACCATCACTCACATCCTAACCTCAACACTCATCCCATAAATGACCATAGGAATAACTAAATTGGGTGCATCCCACAATAAAAACATAAAAGTACAACACAAGAATAGTCATTGTATCACAAGGTCAGCTCAACCAATCTCATAGAAGAAATAATAAGCATCCAAAGCCAAAGCAAGGAATCACCAAATATCTCATCTAACTATGCTGAAGCATACCAAAAATCAAAACCACATCCATCATGATGTCATACATAAACAAAATGGGAGAGGTGCTACATCATCCCTCCCATAGACTAGGATTACTCCCTGAAGCCTTCAAGTCAAACCAAAGAAGCACACCAAGTGCGATATAAAAAAAACTAATATAAAATGCAAGAATAGCCATACAAATTCTCCACAAGTCTGGCCAAATCAAACCAATTCCTTACCAACCAATCTCACAACCACTAAAAGGATACCACACACAAAAGAGCATTAACCACTCTCAAAAAGTCCTTCAGTAAGGAAATCAATACATGCTAAGAAAACATATCTAGTCACAATATCTTCCAAATAAGGCATAAAAAAAGCCATTCTACCTCATCATGAGGCATATAACTACAAAAAAATGTCTACCTTAATCTATCCAAGACCAAAGCACCAAAAAATATCAAGTCACCCACTCAAGAAAAAGGGAAAAATCAACCCAAAATGATAAAAAAAGAACTACCATGATCATCTCAAGAATTCTCTAATCAAACCAAAGTCTCACCACCTCAACCAAGAATCATAAAAACAAGGATTGTCTACTGAAAATTGCACTTCCCTAAGGGATACTACGTCCAACTCAGGTTTTACCAAGAGATACAAATGTGAAAGATTTCCTATCACAACTAGAAGGACTCACATAACATAGGCTCAAAAGTGTACTCCTTCCACTTGATGGGATACTCAGAGAACAACTACACACCAAGCATAGGAGCAATATGATTTCTCTTCCATCAAGAGATCAACTATAGATGAAAATTAGGGTCTCTTAACCTAGCTAGATCATGGTCTCACCTTCAACAAGGTGAAAATAAGTGCCAAATGGAAAACATTGTCCTACACCTACATCCATATCCAAGCTCAAGATGGTAAGATACACCAATTGGTATTGTGTCCTAGCCAAAAGCTAGGAATACCACTCTACAAGCAATCCTATGGAAATACAATCTCCAACATGGAGCCTCACCAAGAGGGCCATATATATAGGAGCAATATGTTTTCTTTTCCATTAAGAGCTCAACTATAGATAAAAACTAGGGTCTCTTAACCCAACTAGACTGTGGTCTCACCTTCAATGAGGTGACAATGAATCCCAAATAGAGAACATCATCCTACACCTACATCCATATCCAATCTTACGATGCTAAGTTACACCAACTAGTATCGTGTCCTTCTAGCCAAAAGATAGGAACACCACTCTACAAGAAATCCTATAGAAACCTAATCTCCAATATGGAGCCTCGTTAAGAGGGCCAACTTAACCAATATATATATATATATATATATACATACATATATATATATATATATACATATATATATATATATATATATACATATATATATATATATATATATACATATATATATATATATATATATATATATACATATATATATATATATATATATATATATATATATATATATATATATATATATATATATATATATATATATATATCTATATATATATATATATATATGTATATATCTATATATATATATATATATATGTATATATATATATATATATATATGTATATATATATATATATATATATGTATATATATATATATATATATATGTATATATATATATATATATATATATATATATATATATATAAGCATAAAGAGATATAGCTATGGGAGTGTCAAGAATGGGGAAGGATACTCTCTCTTTCCCCACACTACATCAACCCAAAGAAGGGTCAGAGAACTCACCATAGAAGTAACCCCAAAGAATACTCACTAACACTAAAAACTAAATAGTGGTGCATCAGGCAACTCCACAACACTCCAAAAGAGATAACAACAAAGGAAAGGTATGGGCATGAAGACCCACAACATAGATCAAAACACATAGGTGGAATAAGTCACACCCTATTACAACTAGTGGTTTCTATTGCACCAAAAGATCAACCTATTAATGTCTGATACAACCACTAGACATATAGAAGACACATGAGGCTGTTAAACCATGTCACAAACCACCAATGTGTTGCACAACATAAAGATACCAAGGGAACAATCAATCTTTCTCACCATTGTAGCAACCCCCCCAACACAAGCACAAGGTTCAAACCTATGACCAAGCTCTGATACCACTTGGTACAACTAGCAGTTGTTGTTACACCAAAAGATCAACCTGTTAATGCCCAATACAACCAATATAAATATATAAGACACAAGAGGTTGTTAAACCATGTTACAAACCACCACTTCACTATACAACATAAGGTTACCAAGGGCACAATCATTTTCTCACCATTGTAACACACCCCAAACATCCAAAATAAAAATGCCAAGAAGAAATCACTCAAGATCTTGAAATCACAACATGGGAGAAAACAAGAATCTCACTAAGCGTACACACCATAAATTTAGCCAACACTCAATCTAAACCAATATTACACAAGACACACAATAATTATTAACATTAAACAACATATATCATGATTCCATATACTACCCAAAATTAGGTTTTCCAAAAATAACCTTTCATTCTTTAACCATTTACACAAAGTTCATGCAACTATAGTCTTAACTAACATGGTGCATATTTACCAATAATTTCACAAAAATTCCATAACATCTCACAAAATAGGACTTACAATTACATGCATACATGACATTTTCAACTTGCATATCTTTTATACACAATCAATAATTTCTCAAAATTAAGTAAGACAAGTTACTCTTATTAATCATATTTACATCTATTCAAAAAAAATAATATATAGTATGTTCTTTGTGATGTTCTCCCTTGCACATACTATTAGAGGTTTGCATTGAACATGATAGAGTCACAAAAAATAAGACTAGGTAGCACTAGGAAATATTTAGAATAGTCACCACGAAAAAAAGGAAAAATCCAAATGGGGGAATTATCAATTCCAACAGTAAATCCAAAAAATGATAGTGATTCAATAATAAATCATTGTCACAAAGAGATAGATAGATAAGTTTGAGTGACTAGACCAAGCATAAGAAATACCAAATTTTATTTCTGGCCCACACAACATGTATAAAGATCCACCAAAAGATAAAACAAAGCACCAATCATGAAATACATTCATGAAACATTTTTCTCAAAATTAGTCACATAAGAGGAAGTAACCACCACACACTACTGATGATTCAACATCTCAGGAGTGTTAGAGAACATAGACAAACACATATCAAATAGTTAACTATCTAAAGTATCACTCATATGCATAATTATAATTCTTCTAAATGCAGTAATATTATTTCACAATACCAATTTATTTATTTTTTTCCATGCAATTATGTAATTCCATTATGCAAGGTCTCAATCAAATGAGTTTGTAAGAATAAGCTCAAAACATGTGTTGAATGCACAACACAATTTCACTAGAAACTTAACAAGAGAGGGTAATTACAACCACAAGGTAAAGCACACACATGACCAAAATATGAGACTCCATCTCTTAGAGACTCAGAGTGGGTGCTCAACACTCTCACACATGAGGGGTTATACAATGATGGGTCAAGGAATGTATGACCAAAAACCATAAAGGTTCTTCCTACAAATGGAGTATGCACAAATTATATCACGAGTCATCAAACTGGCTATAAAAACACAACACCACTCATCTCACAAGGTTATGATAGAAAGATCAACATCACAAATGACCTCATTTCAATCAATGCAAGGTCACACAAAAAAAAAATGCTAAATTTAGATGCTTCCATTGAAGGGACAATCCCACAAGATGCTTTACAATCACAACACATAAATTTTCCAAAAAGGTTAAGAAACCAAACAATTTGGGGATGCAAGTCATTAACCCAAATGATATATCAGAATTGATAATCAAACTTATTACCAATAAATATCTCTTTTCAACATTTACCATGGTGCATAAACATCACTCTACAAGCAGAATGCATAGCAATGCAAGAATTAAGATTCCACATATAACCAACATGAGTCATTGTATTTACTTTCTCATTAAGAAATAATCACATAAAATATAGTGCACTACAATCTATAAATATTCAAACAATAGACACTCAAGGACAATAATGGACACCAAGAAATGACTCCAACCAAGGGGTCACACATTCAAACAAGCCACTCAATGAAACTCAAAGCTTGAAACAATCAAAAGCCAGCATAGGAAAACAAGCTATTAGGCTAAAAAAATGGAATCACAACCACCATTGTGATGGCATCAACCCATATAGACCACAAAATTATCTCCAATCACTCTCAAAACCAAGAGAAACACACCCATGATTTGGTCTAAGGTTTTCTAAAGAGGTTCTCACATAGAGGTATCATCCATCCCTAGAAAGTACAAGTTATAGGAGGTAATTTACCTCCACTACATGTTACTTGGGTTAGTTCCTAAAGAACACTCTAGAATGCCACACTTAAGGCATCCAAGCAACAAGCAACCACCAACTCACGACACTAAACATACGTGCTCACACATCCACAACATCCACTATGCGGGCAATATATATACATAGATCCCAACGTATGAACATGGTCTCTAATACTATATGTAATGCCATGCAAAGGAAACCTTAGAAAAAAGGGTTAAATATGAACTAAATTTTTTTTGTTTTGATACTAAGTATGAACTTAACATATCAAATGCATCAGGTAACCATAACCATAAGCATGATACAACATGAGAGAGATAACACAATGATCATTACATGATCACACACAAGAAAAATAATTAACATCATTTCCAAAGGTTCCCAATAAACTTAATACTCAAGAGTGAACATATTAGGAATGTTCAAGTCAACTTGGGAGAGTTTGGACTTCCTCCACGAACCCCACAGGACATGACTGAACCTTCATCAACAGTCACACATCGAGGAGATGACTAAATGCTTTTATAAATTTGATCCAAGAATCCTACAAGAATACATAGGGGGTAAACATAACCATCCCTATCTAAAACTTGACTATTTTGACTAAGAAGGCCCTTTGAGGATAAAAGGTATCCAAACATGTAAATATTTTTCCAATAGGACCTCATGAAGTACTCACTATTTTAAAAGTGCTAATTCATATGCACTAGAAGATAGATTACATGCACTAAAAGACTAACCAAAGGTGCTAATATGAGAATAAACTGAGAAGTTCAAAAGCACTAATCTTAGAGTCAAAAGTGCTAATATTAGGGTCAAAAGAAATAATGTGAGAGTAGGATAAAATCAAACCTTTCGAAGGCCATAACTTTTGCATCTTATGCCTGTTTGACTCCATTAAAAATGCATCAAAAGGATCTTGAAGAAATCTATAATATAAAGGATGTACAAACATCATTTGACATAATATTTTCTTGCACCATCAATTTAAATCAAATTTGGTCCAAAAGTAGGTAGTTTTCATTGGCCTAAAATATGCAACTTATGGGGTTTCTCAGTCCAACAACTAGGTAGGATTTCTAAAACCAACATATAGCATAAAATGAAATATTTATCCACACTAGGAAGCACTAGATGAATTCAAATTGATACATTACCCACTCAATTTCTCTCAAGAACATAAATCTATAAACTACTCTAAGATCAAATACATACATGTACATATAAGGATCAAGTACATCAACATCAATGAATCTACTCTAAGAGAATAACTAAAGAGAATATAAGAACATACAACATAATCCAAGTGAAATATATCATGGAGCACTTACTGCTCAAACTTTGAACTAGAGGAATCCCACCACCTATATAGAAGTCCTCAGTAGTGGTATAGTGCAACACCACCCTACCATGCGTGAAGCCCTAAAGCCCACCCCTCCATGCTTGTGGAGATAGTAACTTGGTCACAAACAAAAGGAAAACACACATGGAAGAGATGGATCTCATAAACACCAATCAAAATGCATGACTCTAGGGTAGAACAAAAATTTGAGTATATACACATAGATGCAAAATAAAAGACACATGGAGAACACTCATAAGTGAAAAAAATAAATACACAAGGTGGAGAGTATAATTACACATGGAGAATACTCAACATGTGATCCAATATCTAAGGTGCATATGAAGAACACTCAAGGTACATAGGATCACTACTCATTACTAACAAAGGTTTACATGAAGGGATTCTAGTGGAGTTTCATTACTTGGCTCTCATTAGCCCAAGTAGCATCGAGTCTTTGATCAACATCTGTAGATGACCAGGATTGGTAAGTATCTTTGATCAAAACCCTTCGGTGGTTAGATACTGTGTCTTAGATCAAATTTCTTGGATGAATAGGAATTGACTTACCTTTGATCAAAACCCTCAGGTGGTTAGGTAGTCAATTACTCTTATTATTAAGTTTTAACCTCATTTAGTTTATTATATTTTTACTTTATTAAGAACTCCTTCACATGGTGTGTACCAACCACTCACAAGTTGGGATCCATGTAAGGAGCCACTCCAATCCTCTACCCAAGCAATAAAATCATCTCATTCTACAATGAGGCACAATGTGTAATGAAATAAGAATCATAAACAACATAATGACTCAAAATTCATAAAACCATAAAGAAATATAGTAAACTCTATATATCTCAATACCAAGAGCATGGGTCACTCAGACCTCGACATAGGAGAATAGATCAACTACATGCTTGAATGTAGTCTCAAATAACCTACATCCACATATCACATGTGAGATCAACCTCTAGCATAGAGTGTGCCAACATAAGTGAAAAAATAATAACAATAACCAAGAGAACACCAAAGGCTCAAAATCAAGATTCCATCAAAATATGAGAAGTAATTAATTGTTCACAAGCTGAGAGTATGGGTCTCTCAAGATAATGTCGAGTAGGAATACCTCAAATATGCTCAAGGATGCTATCTCAAACACACAAATAAACAAACCCAAAGAAAATCCAAGGAAAGATAAAATCAAAGGACACAAGGCAAAAGGTTATGAAAAAGTACACTCTATTGGCCTCATCACCAAGAGCATGGATCCCAAGATGGTCTGACATATATACATGGGATACCTATTGGAACTATAATATGGGAAAGTGAGATACTGAGAGGGGGGGGGTGAATTAGATATCTCTAATATTTGCTACTTTAAAACTAATTCCCCATACATACCGTAAACATGAAATTCAATACCGAAATAGATCTAACATTCTAACTTCATCCATCAAATGAAACACATAACACAAAGATTTTGGTTACCTAGAAACCCTTGAAAGGTAAAAATAGGGTGGGGATGACACCCAAAAATCTTCACTATAACAATATAAAGTGTGCTTGTTAGGGATACAATGTTTGATCACTTATGATGATCTACACTGTGAGGGGTCTTCCCTGTTAAGATTTTATAGACTTATACAATCTACCTTGATTAAAGGATTTGAAAATTACAACTAAGTAAGAAATTAGTTAAGAGAACAATGAAAGTCTATTAGGACTACTTTTTAAAGTGATTTACCCCAATTCACCTGCTAAAATAAATTAGTACCTGATCCTTTGGTTTTCACTATAGATGTTGATTATAGATCTCCTCTTTCCAATACTTATCTGATCTCAAAATCAAATGTTGCTTTGTTCTGTCCTTCACTACTTTGATCAATTACTATACCTAATCTTTGCATCTGATAATCAAAACACTTCTCTATTTCGTGTACATGAGATCTCCTCTTTTCTCCTTCCTTGCATACATCATTTTAGGATTTAGATCTCACCTTATATAAATATCTTATCAAGCTCCTAGATTAAGATCAATGATCTAGATTCATTTCTTATGCCTCTTAAGCATTCCCTTTTTCTGATAGGTTACATGGATTACATAAGGATTAATAATTAGAAATACAAGGCCTAATCAACTCCTTGATTCCCTCAAAAATCATTAAATCTCACATAGAAGTTGGCCAAAATGGTTTACCTTGTGTTTGTGCCATTAAAACCACATATGTCAAAACTGGCTTGGTCGACATGTGAATTCTTTGATGCTTGGTCAAAACTATTCTTCATATATTGGTGCTCGGAACTAACTCTTCTATACAACTTGACATATACATTACTCGATAATTACTGAAGTAATCAATGACCTCTGACTTGCTCTGTAGTAAATATTTCTTGGTAACTATACATAATACAAGTATAAACATAACTCAGCCTTTACAAGATGGCTTGGTCATAGTGATGACCGACCAACATTGCCTTGAAAATGACTAAGTGTTAGACACTAATAGAAAACATAACATAGGGATCAACAATCTCCCCCTGTGACATTAGTGGAAAAAACACTTTGTCATGATAATTACATTGCAAAATAGTACTTAGTAGTTTGAGTACTCCCCCTAAGAATTTGACTTGATCTTCACAAAGATTATACTATATATACATTACACTACAGTATGTCATACCTTTCTATATCTCTTCTTTGATGATAACTATATATGCATTCCTCATCGTGTCATGATTGATCTTACTATTTCCCCCTTGTGTTACTCATGTCATGTCATTTCCCCCTTATTTTTGTCACTTGAAGCTATTGGGGTGTAGGGGTAAGAAAATAAGTATCCAATAATGGTTTGTGGAGCTACATAATCATTGCTAAGGAATTGTCCCATATGGACCTTACAGACTCCAAAACCTGTATCTTGATTCTTGCTAGGTAGCTAGATCAACCAAAAGCTCAGAAATAGAGAGTTGAGGATCTCTCTCTACTAAATCCTTTTCCAATGCCAATTCTTTCTACATAACCTCCAGATGAGGTTTTAACATTGTTTGTATGGAGATTAGTTTGTCTCTTATTCTCTGATCATTAGCCATCAACTCATCTAATCTCCCTTGTGCATGAAGTGACCGTGTGAAATGAATGGAGTTGGAACTTGCATCCATGCTCAGTGAATGATGAGTAGAATTCAAGTCTAGTTGTAGTTTATCAATCAAATCTTGATTATCCTTAGTGAAGGTTTCTACATTATAAAGTTTCTTGTACAAAGAATAGACATTCTATACAACCTCTTCTAAATTATTCACTAAGGTAGAAAGTTTGATTTGTTTGACTTCTATCTCAATTGAGACCTTTTCAAGTACCTTTGTCTCAAAATTTCTTTTTGAGCACTGCATAAGCTTTTCATTGGCTTCACTATTATCATTGTTCACCTTCTTAACATTATGAACTAGTTGTTCCAAAATAGGTGAAGTCTCATTCACATCATCCATTTCAAAGGCTTCAAAAAATATACCTTTTAATTTATGCAATACCTACTTCTGCTGATGTTCTCTCCTTAATTATTCTTGCTTACTTTTCTTCTTCAAGAGATCTTGTAAAATTTGCATTTGCTCATATGTTAAGTTATCAGTGTCCCACTTCATAATCACTATAACTTCATCAAGTGTTACTTGTGTGGCAAGATACTTTTATTTTTTCTTATGTAATTTATTCTTTGGTGTGGTGCCACTCGACAACTGTACTAAGGCATGGATAGCCTCTTGATCCCTAGTGATTTTCTCCTTAGTCTTCTATTCTTCCTCAAGTTGAGGTCCTAAAATTGATGTTACAGACTTATCTTCTAGTTCCTTTAAGTTCTCCTCTCCTTTACCTTTATTGTCTTCCTTGGCAGGTGCATTTTCTCTCATTATTGCCTACTTGTCCTGTTCCTCAGCACTGGAACTCTATGTGATCTTCTATTCAACTGTGACTATGTGGGAGATTTTAGGTTCACTGTTTACAGTTGATGTACTCTCAATCATTGTATAGTCACATAATTATATGAGAACTGGATTGGTACTCGGTAGAAAGTGATCTGAGGCTGCATCAGAAAGGATTTGGCTCTTTATTTCTTCCTCAGTGAATGTATTTTTATTAACTTGTGTGTCTTTAGGTATGTCCTCAATAGTGATCACATCCTATGATCCACTCACTTCTACCATCTTTCTTTCCTCTTCCTTAAGGTTTTGAGGCTCATCAATATCTTCTTTGTTAGCTAGTTCCACTTGATTGGATGTTCCTTCACCTTGTTGTGCACCCTTATCAATTTATAACCCAAAAATGATTTTCCACAACCTTGTACCACTACTACATTTGGGGCCAAATTTTGAGAGAAGTTTCCGACGGGTAACTTTTTCTTACGAATTTGGTGTTTTTTTTTGTAATAGGCCCTAATGATGTCGGTATTCTGATGGGTGTTTAATTGACCATCAGAACTTTGAAAGATTTAGGGTATACATTTAAAAAAAAAGTGAAACAACCTCATCATTTTTATTTCATTTGGAGAGCGGGAGAAAAGGAGTGAAAGCTGAGTGCGGGAGAAGGTATGTGATTTATTCATCTTTCAAGCCTTTGGCATCATATTCGAATGCATTTAATTTTATTGTTGAGGGAGTTTCTCTCTGAAATGACTACATTCTACTGGTGTCATGCCCTAGCTAGTGCTATATCTCTATTATTTGATGTTATTGGTGCTTGTGCTGAAGGATATCGATTCACTGTATTCAAATGTTTGGATTCATGTTTGTTGATATTACTGGCATATGTGTTTAATGATGCCATTGTATATTGATGTTACTAAAATGACCGTATTATACTGGTGTCATGCCCTAGCCAATGCTATATCTCTATTATTTGATGTTATTGGTGCTTGCGCTCAAGGATATCGATTCACTGTATTCAAATGTTTGGATTCATGTTTGTTGATATTACTGGCATATGTGTTTAATGATGCCATTATATATTTTTGTCACTAAAATGACCACATTCTACTGGTGTTATGCCCTAGCCCATGCTTTAACTCCATTATTTGATGTTATTGGTTCTTGTGCTCAAGGATATCCATTTTTTTGAAATGTTGACTGTGGTTATCAAATGGACAACCCATGAGCTTCTAGCTAGGCACCATTTGTATTGATAGCTTAGGGCATCAAATGTATTGTATCATTGATAGTTGAGACTTTGTTAAAAGGAAATAGGACAAAGAATGATTTTTATTTAGTTTCTCTATTTTGATCCCTAAGTGGCTTACAACCCTAGAGAAGTATATGTAGATTTCAAGATCTAGTTGCAGGATACATAGCAGTCGATAATTCACAAGAAATCCATGCATCCAATTTGAATAGAAATTAATACAAAGAACTAGGGTCCTCCAATGGCCCAATCATCCGGACCTTGACTGTCCCCTCAACCAGTGACCCTTCAAAACTAGGTTATCATGCAATCAGTGAGTGATCCTTCATTCTCCTGGTCTGCCTTGCATCCAAACATATTGGAAATACACAATACAATGATAACAAGTCTTTCAAAATCCCCCTTCCCCCAAGGAACACTATCAACCATCCCTTCCACATAGAATTTCATTGTTTTATGAGTGGATTGTGTAGGAACAATTAACATTAAACAAGGAGAAAACTCCTCAGCATATCTTGGAAACCATTGAATTCAACAATAAATGAAACCTAACACCAACACTATTCCTTCCATTCACTTCTACCAAGAATAAAGCATTTAATCCATTCAACATTACATATAATCATTAGATAGTTACATTTTATGACTGTGTAGAGAAATAGTCACGACCAAAATGACCAAAACTACTTTCACCCTTGCACAAGCTATTCCAAACTTCAAGTAAAATGAGAAATATGCTATATGAAATCATTCATATTCATAGTAACCATTCAAAGGATCATTTTTTCAATGAACCCTCTGACTGTACCCCTACGACAGAGAAAGGAAACCTCAAAATAGAGAAAGGAAACTTAGTAAAACCAATCTATGCCACTGTTTGTGAGGGTACACTCATGATAAGTGCCTCTTAAACCTCTCCAAACATGTAAGAATGTCTTTAAATACTTCATTGATCTCTTCTAAACATTAACGCATGGACAATCAAACTAGTAGTCTCCAAAGATTCAATAAGTGAATATGAATGTTTGAAAACTTTCCTCTCAACTTCCCCAACCACTCCTAATCGGTTAGAGGGATTAGTTGAGTGTTTAGACACTAAAACTTCTTAAACATACTTTATCTGATATGATGAATTGTAATATCAACAAATGTGAATCCAAACATTTGAAAATAGTGAATCGATATCCTTGAGCACAAGCACCAATAACATCAAATAATGGAGATAAAGCATGGGCTAGGGCACAACACCAGTAGAATGTGGTCATTTCAGTGAGCATCCAAACATATTGGAAATACACAATACAATGATAACAAGTCTTTCACAATCCCCCTTCCCCCAAGGAACACTATCAACCATCCCTTCCACATAGAATTTCATTGTTTTATGAGTGGATTGTGCAGGAACAATTAATATTAAACAAGGAGCAAACTCCTCAACACATCTTGGAAACCATTGAATTCAATAATAAATGAAACCTAACACCAACACTATTCCTTTCATAGTTGCAGGATACATAACAGTCGATAATTCACAAGAAATCCATGCATCAAATTTTTATAAGGATATCCTACTAATCAATAGGAATTTTCTTGATATGACCAATGATTATGCATTTTGATGGTAGTGTGCTAGTTCAAAAGGATAATATAAATCTGAAACAATTTTTTTTGATTTTCTCAAACTATTGTGGTTAAAGGGAAAATATTATGTGGAAAACCCACAAACCAAGCTAGCAAATGATTGTACATCAAATTATTCCTATATTCATTCAAGTATTGCTATGCTTCAGCTACCTGACCTTTGAGCTTCATCTAGAGGAATGTGTAGCTTTAAGATAGAGTTACTTCTTGGGCCTTACAATAGGGTGGAATATGATCAAGATTTGTTTAGGCTGTATCTTTCTTAGTCCCATTGTTAGGTTCTTACGGTTCATGGTTTGAATCTATTATGTTTGTGTAAGGGATTTGTAGATGCTTTTTCTAACATAATTATTGGACACCATGATTGGAACAACTGGTTGTTGGCTATTGTACACATGAATCATAACTATCAATGGTTCTTTGTGTTCAAGAATTCTTTGATCAATCTTTGAGATTTATTGTCCCAGCTTTAAAAGAGTGATAAAAGATATAGTGAGTGCTATGTTTTCCAAGTGTTTTGTGGGTGCCATTATCTTCTAGGAGTAATTGTTGGAACCAAATTATGTTCTTTGCCTCTAGTAAATATTGCAGACACAATCATCTTCTTGGTGAAGGGTTGCTTCCATCCCCATGAGGCACTATTGCATGGTTTCCATTCCCTTGTAGTATAGTGAACCTAATTTAATACAAGTGTGCACTATTTTGGGATCCATAATTTATGGCCCCTACACTATGGTTGTTAGCCTAAGATAGGCCTACCTTTGCATATAATAAGAGGCCAACATGAAACAAACATCCAAAAGTTAGGGGGTTGTTCCCTGTCCATAATTTATTATTTAAGTGCTAAGTGATGATGGGTATATCATGTGATTAATACCTAGTGTGTCTCTTTCTTTCTCTCCACATTTCACATTAGGAGTATATGCTATAAAATACCAATGAAATCAACTATTGGTCAAATCTAATCAAAATTGTAGTATAAAGATTAAAATAGATCTTGAAGAAATATGGGAACCATTTTTGACAGATATTGTACAAATGAAGAGAATACTCCCAAGAGGAAATGCTTCAATGTGGAACAATTGAAGGAAAATATTTTACTTTTATATGCACATCTGCAATGTTTTTGATATATTTCTGAGATAACAAAACCATAGAAATAATAACATATAGAAGAAAGTAAAGAATAATGATCATATTTTGAGATATTATGGAAACTTAAAGGAAAGAATTCTTGGTGGGGTTATCATGAAATTAGTGAGTGATCCTTCATTCCCCCCTCTTCCAATGATCTTTCAAAACTAGGTTATCATGCAATTAGCGAGTGATCATTCATTCTCCTAGTCTGCCCTGCATCCAAACATATTGGAAATACATAATAAAATGATAACAAGCCTTTCAAAATCCCCCTTCCCTCAAGGAACACTATCAACATCCAGACCTTGACTATCCCCCCAACTAGTGACCCTTCAAAACTAGGTTATCATGCAATCAGTGAGTGATCCTTCATTCTCTTGGTCTACCTTGCATCCAAACATATTGGAAATACACAATACAATGATAACAAGTCTTTTACAATCCCCATTCCCACAATGAATTAATATCAACATCCAAACCTTGACTGTCCCCTCAACCAGTGGCCCTTCAAAACTGGGTTATCATGCAATTAGTGAGTGATCCTTCATTCTCCTGGTCTGCCCTGCATCCAAACATATTGGAAATATACAATACAATGATAACAAGTCTTTCACAATCCCCCTTCCCTCAAGGAACACTATCAACAAGTGACCCCTCTTCTTATCAGCCATATCCAATGTTTCATTGAAGTCATGGCCAAGAATGAAGGTCACCTTACCCATACCATTGATGGATTCTGAAATGTTGTTCCAAACTCCTGAAAACTTTTCTATTGCTTCTTGTTGCTTCTTTAAATACTTCTTCTACCACAATGTCCTCCTGCCCCATCTTCTTGATCTTCCTGGCTAAAGCGGATGAATCCACACACAATAACCCAAAATGAAGGGTTTTGTATCCTTTAATAAATCTCAATCACTGGTAACACATGGACAGTCAAACTAGTAGTCTCCAAAGCATTCAATAAGTGAATATGAATGTTTGAAAACTTTCCTCTCAACTTCCCCAATCACTCCTAATCGGTTAGAGGGATATTTCTACAATCTCCACTATTCCTATCCTTACCAACAATTCTTAAACATACTTTATCTGATATGATAATAACATGCTAAACTGAACCAATGGCATGTTCTTCATGTGGTATAAGGAAGATTTGGCTATCAAATCTTCCTTCATGCAAGCTGAGCGTGAGAGAAGGTATGTGATTTCTTCATCCTTGATTGGTATCTTTGATGAGCAATGTCTTTCGAGCCTCTAGCATCATATTCGATAACAAATTTCAAATGCATTGCATTTTATTTGATCATGAATGCTCACTGAAATGACCGCATTCTACTGGTGTTGTGCCCTAGCCCATGCTTTATCTCCATTATTTGATGTTATTGGTGCTTGTGCTCAAGGATATCGATTCACTATTTTCAAATGTTTGGATTCACATTTGTTGATATTACAATTCATCATATCAGATAAAGTATGTTTAAGAAGTTTTAGTGTCTAAACACTCAACTAATCCCTCTAACCGATTAGGAGTGGTTGGGGAAGTTGAGAGGAAAGTTTTCAAACATTCATATTCACTTATTGAATCTTTGGAGACTACTGGTTTGATTGTCCATGCGTTAATGTTTAGAAGAGATCAATGAAGTATTTAAAGACATTCTTACATGTTTGGAGAGGTTTAAGAGGCACTTATCATGACTGTACCCTCACAAACAGCGGCATAGATTGGTTTTACTAAGTTTCCTTTCTCTATTTTGAGGTTTCCTTTCTCTGTCGTAGGGGTACAGTCAGAGGGTTCATTGACAAAATGATCCTTTGAATGGTTACTATGAATATGAATGATTTCATATAGCATATTTCTCATTTTACTTGAAGTTTGGAATAGCTTGTGCAAGGGTGAAAGTAGTTTTGGTCATTTTGGTCGTGACTATTCCTCTACACAGTCATAAAATGTAACTATCTAATGATTATATGTAATGTTGAATGGATTAAATGCTTTATTCTTGGTAGAAGTGAATGGAAGGAATAGTGTTGGTGTTAGGTTTCATTTATTGTTGAATTCAATGGTTTCCAAGATGTGTTGAGGAGTTTGCTCCTTGTTTAATGTTAACTGTTCCTGCACAATCCACTCATACAACAGTGGAATGATATGTGATTGACAATTTCATACAATTGGTCCTTTGGCGTGTATTAAATACAATCTAGTCACTTATTGAATGCTTTGGAGACTACTAGTTTGACTGTCCATGCGTTACTAGTGTCTGAGATTCATTAAAGGATACAAAACCCTTCATTTTGGGGTTATTGTGTGTGGATTCAAATGTAGGTTTGATTTGGTTAATGTTTAGAAGAGATCAATAAAGTATTTAAATACAATCTTACATGTTTGGAGAGGTTTAAGAGGCACTTATCATGACTGTACCCTCACAAACAATGGCATAGACTGGTTTTACTAAGTTTCCTTTCTCTATTTTGAGGTTTCCTTTCTCTACTGTAGGGGTACAGTTAGAGGGTTCATTGACAAAATGATCCTTTGAATGGTTACTATGAATATGAATGATTTGATATAGCATATTTCTCATTTTACTTTAAGTTTGGAATAGCTTGTGCTTGTGCTAGAATTCTTGGTAGAAGTGAATGGAAGGAATAGTGTTGGTGTTAGGTTTCATTTATTATTGAATTCAATGGTTTCCAAGATGTGTTGAGGAGTTTGCTCCTTGTTTAATGTTAACTGTTCCTGCACAATCCACTCATACAACAGTGAAATGCTATGTGATTAACAATTTCATACAATTGGTCCTTTGGTGTGTATTAAACAAAATAGAATTTTTAGCATATTATTATAATTCTATTTCTTTGTTGTAAACATGCCATTGGTTTAGTTTTGTAAAAAAAATTTCATGTACAATTTTTTTTTTCTATTTTTTCCATTTGATAACCACATTCAACATTTCAAAATAGTGAATAACATCAAATAATGGAGATAAAGCATGGGCTAGGGCACGACACCAGTAGATTAAAACTAAACCAATGACATGTTTACAACAAAGAAATAGAATGATAATAATACATTGAAAATTCTATTCTATTTAATACACGCCAAAGGACTAGTTGTATGAAATTGTCAATGACATAGCATTTCACTGTTGTATGAGTGGATTGTGCAGGAACAGTTAACATTAAACATAGCCAGCATTCTCTTTAGTTTCTCAAATCTCTCCAAGTCAAAAACATTAGAGTTGTATAATACATTGTTAGTATCCTTTTTCCATGGGTCCTAGGTCTTTGGGTCCATGGAAAGGAAATAGATTACAAAATACACTTCAAAACAAAGGAAAAACTTAGCAAATTCAGTCTAACTTGCTGTAGATGAAGGAACAGTCATGCTAATAGTTCCTCTAAGTCTTCCAAAACATTTATTGAATTCCTTTAAAGTCCTATTGGATCCCCAAATTGCTTAATCCAATCAACTTACATCAGGATCATGAGAAACTTCAAAGGATTAAAAACATTACTTGGAACAGTCAAATCATTATGCTTTCAAATCAATTACCTATCGACATATCCCTTGCAAGGGAGAGAAGCCAAACACATAAAGAACATGCACATAAACACGATAGCTAAAAAACTTAAATGGAATACACCAAGAAGTACCAAATGATGAATGCTCAATTGTTGTAATGGCAAAGCATCAGAACCGTCCATTTCTAGAACTTGATTTTATAGTCTAAATGATTTTTCTATAGTCGTAATGATTTTTCTAGAACTTGATTTTGTAGTCTTAATGATTTTTCTATAGTCCTAATGATTTTTCTATAGTACTCTTAATGATTTTTCTAGAACTTGATTTTCTAGTCTTAATGATTTTTCTATAGTCCTAATGATTTTTCTATACTCTTAATGATTTTTTTTTCGTCCTAATGTTTGTTGCTCTTGATAAATTAGGCCTTGAATTTGAATTTTTGTTCACTATTTTATTTTAGCTTGATATTTCATTCATTTTTCATATACATAGAGAGTACACATGCTGATAAAAAAATGAGCTATTTGATTAAGGTTAACTATTCATGATTGTAAATAGTCAGTATTTCTGATGGTACTCCTTGGTGTATTTCATTTTAAAATAATCATGTTTCTATGGCTATGATAAATGTCCCTTTGTGTTGAGAAAATTAGAGTTGAAAAAATGGTTGCAAACAAATCATCCTTCTTCCACCAACATTCTAGTCAATGTACAAGTAACGAGTCATTCCATTCAAGAAAAACCATGTCTGACAATATCAACGCAGAACAAAATAAGGAGTATGCAGAATTTAGTGATCGTATCTTCCATTAGAGCCACTTCATATGCACAGGTGATGAACATGCATATTTACCTGAGTGCTATTGGGAGCTTACCCAACAACATATACCTTCTATGATCAACTCTTATATGCTCAGGTGATGAACATTTAGATTTGCTTAAGCAGTACTTTTAGGAGTCCTCCTACACATGTACTATTGTGAAAATCATCACAAGTCCATTTGTTGGAGGGCTACTAAAAGTACACATGTTTGGAGGTTTGAAGGAAACAAGAGAATTTGAAGAGTCACGAGTCTTAAGATTGTGCTTAATATAGCCAAGCTTCATTCAATGGTACATTCAAACATGAAACAAACCATTCTTAAACCAGATTAAACTAGTAAACCAAAGGACATACTGATTATAAGTAAACTAGTAAACCAAAGGACATGCTTTTACTACTAAGTCTCTATTTTTTGGGCATACTGATTATAAGTACTTGACATATATCACAAATGTTGCTAATTAAGGTTGGCGGGATGATTACGCCTATCTTGAAAAAAGATTGTCAAATCATTATGATTTCAAATCAATTACCTATCAACGCATCCCTTGCGAGGGAGAGAAGCCAAACACATAAAGAACATGCACATAAACATGACACCTGAAAAACTTAAATGGAATACACCAAGAAGTACCAAATGATGAATGCTCAATTGTTGTAATGGCAAAGCAATATCAGAACCGTCCATTTATAGAACTTGATTTTTCTACAGTCCTAATGATTTTTCTTATTTCTTGTCTGTGCTTGGTGACAGGATTTTGAACATTGTTGACATACTTAAATGGAGTACACAATACCAAATGATGAATGCTCAATTGTTGTAATGGCAAAGCATCAGAACCGTCCATTTCTAAAATTTGATTTTGTATAGTCTTAATTATTTTTCTATAGTCCTAATGATTTTGAAAATTGTTGACAAAGAGTGTTTCTTTTTTTGATTGTAGTATAAATGATTTTTCTATAGTCGTAATGTTTTTTCTTATTTCTTGTCTTTTGTCCCTTTTTGATTTCCTATGTCTGTGCTTCATGACAGGATTTTGTCACCTTCTTTTGATGGTATATTTCATTCAGTCTATGTGGATTGAATACTATTTTGTTCACTATTTTATTTCAGCTTCATATTTCTTTCATTTTTCATATACACAGAGACTATACATGCTGATAAAAAAATGAGCTATTTGATTTAGGTTTACTTTTCATTATTGTAAATGGTTAATATTTTTGATGGTACTCCTTGATGTATTTCATATAAAAATAATCATATAAAAATAATAAATGTAGTAACAATGGTGCAGTGCATTATTGATATATAGGCTCGATGACTCTTTCCAATGTGCCAAATTGTCGATGTGGTGGTGGGTAGTGTGTGTTGAAGACTTCATGGACACCGAACAACCCTGGACAACAATTTTGGTGCTGCCCAAATAGAAAAAAGGTTGTTGATGTGTATATATTTAATGTTTCAAATGTAAATACTATTCATTATAATATAAGAACTAATGTAGATTGGGCATCACAGGGAAATAATGGCTGTGGATACTTTAGTTGGGTTGATGACAACTCATCTGCATCTATCCACCCATCTCCACTTATCCGCAATGAAGGATTTGAGTGCAAAATGTGTCAGGCTAGGGCAAATTCTGAAATTATATTTTTATGATGCCTTCTTTGTATTGTAATCACATATCTTTGTTGTGACCATATGCAGAAATGAACTCAGGAATTAGTTAATTTAGTATTTTCATATTGTAACTAATATTTTAATATGGATATGATGTAACTTCTCTTTGCCTCAAGTGCGCATATATATGGTTTACATCTTTTTTTAGAATAATTCTTCATGTTTATGGCTCAGGTGAGCCCCAATCTGCTATCAATCACATGATTTAACGTATAGTGTTTTCTTGGTTGTTCCATTTGTTCCTTGACCTTGACTATGGATTGACTATCATTTTCAAGCTTGAGTATGACTTTGTAACATGCACCATCCGTAGATTTGTACGCAATGCTGATTTACGAACGTAAATAATGCATTGAACGTAATCTATGAACGTTGCGTGTATGAAGTCTTGCTGAAGTTTGAGTGTCCTCCCTTTATTCTAGTGAGGGATTGGAATGAGTTCATTTTGGATGCAAAGGAGAAAGGGGATACTCAAAGAGGAATTACACCAGCAAATGGGAGAAGGTATAAACATTTTAATAGATTTTTATTATTAAATAATGAAATTTGCATATACCAGTGTTCTAAGCATCCTCATTACATGATTTAAGGTCTTAGTCCATGGACAAATTAAATTAGACTTAGTATCCAAAATACATAAAAAACATGCACATAAACACGACAACTAAGAAACATAAATGTAGATTTCACAATAGCTGAGAAACATAATTGTAGGCATCATAGTCACAATCTTTTGAAGACAACGTAATTGAGTTGTGTACCCAAGTGGTGTAGAGCAACTTCTGCACCCCCAATTCTAAGTTGAATACATCTGTTGGAGGACCTTGTATTCATGAGCAACAGATGTAGTCAACTTGGAATTGGAGGTGCAGGAGTTTCTCTCCACCATCTGGGTATACAACTCAATTATGTTGTCTCCAAAAAATTGTGACCACAATGCCTACAATTATGTTTCTTAGCTGTTGTGTCCTAGGACCCCTTATGACCCTTTACGACCATTTACGATCCCTAAGAATACATCTTAGAGGTCTTAAAATGTCGTAAAGGGTCATAAGAGGCTCCTAGGAGGGGCTAGATGAGCTTCCACCTTCACATGGTTGGCCCTGTTAAGTAGAGAATGTTTAACTATTCTCAAAACAAAGAGAAGCTCAATAATTTAAGGTTTCAGTCCATCGAGATGCTAAAAAAATGACAGGAATCAATGATGGAGAGTTTTTAGATTCTGAGAAGACGTATATGGAGTGGAGGCCATATTGAGTACCAGTGTAGAGTGTTAATAATTATAGCCTTTTGGCCAAGATTAAACTGATCAAATAAACACCCTTGTGTGATTTATAATAATAAGGAGATTATTATTTCATTTATATATATGTGTTGGTTGAATTAGTTAAGGGCCCAAGGTTGGCCTCTTGGCTTTAACATTAAATATATTTAATAAGACCAGGTTGGCCCTCTTGAAGATAATTCAATTCATATATATATGGTGTTGGATTCTAGGGAGAGAAGCACCAAAAACATAACGTGCTTCCCTCCCCCAAAACCTTGATTCTCTACCTTAAGAAAACTTAGATCAACATATATTGGTGTGAAAGATAAGCAGCTTCGGCTAATAGATAAGAACAAGTCTGAGCATGAATAAAGATTAGATTATGATTTGATCCATACAACTAGCAATTATTGGCAATGTTAACTATGAGTTGATTAGGGCTAGAAGCCTCTGTTAGGACTAGACTCTTCCTCAATACACTAACACTAAGGTACTAATCAGGTTCTCCTTAGCACCTTTGTTAGTATAGTTGGAGGCATATAGACTGGAGTATACTTGGTTGATATCTGGGTATCTTCTATCCCTTCTTGTTTACTTTATTCTATGTTTAGCTATGTTAGATCTCTATAGTTTGTTCATTTTAGAGTAGAATATGAAATATATCAACAAGAGATGATGATTTAGTAACCTACATCTAGAAAACCTTCACAATTATCCCTTCTTTGGCCTCCTCTTTTTCTTCTTCTAAAAAATGGTTATCTAGAAACTTTGGAGCCTGCTGATTCTTGCCGTACACAACCTTTACGTGTTGATGAAAATGAGGATTGCATTACAGTAATACAAGTAAACATCTTAAATTGATTGGTGTAGTAATACAAATTTAATTGCAATTGGTGTTTGGATTAATGTAACAATTTGTATTGCAGCTGTAGAGAGTGTAGAGGCCATTGTTAATGAGCAGGTTGAGGTTGAGGCCAAGGCCAGACAAACTGACCTCAATGTTGATGATGTAACTAGATCAGGTAAAGAGCTATATGATTATGAATGCTATCAATACCTTTATTACCACAGAATCACCACCTACCATTAATGAATATTAATGAACACTTCCACCATGAAGAAGACAAATGATTAAATAGAAAGAGAGGACCAAATGAACCATCTTGTGGTTTGTCTATATCACATTGAGAAACAATGTTAAGACTTGAGAATCAAAAAAATAAAAAGTTTCTTCAAGACCATGAATGATCAACAACATTCCATCAGAAAACAAAACATTAATCTATGTTATCATTAAGCCATAAAATATGTCTTTAAAGTTTAGAAGCATCACAAAAACTTTCAAGAAACATATTACTATCCAAAATATGTCTTTAAAGTTTATTTCTAATGATTATGATGATGTTGATGTTGATGTCTATAATTTATTTCACTTACTGATGCTTGCCTAGATTGAATTTTGAATTGCCAGGTTGGAGAACGCTTTCAAAGTTTAGGGTCTGTTCCACATGATACTCTTAGTTACAACTCAAATGAAACTCAACATATTTTTGATGCTGGGCAACCCACTGCAGAAACTCATCTGCATGTGAAATTTAATGCTGTGAATCTTGGCATTGTTAATGTTATTACTTTTCCTCACGTTTCATATTTGTGAAAATGTTTCTTGGCACTATCTTCTTTTTCAATTCCTATATTTTCAACTTTTTAGATCATTAACTTAATCACTACATGTCTTTGTTCAAAGTTTATTCTAACACTATATTATATCTTATTCTTATTACAATGTTCTTTGTTGTGGGGTAGGAGGTCAATCTTCATTGTCTTCATTGTGGGGGACAGTGAAGATTTCTCTGACAAATAGTAGGTCTTCTTTAGTATCTTATAATAACATGCTAAACTGATAAAGGTGTTATGGGCATTTGATCTGCAATTACTAATAGATTAAGCATATTATTACTATGCTTAATTTTCCATTTAAATGCATTTAACACAAAAAATAAATTTACAAAACTGAACCAGTGGCATGTTTACAACAAAGATGTGTTGAGGAGTTTGCTCCTTGTTTAATGTTAACTGTTCCTGAACAATCCACTCATACAATAGTGAAATGCTATGTGGAAGGGATGGTTGATAGTGTCCCTTGAGGGAAGGGGGATTGTGAAAGACTTTTTATCATTGTATTGTGTATTTCCAATATGTTTGGATGCAGGGAAGACCAGGAGAATGAAGGATTATTCATTGATTGCATGATAACCCAGTTTTGAAGGGTCACTGGTTGAGGGGACAATCAAGGTCCAGATGATTGGGCCATTAGAGGACCCTATTTATTTGTATTACTTTATATTTAATTTGGATGCATGGATTTCTTGTGAATTATCGGCTGCTATGTATCCTGCAACTGCATTTGTAAATCTGCATATACTTCTCTAGGGTTGTAAGCCACTTAGAGATCAAAATAGAGAAACTAAATCAGAATTGTTCTTTGTCCTATTTCCTTTTAACAAAGTCTCAACTATCAATGATACAATACATTTGATGCCCTAAGCTATCAATACAAATAATGCCTAACTAGAAGCTCACGGGCTGTCCATTTGATAACCACAGTCAACATTTCAAAAAAATGGATATCCTTGAGCACAAGCACCAATAACATCAAATAATGGAGTTAAAGCATGGGCTAGGGCATGACACCAGTAGAATGTGGTCATTTCAATGACAACAATATACAATGGCATCATTAAACATATATCCCAGTAATATCAACAAACGTGAATCCAAACATTTGAAAACCAATGACATGTTTACAACAAAGGTCTAATAGAACTCCCAACAATTCTTAAACAATTAAGGTTGGAGTAGACATAGTTATCACACATTTTTTTTGTGTGGTAAAAGGAAAATTTGGCTAGATCAAATCTTCCTTCGTGCTAGCAGTCTACAGAATTAGACCTTTATTAACAATTGATCATATCAGATAACTAGTATGTTTAAGAATTGTTGGGACTGGTCCTTTGGCATGTATTAAATAGAATATATAGAATTTTTAGCATATTATTATCATTCTATTTCTTTGTTGTAAACATGCCATTGGTTCAGTTTTGTAACTTCACTGTTGTATGAGTGGATTGTGCATGAACAGTTAACATTAAACAAGGAGCAAACTCCTCAACACATCTTGGAAACTCCATTCACTTCTACCAAGAATAAAGCATTTAATCCATTCAACATTACATATAATCATTAGACAGTTACATTTTCTAACTGTGTAGAGGAACAGTCACGACCAAAATGACCAAAACTACTTTCACCCTTGCACAAGCTATTCCAAACTTCAAGTAAAATGAGCAATATGCTATATCAAATCATTCATATTCATAGTAACCATTCAAAGGATCATTTTGTCAATGAACCCTTTGACTGTACCCCTACAGCAGAGAAATGAAACCTCAAAATAGAGAAAGGAAACTTAGTAAAAGCAGTCTATGCCACTATTTGTGAGGGTACAGTCATTATAAGTGCCTCTCAAACCTCTCCAAACATGTAAGATTGTCTTTAAATACTTTATTGATCTCTTCTAAACATTAACCAAATCAAACCTACATTTGAATCCACACATAATAACCCCAAAATGAAGGGTTTTATATCCTTTAATGAATCTTAGTCACTAGTAATGCATGGATAGTCAAACCAGTAGTCTCCAAAGCATTCAATAAGTGATTGGATTGTATTTAATACACACCAAAGGACTAGTTGTATGAAATTGTCAATCACATAGCATTTCACTATTGTATGAGTGGATTGTGCAGGAACAATTAACATTAAACAAGGAGCAAACTCCTCAACACATCTTGGAAACCATTGAATTCAATAATAAATGAAAGCTAACACCAACACTATTCCTTCCATTCACTTCTACCAAGAATAAAATTTTTAATCCATTCAACATTACATATAATCATTAGACAGTTACATTTCCTGACTGTGTACTAGAGGAACAATCACAACCAAAACAATCCAAACATTTGAAAATAGTGAATCGATATCCTTGAGCACAAGCACCAATAACATCAAATAATGGAGATAAAGCACGGGCTAGGGCATGACACCAATAGAATGTGGTCATTTCAGAGAGCATTCATGATCAAATAAAATGCAATGCATTTGAAATTTGTGGTCGAATATGATGCCAGAGGCTCGAAAGATGAAGAAATCACATACGAAGAACATGCCATTGGTTCAGTTTTGTAAATTTGTTTTTTGTGTAATTAGTAATTGGTAGATTAAATGTAGATAACACCTTTATTAGTTTAATTAGCATGTTATTATCATATCAGATAAAGTATGTTTAAGAATTGTTGGGACTGGTCCTTTTGCATGTATTAAACATAATAGAATTTTCAGCATATTATTATCAATCTATTTCTTTGTTCTAAACATGCCATTGGTTCAGTTTTGTAGATTTGTTTTTTTTGTTAAATGCATTTTTTGTGAGGAGGGGTCTTGTTCTGAGGAGATTGATGAAGATTGTGCACCTCAAAAACCAATTCATAAGGTACCAATCCATGTTTCCTATTCACTTATATTTTTGGTTTGGTAAATCTCCTTATAAGTTTCATGTCCTTTCTTTTGATTACTATGGATGAGATATATATCTTACATTTAACATTCAACTTCTTTACATTTTAGAACATGTAGTGTGTTTTTTGAGGATTTTACCAAATCAACTTTTAACATAAACCAAAAACACCAAACTAATATCTTGCCCTTGCAACGTGACAAAATATTTGCATTTGACCAATAACTGCAAGCAATTGAACAATAAATCCACATACTTGTATCTTTGTAAAATACTTGGAACATCAAAAAGATGGCTAAGTGGCTACCGCCATGATTTTTATCGACTGAATATGGGAAATAAAAACACCAAAAGGAATTGAATAGAAAACATGATTGGTCATTTCAGAGAGCATTTATGATCAAATAAAATGCAATGCCTTCTCTTGCTCTTGATCAACTTTCACCCGCTCATTTTCTCCCACTCCTTTTCTCTATAATCGAAATAAAAATGATTTGGCTGTTTCAAAATAGTGAATCGATATCCTTGAACACAAGCACCGATAACATCAACTATTTTGATCTGTGGGTACCCTAATGTTGGCAAGAGTTCTTTTATTAATAAGATTACTCTGCAAGCTTGAAGAAGTGATATATTTTGGCAAATGAAGAGTGGAAAGCTGATGATGTTCCTGAGATCATGGATGGACATAATGTTGCAGACAGAATGGGAAGACATCTTTCAAGCCTGGGCCTAGATCCTTCAACAATTGGGGTAGGATCGAGACCCAAGCTAAAAATATGTCTTTCTTTTTGTTGTGGAATAGAGGCTCTGCTGTTGCAACAATGACAGACTGCGATGTACATATCACAATAGCTGAGAAACATAAATGTAGGCATCATGGTCATAATTTTTTGGAGACACAACATAATTGAGTGCTATTCCTAGATGATGCAAAGCAACCACTACTTTGCATCATCTTGGAAAACCACTCAATTATGTTGTGTCTCCAAAAAATTGTGACCATGATGCCTACATTTATGTTTCTCAGCTGTTGTGTCCCAGGACCCCTTATGACCCTTTACGACCATTTACAATCCCTAAGAATACATCTTAGAGGTCTTAAAATGTCGTAAAGGGTCATAAGAGGCTCCTAGGAGGGGCTAGGTGAGCTTCCACCTTCACGTGGTTGGCCCTGTTAAGTAGAGAATGTTAAACTATTCTTGAAACAAAGAGAAGCTCAATAATTTAAGGTCTCAGTCCACAGAGATGCTAAAAAAATGATGAGAATCAATGATGGAGAGTTTTTAGATTTTGAGAAGACGTATATGGAGTGGAGGCCAGATTGAGTACTAGTGTAGAGATGATGATTCAGTAACCTACATCTATAAAACCTTCACAATTATCCCTTCTTTGGCCTCCACTCATTCCTCTTCTCAAAAATGGTTATCTAGAAACTTTGGATAGTGTTTTCTCATCCATGCATGAAATGTGCTAGTGATCGTATAAAATTACTTTAGGCCTCCAATATTGATGAGATGTAAAAGTGTAAAGTGTTTTTGTGAGATTGTGATCAATTTATATAGTGTACATAAATGCAAGGCGGTGATTATTCTCGACGATCGACAGGTAGCTAGGACTAAAGATAACACAGCTCAAGAGACCATCATAGGTTGTCTCTTTCTTCAGTCTATATTATTGACATAATTTTTTACCTTTCATTAGCTCATCAAATCTGGGGATTTGAAAGAATTTAATAGAATATTTTCATGACAACCTATATTATTTAAGTTGACGTTGCATGAATTTATCTACTTCACACACTTGTATACTATGAAGATGATGATAAAGAAGCATCTCCTCCCATGGCAATGCTTCTTTATCATCGTCCTCATAGTCTATAAGTGCGCGAAGTAGATAAATTCATGCAATGTCAACTTAAATAATATACATTATCATGAAAATATTCTATTAAATTCTTTCAAATCCCTAGATTTGATGAGCTAATGAAAGGTAAAACATTTTGCCAATAATATAGACCGAAGAAAGAGACAACCTATGATGGTCTCTTGAGCTGTGTTAATTTTAATGTGCCTATCCGTTGGTTTTTTGACAATTCATAATTAATTCTGAAAGAAGCACTATGCATTTGACAGACAAAATGTTAGAAAAAAATAATTTTTGAAATTTAGTGTGATAGTAATGCTATATGTTCGACAGGAAAACCTGTTGGAGAATAGTGCATAACTATCGCTATTTCGACAGTTTAAGTGTCGTAAAGAGAACATTTTTGACAGAACTTTTGACAGTGAGGCCATATCACCAATAGGTAGACCTATCAGAATATGATGCTAACTATCAGTATTCCAACAGTTAAATGGCCGGAATGAATATGGTTCGACAGTCAGTTCTGACAAAGATTGTATATTTTTGATAGGTCTTGTTATCAGAATTCCGATGGATGAACCAGAGGAAATGCCATTTTGAAGCTGTTGTGATTTGCAACTTTTCGATGTGAGAAGGTGTCGGTAAAATGATAGGTAGGTCTTTTGTCATAATCTTCTATGCAAAAATGGCGACGGACTCATGTGTCAAAATTTTGACAAATGAGCATTGCAAATCTGACAAATGGCCGTCAAAATTTGGCCCCAAATGTAGTAGTGTACTCTGGGTGAAAACTTCATCAACATTATGTTTCAAAATGGAGTAATCCCTAAGCTTAGGTACAAACCTATTTCTATATTGCTCCATATATGCCTTTATTTGCTTCAGTGTTAATTCAGGCATGATTTGAGCTAATGTGCCTTCTCTTATCTGTCTATCTATCATGATGGCATACTGCCATTTATGATCAATTATGGTAAAAATTGCTTCATCGATGAGATAATAAATATCCATAGGTGTCATCTTAAATGTGCATAGCATTTCTAACATAGCCTCTTCAACTTTTTCTATCATCTTTACTTTATTTTTCAAATGTGATAAACTTAAAACTTGCTAATCCTGTAATGCTTTTGATATTTTGGCATACTTCATCCACACTAGTTGGATGTCTTTGTGATGCCACTTTCAAATTTGCATTACCATCTATGTCTATCTTTTCTTCTTCATCATCATCCTTCTGCAATACTAACTTCTTGCTTTTGTTTGCATTGATTTTCTTTTGCTTGAACTTTCCCCTTTAGTGCTTTCTACTTGTGTTTACCTTTGGGGCTCGACAGCTGTCACAGTTGAGGCTGCCCTAGTTCTTGATCTTAATGTAATAGGAGGGGTAGGAATTTTTATAGATTTTCCTTTTACTAGGCTCGACAACCATTTCCTTCTTGCATTTCTTTTTCATCCCTGCATCCTCCTCTCTACTATCTTTGGTGTATGCTCTTCTAGGTGTGCTCACACAAGTGCCTCAAGGACCTAGCTTGTCCTCTCCAAATGATCCTACTCTCTTCTAGGATCTCTCTAGTCTTAGGTGAAAAACCTAAAACCACTTCAAACTCTATTCTAAGAGTCTATCTCCTTGTGCTTAGCCTAATGACATCCACCTTTAGTTTTGTCTCAATGCTTTCAAACACCTAGAAGACTCTAAGTGCATTTCTCTCATAAATAGCCAATGTGGTTGCATGGGTACCAAATACATTGAAAAAATTAATTTTTTTTCCTTTTTAATCCATTTTGATGGATCTCAAAGCTCTTTTCAATCGGGTTCAAGAACTAGTCTTATAGAGGCTTAATTAGGCCTAGTTTTCTAGTAGCCCTTGATAGGGTCTTTTTCCCATACCAAGTGAAAACTTCCCAAAAAACCTAAAAAAATAATTGGATATTAGGATACCCTTTTGGAAATTACTAAATATTTAGGATTTATTAGGGTTCTATGGCCTCCGTACATAGGCTTCCTACAAAGTAGGGCTAATAGGGCTAATTGACTTGATTTCTAGGACTTGACTGATTTCTTGCTTGAAACCCAACCAAATGGATTGATCAATCCTCAATATCACAAAAATACTTTGAAAAATTCATATTATATCTAGAAACATGCTTTTTTTGTACAACCTTCCTTTCCCCTCCATGCAAACACTCATTTCTCCACTGTCACACATCTAACTGGGCACACTAGTCTCGCCTAGGGAATGACTATAAAATTAGAAGCTCAAATCTTCAAGATTCCTAAATATATATAAAGTATGTAAAAAGGCTCCACTACAAGATTAATCCACCTTTTTGAGGTTTCAACAGTTGAATCTCAAGTGGGAGCCATGAAAGTAAAAATAGGTAAAAAGTAACTAGCGGACAGGCTAGTTCAAACTTATTTTTCACAACTTGAAGATTAACTCAAAAAGTCTAACACTCTGAAAGGAAAAGCCTTAAAAAACACTACATTACTTGAATCCATAGCTAAATCTCAAGATTTAATCCACTACAACACCATTAACAAGAAAAGACAGTAGACTGTGCATAATATACATGAACTCTCCTTGCTTGCTTATCAAAAGAACTTGAGTACAATGCTCTCTACCTTGGGATTAAAGCTTGAGAGAATCTAAGATGATATCCTCCACCTTTTTAGGCCATTTTAATTCATTTCCCACTCCTATCATTTTTGGAATCCAATGTTTCTGAGTTGCATGCAACATTTGCATTAAATTGCAAATGTTGTCATGACAACTTTTGGCATCTTTTGCATTCATTAGGCCAACTAGAATATAGGGCCTATATGCTATATAGTTTGATGAACTAAAAACATTCATGACCTTAAAGCATATTTTTACATTCCTCATGGGTTTAGGACACATTAAGAACCCAAATCCCAACTTTAGACTCACTAAGCCTAAACTAACCAAAACAAATAACAATGACTAATTAGTGACCTTAGTTCTAACACTAAATCACTTAGTCCACATGACCTACTGAAGATGCAAAAAAAAATCACAACTCTGACTTGGCTAAGGTTAGATACAAGACAAAAAATACTAGGCTTGAGGATTTCCTAGGTGCTCCTGCACCATCCTCCCCTAAACAAAAGATTTCAATCCATCCTTGGATTAAGCAAGTTGAGGTCTATGCCTAACTTCTTGAATTTAGTCTCCTTGATCTAGATAGCATCTACATCAGGTTGTCCTTTCCATTTGATCAAGTGTTCCACATATTCCTTTTGTCTAGCCTTTTTGTAGACTCCAGTGTCTAGAATCTTCTCTACCTATTTTTTTGGTGTGGAGGGAAAGTGTAGTTCTTCAACCTCCTATATCACTTTAGTTAGGCTCTTATTAGCATCAAGGACTGAACCTTTATACAACACCAAGTATGCAACATTAAAGACTGGAGATAAACCCATGTCTTCTGGTAGTTCTACCTTATAAGCATTGGCTCCATACTTGGCTAGTATGACACATGGGCCAATTCTTCTCATTTGTAACTTATGAGGTGTGCCTTTTTGTAATCTTGTCTTGTTAAGATGCACCATAACTAGATCTCCAATGTTAAAGTGAACATCCCTTCTTCTTTCATCCACTCTTGACTTGATCTTCTTTGTATTCTCAGTGAGAGTCTTTCTAACTATCTCATGAACTTCCTTCATAGAATGGGAAAAATTAGTTGCATACCCACTCCCCTTAGCTCCATCCTTCAAGTCTCTGAGTTCAAAAACACCTCTAGGATGAAGACCATAAACAATCTCAAAGAGACTCTTCCCCGTTGTCCTGCTGATAGTATCATTATATGAATACTCTTCCTGGCCAATAAGTTGATCCCAGACTTGACCATACTCTTTTTTTAGACATCTTAGGAGATTTCTAAGACTCCTATTAACCACTTCAGTCTGATCATCTGATTATGGATGGTAGGAAGATCCAAAGGATAAATTTGTACCAAGATTTTTCCATAGAGTTCTCCAAAAGTAGATCATGAATTTGGTATCCCTATCTGATACTATACTCAAAGGAAAACCATGAATTCTAACAACCTCCTTGAAGAATAAGTTAGCTATCTGACTAGCATCATTGGTTGTCCTACAAGGCATAAAATGGGCCATTTTACTGAATCTGTCCACAACAACATAGACACTGTCCATCTCTTGTTTCATTTTGGGTAAACCAAAAAAAAAATCCATACTTAGACATTCCCATGGTTTGGTTGGAATGGATAAAGGCTGATATAGGCCTACATTGGTAGCTGTGCCCTTGGCCTTTTGAAAAATTACATAACTTTCTACATATTCTTTGATATCCTAGGCAAAAAATAAAATCTTTGGACTAACTCCTAAGTTTTGTTGACCCCAAAATGGCCACTCAATGCACCATTGTGCTTTTGTTGTATAAGATTCTCTCTAATTGACCCTCTAGGAACACATAATTGACTTCCCTTGAATAAAAAATCTGACTGCAATGTATACTCAGAGTATTGACTGTGAAAATGATTTTTGTACTCTTTACATACCTTATAGATGTCTGAAAAATCCTCATCTTCACCATACATGTCCTTGAAATTGTCAATCCCCATGCTCTGCAATTGAATCCCTTGAATGGTCAATGATCTTCTGCTCAAAGCATCTACAACTCTATTTTGCACACCTTTCTTGTGTTTGATGTTGAAAGTGTATGCTTGTAGGTATTCAACCCACTTCATATGCTTGTGACTCAATTTCTCTTGTGAACTTAGGAAAATTAGTACTTGATTGTCATAATAGACAATGAATTCCTTAGGCAATAGGTAATGCCTCCATTTCCTCAGTGATTGGACTAGTGCATATAGCTCAAGGTCATAGGATGAATACTTCCTTTTTGCTTCACTTAACTTCTCAGAGTGAAAGGCCACTGGTCTTCCCTCTTGACTTAGGACTGCTCCAATGGCTACATTACTTGTATCACACTCAACAGTAAATAGTTTCTCAAAGCTAGGTAACACAAATATAGGTTGAGTTGCAATCTTCTTCTTAAGTAACTCAAAACCATTGTTAGCTTGGTTAGTCCACACAAAATTTGTCTTCATGCCTCCATTAATTGTATCTAGCATAGGAGCACATATTGCACTAAAATGCTTAATGAACTTTCTATAGTATTGTGCAATTCCATGAAAGCTTCTTACTTGAGTGCTAGTTCTTGGAGTAGGCCAATTGATGATGGCCTCAACCTTGCTTGGATCCATCTTCAAATTACCCTTAAACAACACAAAGCTTAGGTACACTACTTCTTGCTTAATGAACTCATATTTCTCCAAGTTTATCATGAGCTTCTCTTCATGTAGTCTTTTGCAAACCATTTCTAGGTGTTTGAGGTGCTCTTCTTTTGTCTAAATATAGATGAGTATATCATCCAAGTAGACTACCACAAACTTTCCAATGTATTCTTTTAGGACTTCATTCATCAGTCTCATGAAGGTTGATGGGGCATTTGATAAACCAAATGGCATGACAAGCCATTCATACATTCCTTCAATGGTCTTGAAGGCTATCTTCCACTCATCACCTTCCTTTACTCTGATATGATGATAGCCATTCTTTAGGTCTATCTTAGTGAAATATCTAGCCCCACCTAAATAATCCATTAAGTCTTCAATCCTAGGGATTGGGAACCTATACCTGATTGTAATCCTATTGATTGCTCTAGAGTCAGTACATAGCCTCCAAGTTCCTCCTTTCTTAGGTGCTAGGACTATGGGTACAACACATGGAATGATACTCTTTCTAATTAGGCCTTGTTCTAGAAGTTCCTGAATTTGTCTAGCAATTTCCTCATTCTGTTGAGGGGTCATCATATAAGCAGCCTTATTTGGTAAGGTAGCTCCATGGATTAGGTCTATTTGATGGCTTATTGACCTCTTAGGTGGTAAGGATGATGGTTTTCCATCACTAACTATCCCTTCATGTCTCTGTAGCAACTCTTGCACTTCACTTGGAAATTTAGTCTTCACTGTCTTGACTACATATTTCTCTTTTGGTCTTAACACCAGGGAAAAACCAATACCTTCTCCCTCTTCTAGAGCCTCTATAAAATATTTCTCACTTACCATTAATACATTGGGACTAGTAGACTTAATCTCTGCATCCTCCAACAGTGACTATATCTTATAAGTCACATTGTCCTTCTTGAATGTATAAGAGTTCTTTGCTCCATCATATATGGCCCTCCTATCAAATTACCATGGCCTACCTAGGAGTAGGTAGCATTCATCCATAGGAAACACATCACATAGGACCTTGTCCTTATATGTCCCTATTGAAAAATTCACCCAAGCCTACTCATTGACTAAGACATGCTGTCCTTTATTAAGCCATGTGACCTTGTAAGCATTAGTGTGGGGTATCCTTATCATTTTTAACTTGCTAACTACTTCCTCTAACACAATTTTGTCAGTAGACCTTGAGTCTATGATGAATCTACATACCTTACCCATCATCTTACACTTGATCCTAAACAGGGACCTCCTCTGACTTGGCTCTTAACTAGTTCTTTAAACAATGTTCTCCTCATCATGAGGTTCTCACCTTCCTATGATGCTAGTGGTACCTCAGGGGGTTTCACTCCTTCACTTGTCTCTTCTTGAACATAGTTATCTCTTTTATCACCTCCTGGAGAAGTACTACCCTTCTCTAGACACCTATAGGTAGGGTGTCCCATTTGGTTACAATGATAACACTTCATGTTGGAAAAATAGTTTCCTCTTCCTTGTCCACCACTTCTTCCTCTATAACTAGAGCTCCTTCCTCTACTGCCTCTACTAGAGCCTCCTTTTTGTTCAGTGTATTTAACATCTCCTTGAGTTCTTATCTCTGAACTCCTTCCACCATATCCACTTCTTTTCCCTCTACTATCTCTTCCTCTACCTCTACCTCTTGAGGTACTAGAGTCTTGTTTCTTTCTCAACCTCTCCTCTACCTTGACAACAAGCTGGTGGAATTTTTGAATAGTTTCTGGGTCAAGAGACTCATTTCATCCTGAATATTCCACTTGAGCCCATTAAGGCATCTTGCTACCTTTACCTTCTCATCCTCTGCAACTCGAGATCTCATGCAAAGTCTTTGGAACTCTTCGGTATAGGAGTTCATATCCAAGTCTTTTTGCCTAAGACTTTGTATTTTCTTATGGAGTTGGATTTCATAATCCTCTGGCACATATGCATCCCTGATTTTGGCTACCGTTTCCTTCCATGTAGCAATTGGATTCTTTCCTTCTTTTACCCTCTCATCTTGGATAAATTTCCACCAAGTGAGTGCAGGACCTCTTAATCTTCCTTTGGAAACTTTCACCTTTTGAGCCTTAGTGATGCCATCACACTTAAAGTGATTCTCTAGTCCTTCTATCCAATCTAGGACTACCTCTGGTTGCATCTTCCCATTGAAGATTGGAATGCCTTCTAATGCTTTCCCACTCAAGGCTTTCAATGCCTTTAAGAATGGTTCTTCAGCTAGAACTAGATCTACTTCAGGGACTTCATCCTCGAAAATGATCTCTTTTTTCTTCCCATCCACTTTGTCTTTGGCTTCCTCAGCCTTCTCATCTACTTCTTCTACCTTTAGTTCTAATTTCTCCAATCTTTCTCTAAGCAATCTATTTTCTTCTTCTTGGTCTTCCACCTTCTTTTCTAACTTAGCGTCAGTCACCATTATATTATCTTCTACCAACTCAAATGGTATATTATCTCCTACTAACTCAGTAGGTTGCAACATTAACCACAAGCTTGATCACTTGCTTTGATACCAATCTGGTGTATGTTCTTCTAGGTGTGCTCACACAAGTGCCTCAAGGACCTAGCTTGTCCTCTCTAAATGATCCTACTCTCTTCTAGGATCTCTCTAGTCTTAGGTGACCAACCTAAAACTACTTCAAACTCTATTCTAAGAGTCTATCTCCTTGTGCTTAGCCTTGAAGGACATCCACCTTTAGTTTTGTCTCAATGCTTTCAAACACCTAGAAGACTCTAAGTGCATTTCTCTCACAAATAGCCAATGTGGTTGTAGGGGTACCAAATGCCTTGAAAAAACTCATTTTTTTCCCTTTTGAATCCATTTTTATGGATCTCAAAGCTCTTTTCAATCGAGTTCAAGAACTAGTCTTATAGAGGCCTATTTAGGCCTAGTTTTCTAGTAGCCCTTGATAGGGTCTTTTTCCCATCCCAAGCCAAAAATTCCCAAACAACCTAAAAAAATAATTGGATATTAGGATACCCTTTTTGAAGTTACTAAATATTTAGGAGGTATTAGGGTTATATGGCCTCCGTATGTAGGCTTCCTACAAAGTAGGGCTAATAGGGCTAATTGACCTGATTTCTAGGACTTGATTGATTTCTTGCTTGAAACCTAACCAAATGGATTGATCAATCCTCAATCTAACCAAAATACTTTGAAAACTTCATATTCTATCTGGAACTATTCTTTTTCTGTACAACCTTCCTTTCCCCTGCATGCAAACACTCATTTCTCCACTATCACACCTCTAATCGGGCACACTAGTCTCGCTTAGGGCATGACTATAAAATTAGAAGCTTGAATCTTCAAGACTCATACCTATATATAAAGTATGTAAAAAGGCTCCACTATAATATTCATCCACCTTTTTGAGGTTTCAATAGTTGAATCTCAAGTGGGAGCCATGAAAATAAAAATAGGTAAAAAGAAACCAGCAGACAGGCTAGTCCAAACTTATTTTTCACAAATTGAAGATTAACTCAGAAAGTCTAACACTCTAAAAGGAAAAGCCTTAAAAAATAATACAATACTTGAATCCATAGCTAACTCATGAGATTTAATCCACTACAAAACCATTAACAAGCAAAAACAGTAGATTGTGCACAATATACATGAACTCTCCTTGCTTGCTTATCAAAAGAACTTTCTTACAATGCTCTCTAAATCAGGATTCAAGCCTAAGAGAGTCTAAGATGCTATCCTCCACCTTTTTAGGCCATTTTAATTCATTTCCCACTCCTATCTTTTTGGGAATCCAATGTTTCCAAGTTGCATGCAACATTTGCAATAAATTGCAAATGTTGTCATGACAACTTTTGGCATCTTTTGCATTCATTAAGCCAACTAGAATATAGGGCCTCTATGCTATGTAGTTCAATGAACTAACACCATTAATGAACTTAAAGAATCTTTTTACATTCCTGATGGGTTTAGGACACATTAAGAACCCAAACCCCAACTTTAGACCCACTAAGCCTAAACTAACCAAAACAACTAACAATCACTAATTGGTGACCTTAGTTCTAACACTAACTCACCTAGTCCACATGACCTACTCAGGCCTTAAAAAAAACTCATAACTCTAACTTGGCTAAGGTCAGATACAAGCCAAAAACTACTAGGCTTGAGGATTACCTAGGTGCTCCTGCACCAGTCTTTATATTCACTAGACTTATCCTCACCTTGACCTTGTGTAATCTCAAGAGGCACGTTCCCCTCTTGTCCTTCACATAGAATCTTCTCTAGATTATTAAATATTTTATTTCTTTTCCTTTCCAAGGTTCTAGACTTCAATCTCATAGTAATTTTTGACTTATCCTCTTCATAAGTTCCAAAAGGTTTTTCTTTCTTATCAATGTCTTCAGAAAGTAGGGTAGTTATTGCTACTAATGTCTCATCTACATTAACCTCATAAGGCAATGACCTTAGCCTTTCTACCCTAGGAAAAATAGCCTGAACATAAGTGTGGTCAGTATCCACTAGAAAATATAAGTCATTGTAGTGTTTCTCTACTAGGGATACCGAGATTCTACTTCTCTTTCTCATCTTCTTCCTGAATTCAAAAAAATAACTACCATCACACTATCAAAATTGTCACCTAACTAATAAATAAACTCATTGATTTGTTGGGTTGCTGGTCGGTCCTTACTCTAGAAAACATCTCCTATAGTAGGAAAACTATTTTGTACATAAAAGAATAAACAAATGATCAAGGAAATGAAATTACACATTGACTTCTTAGCCTTCCCGATTGATGTTAGGTTCTCAGCAAGTTGAGTGAACTGTAACTCAGAAAGATCATAAGTATGATCTTTCTTTAACATTTTTCATGCTTGATCAACTGCAATGTAGGGAACACTATCCAACCTGCTTGACTGATAAAATTTGTGAGCAATAACTCACTTCAAAATCTATCTTTGGATCTATGATCATAGAGATTTTCATTCATCTCTTATTCCATACTGCCTATGTGTTAGATTGAATGACCTCTTTGCTTTGGAATCTCATAGTTTTCTTCCTGGTAAGAATGGGATAACCAGTGACTCGATGGATCATTTCCTTGGTGATCTTGACCGACCCATTATCGAATCACATTTTCATGTAGTGAACTCTGCTCAAAACAATCTTGATCCATTCAATTTTGAAGTTCTGAGGGAAATCTAGGGCATGTACTAACCCTTTCTCAACAACTTGTTGATGCTTTGCCTTCAACACTTCATTGATACATAACCTTTTGTAAGCCTCTCTTAGTTCAAAATCTCTAATCTCTCTAATCTTGCACATGCAACATGTGCACACATCATGTATCATCAAGACATTTGGTGGAACTGATGATAGTGTTGGAAAAATGGTCAATGCTCCCCTTGGGATTCATGACATGACTTAACCACCTCCTGTGTCTTCTATAAGTCTAGTGGTTGTATCGAGAATTAACAAGTTGATCTTTTGGTGCAATGGAAACCACTACTTGTAACAAGTGGTATCAGAGCTTGGTCATAGGTTTGAATCACCTTGGGTAATGCTGAGGGGGAGATTGTTGGAAAAATGGTCAATGCTCCCCTTGGGATTTGTGACATGGCTTAACCACATCCTGTGTCTTCTATAAGTCTAGTGGCTCCTGAGAGATCTCCTTTCACCGTTCTTTCTAGTACAACTTGATATTTTTGTGGCTTACACACATCACTCCTTACTAATTGGATGTTTAGAACTTCTTTCCCTTGCTTTCTTACTACTACAAATGTGGTAGACTCCATATCTCTAATCTAGGGTTCAAAAGATAGATTCAGGTAGCTGGGTAATACCTTGTTTCAATGGTTCTTCACACTATTTTCCAATGGCATGCTGTAGGAATCTTAACAATCTTGACTTAGCACAAATATCTCTTTACAATCACCTTGAATCACTTTGCAAGTTCTCAAATCTCTGGGTGAAATGAGATTGAATGGTAATATTTCAATTTATAGACTCAAATGGTCACTTTTAGGGATTCATTAAATGTTCCATACATTTATAGGTGAAACAAAACTATCTTGGCCTTCACATGTCGACATAGATACTGCATTTCCATACTTGGTTGAAACCATGACTTAGTCATTATTGACATTTCATTTCTGCTCAATAGATATCATAGCTTAGCTTATTATAGGAGCTCGACACATACTGAGTGACTTGGTCACTCTAGTTATAAATACTGGTGCTTGACATCAAATATGCAATATACCTCTTTTCTCAAATATGTCCTAATGCATCTTAATTTATGTAGATATGGACTTTAACATATCAAATGTTAGCAATTGGTGTAAAATATGACATTAGAAAATTTAGTTCCTCACATACCTTCTCTTCTTAGTTAGAATTAGCGTGATCACCTAATCCATTGGATTGCGTGACCTCAGGTTCAATGGATCCACTACTTCTTGCTTCTTTCTTTCTCCATGTCTTGTTCATTTGATCCCTTATTTGTTCAACAATCTCATTTCTTTTGAATTGTTCATTACTCAGTGCTTATGTTCTGCAGTCTCTTTTTATGTGACCAATCTGTTGCATTTGTAATAGACCAAACTTCCACTCATCCAACTCGTGGATTTACCTCTAAAATGTGTCTTTACATAGTTTTCTCCAATATGACCGTATTCTCCACAATAATGAAAACTATACCATATATTGTAGTCCCAATTGAATGTGTTACCTTTCCTTGGTGCATTACTCTTCTTATTAGATGCCCACTTAGGTTTTGCATTGGATCTACATTCTTGAGCTCTATGACCATATTTTTGATAGTTGTAACAATGTCCTTGAAATCTAGGTGTAGTAGGTGGATTACTAACCTTTGACCTGCATTCATGTGCCTGATGTCCATGATTCTTACATTTAAAATAATTTCCATTGAATTTTGGTTTAGGATTGGACTTACCATTATTTCTTCTACAAATTTTTGTTGTGTGTCACAGCTTTCTATAATTATGGCATGTAGGTTTGTTGTTCTTTGACTTTGCATTCCTTTGTTCTCCATTCTTTGATGATTATCTTTCTTCAGTGGATGATAGGTTCTCATCATGTCCAAGTCTAGAAGTGTCACTAGATCTTCTTGGTGTCCTCAACATTTCTTCAAAGTATTTCACAACTTCATTTGGCTTGTTCATCCTTTCATTAAGTTCCTTTTCTGATCTCAATTCATTCTTTAGTTGACTATTCTCTAATCTCAGATTTATAATTTCCATATCTTTTCTACTCAACTCTTGTTTGGAAAGTAAAATTTGATTTAAAATGTCCAATTGATTATCCATCAGCCTTTGCATATCACATGTCCTTTCATCAAGTCTTATAGACATTTGTCTCTTGTCTTCTTTTGCCATTGTCTTGTCTTCTTCAGCTTTCTTTTTCTATTCAATTACTTCACATAGTCTTACTGATTGAATTTCCCATTCTCTCTTTAGACTTCTGACATCTTCATTCATTATGTTGTTTCTTTCTAATAGATCTGCTATATCTACATCACTTTTAGTAGAATTTTCATTGTCAAATAGACCTTTAGTGTCTTCTTCTTGATATTGTGTGTCATTTAGTTGGATTTCCAATTCTTTCCTTCTGCTTAAGGATTTTTTCAATTCTCCTCTAGCTACTTCAAGCTAGTGTAATTCAAGCTAGATGTCAATCTTTTGATTCTGTATGATCTTTCCCAACTTATAGACCTCTATCTCCAAGACCTTAATTCTCAAGTGATTAGATTTATTTTAAGAAACCCAAGCTCTGATACCAATTGTTGGAAATCTAATATGGGAAAGTGAGATATTGAGAGGGGGGGGGGGGGGGGGTGAATCAGATATCTCTAATATTTGATTCTTTAAAACTAATTCCACATACATACCGTAAACATGAACTTCAATACTTAAATAGATCTAACATTTTAACTTCATCCATCAAATGAAACACATAACACAAAGATTTTGGTTACCTAGAAACCCTTGAAAGGTAAAATCGGGTTGGGGATGACACCCACAAATCTTTACTACTATAGTATAAAGTGTTCCTATTATGGCTATAATGTTTGATCAATTCTGATGATCCACCCTGTGAGGGGTCTACCTTGTTAAGATCTTACAGACTTATGAAATCTACCTTGATTAAAGGATTTGAAACTTACAACTAAGTAAGCACTTGGTTAAGAGATTAATGAAATCCTATTAGGACTACTTTGTAAAGATATTTACCCTTATTCACCTACTAAAATGTATTAGTACCTAATCCTTTGGTTTTCACTATAGATGCTGATTAAAGATCTCCTATTTCCAATACTTATCTGATCTCAAAATCAAATGTATCTCTATTCTATCCTTCACTGCTCTGCTCGGTCACTCTTCCTAATATTTGCATCTGATAATCAAAAAACTTCTATGTTCTGTGTATATGAGATCTCCTCTGTTCTCCTTCCTTGCATACATCATTTTAGGGTTTTGATCTCACCTTATATAAATATCTTATCAAGCTCCTAGATCAAGATCAATGATCTAGATTCATTGCTTATTCCTCTTAAGCATTCCCTTTTTCTTATAGGTTACATGGCTTATATAGGGATTAATGATTAGAAATACAAGGTGTAATCAACTCCTTGATTCCCTCAACAATCATTAAATATCACATAAAAGTGAGCCAAAATGGTTTACCTTGGTTTTTGTGCCATTTCAAACACATATGTCAAATTTGGCTTGCTTGGCATTTGAATTCTTTGATGCTCGGTCAAAACTATTCTTCATATACTGGTTCTTGACACTGACTCTTCTATACAACTCAACATATGCATTACTCAATAACTAATGAAGTACTCGACAACCTCTGGCTTTCTTGGCAGTAACTACTACTTGGTAACTATACAAAATATAAGTCTAAACATAGCTTGAACTTTACAAGATGGCTCAGTCACAGTGATGACCAACCAACATTGCCTTGAAAATGACATAGTGTTAGACACTAATAGACAACATAACATAGGGATCAATAATCAACATCCCTAAATGTTTCAAGATTTATCTCTCATCCAAAAAACCAAGTGAGGAACTCAAAATCATGAGACATGGGAGACAATCAAGAACACTCACTCATTTGTGCCTAACAAATTCCTAGATATATTTTAGGTGGCATGCAAAATGAGGAAAACTGAGAAACACCCAAAATTCAAACCTCTCATAAATCAATGAAAATAAAACCCATTTCCTATTTTGTACCCAATATCCCAAGAATAAAATCAAATTTTTATTCTGGGCATATATGCAAAATCTGGCTAAATAACAAGGATAACTTCAAAACCCAAATAAGAAAACACATATATGCTCACACCCATCCAATTGGGTGATGCAGGCCAAAAAAATGTGGGGGAGTACTAATTCTCAACCCAACAATCTAAAGCAACCAATTTTATTTGAAAAGATAGAGTATACAAGAAATGGCGAGATGCCCTAGTTCACACGAATGGTAAAAACTAAGAAAAAAGAGAAAATAAAAAAGATGCCATCAAATTGGATGAAACCTTATGTGAAGTGGAACAATTCCGACATGATTCCAATGAGCTTCAAAATGCTAAAATCTAACAACCAAATTAAACATAATGAGAAAATCATGGATATTCTCCAATACATTTTTGTAGCAAAATCCTCATTCTTCAAAACATGAAGTGTGGAAATGAACCTTTTCCCACAAAATAAAGTCACTATTCCAAAATGACTTTCAAATAGATTATTTAAATAATTAAATAAACTATTTGACCATTTTCCCAATTTAAGTAAAAATGATTCTGATTTAATTGAAATCCAACTATGACAAATTATCTAGTAATTAAAATAAAATAAAATAAAATAAATCCTCTACCTAATTAAATCAACATTTAAATTAAATACTTCTGCAACAACTGCAGGAACTCTAATGGACAGACAGTCACTGGTCTATCACAAATGAAAGATGAATTTGGATTTACCAATCACACACTAGAGGGTTACAATCATAGTAATATAAAATACATCATCCATATAGGGATGATATTGGATCAGTATGCGCTAGGGTAAAAGCACAATCAATTGTCACACTTTTATAAATGAAAAGGCTAACAACACCAAAACTGTTCAACTTCAACGACATAAAAGTGATATTTATGTTGGGAATTTGAAGATTATGTAAACTGATGAAATATGTAAAACTAGATGAAGTTTATGCCTATAATTTTTTTAATTTTTTTTTGAACTTGAATTGATATGTTTTTTAAAGTTTTAAATTCTATTTTTCATTTGCTGAAAAATACTGCAAATAAGGGGGTCTACCTCCCGCCAAAAAAAAAATGTAAAAATTCTTTTTTTCTTTTCTTTTGATTTCTAAATATGATTTAGATGACATGTATAGATAGTGTAGAAAAAAATAAAGTTAGGTTTCCGATTTATATTTTATCCATTATAACTATTCAAAATCGAACTTACCCAAAATCAAGAGTTTTCGTCTCCCACCTTTCCTCTATCAAAAGTATACAAAACAAAAAAAAATTATATATTCTTGAAGAGGACTATCTCCTCTAGTGTTCCATATAATTTTTAATTTTTCTTGATATGATTTACTAATTTTTATTATTTTTTGAATCAACATCTTCTCAAAACTTAATATACCTACTTGCAGTATTTAGTAAATTTAATATACTATTTCTAATCAAAATACTATAAAAATTATATACCTAGATTCCTAATTTTGAGCTCTACAAAAGGGTATTTTTAGTTTTTTTCAAATGTGGATTTTTTTATAGAGAAATAAGTTGTGGAAGATGAATTTTATACAATTCGATAAATTTTGGGGGCTTGGCTACCACATGGCATGCCACATCAGACGAATCGACTGAGTACTTGTACGGGTTGGTCCCCATGTGAGTGCTCATGTGTGTGACTAGTCACTTCATCCTCATATAAATGAGAAGTTTTTATTATTTTAAAATAAAAAAAATATTTTAAATCAATTCTTGAAGTGATTTTTTAAAGTTAGAAAGTGTTTTTTTTCCCGAAGGAGTAGGATAATGTTTTTTTTGGAGTGGGAAAGTGATATTTTTATCAAGGATTAGTAAAGCAATATTTTCTTGCATTGAATTGTTCACCTCTCCATTTGAATACTTTGTGCAATGATAAATAAAAGGAATAGACCAAGGAAATATGTTCGAAAAAGGGATGACAAAATGAAAGGTCTTATAAAATGTAATCAAGAACAATCGTTAATGTTGAGGAAGAAATTGTTGATGTTGAAGGAGATGCAACTCAAGTAGGAGAGGAAATTGGTAGTAGCCGATGTACAAATATTTATTCTGCAATGCAAAATTTGATGGAGATGAATGAGGATTCAATTTTAGGTCAAATTACATCTGAACAAATGGTACTTAATAGCACTACTAAATTACATGTCAAAAACATGTGGAAGGAATATTTTGAGGATAAATCTATGGTGGGAAGAGCACAATTGTTTTCCATGTTATTCAAGAAAAGAGAAATGACTCCGGTTTTGGAGTTGTTGGGTTTTGATTGTTAATATTATAAGGCATTGAGAGGGGGGGGGGGAGTAAATCTATGCAACAATAGATCTATAAAATCTTTTCATAAACTTGCAGATTAACCAACATGAAAATATAATTATGACATAGAAGCATAAAACATAAAGCATCCACACATAACCAAAACAAAAAACCATTTTTTTTGTGTGGAAACCCTTATTAGAGGGAAAAACCATAGTGGGAATTATCACCCACTAATATCACTAGTGCACCAATAATATCTACTTGGGTAGGATCATTACAACACCCTACTAAGGGTATACCTGATTAAGAGTATCTATAGCCTAATTAGAAGCTATTACAAAGTCTTGTTAGGAATTACCCTATTAGGGGATTTATAAATCCTTCTGAGACTCACCTAGTTAAAGGAATTAAACTTTAGATCTATTAGGATCTTGCATATCCTGTTAAGAGTAACTTGGTTAGAGGATTTTGACCAAGAGCCTATTATAACTTTCCTTGAGAATGAACTTAATAGAAATGATCTGAATGTAGCATACTCTGCCTAACAGATCCACTTCAGCACTACTCAATTCACTATTCTGATCATACACACTTAACCTCTAACAATCACAATCATCGCAACAACTAACTCTTTTAGTTTCTTTTCAATTTCATCTCTTATACAAATATTTAGGTCAATGGAACAAACCTAAAATGTGTTACAGATGTCAACCTCCAAAATATATCCAAATTTCATAAGTGATCCCACCAACATAGTAAATTAAAATCCTCAAGGTTGGCCCTCAACAATATAATTCAAAAATTAAACAATTATTAATTCTTATCCAAATGCTACCTCAATTTCATCACCTTGACTTGACTGGTGAACTATTCTTGCCGATATCATTGATGTTTCCACAAAATCTCCATATGTACTTTGAATCTTCTTACATGATCATAGATGTAGGTTGACATGATTCTGTGTATTCTTCATGTCCAATTGCACCACCATAGCTATGTAGATCATCACCATGCATCACATTTACCATTAATAATTGTGTTATCACCGCTACACTAGATACTTAGAGAATTCCTTATCCAATCAAATTTGTCTCTGGTATAATGGATTCAATCACCTTAGAAGACTTGTTTCCAGCAATGAAAACACTAAAAAATTCATCACATGACCAAATATTCATCAAATGCCAACAATCTCCCCCTTTGGCATTGATGATAACACTTAGAGAAAAATTGACTAAATGTCCAACTATTACAAAAAGAGAATTAACAAGTTCATTCAGAACATCAAAGATTTAGAGATACAAAAAAATAACTCTCTGTAAGGTAATATATCTACTGACCATTTGTAATACATTAGAAATTTTTCACTTCACTACTACTCCCCTTTTGACAACAATGACAAAGATATTACAATGAATAGCCATAAATAAAATTTTTATTTATAAAGAGTAGCATATACTAATTTATAATCTACTGAATGCATCTACAAATTGGTCTTAAATATTTGTAAATTATTAACCCAAGTGTTTAGTAGGTTATGCATGATAATTATATGCCCATGCAACAAATGTGCAAGTTCCTCCTATCCTTCTAGTTTACACAGAACATGTGGGACTACCACTAATTAAGCCTCGTTAACACCTTTTTGCAAAATCTCCAACTTAGGAATCAATAGACCATGTAACTCTGATAAAGTAGATGCCCTCTTTTCCTTCTCATTAGTATAGGTCTTGAGCTTATGGTTAACAAAACTTACTTGTGCTCCAAAACTTGTAGCTGAGCCATTGATAGGATCAAAATTTTCTATTTGTAACCTTAGCTCCCATTGAACTTCACTCATTTTCCTATCTAAGTCTTTCAAGAATTGTGTAAAGTCAGAGATAGATGTTATCTTACCACCTTCCTTTAAAACATCTTTAATGTAGCTCACTGCAACTTGTAAAGTGATTCTATATCAAATATAATTTCTTGAGCCAACTTTTCTGACCTCTTCCTCTCATAGCCTCTCTCATCTCTAATTGTTGTAGTATCCTCTAGAATTTTGAACTACTCTACAATAGCTATGACCAAATGACCTAACTATTTAATCAATGTGGCCTTCTCATCATAGTTCACATCAGTTACTTAATCAGATAGAATATATCTTAAATTTAGGATAACCTATGCCTCCTATTTCATTTTCTCCTTCTTTTCTTTGGACTTAATAGCCATGCCAATACCCATAATTTCCTTAGGACTCATAAAACCCAAATCTATTTTCCATTTAATGGAAGGTATATCTCCATCCATACCAAAAATACTAGAAGACATAGACCATAAAGTTATTACCTTTTTTGTCTCCTTGTCTATGGTCTTCTGTTTATTACATCTTCTACTGCTTCATCTCTACCTATATTGCTTCTCAAATGATGCATCTTTGGTCATACCCTAACCAGTTCCTATGTTCTCTATCCCTTTCAAGTTGATCTTATGCATTCTTGGGTGCTTCCTCCTATTTCTCTATAGTGTCTCCTTGTTCTTCAAGAATATTCATGATCACAACATCACCTATGGTGTTTATAGAATCCACAGGCTCATCCAGGATATTGTTTTCAAGTGTGACCTTCACACCATTAATAGTCCATCCTTCATCAATGAGAGTAATCACATCCTATTTCTCACCCTCTTCTCATTTCTCCTATTTCTCTTCCACTTCATTATGTTCTTCATCCTCAAAAAGACCTAAGTGCTTCTTCAAAATTATTTCTATTTCATCTTGCACTAATTGAGAATCACCAATCAATAGTCTTTTTAATCTTTTCTTATTCTTAAATGTCGGTCTATCCTTATCCAAGATTTCCTTTATCTCCTATGTTGTTAGCTTAGGCTTTTAAATGTATTAAGACACACTCAATTAATTCTTTGTCTTACTTTGATGCTCCCTTCTAGGCAGCTTCAATTTTACCATATAAGGAAGAAGGAATTTGTCCTTGCAATTATATAAGGAAGGACCCTACTAAACTTATGCATACTTCCTACAACAAAATATTCAATTTGATTTGATCTTCCTAATTAAACTTATCATAGTATTTGTTGAAACCAACAGTTATACCCCACTTCTTAACTTCATCAATAATTTTATCAATAGAGATAAACTTACTAAAGTCTAGTTTAACTAATTTAGTGGTAGGGACACCAACTGCTTTAGACTTCTTACCTTGAGCGTTGAGTTATTTTTTCTCTTTTTTTGACTTTTTTCCTCCAGCTTCCTCTTGTACTTCTTTGTATTCTTTTTCTTTCTCTTTATTCCTCTTGCTAGCAACCTTTGTTATAATAGCCTCCTTTTACTTTGTGGGCTTAGATTTAGTTGACCTTACTATTCTTCTCATAGGGTTCTTAGATGGAGGAGAAGGTTTCTCCTTATTAACTACTATGGCACTTCTTGTCTGCCTACCAGTTGAAGTTCTACCAATTGTAGAAGAACCTACTTCTACATCTTCTTCTGCAATAACTGTAGCTGAAGTACCAACTTTCTCACCTTCATTTCTAGCTTTTTATTGATCAATAGCTTCTTGTGTGAATCCTTTCTACCTAAAGAACTGATCAATCTCCTTTCTAACTTTCTTCTCAATGGGAGGTGCATTCAACGTATTTGGAACTTCAAGATATTTCTCCCTATATGTTCCAAATAATTTTGCATTAGTATCAATGGGGTTATTAATTAGATCATCAACATAAGAAATAGCTAAATTATCTTCTATCTCATAACCCATAGGCATAGCCCAAAATGTCCTAGGTACTACTACCTTCATTTTACATGCATCAATATCAACCATGAAACATATAAGATCCTTATATTTCTCAACAACATGAGATGGAATTCTTTCCCTTTCATGCATTATCTTTTGGAAATCCTTAAAATATCCCCATACCATATTAGGAAATTGACTACTGAGCATCTTAGGACAATTTTATATTTGAATTACAAATGGAGTACCATCAACCCAATTAACCAGTGCAATACTAGGAAATAAATTTTGAAAGTAGAAAAATAGACCTACAAGAAATTGACTGTACTTGTATACTTTCCTTTTGTCTTTTTTGATCTTCACCATGTTTAGAAAGAACTGGTCTCTCATTGCAACACAAAAATCATACTCTATATTTTCCTTTACCATCCTATTTGTATTATGAATCACAATAGTAGGCACGTTGTTGATTTTTCTGGAGTAAAAACTTTGTATCCAATCACCATGGATGCAAACCTAACTGCTTCATTTGGGATGTCATTTATTGTCATCATGCACTTGTCCCATTTCTATTTTGTTAGTTCTATGACTATTTCTTATAAGACAGATCTTAGTTGTGGTACCTCTCCAGTAGCACATAAACCTGTTATTGCGTGAATTTCCTCTTTAGTAAAATTGTAGGGTCAATTAAGCCACATAATATTTTCATGAACCTTGCCCAACATATATCTAACTCATTCTCCTCAAAGTCAGAGGGAAAGTGAACTGTGTGCTCAAAACCCTTATCTATGATCACCTTGTATTCATCTTTCAACACCCAATCTTTGTACAGTGATTGTATATGAGTTTGACCTAACTCTTCGATCTTACAATGTATTTATGATCTAGAATCTTCCATATGCAATACACCATAGGAAACACTAGTTAGGGAACCCTTTGGATCATTCTCCATCGATTGAAATGAATATCTCCTAAATAATGACCTAGGTTTCTTTGTGATCTCAATAATAATAGGAGTATCCATACCAAAAGTAATAGATTTTAAGTTTAGAGATCTCCAAAAAATACCTTTCTAGTTACTGCACGATGACCTGTGCGAACCTTCACAAGTTTCTTTAAAAAAATCACTTCAAAAACCTTCAACAGTCACTTCAATCACTATCAATCTTCTCAAACTTCACTTTTTTTGCTTTTGGCTATAACACTTAAATATGTAGGTGAAAAATAAGACCTAAAATTACCTTATATCTTCCATCACTCTTAAGTATTAAATGCATCACTAGTTGAAAAAATAACATATACCTTCATAAATCTTGTTAGTGGTCATCCAAATCTTCATGTAGTTGAGAAAAAATTTATGCCATACTTCAAAACAACCATATGCATCTAAATATGAAAATAGAACTTACTACACATGCATCTAGGGGGTCTTCAATGGATTCAATAATTTTTTCTTCCCCTAAGTCAAAGATGAAATAGTTTGATGATGAATTATCCACACCTGATGAAGATGCAGATCCTTCTTATGAATATATTTCTTCCTTATTTTCCTAGATCTGATTCATTTGCCTTCTAGTCTCTTCAACATTCATAGTTTGCTTTTCTTTTTGCTTTTTAGATTGATTAACCAGTTGGTTCACCTTATTGTTCCTTTCTCTACAAAACCTATCAATGTGACCTATCTTATGATAGTCAATACATGCCATACCAATTGATCTCCAAGTTCCTACATTGCCTCTATTTTTTCTCAATCTATAGTTAATCCTCATGTGACCATAATTGTGACAATGTGATTATGTAACATCTGATCAGTTCTCATTCTTCTAATTGATATATGGCCTCTGATTGTTCACTCTTGTCCTGCACTCATTAGCTCTATGACCATATTTGTTGCAAATTTAACAATAGCCATGAAAAAGATGTGGTATAGCATTAGGTCTGATGCTTGGAACACTAGATATAATATTTGTCCTACATACATTGGTTGTTTGTCCAACCTTATGATAGTTGAAACGAATTGGTTTATAAGATCTCTTACCAGGTTTCCTTTAATTTACCTTAGGTGCATATTTATCATCTTGTGTGGCCTTCTTGGTTCTTGAAGATTCACCAACCTCACAACTAGTGTAGCCTAATCCATAGCTCTCTCCATGCATTCTCTGAATCTTAAGTTGTTCATCTAGATTTTCAAAACTTTCATTAAATTTCTTGAGTAGATCATTTGTAGCCTTCAAATCACCTTTTAGTTGCTCATTTTATTTCCTCATATTTTCATTCTCCCTTAGGGCTTCTAAATTCTCTTCATTTGTATCTTGTAGTTGTGCACGCAATGTACCAACTTCTTGTTCAGATATGAATATCTCATCCATCTTATCTTTAAGGGCTTCATCTTTGGCTTTTAGGGCTCACTCTATAATTTTCCTTGCTTCTTCTATTGCCTTTCTTGCTTCCATTTCTTCCCCCAATCTGATTGAAAAAGATTTTAAATCTCTTTTGATGTTCTTCTTATCTTTATGTATCTACACATTCTCTTTTGATTTTCAAGTTGTCTTTGATATCTAAAACTCTCCATGTCTTCCTTAAGGATCTTCCCCAAGTTGTTGGGCATCTTCAAGGATACTTGGCTCTGATACCAATTGTTAATGTTATAAGGCACAAAGAGGGTTGGGGGGGTGAATCAATGCAACCATAGATCTGCAAAATCTTTTCATAAACTTGCAGATTAACCAACATGAAAATGTAATTATGACATAGAAGAATAATGAATAAATCATCCACACATAACCAACACAAAAAATACAATTTTTTTTGTGTGGAAACCCTTGTTAGAGGGAAAAAACATGGTGGGAATTATCACCCAATAATCTCACTAGTGCACCAATAAGATCTTTCTTGTTAGGAGCATTACAACACCCTGCAAAGGGTATACTTGGTTAAGAGTATCTATAGCCTAGTTACAAGCTATTACAAAGTCCTATTAGGAACTACCCCATTACGAGATTTATAACTCCATCTGAGAGTCACCTGATTAAAGGAATTAAACTTTAGATTTATTAGGATCATACATACCTTGTTAAGAGTAACCTGGTTAGAGGATTTTGACCACAAGCCTATTAGAACATTCCTTGAGAATGAAATCAATAGAAATGATCTAAATGTAGCACACTCTGCCTAACATATCCACTTGAACATTGCTTGATTCACTATTTAGATAGACACACTTCACCTTCAATAATCATAATCATTGCGAAAACTAACTCTTTTAATTTCTCTACAATTTCATCTCTTATATAAACATTTAGGTCGGTGGAACAAACCTAAAATGTGTTATTGATGTCAGCCTCCAAAATCCATCCAAAGTTCATAAGCAATCTGACCAACTTAGTAATTTGAGATCCTGAAGGTCGGCCCTCAACAATATAATTAAAAAATAAAACAATTATTAACTCTTATCCAACCACTACCTCAATTTCATCACCTTGACTTGATTGGTTAACTGTTCTTGCCAATATCACTGATGTTTCCACCAAATCTCCATCTATACTTCAAATCTTTGTACGTGATCATCACCACACATTGCATTTACCATAACTGACTGTGTTATCACTGATACACTAGATAATTAGATAATTCCTTATGTAATCAAGTTTGTCACTCCTATAATGTATTCAATCACCCTAGAAGTCTTTTCTCCATCAATGAAAATAATACAAGACCCATCAAATGATAAAAAATTCATCAAATCTTCATCAAATGCCAATATTTATAATAGGAAAAGCACAAGAGGTTAAGTAAAAGAAACAGTAATTGAAAATTTACAAGATACATTGAACCTTGTTAACATCACAGATCAAGGACCTGATTCAATCACTTCTCGTAGATCATTGATGATTATGATTTCCAGTAAGAGGTTGACATGTAGAAGACAAGTTCAAGAAATTTCTAAATTATTGAATATATATAGAAGAACTGCTAAAAGATATATTAGGAGTAGAAATATGTTAGATTTGAGCATTGAAAATTAATGGGTAAATATTTGTAGGCTTCCTAGAAAAGACAAAATTCTTAAAGATGTATGAAGACGCACTGTTGAATATTGGACTAGCCACTTATGTGTTTCTTCCAATAGATGGGACACTATATAGATGAAATATGAAGAGACTAGTATGAAAATTTTACATCCAAAACATTTTGTAGATATAAAACAAAGTGAACTAATTAAATCATTCAAGCAAGAATTTTTAGATGTGAAAATAGGTCAGAAAATGTTTGAGATGTTGTGCCCTTTCTTTGTACACATAAATAAGGTTTATGAAACTTTTTGTTAAAATAATGTTGAGTTTCATCTATACTCGGAATCATATACAAAATATATGACAATACTTAATCAAGATATGGTCATCCCTAGAAGTACGACACAATTTGTGAAGTCCATTCTATGTGATAAATCAAAATATTCAGATGAGTTCAATGTCTACTGTATAAAAAGTGAATGCAATGATTGTGGAAATTTGCAAAAATTTCAATTACAAATTGATAATATTGATGTTTCAACGTCAGTTTTGTGGAATAAATTTGAATATGAGACATATCAAACCAAGACATGAGAGAAATAAAAAAATTGCATTAAAGGAGGGTGAATTTCCATACCTTGAGTTTATGAAAAATTTTTGTACTATGATTTATCTACATATCTAACATTGTCATGGTGCACGATGGAAAGATAAAAAGTTTTGTTATTCCAATTTCTTTTTCTACCTGGTTGTATTCTTTCAATTATAGATTTCTTTGAGAACTATACATTTTCCCCTTAATTAGAGCTTCAAGGTCAATATTATCATTATGAGAAAGTTGCAATATTTATTCAAGTGACCTATAGACATAAATAATTTGATTTGGATGAGGTATAAGGTACTAATCCAAATGAACACATTATCAACAAGGAGGTTCATTTCTATATCAACGATGATATGGTACATGATAGGAGCTATGTGGTTGATTATTTTGTAATGTTTTTTGAAGATCTTGTAAATTGCAGGATAAATGCTTCACAACACTAGATTTGGTCAGATGGTTGTGCAAGTTGTTACTATAACTGATGGTGATGATGATGAAGACTGGCTAAGATTAAAAGTATACAAGATACTAGAAAGATTAGATCAGTTATTATCTTGTCATTGATTTCAAGCAATTGATTTCTGATTTATATTGAGTTTCCATATCATTCAGAGTATGATATAAGTTGAGTGAGTTAAAGAAGAAGAAGAAGTGAAATGTTGTGAAGATGAAGAACTTAATTGGGCAATAAATACAGTTTAGATAGTGTTAAGGTTATGTTGATATAATTGTTTTCTACCAAACATTTGGCTATATGAAGTCAGTAAAGAAGATTAGTCAAGTCGGTAAGAAAAATAGTTTGGCTATCGAGCAAGAAAAAGTCATTCAGTAAAAGGAAATTAAGTTTTGGTAAAGAGAAAGGAACTCAAGACACCGAGAAGAAGGTTTCAGTTACTAAGAAAAGTCAACCAAAACTCTGTTGAAAGAAAAGTGTTAGCCACTGAGCAAGGAACAAAAATCAAATACAAGGATCCGAACAACATTTAATATTGAACTATGATGAGCTGGACAATTTTGATGATGAGGAAGAGTTACTTAAAGAGATCTATGATCAAGAAAATTCAAGGTGATGATCTATGGTATAGATCTAAGCAACAAAAAGAGAAGGTACAAGTTCCAAGAAAGTTCAAGTTTCGAGGTGATGATAAAATGTTTTAACGAGATTTAAATTCATTGAATTAGTTTGTGAGAATGATCAGACGACTGAGATTAATCAAAGGAAAATGTAATAAAGAAGATTAAGAGGAAAAAAAGTCTATATAAAGAATGAATTTGTATGAAGAAAAGGCTAGAAAATTTAAGGGTTGATGAGTCATCGATAGATGCAGCAAAGAAAGAAAAGGTTGAACTGCAAGTTAGAAAGTTGAGATTGATGAAGTATTGAAGCCAGTGGAAAGTGAAGGATTGAAGTGAAGACAAAGATCACATAATGGATTTAATTATGCAAAATATAGTTGTAGGTTTACAGGTCAATTTATATGATATTACTTATTAACATTTTTATCAGAAAATTATCTTAACCGAGTGGACCTAACAATATTATTGTAAATTCTTGCAAGAGGTAACATTCTAAAAGAGTGTTTGAAGACCTTTAACCAAGCCACTCCTAATAGGGTGAAGATCCTAACAGATCTAAGGTAAATCCCCTAACAGGGTCATATTTAAAAATGTGTATTGTAATCTTTAACCAGATTGGATTTTAACTGAGCATACTTTAGAAGAATATTTCTTTAGTGGGTGATGATTCCCATAGTGGTTTTTCCCAAATTGGGTTTCCATGTTAAATACTGGTGTTATATGTGTTGAATATTTATTGTGAATGTTATTTCTGATTGATAAAGTTAATTTATTGTTATTGGTTAATATTAAAGTGTGTCTGACCGAGTTGACATAGGGTTGAATCAGAGAAAGTTTTTAAGGTATAGAGAATCAGGGATTACTGATTCACCCCCCTCTCCATAATACAAAAATTGGTATTAGAGCTAAGTACTCTAAAGGGATAAGTTTGAAAGACTTGAGTAAAAGATCCAAAGATGAATAGGATAGAAGTACCTAAGATGAAGAAGGAAAATTTCTCTACATGGAAAAGAAGGATGGGGTTATCCTTATCTAGAATTGGAGAATCTGCACTCAACCTTTTGGATAATGACTACACTCCACCATCTCTTGGACCTATGACACTTGATCAGATAAGAGAAAAGTAGGAACACAACTTGGTAATGATTGAAATTGCTTCTTCCCTAATCGATGCTGAATTCAATGACATTAAGGACTATATTACTACAAAAGAGATGTCAGATAAGCTTGCACTTGTTTATGGAGGTGATCTTCATGTATAAAAAGAAAATTTTGAGAGTCTCAGAGGAAAATTTGATGAGATGAGAGTGAAAGATGAAGAGAAAATTTCTCAATATAGTTTCAAAATTAAGGAAGTGGTAAGTGCCATCAAAGGTGCTGGTGGAACACTAACTGGAGAAGAAGTGGGAAGAACAATTATGAGAAATATTTCATCCAAGTATACTATTCAAGTCTCTGCTATTTAGAAATTGAGATCCATATCAAATAACACTATTACTCTTGATGCTTTTATTGGTAAGATGACTACATTTGAAATTAGTAATTATGATAACAATTTACTGACTATTAAAACAACTTTTAAATCATCTTTAAGCATTGGTAGTTCAAGAAGAGAAAGAGAGAATCACAATAGTTCATGTGGAAGTGACTATGATAGTATTCTAACTGAAGAGAAAGAACAAGAAGAGTTGGAAGCACTACTGGAAAAGTGGCTATTGAGAGGAAAAGGAAAGTAAAAAGGTAAACTACCTCCAAAATATTTTAATTGCAACAAGATTAGCTACATTGCATCTAGGTGTCTTGACAATGACATGAATGATATAAGTGACAAGAAGGAGAACCAATACTGAAGGTTTAGAGACTTCAAGGAAAAAGGAAAGAAATCATGCTACCTAGTTGAGGAAGGAGTAACTGATGATGAATTTGATGACACATAAGAAAGTGTGGAAGTTTTCTATGTTTCTATGAATGATGATTTAGAAGAAGAGAGGTATGAAGATGAAAAAAATCTTAGTTCTGATGTTAGAAAAATTGACCCATGGATAATTGATAGTGGCTATTCACATCATATGACTGGTGACATTGATAAGTTTGAGAAGTTAGAAGAATATGATGGAGGATTTTTTAGATTTGGAAATGTGTTAGGAATAGTCCCAAGAGATAATTGAGAGGGGGGGGGGGGTGAATCAGTTATCTAGATGATTCAATTATTTATCCAATTAAGTATACTTAAAATTTAAGCATAAACATAATGAAAGAACACTTGAACACAACACCAATATTTTGGTTATGGGGAAACCCAAATAGGTAAAAACCCCGGTGGGAATTAACACCCACTAATAAACTGCACTAGTGTAAATGATCCTTATTAGAAGATCTTACAACCCTGTTAGGAGTTGATCTTTACAATGCAATAAGTATAGTGACTTGGTCAAAGGTCAGACCCTGTTAGGAGTCTTTTATGATTGACCCTATTAGGGGTGAGGATGCACTATCTAAGAGCTCACTGCTCAAAGGGGTGAAGGCTACAACCTTCAGAATAGAAGATACACGCTATATCTAGATCTTGGTGAACTGTGAGGTAGACCTGCTATCTTGATTAGTTCCAATGAATAGAACACTCTATTTTCTTTGTCACATAGACCTCTTCTTGATGACACAATACTTCACACTCTTAGCTCTACTCTTATCTTTTATCTCCATGCCATACTTCTAGCGATCACAAATGACCGACTATAAGTATCTTTCCTCTAAACGATATGATCAAGTCAACTTGTTAGAACCACCTTGAAATTATATTAGAGAAACAATAATACTCTCCAATAGCATCTCTATCAGCTCTACTAAGCATGCAACACAAACTGGGACCTATCCAAATCAATAAGTGTAGACGCACGCTACACACTATCGGCTCTACCAAATTAACTGATACTTTCTCCTCAAGTTGAATTACATCATGCGCTCTTAACCAAATAGTATTAACTCTTCTCCAATCACTAATCCAAGCATGTATACTGAAATGATAGGTGTAATCCTATACTAATATAACCTTTGTTGGCTCTTCTGGATAAACATAGGAAACTGCAACTGGTGAATAGCGACTGCATAAATTCACTTCTACTACACATCATACTCTATGTCCATAGATGTAGCAATAATAACATGTCTTCATCACATATCCAAACATTCAAGGCTTCATGATGATTTTACAAACAATCACACACAGAACACTGCTTGTAACTCTATCAGGAACACTGTTGACACAAGCTACTATATAACTGTTTGTACTAACAATTAACCTCTACATCCATGATATCATGTTGATAACATGTCCATGCTACATATACTCAAAGATTAATACATAAGTCTTCCATGCATGCTACTTACCATATGTTGTCATCAATGAAAAACATATAGTTAACACTAGCTTGTTGGCAAATCTCCAACAAAATGATGCTCCATGTTCTGTAAAAGGAAAAGGATCCATTATGCTCAATTAAAAGATAAAATGTGATAATTCCTATTGGGTTCAAGAACTAAAATACAATTTTTTGAGTGTTTCACAATTAAACAACACTGGTTACTGATTGGAATTTCAAAACATAAAAGTGAAGATCTATAGTGCTGATGGAGAATTGATTGGAACCGATGAACAATCTAAAGGAAACCTATTTTACCTTGTTATTGCTACAAAAAGCTTCTTGTTTTTTAAAGTTTAGGATGTATGGTTTTGACACAAAAGACTCTGTCATGTAAATTTTGATAACTTTATTAAGGTGAGAAAAAAGAATAGAGTCAGAGGTCTACCAAAATTGAGAAAACATGATAAAGTGATGTGTAAGGAATGTCAGACTGGTAAGATGACAAAATAAATTTTTTCAAGCAAGTATTACTCATCTAATGGTATATTGGAATTAGTTCATTTTGATCTTTATGGTCCTATGAGAATACAAAGCTATTATGGTGATCGATATTTTATTTTGTTTGTTGATGACTATTCAAGGATGATGTCAGTAATGTTTCTAAAAGAAAAGTCTGATGCATTTCAAATGTTTAAATGGTATAAGGTAAGAGTTGAAAAGGAAATAAGAAAGTAGTTGAAATGTTTAAGATTAGATAGAGGAGGTGAATTTATCTCTGATGAATTTATTGTCTTTTGCAATGAGAATGGAATCAAAAGACAATTATCTACACTGAGAACACCACAACAAAATAGCATAGCTAAAAGAAGGAAAAAATCAATAGTTGATTGTACTAGAACAATGTTGATTGAAAAAGAGGTTGCACAAACATTCTGGAGAGAATCCATTAGTACTTATGTCTACACTCTCAACCAAGTATAATTGAAGAAAGGTACAAATTAAACCCCTTATGAACTCTGACATGGGCATACACCTAATGTTAGCTACTTTAGAATTTTTGGAAGTAGGTGTTACATTCTAAAAGATGCTAGGAATGGAAAGTTTGATTCTAAAGGAGATGAAGGTATATTCCTAGGATAATCCACAAAGAGAAAAGCTTATAAATGTTTGAAAAAGGCTACTAACAAAATTGTGGAAAGTACAAATGTGAGGATTGATAAATTTGAAAAAAGAAATGAAGAAGTTAGCAAAAAGGAACTAGAAGATTATCAAAGATTTGTAAATGTATAGGAAGGAATTTTAGGTATAGTACCTGAGCTTCAAGAAGAACTGAGGAGCTATTTTAGCCTCCACCGAGAGATGAAAATGCTGAAGAATAGTCTGCCGAGCCCATTTTAGAAAAATATGTGAGAAGACACCACTCACCGAGAAAAATTATTGGAGACAAGAATGCATGAGTCATGAAAAGAAGTAATTTGAAAGATAATACATGTTTGATTTATGAATTTGAGCCAAGACTAGTTAAGGATGCACTTGAAAATGAATATTGGGTTAATGCAATAAAAGAAGAGATTGATCAGATTGAAAAGAACAATACTTGGTCACTGGTACTGAGACCCAAGGACAAGAATGTTATTGGTACACAGTGGTTTTTCAAGAATAAAATAAATGAGAATGGAGATGTGATAAAAAATAAAGCAAGATTGGTTTGTAAAGGGTATGCACAAGAAGAAGGTATTGACTATGGTGATACATTTGCCCCTATTGCTAGATTAGAAGGTGTAAGAATTTTACTTGCATATGATGCCTATAAAGGATTCACAGTTTATCAAATGGATATTAAGTTTGCATTTTTAAATGGAATTATTTAAGGAGAATTTTTCATTAAACAACCTGAAGGATTTGTTGAGAAATATAACAAAGATATGGTATGCAAACTACACAAGGCACTATATGGTTTGAAGCAAGCACCGCGACCATGGTATGAAAGACTACATTCATATTTAATCAAGATTAGATTTCAAAGGACAACCAACAATAATAATTTGTATTTAAAATGTGATAGTACTGATAAGATCTTGATTTTTGAGATATTTGTTGATGATATCATATTTTTTGGAAATGAGTCAATGTCTAAATCATTTGTTGAGGATATGAGAAAGGAATTTGAGATGTCCATGATAGGAGAGATAAAATTATTTATTGGAAGTTATAAATTCAACAAGTGAAAGATGGGATCTACATCACGTAGTCAAAATATATCAAGGAGATCCTAAAGGCATTAAATATGGAAGAGTCAAAATTGGTTGGTATACCAATGGCTACTAATTACAAATTTACAAAGGAAGATCAGATAAAGGAAGTAAATGAAACACTCTACCGATCAATGATTGGTAAGTTACAATATGTTGTACATAATAGGCCAGCTATTTCTCATGTTGTTGGCATTGTTTCAATATTTTCTACCAATCTAGAGGAAACACACATGTTTTCAGTCAAAAGAATATTTAGATATCTAAAAGGGGATGAAGATTTTAGTCTACTATACAAGAAAGGATGATATTTTGATCTTAAAGTGTACACTGATATTGATTGGGCTGGAAACATTGATGATTGGAAAAGTACAAGTGGCAAAGATTTCTTTTTTAGAGAAAGGTTAGTGACATGAATAAACAAGAAACATAGTTGTATTTCATAGTCTACTGCTGAGGTTGAGTATGTTGCTACAACTATAAATTGTTCAAATATTGTGTAGATAAAATAATTACTTGAAGGTATGCAAGAAGAGATTACTGATCCAATTACTATTTACTATGATAATACTATTGATATCAACATATCAAAGAATCCAGTGATACATTCAAAGGCAAAACACATTTCTATCAAGTATCATTACTTGAGAGAGAAAGTTCAAGACAAGAGTGTGATATTGGAGTATGTGAATTCAAAGGAGCAAATAGATGATATATTTACCAAACCACTACCAAAGGATGCTTTTGAATATCTCAGAGATAAATTAGGGGTTCTTCCCCTATCCAATATTCATTAAGGAAAGATGCATGCTGCATCAATTCAGAGTTTCATTAGAATATCTATTTTGTGAGTTGATGCTAGTGTTCACTCTTTGGGTAATGCCTGAAGTTGTGAAAGATATTTATGTATGGAATGAAAAATTAGTACATTTGAGGTATGGTTCACATCCTGAACAAATTTTTTAGGAGTATGTGTCTTTATCATTGTTGTCAAAGAGGGAGAAGATTTCTAAGAGGGAGAATATCTATGGAAGGTTACTATTGATTAATACAATTGATAGAGAGAGAATGTGCAAAAGGAGATAAAAGAAAATAAGAAAGAAGATAAATGATGAAGGGTGCTCCCCTTAATACCACAAAAACATAACAAAAATAGAGAAACAACAACAATATGTAAGAATCGAAAATAGGCTTCTTCTTATCTCCACAGATGTGGAATTACAAAATTTCAGAATTACAATATGCAAAGCCACATGGGCATTCCCTTACAATATTCTATAGGAAAAAACCTTGAATCAATACCCAGATCTACTACCCAGAACTGTCCCAAACTGCCTAAGACAACACTACAACCTTCCTTATAGAGGCAATTTCCACCACCCGAGAAGGTTCCAAAAATTTAGCCAACAAGGCCGACCAAACTTAGAATTATTTTATTTTACAATTTATTACTTCAAAGTCATCTCAAAATAACTTTTGAAACCGAAACAAAATTTTTGAAGGAAAATCATTTTTTGCCATTTCAGGTGACCCAACTTCTGAAGACCATAAGTCATCACCAGTTGACCCGATTAACTATTATAACCCCATTCCAGAAAGGCCACAAAGCACTCTATAGGCTTGACTCATGTAGGTGCCTATCACCCAAATTCTCGACCTCATTTGGGGCTTCTAAAGCCTTCAAAACTAGTTCAAAGTTTTTGTACCCTATTGCCAATATAAAAAATCTTCAATATCTACAAAGCTAGACTTGATCTGTCAATGAAACGTTACTGGCAGGCTGATATGACCAAAATGAACCTCCAGGGAAGAAATCAGAACATTCTGAGATCGGATGACCAACTTACTAAAAATAAGAAGTTTCCATAAATAGCAGCTCTGCACAAGATAGCCCTGATTGAATATAAAAATAGAAATATTTTTGGGTGATGCAAGATTGCTCTTACACCCTGGATGCTCCTGCATCAATAAAGCTCAAAGGGAGTAAAGGACAAAGAGACAAGTTAGTAAGTGTTGCCATCATCAATTGACAGTACAATGATTGTTATCATCAATGACAAAGAGGGAGATTGTTACTATAACTGATTGTGATGATGATGAAGACCAACTAAGATCAAAGGTATACAAGATAGTAGAAAGATTAGATTAGTTATTATCTTGTCATTGATGTCAAGCAATTGATTTTTGAATTATATTGAGTTTCCATATTGTTTGGAGTATGATATAAGTTGAGTGAGTTAAATAAGAAGAAGACGAAGTGAAATGTTGTGAAGATGAAGAACTTAATTGGGAAAAAAATTAAGATAATTTTTTTTTAAGGTTATGTTGATTTAAATATTATTTTCTATGAGACATTTGGTTATATCAAGTTGATAAAGAAGATTAGTCAAGTCAATAAGAAAAATAGTTTGGCTACCAAGAAAGAAAAAGTCATTCAGTAAAATGAAAGTAAGTTTTGGTAAAGAGAAAGGAAATCAAGAAACCAAGTAGAAGGTTTTAGTTACCGAGAAAATTCAACCAAAATTCTATTGAAAGAAAAGAGTTATCCACCGAACAAGGAACAAAAATTAAAAACAAGGATCAGAATGACATTTAATATTGAAATATGATGAGCTGGAAGATTTTGACGATGAGGAAGAGTTAGTTAAAGAGATCTACAATCAAGAAAATTCAAGGTGATGATCTATGGTATAGATCTAAGTAGAAAAAAGAGAAGGTACAAGTTCCAAGAAAGTTCAAGTTTCAGTGATGATAAAATGTTTTACTAAGATCTAAATTCATTGAATTAGTTTGTGAGGATGATCATACGACTGAGATTAATCAAAGGAAAATATAATAAGGAGATTAAGAGGCAAAACAAAGTCTATATAAAGGATGAATTTGTATGAAGAAAAGGCTGGCAAGTTGAAGGGTTGATGATCACCAACTGATGCAGTGAAGAAGGAAAAGGTTGAATTTTGAGTCAAAAAGATGAGATTGATGAAGTGTTAAAGCCCATGGAAAGTGAAGGATTCAAGTGAAGACAAAGAGTGCACAAGGGATCTGATTATGCAAAAGATAGTTGCATATTTATAGGTCAATTTAGATTCTGTTACTTATTAACATTTGTATCAAAAAAATCTCTTAACAGAGTGGACCTAATAGTCTTATTGTAAATTCTTGCAAGAGGTAACATTCTAGAAGAGTGTTTGAAGACTTTTAACTAGGCCACTCCTAATAGGGTGAAGATCCTAACAGATATAAGGTAAATCCTTTAATAAGGTCACATTTAACAATGTGTATTGTAATCTTTAACCAGATTGGATTTTAACCAAGCATACTTTAGAAGTGTATTTGTTTAGTGGGTGATAATTCTCATAGTGGTTTTTCCCAAATTGGGTTTCCACAATAATGGTGTTATATATGTTGAATGTAAATATTGTGAATGTTATTGCTGATTGATAAAGTTAATTTATTGTTATTGGTTAATATTGAAGTGTGTTTGACCAACCTGACACTGAGTTGAATCAGAGAAAGTTTTTAAGATACAGAGAATCAGGGATTACTGATTCACCCCCCTCTCCATAATCCAACACAAGTACATTAGATTCAATTTCAGTATATAAATTTAATTTATAAATTTTATTAAATGATTAAATACATGTCTACAATTTTATCCTAGGACAATTTAATTCTGAAAAAGCATTTAATTTGTTAGCCATGCAACATGCTAGATGCAATGTTAAGTTTCTCTAGAACTTCTTTGAAAGTGGACTTTGAAAAGGAAAGCACGATGGAGCAGGAGCATGTGTGAAGTGCGAACTCAGAAAACATAAACTTGAAGGTACATAGGGTGTTCATTGTTTGATGTACAAGTACATTCTTCAATTTCCATTTGCTTTCAACTGATACTTCTTTTATTTAGGTAACACGATAGAGAATTCAAAGAAAATTATTGAATGATGTCAAACTCATTGTGCTAGTCAGGACACAAAATGCAACAAACATTATTTTTGGAAAGTGAAATGTAAAAAATTTTGAGCTCAAATTCTTTTAAAATTTCATGAAGTGCATTTTAATTTTATCACAATAGTTGATCTAATAATTTCATGTTTGTAACAGATATTGATTGATCTAATCCTTACAATTTTCAATCAATTTTTGGTATTAGAAGTTAACATCAAGTGGTGTCTATAGGACACCAAAAGCCTCCACTAATTCAAGTATGAGATAAATCATGCTTTTGTGATAAATGAGTTGAGAAAAATGCAATGAGTCAATGTGAGAATATATAAATGGATATGTTCATAATGAGATATGAAAGGGTTAATTAGAATGCCTCCTTATGAAGATGATGATAATGAAATAGACATTTATGATCCTATAAATTCATCTGATTATGAACATGTTTTTGATTTAGTTGTTACGAGTGCGTGCACATACATGTTCCTTTATTTAATTTAAATTTATCAATTGAGTGATGTTCAAATTTTAGAGATCTTACTTTTGTTTTTAATTTATGTGATTGATTTGTATAGGTGATATTTTTGTTGTGGTTGCAAATCCCACGAATACAGGTGTAGATTATTATCTACTAAGATGCACAAAAGAGAAATACAAGTTGTTAGAAGTAACTATAGATGGTGATGGACAGTCATATCCAACTGGTTCAGTTGTTATTGAAGGCACCTATTATCAACAAACAAAGATCGCCAAAAATAGAGTTCAATTTATTGAATACATGCTTGGCCAAAGAGTTCTAAATTACAATCACTTCGTTATAGCGACAAAGCAACAATTTGAGATATTTCCAAAAAAAGGACATGGAAACCAAAAATGGAGGTTTCCTATTGAAGAACATGAATTTTTTTTGGAGATAATAAAAGATAGAGAGGATGCAAACTATATGTATCAGGATTTTTAGGCTAAATTTGTTTTCATATCTTGTAATTTCATATTTGAACTAGATTTTGAACTCATATATAATTTGAACTAGGACTGGATATATATTTTTGGACCATATTTATACTTTTATATTTTGATGGTTCAATGGTTTTCTTATATAGCTATATACATGCATGATTAGCTCAATGGTTTTTTTATATAGCTATATATATGCATTATTGGTTCAATGGATTTGGTAGTTCAATGGTTTTATTATATAACTATATATGCATGACTGGTTCAATGACTTCGATGGTTCAATGTTTTTTTTTATATAGTTATATATGCATGATTGGTTTAATTTTTGAATGTTATATAGTTACATCTCCTTTACATCCCCTTAAGTCATTATAACTTTAGATCCCCTTAAGAAATCTCCTTTAACTCCCCTTAAGTAATCTCCTTTACATCCCCTTAAGATATTCCCTTAAGTCATCATAAGTTTAGATCCCCTTAAGATATCTCCTTTACATCCCCTTAAGTCATATCCTTTACATACCATTAAGACATCCCCTTAATTAATCTCCCTTACATCTCCTTAAGTCATCGTAACTTTAGATCCCCTTAAGACATCTCCTTTACATCCCCTTAAGCCATCTCCTTTAGATCCCCTTAAGACACCCCCTTAAGACATATCATTTACACACCTTTAAGTAATCATAACTGTAGATCCCTTTAATACATCTCCTTTACATCCCCTTAAGTCATCTCCTTTACATCCTCTTAATACATATCCTTTACATCCCTTTAAGTAATCATGATGGGTCATTATGACACATTAGGACCTATTACAACACATAAGGACCTACTAGGACCCCTTAGGTCCCCTTACAACACATTAGGACCTATTAAGACACATTAGGACCTACATTGTTCTAAGGGGTCCTAGTAGCTCCTTATGTATTGTAATAGGTCCTAATGTGTCATAATAGGTTTTTATGGGTCATAAGTGGTTCTAGGAAAAATTAGGAACCCTTATGATACATTAGTAACGCTTAGGATCCTAATGTGTCCTAAGAGGATCTAAGTTGTTCTAAGGGGTCCTAGTAGATCCTTATGTGTCATAATAGGTCCTAATGTGTTGTAATAGGTCCTAATGGGTCCTAAGTGGTCCTAGAACACATAAGTACCCCTTATGATATATTAGTACCACATAAGACCCTAATGTGTAGTAAAGGGAACCTAAGTTATTCTAAGGGGTTCTAGTAGGTCCTTATATGTCATAATAGGTCCTAATGTGTCATAATAGGTCCTAATGAGTCATAATAGGTCCTAATAGATCCTAAGTGGTCCTAGGACACATTAGTACCCCTTATGATACATTAGTACCACTTAAGACCCTAATGTGTCCTTAGGGGACCTAAGTTGTTCTAAGGGGTTGTAGTAGGTAATTAAGTGTCGTAATAGGTCCTAATGTTTCATAATAGATCATAATTTGTCCTAGGACCCACTACATCCTCTTATGATATAATAATACCACTTAAGACCCTAATGTGTCCTAAGGAGACCTAAGTTGTTCTAAGGGGTCGTAATGGATCCTAAGTGGTGCTAAGACCCATTAGGGGGACTTATATGTCTTAAGAGAAATGTATGTGTCCTAAGGGGAACTTATGTGTCCTAACCTAGGATCAACCACAATCTACCACAAAGTTGTAGGATGTATAAGAATGTCCTCCTATGTAGATGTACCTACCTATGGATTTCCACTTCCATGGCTGCAACCAGTGGAGGATCTCCCAACAAGTCATCGAATGAACTCATGCATGTCATACAGAGAGATCCCATGCAATATAGAATATCCCTGATAATAATCAAGGAGATCAATCACTAAAATGGAGCTCATGTTGCATAAATGATCCTTAGGAAGCCGTACAATATCTTTAGGCATTGGTAGCTCATAACAGATGTAGGGATCATAGAAAGGATTTGAGGGATGGTATGAGCTCATAACATATCCTTGCCTATGCGATCAGATGACATTTTGTCAAACTGAGTCACAATGGAGGAAATGGTAGAGAACATGTCTAGGTGCACCTCCTCAACTATAGAATCTCATACTCTGGTGTGGGCATCTAAACCTTTTGGAAGAACCAAAAGGTTTTGACCTAGAAATTCCCTCTCACTAGGGGGATATGGTACATTTGGCCATTTGAACTTATCTACAAATCTACCCCACCCCTAACCAATATGTCACAAAAAGTCTATATAATCAACATCATACCCCAAATGTAATTTTGTAAACAATTGTTTACATAAATAAAGTGGCACCTCATCCTTATGCAACCATATTTGATGGGCCACCAACCATCTATGTTATATGAAAGGTTCCAAAATATCATCACAACACTTTGTCACTTGATATGCTCTAACACAATTCTTCTCCAAGTAATCTAGAAACATGCCTTTCCCGTTGGTGACAAAAACATCCATGTCAACTTGCCTCCACCTAACTGACCCAGTGACAGTGTGAGATAAAATCTATCAATTTTTTGGTCATCATAGGGATTGTATGATTAAAACTTATGAATCATACTCATCAACTCAATCCTAATGGATGTAAGCTTCTCCCTATGAGGGAGGATAGTGTTATTTTTCAATGTCCACTCTAGCTATGCTAAAGTGGCATGCAATCTATCTATGGTATCCTACTGAGTCCTCTCCCTATCATGGGGAGTAGTGAGGGATGAGAAATGTGAGGCTTTCTCACTATGTGGATAAACACTAGGCTCAAATCTGCTAGATGCCATGTATGATTTTACAAATATATGAAAATATATAAAATCTGCATGTGTGCATACATTAAATAGAATTAAAAAAATAGTTTATATATATGTGTTAATGTAAACAAGACATTAAAATAATAAAAAATTAAACATTAACCATATAGAGTTCACATAAAGAGTCATTAAAAATTAAACATTAGACAAATTAAACATAAAAAACATTATCTATAAACATTAAAAAATTGTATTAAAAACAAATTCATTTCCCCAAGATATTCAAATCATTGTATTACATCCCCTTAAGACATTTAAATAATCAAGTGTACTTAAATCACTACAACATTTGGGGTCAAATTTCGATGCCAATTTGTGACACCACTACAATTTGTGTTTGTTTTTTATGTTTTTTTTGGCAAGTTCCCCCAATAGTGTCGTAATAGCAATGATGATGTTGTAATTGCGACACCCATTTGGTTATAAACAAAAAAAAAGAAAAAGAAAGTGTCATTTGTAATTTTTGTGAATTCGAAGAGCTGCTGCAAAGACAACACTGCACTTTTGCATGGTGCGAAGAGGGCATTCGAGTTTGGTGTGCGCGAAGAGGCTGAAACTATATGGGAAGAGGGCACTAGCACTTGAGGTAGGCATTCGAGCTTTGTCTTCTCATTAACTCAATTTCATTTTGATGGCATTTGTTGATTTAATGGCACACTATGAATGTTAATAGTGGCATTGTTTACATCTTAGCATTTGGAATGCTCAATGATCCATGAGCTTTGAGAGCTAGGGCATCATTGCTATTACCTTCAAGGCATGGTGTGAAGTGTTTGATCTCCCTTTATTTGTTTTGCTGTTGATATTCACTATGTGGTACTCCCTGTTTATGATCATTTCATGAGGAAATGTCTTGGTGGCTCGTGGGATGCAAGCTAGGGAATCATACATGGTTTATGACCTCACTATTTAATACTAGAATTGTTTACATCTTTTCATTTGGAATGCTTGATGACCTGCGAGCTTTGAGAGCTAGGGCATCATTGCTATTACCTTCAAGGCATTGTGTGAAGTGTTTGATCTCTCTTTATTTGTTTTTCTGTTGATATTCACTATGTAGTACTCCTTGTTTATGATCATTTCATGAAGGAAATGTCTTGATGGCTTACGAGATGCAAGCTAGGGCATCATACATTATTCATGAGCTCACTATTTAATATTGACATTGTTTACATCTTTTCATTTGGAATGCTTGATGACTTGCGAGCTTTGAGAGCTAGGGCATCATTTCTATTATGTTCAAGGCATTGTGTGAAGTGTTTGATATCTCTTTATTTATTTTTATGTTGATATTTAATATGTGGTACTCCCCATTTATGATCATTTCATGAGGAAATATCTTGATGGCTTGCGGGCTGCAAGCTAGGGCATCATACATTGTTCATGAGCTCACTGTTTAATACTGGCATTGTTTATGAGCTTGCTATTTAATATCTGGCATCATGCAAACATACATTATTACACTTACTATTTTGAATTTGAGCTCGGGCATCATGCAATGTTATTGCTGTCATTGCATGCTTGTTGTGGTTGTGCACCATATATTGTTTTATACACTATTTATTTCATTGAGACCGTGAGCTTGGCATTTGTAATGTATTTTCTATTATTGGATCAATGCTACCATGTTGTTGAGTCTATGTATGGATTGAATATGCACATGCATAATTGTAGATGAGGATCAGTAATAGGGTGTCAGACATTGCTTAGATCCTTTGGATCTAACCCCATCTTTTCCTTCCTTGCAGGTTTTGGATCATACAAGAGCATACTGGATTGAACCTTAGGTCAACACTTCATTACTTTAGGAAATTTCGGGTACCTTCATTATTTATGTTCATCCACTTATGTATGTTTGCATTCATTCATATTCTTCTAAAAGTTAGCTATTAGTGACCATATAGGACCATTCTTGATGTTTTTGGGTCATTTGATGAAAAGATGTAAACAGGGACATCAGTAATAAAATAGGGATATCTTAATAGGGATATATTAAGATTAATATCATAAGTAAAAAATTTACACGGTGGCATTCATATTAAGTACAATATGAATTCACATGCCTTTAATTATGATACACTTTTGAAATTATCACTCATTGGTTATTTTACAATTCAAGATATAAGTATCAGAATATAAACTATTGTAAAAGGAAGAAACACATATGTATCATCATTTAATACAAAATATAAAAGTATCCCACAGACACATAGTTGCTATTATAAAAACCATCCTCTAATCCCATGGTGTACTAGTCTCAAGGTAAGAACAATTTACTTAAGCCATCATATAAGTATCATCCTAAAGTTTAAATAGGCATTGACTATGGATTTACAACACTGAGCCATAATAAATTACAGAGTTTCATTGCAATTTCTATGTCCACTTACAATCATCCTACTACTTACACTACAATTTCTATGTCCACTTACAATAATAAATTACAGAGTTTCACTGCAATTTCTATATCCACTACCATTAAAATATATCACTCCTCCTATTATATAGGCATCCTTCTGATTAAGTGTTTCCATTAAAATATATCACTCTTCCTGTTATATAATGTATCTGCATACTTGTTTAAAATGTCATACTTGTTGCTCTTAAATATTATTACCATTTCACTCAAATTTACATGACATTAAAGCCAAGCCCAAAATGTATACATACGTGTAAGTATAGGAGAAGCTAGATTTTGCAACTATTGAAAAAAAAAAACTATACCAATAGAAGCTTATGAGAAACTATACTTGTGCTTACCACACCATACCTCAGCATCATAATGCTTATCATTTTCAAGCTTCAGTGAGGCTTCATACCATGCATTATCTGCAGATTTGTACGCAACGTTGATTTAGGCTGGAGGTAAACTACATGTGTCATGTAAACAACATGGTTGAATGCAATTTCTTTTGCACGTTTTCAAGAGTTTTCCCACCAATACAAGCGTAAATAATGCATTGAACAGAATCTACGAACACTGTGTTGTATGAAGTCTCACTGAAGCTTGACATATATCATTCCTCATGTTATTGTCAAAATTAAATTCAAATATTTTTTGAAATATTTATTCATGTAGAATTAAGATATCTTTATCTCAATAATAAAACAATCTTGCATAATAGCTTTTGAATCACATTAACACACACCCATGTTCTATAGCATAGTTCATTTTAGAAGTGTATAGATTGACTATGCACATGCATAATTGTAGATAAGGATCAATAATAGGGCACTGAGCATTGCTTAGATCCTTTGGATCTAACCCCATCTTTTCTTTCCTTGCAGGTTTTGGATCATACAAGAGCATACTGGATTGAACCCTGGGTCAACACTTCATTACATCAGGCAATGTCTGGTACCTTCATTATTTATGTTCATCCACTTATGTATGTTTGCATTCATTCATATTTTTATGAAAGTTGGCTATTAGTGACCATATATGACGATTCTTGATGTTTTTTAGTCATTTGATGAAAAGATGTAAAAGTTTCTTAAAAGTTTATATTTTTTATTTCAATTTTTAAAATCATAAAATGAATAAAATTTAAAGATAACAAATTAAGATAATTTTTGTCTTCACTTAAAAAAAAAGATAAAGCTCATAAAGCATGGTAAAAGAGGGCCCTAACTGTGGTAAAATGGGAAAGTTGCCACCTTGCATTGCTCTTCATATGGCAGCTACTAAGGAATTATGTTATAAAATTTCAAGGCATGAAATTTTACACTTTTTGACATCATACTTTTTTCTCCTTAGCATTGAGTTTACAATGTGGGGGAGTCGAAAAAAATATATGTATAGTTATAAAATTTCATGTCTTGAAATTTGACATGAAATTTTATAACATAGTTCCTTAGCATTTGATCTTTATATGGAAGCCATGACTTGAGGTAGGAATTTGAGATTTGTCTTCTCATTAAATCAATTTCATTTTGATGGCATTTGTTGATTTAATGGAAAAATATGAATGTTAATACTGGCATTGTTTACATCTTTGCATTTGGAATGCTCGATGACCCATGAGCTTTGAGAGCTAGGGCATTGTTGCTATTACCTTCAAGGCATTGTGTGAAGTGTTTGATCTCTCTTTATTTGTTTTGTTGTTGATATTCACTATGTGGTACTCCCTGTTTATGATCATTTCATGAGGAAATATCTTGATGACTCACATGCTACAAACTAGGGCATCATACATTGTTCATGAGCTCACTGTTTAATACTGGCATTGTTTACATCTTTTCATTTGGAATGCTCGACGACCCACGAGCTTTGAGAGCTAGGGAATCATTTCTATTACCTTTAAGGCATTGTGTGAAGTGTTTGATCTCTCCTTATTTGTTTTGCTGTTGATATTCACTATGTGGTACTCCCTGTTTATGATCATTTCATGAGGAAATATCTTGGTGGCTCGTGGGCTACAAGCTAGGGCATCATACATTGTTCATGAGCTCACTGTTTAATACTGGCATTGTTCATGAGCTCATTGTTTAATATTTGGCATCATGCAAACATACATTAATACACTTACTATTTTGAATTTGAGCTCGGGCATCATGTAATGTTATTGTTGTCATTGCATGCTTGCTGCTGTTGTGCACAATATATTGTTTTATACACTATTTATTTCATTGAGATCATGAGCTTGGCATTTGTAATGTATTTTCTATTATTGGATCAATGCTACCATGTTGTTGAGTCTGTGTAAGACTTGCAAGGTTTTACTACAAAATTTATTAGTAATAAAATAGGGGCATCAAATAAGGACATCAATAATAAAATAATACACTTACTATTTTAAATTTGAGCTCAGGCATCATGCAATGTTATTGTTGTCATTGCATGCTTGCTTTGTTGTGCACCATAATAGCAACAATAATGCAATGTTATGAAATTTTAGGATTAAATTGGTGAGTTTCTATACTTTCTCCATTTTAAACTAACCTATGACTTCAAAGGAGGAATTATGAAATATAGTTATAGGTGGTTATTTCTTCTATAATGATGGAGGAGTCAAAGGTAATGATCAATGAGGTTGCTTCTATTAGATCATACATATATTAATACATTTACTATTTTGAATTTGAGCTCGGGCATCATATATTGTTTTATATACTGTTTATTTCATTGAGACCGTGAACTTGGCATTTGTAATGTATTTCCTATTATTGGATTAATATTGACATGTTGTTGAGGTTGTAGATGTCCTTTTACTGATCTTGTATAAATAGCATATATACTATGTTGACTCACAACCCATGAGGTGTTTCTTGATAACACATTTGACATCATACTTTTTTCTCCATTTTGGTCTTGATTTACTCATTGCATGTATATGTTTCCTGAGTGCACATGTTCTGTAGCATAGTTCATTTTAGAAGTGTATGGCTTGACTATGCACATGCATAATTGTAGATGAGGATCAGTAATAGGGTGCTAGGCATTTCTTAGATCTTTTGGATCTAACCCCATCTTTTCTTTCCTTGTAGGTTTTGGATCATACAAGAGCATACTGGATTGAACCCTAGGTCAACACTTCATTACTTCAGACAATGTTTGGTACCTTCATTATTTATGTTCATCCACTTATATATGTTTTCATTCATTCATATTCTTTTGAAAGTTGGCTATTAGTGACCATATAGGACCATTCTTGATGTTTTTGGGTCACTTGATGAAAAGATGTAAATAGGGACATCAGTAATAAAATAGGGATATCTTAATCTTTATGAGCTCAAATTCAAAGCAGTAAGTGTATTATTTTATTACTGATGTCCCTATTTGATCTAATAGCATCAATATAACAAAAAAAGCATTGACCAATCAAATAGGGACATGAGGTGCTCAAATAATGAGCTCATAAAATAATATATTTAGTCTTAATAAAATCTTATAAAATGACATATATTGTGTGAAGTGTTTGATCTCTCTTTATTTGTTTTGGTGTTGATATTCACTATGTGGTACTCTTTGTTTATGATCATTTCATGAGGAAATATCTTGATGGCTCGCGGGCTGCAAGCTAGGGTATCATACATTGTTCATGAACTCACTATTTAATACTGACATTGTTTACATATTTTCATTTGGAATGCTTGATGACGCGCGAGCTTTGAGAGCTAGGGAATCATTTCTATTACCTTCAAGGCATTGTGTGAAGTGTTTGATCTCTTTTTATTTATTTTGTTGTTGATATTCACTATGTGGTACTCCCTGTTTATGATAATTCCATGAGAAAATGTCTTGATGGCTTGCGGGCTGCAAGCTAGGGCATCATGCATTGTTTATGAGCTCACTGTTTGAGCACCTCATGTCCCTATTTGATTGGCTGGTAATCAAATAGTGAGCTCATAAAAAATGCATGACGCCTGAGCTCAAATTCAAAATAGTAAGTGTATTATTTTATTAAGACTAAATATATATTTTTATTAAGATTTTATTAAAACAAAGTATTTTGGGTTAGTTTTATGTTGTTTTATAATATTTTATTAAGACTAAATATATGATGTAAACTCATAATTATACTTGATATATATATACTTCAAAGGAGGAATTATGAAATATAGTTGTAGGTAGTTATCTCTTCTGTAATGATGGAGGAGTGAAAGGTAATGATCAATGAGGTTGCTACTATTAGATCATACATTAATACACTTACTGTTTTGAATTTGAGCTTGGGCATCATGCAATGTTATTGTTGTCATTGCATGCTTGCTACTGTTGTGCACCATATATTATTTTATACACTGTTTATTTCATTGAGACTGTGAGCTTGATTTTTCTTTCAGAAGTGTATGGCTTGACTATGCACACGCATAATTGTAGATGAGGATCAGTAATAGGCTGCCATTCATTGCTTAGATATTTTTTTATCTAACCCCCATCTTTCTTTTCTTTGTAGGTTTTGGATCACACAGGGGCAGACTAGATTCATACCCGGGTCAAAAATTCATCACTTCAGGCAATGTTTGACACCCTTATTATTTATATTCATCCTCTTATGTTTTGAATTTGAATTTGAGCTCATAAAGATTAAGATATCCTACTATTTTTAATTTATGTTCTTTGAGCCAATGAAATTTTTGTAATTTTATAATTTTGAAAAAGAAAGTGTCATTTGTAATTTTTGTGAATTTGAAGAGCTACCGCGAAGATGACACTGCACTTTTGCGTGACGCGAAGAGGGCATTGTTTATGAACTCACTATTTGAGCACCTCAATTTTATTTTGATTGCATTTATTGATTTAATGGCACAATATGAATGTTAATAGTGGCATTGTTTACATCTTAGCATTTGGAATGCTCAATGACCCGCGAGCTTTGAGAGCTAGGGCATCATTGCTATTACCTTCAAGGCATTGTGTGAAGTGTTTGATCTCTCTTTATTTGTTTTGTTATTGATATTCACTACATGGTACTCCCTGTTTATGATCATTTCATGAGGAAATGTTTTGGTGGCTCACGGGCTGCAAGCTAGGGCATCATACATTGTTTATGAGCTCACTATTGAATACTGGTATTGTTTACATCTTTTCATTTGAAATGCTTGATAACCCGTGAGGTTTGAGAGCTAGGGCATCATTTCTATTATCTTCAAGGCATTATGTGAAGTGTTTGATCTCTCTTTATTTATTTTTCTGTTGATATTCACCATGTGGTACTCCTCATTTATGATCATTTCACAAGGAAATGTCTTGATGGCTACGGGCTGCAAGCTAGGGCATCATACATTGTTCATGAGCTCAGTACTGTTTAATACTGACATTGTTCATGAGCTCATTGTTTAATATCTAGCTAGGCCATGTAAATGGTACCAAGCCAACCCAATCAGCCCAACAAAATGTGTCATGTTTATCTTTGTCAAATACACTCGTTCCCCATTTTTTTCTTGTTCTTCACACAAATATTGCATCAAAAGTAATTGTAAACAATGATTCAAAGAAAAAAGAAACAACTACAATAGATCAGACCCCAAAAGAATATAGTCAACTACAATAGCTCACAGTATCAATGAAATAAACAGTGTATAAAACAATATATGGTGCACAGTAGTAGAAAGCATGCAATGACAACAATAACATTGCATGATGTCCAAGCTCAAATTCAAAATAGTAAGTGTATTAATGTATGATCTAATAGTAGCAACCTTATTGATCTATCTTTGTTATATTGATGCTATTAGATCAAATAGGGACATCAATAATAAAATAATGCACTTACTATTTTGAATTTGAGCTCATAAAGATTAAGATATCCTATTGTTTTGGATTTCTATGTGCTTTGAGCCAATGAAATTTTTATCATCATGATGAAGTAATAATGCATTAAATGTCTTACTTATGTCCCTATTTGATTGGAGGGTGCTCTTTTTGTTATATTGCTGCTATCAAAATAGAATGCAGTAGTGATTCAATGCATCTACAACCTCAACAACATGGTAGTATTGATCCAATAATAGAAAATACTTTACAAATGCCAAGCTCACGGTCTCAATGAAATAAACAGTGTATAAAATAATATATGGTGCACAACAACAACAAGCATGCAATGACAACAATAACATTGCATGATGCCCAAGCTCAAATTCAAAATAGTAAGTGTATTAATGTATGATCTAATAGGAACAACCTCATTGATCATTACCTTTCACTCCTCCATCATTATAGAAGAGATAACTACCTACAACTAGGGCATCATGCATTGTTTATGAGCTCACTGTTTGAACACCTCATGTCCCTATTTGATTTGCTGATGCTCAAACAATGAGCTCATAATAATGCATGATGCCTAGCTTGCAGCCTGCAAGCCATCAAGATATTTCCTCATGAAATGATCATAAATGGAGAGTACCACATAGTGAATATCGAAAAAGAAAAAAGAAAAAAGAAAAAAAGAGAGATCAAACACTTCACACAATATATGTTGTTTTATAAGATTTTATTAAGACTAAATATATTGTTTTATGAGCTCACTGTTTGAGCCCCTCATGTCCCTATTTGATTGGTCAGTGCTCTATTTGTTATATTGATGCTATTAGATCAAATAGGGACATAGAATTTGATATCAACCTATCATATATCCATTCCAAATGATATAACTCCATTTGAATAAACATACATGCCAACCATTTGACAAAATGTCCATATGAAATCTAGAGAAATACATTAATTTTATAGTGAATTCATGATTTATAGAGAATTAATTTTATAGTGAATTCATTATTTATAATTCAGTTGTAGCAGCTCAATGTGTTTGAACTCAAGAATACCCCTTACTTGGTTTCCTACAAAGCCTTCGGAAAAATCTATCAAAAAATGAGAAGCTATGAGAAGGTGACATGAAGCTAATGAAAGGAGGCATCTCCAATTTGTTTTGCAAATATACACATTAAGGATCATGTCAGATAATACAAGGAAATTCGATCAAAATAGGGAGACAATCACTAGATTGTTGTCTAACTTTTAAAGAGAAGGTGATGACAAATGTTATTGTCCATGCAAGAGTTGTAACAATTTAAAGACAAGAAGAATCAAAATCAAAACAACAAAGAGACATTGTAGGGAGAATGATCACATTAAAGGGGGGTTTGATTATAATCTAGTGGTAAGTTGTTTGTTATCTTATTTTCACAATTAATATACATATGAGCCATGGAAGGAGGTTTGATTATCACATTGAAGGGGGGTTTTATTATCATCATTTTTATATAGGTCGATCTCCCCAGTGTGAATATAGAGGAATATAAAGGTGTGAGTAGTGAAGTTGAAGATCATGATCCCATGGAAGATGATGATCATGCACTAGAAAACATATTTAAAGATGATGGTATGAATGCATTAATTATTAACACATTTGGTATTGGTGCTACTGGTGGTGGTGGTGATGTTATTGTTGTTGTTGATGATGATGATGATGATGAGGATGAAATTGATGATGTCTATGATATACCTCTACTTGAGAAGGTAGACACGACCCTTTACGAATTCTCCCAATCTACTCTTCTCTTTGTTGTATTGTTATTGGTGAATTTGAAGGTTATGAATGGTTTATCCAACATAACAATGTCACGTATGCTAAGGTTTTTCATATATGTCATTATAGTCTATAAAAGGCAAAACATGTACCATTAAGATTGTTTATAGTATTGACTTATATTATTTGTTGTAGATTGATAGGTGACTTTATGTTACCACCATCAAATGTTCTGCCTCACTCGTACCGAGAATTATGTGCCACTATGAAACATATTGGAATGAAGTATCAAACAATAGATGCTTGTCCTGAAGAACATATTATTTATTATAAAGAACATGAAGATGCAACAGAATGCATTGAATGCCATACGAGTAGACATCGAGATGATCAAATGACAAAAAAGGTGCCTTGCAAGGTTTTTCATCACATCCCCATTATTCTATGTCTAAAATGATTATTCAAGTGCAATAGCTTGGCACAATTTATGGATTACCATGCACGCAACAGGAGTCTAGATGACATTATTTGAATACCTACAGATGGTTCATCATTTATGGACATAGAGGAAAAGTGGCCACACTTTAAAGAGGAACCTTGAAATCTCAGGCTTTCTCTGGCATCAGACGGTGTCAATCTGCATGGAGAGATGAGATCTGTTTACTTGGTGTGGCCTATTTTTGTTATAAACAATAACCTTCCTCCGTGGATGTCAATAAAGAGGGAGCACATTATGTTGGCAATGATTGTTCCAGGTATCTTATTATTTTATAGTTATCTACATGTAATTATAAGTCTTGGAGTGAAATGACCAAAATAATTATTTGATGTTGTTAATTCAACTAGGTAAGTACCAAGTGAAAGATATGAATGTATATATTGCACCTCTTATCGACGAGTTGTTGGTGTTATGGAATGGTTTCACTATGTATGACATCTCTTGACCAATTGGACAAAGACAATTTCAATTCCATGTAATGCTTGTGTGGACAATTCATGATGCTCCAGGGTTGACACATTTCTGTGATATGTTATGGTGAATTCTAGTTGTACGCGATAATTCAAATTCTAAAAATATACATATTTAATCTAATTGTATCATTATCTTGTAGGTCTTCAAACAAAGGGAAAATTTTCATGTTCAATGTGTGGTCCAAAGATGAAATTCCATCATTCCAAAAGTTTAAGAAAATAGGTGTTTGATGAGTATAGGCAGTTCCTCTCCAGAAATCATAAGTATCGAAGTGTAGAAAGACATCTTTTCAATGGAAAAGAAGAGATTAAATCAAAGCCCTGAAAAATGACACCTCACCTATGGTAGTTGGAATATAATATAATTTGAGGTAATATTGTTCCACGTAATGGTCGATGTTTGAAAATTATATATTTTGATTGTGTTATGTTGGCTAATTATGTAGTTGATGATCTTGAAGGTCATGAAGGAATCACCAACCAGCTTCCAAAGGGACTAAAATGTTATCCCAGAGAATTTAGTAGGCTGCCCTACTATGAGCATCTACAAATTGTGCATTTGTTTGATACTATGCATATTGGAAAGAATGTAATAGAGACACTGTGAAAAATATTGGACGGAAGACATGACAAATAAAAACTTGGAAAAATTTATAGTGACATTCATGATTCCTATCATGCAATGAAAAATATCATTGAATCAAATAGAAATGGAGACCAGATCAATGAAAGTGCTCTTCTTTGGTTATTAACAGAGCAACAAAGTAATGCCATAAAAGAAGTGATCCAAAAAATTTGATTTCCTACAAGATTTGTTGCAGATATAACCAATCTCATATCAAAGAAAAATGATTTGGGTCAGGGATGAAAATGGATGATTGACATACCTTCATCAAGGTAAGTCATAGTCTTTTGTATTTACAATATATTTTTGTAATTACATTCAATTTTCATTGTATAAAATAATCAGTTGACAACTGTTGCAGTATTTTCTACCCCTATCTCTCCTAGAGAACTTCAACAATAATATCAAACAAGTGATATATGATCTTGGAAAATACATGAGGTAAGCAGCGATATTTGTTCAATATATCAAACAATAATATCAAACAAGCAATATATTGTAATGTCTTGTATTTATATATTTATGTCTTGAATCCCTTGTAGGTGGTTTTCAACTAAAGAAATTCATAAAGAAGATATAAAATATTGGAAGAAAAGAATTTGTCAATTAATGTGTGAAATGTAAAAGTGTTTACCTCCAACTTTTTTCAATGCACAAGAACACTACCTCATACACCAAGTTGAGGAGATTGAATTGTGTGGACCTGTACATGCTAGGTCAATGTGGATGGTTGAGAGACACTTGAAAATTTTGAAGGGTTTGGTACAAAAAGAGCACATCCCGAGGGTTCTATGGTTGAGGGATATATGATATACCAGATGATGGTGTATGTTACTCAATATCTTTCTAATCTTGCAGTAAAGACCCATATATATTGCATTTAGGATCTCAACTCAATTAAAAAATTTAAAGGGGAGTACTTGGTGGGCAATGGTAGATTTAGGAAACTGAAAGGTAATAAATTATGAGATGTTATTGTAGTTAATTAATTCTTAATCTTCAAAATAAATTTGTTGTAAGTCATCTATTTACTTTTGTATAGTTGCTAAAGAGTGGGATGCAATACATTTGTTTATTCCAAAAAATCAAGATTGGATGATAGTATGGATTGAACGATGTCAGCATGATGGTCATAGATTAACATGGGAATCCATGTCTTCATTGGTTATACAAGATCATTGTAATGGAGATCGCAATGTTACACAAAAGGAAATAGATTTAGCATATGGTTTAAGAGATCACCAGGTACTTATAAATTTGTTAATTAATCAACCGTATATTTTTCAACTCATGATGCAATAATTTATACATGTTTGACATTATTGCAGGTGAAACACCACAAGGCTATGTTTTGCAATGGTTATAAATTTCACATCAAAAAGTTGGATGACACAAAGAAAATTTATGATTTTGGAATAAGTGCAGTGTTCCAACTGACTAATATTTCATTTAGAAATGACTTACATCCTCGAGAGTCACAAAATTGATACTATGGTATTTTGGTTGATATACTTGACTATGACTTTAATTCTTTCAAATTAGTTCTCTTCATTGTGAAATGGTATAGACTATGACTCAATAAAAATGATCCTGATAGAACTGTTATTGAACATGATAATGGATTTCCAATGATTAATACAAGGTTGTTTAAGTCAGTTGGAGAAGAGCCCTATGTTCATCCCAGCCAATGTTGGTAGGTATTTTACTTAGAGGTTCCACATAAACTGGGTTGGTCATTTGTTGTTAGACATGATCCAAGAGGAAGGCTGATAAAGTATAATGTGATGGAAGAAGATATTGAGGAAGATGAAGAAGTGGAAGATGATGTAGATGATGATCACGATCGAGAGCTCATTGAAGAAGAATATGAAGAAGAAGATGAAGATGATGCTACTACTGATGACGAAGATGATGATGACGATGGTGATGATGATGATGATGCTGATGGTGATGACAATGACAATGACACCAATAGTGGTGGTGATGATGTCGTTGTCGACGACAATCTTGATGATGAGATGGATGAAGAAGAATATCAATGACATGAATGAAATGTACAATTATGCTAGATGTTTGGCATGTTCTAACGATTTTTTTATATGTACTACTCTTAGTCACCTTGTTTTATATGTCCTACTTATATATCTTTGCTCTTTTGTATTTTTTGGGGTATTTTTTTATATCAATGCATTTAATCTAAATACTATCTTATGAGAGTTGCTTCTACTAATTTTCTATTTCCTTGCACATCAATGATGTTAAATCACAGGGGATTCTCTTTGTTCCCTGCAATGGAGTGAGAAAATTTTGAATTGCTTAGTAATTTCTTTTTATTGCATGGTTGTCTTTGGTTTTTCATTTTGTTTTGAGTGTCTAGTGATTTAAACCAAAGACTTCAACTTAGCCAAAAAATGTGTAAGTCTACATCAGTATGTTTCTTTTTATTGTAATTATAATTAGTATGAATGAACAAAATAATGATAATGCAATATTTGCCGAAATAGCATCGATGACTTCGGTCAATGGTGTTGGCCCATGCATGTTGAAGATGTCACACATAAAAAGTAATCTTGGGTGTCAATTTTGGGTTTTCCCAAATAGGAAAAAGGTCTGGATACATAATTATATTTTATGTTTAAAAATAATGTGACAACTAATCATTTTATGAAGAACTGATGTACATTTGGTATTGTAGGGAAATAGTGGATGTCAATACTTTTGGTGGGTCGATCAAACCACATTTACATCTACCCCATCTACATCTATACCTGATGTAGGAAATGAGTCCAACTTGTGCAAGGCTCGAGAGGTAGCTAGTGCCGCCAAGATTACTTCAATGGCGAAAGCAGAAATCATATTTCTATGATGCCTTCTTTGTGTAGTTTGTGCACTAGTTTGTTGGGACCATATGCGTAAATGTGGTTAACAGAGGGCTATTGTAGATACTAATTTTTTTTTAAGAATTTCTAGTAGATACACATAAAGAACATGCACATAAACACAACAAATGAGAAACATAAATGTAGATATCACAATAGTTGAGAAACATAAATGTAGGCATCATGGTCACAATTTTTTGGAGACAACATAATTGAATGGTATACCTAGACGATGCAACACAACTATATATCACTCCTCTGGTTCCAAGTTTACATTGCAATAAGCAAATCCATAATAAAAAATAAATTTAGAGAGCAGAGGAGGGTTGTAATGACCAAAATAATACAGGGCCCCTATATTATTTTAGTCATTATCGCTCTCCTCTTGTGCTCTCTAAATTTATTTTTTATCATATGGGTTTTGTTTACAGTAGTGTTGACTTGGAATTGGAGGAGTAGTGGTTATGTTGCATCATCTGGGTATACCACTCAATTATGTTGTGTTTCCAAAAAATTGTGACTATGATGCCTACATTTATGTTTCTCAGCTGTTGTGTCCTAGGACCCCTTATGACCCTTTATGACCCTTTATGATCCCTAAGAATACATCTTAGAGGTCTTAAAATGTCATAAAGGGTCATAAGAGGCTCCTAGGAGGGGTCAGATGAGCTTCCACCTTCACGTGGTTGGCCCTATTAAGTAGAGAATGTTAAAATATTCTTGAAACAAAGAGAAGCTCAATAATTTAAGATCTCAATCCACGTACGACAAATATATATCGATCCATCTCAATGGCTACCAAATCAACAAATCTCTGCCAAGAACCTAGTCGCAAAGAAACACCATAGACCACACCGTGAACCCACTTTGAAGAGGTATCCAATGTCTTAGAAGTCGCATCAAATGATGCACTTTCTATAATTTAAGTCTCTTAGCTTGGTTCAATAAGAAGAATACTTCTCCCAAGTCATCACAGACACCATAGTGATCTACGAATCTCCAATGTGCAAGTTCTACATGTCACTCTCTCGACATCACATCTAACTCATTTGAAACTGTGGAAAAAATGGTAGACAATCCCAGCAATCTGTCACAACCTGATCTCAACAACAACGCAAAGAGTAGCTTGATTCTGTCTTCAAGCCGATCAATGTACAGTCTACTCAAAATCCAAGTCAAGTCACTGTGACACTCCATAGGAACAAAGCACATCCAATTCAGACCAAAATAGTCAAGAAGTTGCTTGAATCAGATTTGAATGTAATCAGGTCTGCATATATTCGATGAACACATAAGGAAGAATGCATCTATAATCGCCACACTAGCTTCTTGTGTTGGAGTAGTCGCTATCATGAATCTTGATTTAGTAGGATCCATTCCAAATCCAAGTCTCTAGACTTGACTCAATAATCCACAAGCTGCTATTAAATCTACTGTAAAGTCATCTCCGAATGATCCATAACCAAATCATGAGAAGGAACCAGATCTACAAGAACACCATTCTGAATCGATACCAACTCGATTGAAAAATATATATATATTTTTTTAAAAATTGATTATTGTCGCAACTGCGACGTCAATAAAATAATGATGATTATCTATCAAAACAATCTGACATCTAGACATTGCATGTACAACATCGTTGTTGGTAAAAAACTATAAACGATGGATATGCGTCGTAAATTTCCAATGGGTCTCCGTCACATGTACAACATCGCTATTGTTAAAAACTACAAATGACAAATATCCATCATAAATTTTTGATGGATATCTGTTGCATTAATAGCATCTCCGTCGGCAAACAAACTACAAATGATGGTGACCTGTTGGAAGATTCTGATGGGTCACCATCGTTTGTAGTTTATTTGCAATGGATAGGCATCCCAATTGCGACGACCACAAATAGGTCTGATGATAGGTTCACCTTGTTGGCACCCCCTTCTTGTGACATCCATTGTCATCGTAATTACGACGCCCATCAAAGCCATCATTTTTTTTGACTACAAATTGTGACATCAGGTTGTGTCACTTTATCGATGGTATACAGTTGTAATTTTGACGGTATGTTGTTAGGAAAAGGGCTGAAATATACTAGTGAATTGTGCATACATACATTTCAATATTCTTTTTCAAACAATATGAATTTCACATTACAATTAATATTAAAAACATTGTATTAAAAAAATAGTCTTTTCCCTAATAACACATTGGACATCTATGTACGCATTACAAGTCTTGGGAGACACAAAATATACACAAGATTTTCAAGGTTAGAGACACTTGAATTAATCCTAACATTTAATATTCAACAAAGGAAAAATATTATCTAAAAAAGATAGGGAATTTGTATTGGAGCACCACTCCATGTTAAAAGTACAATTGATGAATAATATGATCATCATATATAGGGTTCTTTTACAACTTAAAGGAATTTAGTTAGTGATATACACGTGTCAGAGAATTATGTACATGCAATATACGGTCAAATAAGAATCTAGTTTTAAATGAGTACCTAATAGTTACACAATTGGGGGAAAGGGGTATGGAGAGTATAGGGGGAAGTAGAAAAGAAATTATGAGAGGGTTAAGAGATTAACAAGGAAAGACCACAATTGTTAAATGAACATAACCCCTAGAAGTGATGAATGATATATGAAGATATAAGGATTGAGGAGAATCTTAGGTTGGGATAATGTAAGGATACAAATAGAATGAAAGGACATGGACAAAGAAGAGTGTATACTTATTTAGGAATTTACCTAATGATATAAAAGTTTTAGAGAATTGTGCATGCAATATAGGGTCAAATAAGAATCTAGTAATATGAATGCTAATAGTTACACGATTAGGGGAAAACATTGTAAGGATATTTCATGTGTGTAAGGATGTGTTTGTTTTATGGTTTAAGTCAAGTATTATATGTATAATAGTTTAATGGTTTAAGTCAAGTATTATAGGTTTAATAGTTTAATGGTTTAAGTTTTGTTATAGGTTTAATAGTTTGAAGGTTTAAGTTTTGTTATAGCTTTAATAGTTTGAAGGTTTAATGTTCTATTTCAATCTAATGGTTTAGGTTACATATTTACATCTATTCTAAACACTAAAAAATAAATTAACTTTACAAAAAATCATTTCAAAATAAACATTTTTTCACAATTAAATATTAAAAATACATTATTTATACATATGATTATAAAAACATAAAAAATTAAAGATTTTCTACTAATTCAACATAAATTTTTTTTTTCAAAATCATATAATTACTTAAAAAAAAATAAAAATAATGTAAGGAAACTCAGGTGTGGAAACAACTTCCTACGTTAATCTCTATAGGAGAGTATTGTGCAAATTCTTATAAATCCTTACAATTTCAGATTCGTTAACTACTTTAACAAAGATATTGCAACCACATACCATGCATATAGAAAAATAGAGAATGACACAATGATATACCCTGGGGAAACCTTTCGATAAAAAACCCCAGCACTCCAAAACCTGTACAATGTATTGATCAAAACTATTTCAGCTTACAATACACTTGCAATGCAAGTTCTTTCAGAAGATTTCCAAAACCTTGAAGACAAATCACGACAGCATAAAAATGTTCCAACCATACACTCACATCATATCTCTTCACAACCCTAAAAAAGCTTATACCATACGCTTCACTTTTTAGGGCTACTCCCAAAGATAACTGTATTAGGGTTTTACCATTCTCTGAGAAAATAGGAACCCCACGATTGGGGAAGAGTGTACAGTACTCAAATTTATTGGTTGCCACATGTCTTCACCTGTCATTGAATCTTCCTGACATAGCTCTTATGTGTCATAGGAATTCGTCATAACCCTTTTAGCCATGATCTCCTTACACACAATTCAAGATGCCGACACATCAACATTATTTGCAAGAAATACATTTTACAAAACAAATAATAAGAATAGGAATTATCCAAGGTTGAGACACCTTATTCCTAACAAATAAAAATTTGGACCCCTATCTCACACTCAATTGAGTACCCTTGTAGCCCCCTACTTTTCTCTGCAAGCCTCTCATTGGGAAAATGAGGGGCTTAACAAGGACTTTGGGGTATTTATAATGGAAAGTACCACTCAACCAAGTAGGAATCGACTAAGTCTTAGTCAGCTGAGTAGGACTCGATGAAGTCTTACTCAGACAAGTAGTATGCGCCACATAGGTGCCACTAGGAACCACACAAAACTTACGTTGTCTCGACTGAGTATTAATTGTCTTAGTTCTTCAGGTTATCCTAAACTCTGACACCTGATCATGATTTTACCTTGGCACAAAGCCTAAGCTACTATCTCTTGTGCCACTTCTAGGGATATAGACACAATCAAATCCTACAACTAAGGTAGAATGTGTCTAGTACCTATTCACAAAAAGAAGAAAACATCAAGTGTAGATTCTCATGATATAAATAGCTAGAGCATATATAATACATGATAAAAATAGTGATAGAGAGTGGTACATCGTGTAGATCTCATGAATGAGTGACTATGACTCCATCTCACTTCGTACTGGCACAAAGGGAAAAATGCATAGAAATTGTGCGGTAAGGCAGTAAACATCATATCATTAAATTAACATTGCATTTAAATTAAAAGTATTTAAATAAATTTTTTTATGACTATTGAGCATAAATCATTGAAAATAAATAACTAATATATCCAACGACGTAAAAGAAACCATAATCAGATATCGATGATAATCATCATCTTGATACATAATCAATCATCTCACGTGCATAATACACTAGATATCATCATAAGGCATCATGATGTAGATGTAATCAAAACAATAATAAAAACATAATATAACATATAAATTAGCATTGTTTCAATAGCCAATATAAGGTGCGGTAATCAAATGCATCACATAGTGCAACCACTAGATGATATCTCACGGGTACTCACATAAAATCATCATGATACAATAAAAATCTAGGTAACCACTGTCACATACCTCAGTGAGACCATCACTCACATCCTAACCTCAAAATTCATCCTATAAATGAGCACAAGAATAAACTGAACTATGCACATCTCACTATGCCAACATAAAATTACAACACATGAATAGTCACTGCATCACAAGGTCATATCAACCAATCACATAGGAGAAATAATAAGAACCCAAAGCCAAAGTAGAGCATCACTAGATATCTCATCCAACTATGCTAAAGCATATAAAAAGTCAAAGACACATTCATTAGGATGTCATACAGAAAGAAAATGGGAAAGGCACTACAATATCATTCTTGCATCTTGTGCAATCATCTTGTCATTCTCTTGTGGATGTTATCTTGGTCTTTCATTTGATCCTGGGGGTTTTGTAGAGTCACCTTAAACTCTAACATGGTATTATAACTCTCTACATGTGAAGACTCCTTCTCAAGAGTAGAATAATTTGCTAGATTCTATTGTGGCTATAAAATAAGGCTATTTGAGAATCATCATTGTGTTTGGGAGGCTATTTTTCTGAATTTTGACTATAAATTTGTTTATATTAGGTGAAAGAAAAATCCAAGACAATTTTTTAGCATATCAAGATGTACAACCCGATCTATCCTTTGTAGTATGATCCTAAAGATTTTGTTTTCTGCATTTTTTAATTGTTTATTTTCTATACTTTTTTTGTCTAGAATTTTTTTTTCACATTTGCCCCATGTATGTATTTTTTTTTAGTATATTATTTTAGAACTCCCTATTTTGTTAGATCATTGCATAGTTTGCAGATATATACATGACAAAATAGAATAGCCCAACATGAGATGGTTAAATTATTTGAAAGTAAAATCATGACAAATACAAACAATTGGCTAAGTGTCAATACTTATGTCCTAACACGTTTTGATAAAGTTTGTGCAACATTCTCATTATAAAGTGCATCATAGTTTCCCACACAACTCATTTGGCACTAAAATCGCATGAAGTGGCTACAGTATTATGCAGTCATGACATTCCTAGAAAACCTACTAAATAAATTATTTTAGCAAAAAAAAACACTAGCAACAACCACTTGCAATCACTCACCATCTTTCTAGGAAATTTGCGTTAACCATAAGTGGTTGTATATAAAAAACATTATAAAGTATTTATTCCAAGTGCATGTGGGATTAACACCACTTCCCCTTGGCTCCTCCACCACCATCGATGGCTCAAAAGCATCACTCTACCTCAATTCACCACTATACAAGAGCTAGAGTCCATGTCACCCATCTAAATCATGCTTCTTGGCACAATTTGATATATGACATGTGGTGATCTGAGTACGAAAGTAAGTGCAACAAAAAAAATAAACAACAAATAAGAGGCAACCACATCAATCTTTTTGACACATCAATAGAGAATCAAATAAAACCACCTCATTATTCAAAACAAAAACACCCAGTTACCAGATCATATGCCCATTCAACACCATACTATTGATGTCATTGCTGACATTATCTATTTTGTAGTTCAAAATTGATAGTTGTGTGGACATCACTTTCAAGGAAAGCTATCTTTTTGGCAACATCCATATGACTGCCACATTTAATCATTTGTTTTCTAACATCAGTAGGGTTTGAATATTCCTTCCCCTTCACCATGTGAGTTTTTAATTTTGCAGTCCATATTTGAAGGCTCATAACATGCTTATTTTAACTTCTTTTTAATTTTTTTAAAAAAATTTATGGTAGAATATTGTGACCTTTGCAATGGTGGTATTCTTTTATGGTTTTTATGGATATATTTTCTAGAAATTGTAATTTTTCATGATTGTACCTACCAAATCTTAATTTTTGCAACTTTTAAGGCTCCATTTAGGCTCATATAGACACATTTTCATGTGCCATTTTTTTTTAAGTGCTTGATTTTTTACACTTCTCATTTATACTATCAGATTATAGCCATTTTGAGTGGAAATATCACTTTCAACATTTGGTCTATTTTGGCCTATTTTGGCACTTGTATTTGATTCAATCTTTAGGTTATCTTATGCATTGTTCATTAGAGTCTTCTATAACCCAATTTGGGTAGTTGTAATCATTGAACTAAAAAATCAACTTTTCCTTGCTTTGCAAAGTGTAATGTGGGGGGTAATCAATTATTGATCTCATTTTATGATGTGAGAAGTGTATCATTGATGTAATCATGGGTTAATAAATAGATCCTTTTGTAATAAATCCAACTAAGGATTATTATGAGTCATGGGTAAAAGGAGTCATCACACATTGTAGATGGATTAATCTCTTACCTCATCTTTATGGACTCATTCTTGAGCCAAAGTCACAATGGAAGAAATATGTTTGGGGTGAAAAGAATGATCATCTCATATATTTTCTTGGTAGAAAAATTAGTTCGTGATGTATCTTCCATGATATCTACCATAAGTTCAAAGGGTATTTAGTTCCAACAAACAGTTTGGGCCATTACTTGGGAGCTTCTTAGAGATCCACATGTTCATCTTTTACCAAATGATCCTGCTTCACATTGTTTTCTTCCTCTTGATGATGAAGATAATATTCCCTTTGATGATGATACCTTAGAGTATATTGAATACTTTTCAACACTTGAGATTTTTATGATCCAAAAACTCCACCTCCAGCTCCTACTTCTCTAGTTGAGATCAAACATTCATCTTTTGTTGGTGATTTCAATGAATCATTACAAGAGATATCTATTTCTCTTCCTGATTGGGATTCCCATTTGTCAAACATTGGTTCATTGTTTGTGGAGTCTCATATTTCAAAATTGGGAGACATATTTGAGGGGATTTCTATTCTCTTTGATAATAGTTTCATCATAGTTGGAGATTATTCTTTATTATCTTTGGAAATTGACATTCACGAGTCTCTTCCTTCACTTTATATGTCACATTGCTTGATTTTGGTTGAAAATTCTTATGTGATGGCTTTTTCGAGCTTGGAGAATCTTATTCAGTTGTTAGAGACATCTATTCTATTTGATGATAGTTGTAGAAATAATTTTTTCACTTTTGTTGGATTAGGGAGAGGGGGGGTGAATCAGTAATCCATGATCCAATATACCTTAAAAATTTTTCTCTGATTAACTCAGTAGTAGCTCAGTAACAACATAGTTCACTATTTATTGAGAATAGTAAATAAACTATAACAATCAATAAATCATACACAAAAATCATTCACAATGTGTAATGCCAATATTTAATGTGGAAACCTAGCTTTGGGAAAAAATACTATGAGAATTGTCACCCACTAAGAAAATACTCTCCTAAAGTACACCCAGTTAAGCACCAATCTGGTTAAAGATTACAATACACACTGTTAGGTGTGACCGGGTTAAGGGATTTACCTCAGATCTGTTAGGATCTTCACCCTATTAGGAGTGGCCTTGTTAGAGGGCTTTAAAACATCTTTAGAATGTCACCTTTCTCAAGGATTTTACAATAAGATTGTTAGGTCTACTCTATTAAGATATTTCTCTGTTACAAATGCTACTAAGCAACAATAATAAAAATGACTTGTAAATTTGAAACTATGTTTTCTCAATTAGATTTTTGTGTGCTCTTCTATCTTCACTTCAATTCTTCATTATCCACTAGCATCAATACTTCATCATATCCTTCTTTTCCCACTTATAATCTATCTATTCCTTCTTCTCTACAATAGTCGGTAACCCTTCAACGATTCAATTTTCCAGCTATTTGTCCATACAAGATCATCCTTTATATATAATTTCTTTTTCTCTAAATCTCATCTATTATGTTTTCCTTTAATCAATCTTGACTGTTCAATTAATTATACCTTGAATTAAATCTCGATAACACATTTTCTTTTCACCTTGGAACTTGAACTTTTCTAGAAACTTGTTCTATTTCTTTTTTCCACTTAGATCTTGCCGTAGATATTCATCTTGAATTTTATTGTCCGTAGATCTCTTGTAACTAACTTTCCTCATCATCATGATCATCCATCTCATCATGGCTAATCATTAAATGTCGATTCCATCCTTATTTAATATCTTTTTCTTGCTCGGTGTTCTTCATTAGAATTTTGGTTACATCGCTCGGTGCCTAAATCTTTCTTCTTTACCGAGTGACCCATCTTTTTACCTTTACCTTACCAAGTGACCTTCCTCCTCGATAGCCAAACAAATTAACTTACCGAATTGTAAAATCTTCATCACCATGTGTTACTAACTTAACATAATCATATGTTCGATAGAAAACAATTATGTCAATATAATCTAATCATTGTACAATCTGTATCAGTTTCCCATTTAAGTTCTATAGCTTCTAAACTTATCATTTCTTGTTCTCCTTAACTCATTGATATTATATCATTACCAAATGATATGGAAACATAATATAAACCATAAATAAATTTCTTAACATCAATGACAAGAAAATAACTGATCTAACCTTTCTACTATTATCATGTATACCTTTGATCTTGGTCAGTCTTCATCATCATCTCCATCAGACAATCAATCTTCAACATTTCTATCAGTTATGGTAACAATCTCCCTCTTTGGCATTGATGGAAACACTAACAAATTCAGTGTTCAATTGATGATGAAATCCTTTACTGTTTTTCATATACTGTACTCCCTCTAAGTAGTAACTTCTCCTTTTACAATCTTTCATCTGTAGTTTGTCTTTCTTAGTCAATAATACTCTCCCTCTTTGAGTAACCTTCTCCCTTTGGAGTTATTCATCTCCTTCATGATAATCTGTCATCAATTACTATTCTCCCTCTTTAGTAATATTCTCCCTCTTTGACAACAGTGCCAAAGAAACATAAAATTCTCAGATTATACCTCATGTGTATAGATTTTCCATTGCACTCATAAAAATCCTTCATAACTTCAGGCTTCACCAAAAGAGTGAAATAATAGCATCAAATCACAAGATAGATATTCTATTGAGTCCTTGAATTGATGTAGCATGCATCTTTCCTTAAGTACATTGGATAGGGGAAGAACCCCTAACTTACCTTAGAGATACTCAAAAGAATCCTTCAAAAATGGTTTAGCAAATATATCAACTAATTTCTCTTTAGAATTCACATACTCCAATGCCACATGCTTATCTTGTACTTTATCTCTCAAGTTGTGATACTTAATAGATATATGCTTTGTCTTGGAATGCATCACATGGTTCTTTGATATGTTAATAGCATTGGTATTATCACAATAAATTGTAATAGGATCATTAATCTCTTCATGCATACCTTCTAGTAGTTGTTTGATCCATACAATATTAGAATAATTCATAGCTTCTACCACATACTCAACTATGGTAGTAGATTGTGAAATACAACTTTGTTTCTTGCTTAACCATGTCACTAGCCTTTCTCCCAAAAAGAAAGCTCTGCCACTGGTGCTTTTCCTATCATTGATATTTCCTTCCCAATCAACATCAGTATATACCTTAAGATAAAAACTTCCTTTTCTTGTGTATAATAGACTGAAATATTTAGTCCCTTTCAAATATCTAAATATCCTCTTAACTACAGACAAATGTGTCTCCATTGGGTTTGCAGAAAACATTGCAACAATACCAATAGAATGTGCAATTTCAAGTCTACTGTGTACAACATATTTTAGTTAACCAATCATGGATCGGTAACGTGTCTCATTCACTTCCTTAGTATCATCTTCCTTAGAAAATTTACAACCAGTAGCCATCGGTGTTCCAACTAGTTTTGAGTCTTCCATATTGAATGTTTTCAGGATCTCCTTGATATATTTAGATTGAGTGATGTAGATCCCATCCTTAACTTGTTGAATTTGAAGTCCAACAAATAATTTAATCTGTCCTATCATAGACATCTCAAATTCCTTTCTAATTTCATCACCAAATGACTTAGACATTATCTCATTACCACCAAATATAATGTCATCAACAAATATCTCAGCAATCAAAATTTCATCAGACTTATCACATTTCAAGTACAAATTTCTATTATAACTAGTCCTTTCCAATCCAATCTTAATTAGGTAAGAGTGTAGTCTTTCATACCATGGTCGGGGTGTATGCTTCAATCCATATAAAGCTTTATGTAGTTTGCAGACCATTTTCTTATTACTTTTTGTCAACAAAACCATCAGGCTGTTCAATGTAGACTTCTTCTTCAAGAATTCCATTCAAAAATGCAGATTTAACATCGATTTGATAAACTTTGAATCCTTTGTAAGCAACACATGCAAGAAATATTCTTACACCTTCTAATATAGAAACAGGGGCAAAAGTTTCACCATAGTCAATACCTTCTTCTTGTGCATACCCTTTGCAGAATAATCTTTCTTTGTTTATGATCACATCTCCTTTCTCATTGAGTTTATTTCTAAAAATCCAATTTTTTCCAATCACATTCTTATCCTTAGGTCTCGGTACCAGTGACCATGTGTTGTTATTTTCAATTTGATCTATTTCTTCTTTTAGAGAATTCATCCAATCTTCATTATCTAGTGCATCTTTTATTAATCTAGGCTCAAATTCAAAAATCAAACACGTGTTATCTTTTAACATAAAGTTTCTTGTCACGACTCCTGCATTCTTGTCTCCAATTATTCTGCTCGGTGAGTGGTGTCTTCTCACATACTTTGTTAATACAGGTTCAATAGAATGTTCATCAGTGTTTTCATCTCTCAGTGGAGTCTCATGTTGTTCATCCATTCTTTCTTGTTGCTGCTTGGTTGTATCAACCGAATTACCATCTTGTAAATAAATAAATCTGATGTAATCCTCATATTCCTTTTTACTATCCTCTTTATTTCTTTTTTCAAATTCATCAACTCTTACATTTTTACTTTCAAGTATTTTGTTATAATCCTTGATTAAATATTTATATGCTTTTCTCTTTGATGAGTAACCAAGAAATATTCCTTCATCACCTTTAGAGTCAAACTTTCCATTTCTAGAATCTTTCAGTATATAACATCTACTTCCAAATTTTTTAAAGTAACTTACCTTCAATGTGTGTCAAAACCATAGTAGTTCATAGGGTGTCTTGTTGGTACCTTTCTTCAATTGTATTTGGTTGAGAGTATAAGCTGTAAAACTTATAGATTCTCTCTAGAATATTTTTGCAACCTTTTTATCAATCAATAAAGTTATAGCACAATCAACAATAGATTTGTTTCTTCTCTCACCTATTCCATTATGTTGTGGAGTCCTCAATGTAGATACTTGTCTTTTAATTCCATGCTCATTATAGAAGATAGTAAATTCATCAGAGATAAATTCACCTACTCTATCAAATCTCAAACACTTCAGCTGTTTACCTATTTCCTTCTCAACTCTAGCCTTATACCACTTAAATATTTGAAATGCATCAGATTTTTCTTTTAGAAACATAACATAAATTATTCTTGAATAATCATCAACAAACAAAATAAAGTACATATCTCCAAAATAGGTTTTAAGTCTCATAGGACCACAAAGGTTAGTGTGAACTAATTCCAAAATACCATTTGTAGAATAAGATTTGCTTAGAAAACTTGACTTGATCATCTTACCAATTTGACATTCTTTACACATAGCTTTATCAGGTTTGCTTAATCTCAGTGGTCCTCTTACTCTACTCTTCTTACACACTTTGATCAAGTTATCAAAATTCACATGACACAATATCTTATTCTATAACCATACATCTTCAATTTTAAAAAACAAGAAACTCTTTACATGAGTATCAAGATAAAATAAATTACCTCTTGATTGTCCTCCAGTTCCAATTAGATCTCCATCAACACCATATATCTTAACTTTTCTATTTTGAAATTTGAGTAGGTGGCTAGTATTGTTCAATTGTACAACACTTAACAGATTGTAGTTCAGTCCTCTAACCCAATATGCATTATTACATTTCATCTTCTCATTTAACATAATGGATCACTTACCTTCATAAGACATGGAGCATAATTGCCAAATTTGACAAATTCTCCATCATATTCTTCTAGGTTCTCAAATTTATCGATATCACGAGTCATATGATGTGAATAACTGTAATACCCCAAAAATGGGCTATAGGTTCATTAACCTCCTACATCTTCAATTTGAACAAAATCGACATCGAAGTCCTAACCTAAGGCACATATGCACATTATTGAAATCCTAATTGATTTTATCATAAATTCTGCATCGGGGGATATTCCTAGCAACATTCCTATTTATTCTAATTATCTTTAATTTAATTATTATTTGGCGATGAATCCTATTTATCCTAAAGTTTGATTAATTGAATATTCTAAATAATTAATTAATTAGATTAATACTACCACTTAATTATTTAATTAGATTTAATTCTATTTATTCCTAATTATATTATTTAATTTTGACAATAAATCAAATCTCCTACGAATAATTGATTAAATATTTATTTAATTGATTAAGTCTAAGTTGTCAATATTTAATAATATTGTTTTGAATAAAAGTTTGATTAAAATAATTGATTAACCCACAAATCAGTTATTTTTAAATTTAAAATCAACTAAGTTGAAGATAAATCACTTTATTTATTCAATTAATTCATGATTATTTGTGCACATTCAAAGAGCAGTTAAACTTTAAATCAAAAAATTAATTCAAGTTGTTATCTTTTCGAAACTTAACATCTATTTTGAGTTCAAAGTTGATCTAAACTTCTGATTTGAGTTAAAAAGTTGTTCTTGCATGATTTTGCATGATTTTATGAGTTATCTATTTCTAATTTCTTGTTAACTCAAAAATCAACTTGAGTTCATCAAGAGTGATTTATAACTTTTTCCATGCACCCTCAAGCCCTGGATTTCTATAAAATAAAGGATCAGCTCTTTACAAATCATCCACAAAATTTGTATACTTACTCTAGCGAATTGACATCAGAGGAATCATCAAGCTTCTTGCGAATCAACATTTTGTGAGATCAATCTTGTTTTCAATTCATTCTAGTTTCATATTTCATATCATTGTTAGCTTAATTTGCATATCATTTCAATCCATTTAGATTAATTTATTATCAGTTTTTCTCATCTTATTGCATCAAAAATAAAAAAAAATAGATTAATTTGCATTCATATTTTATTGCTTTCATCATTTAAATCCTTCGTTTAGGTGTTGCATTGTCACTGATCTCGGTCTAATCTGAGAATACCATACTCGCACCTACTAGAAGGTAGTAAATCGCCTGGTTAACTATATTGTTCTTATTTGCATATTTTGATTTTTTCTAACCTCTAATGTTTTACTAAAGTGTTGTGTCTACAGCTAGGTACAAAATTCACACACACATTTTTGGCGCCCATCGTGGGGCAACCCACCTTTACATGCTGGTTTTGATTTTTTTTTGGAGCTAAAACCCTAAAGTTTCAAAGATTTAATTTTATCTCCCAAAAGGCTTGGATTTTTAGTCTAAAATTATTTTTTTAGGTTGGAGACATATCAGGGAAGCTTCAATAAAAAATTCAGAATTTTCTGAGATGTTTTGAATTTTTAATAATTTTTTCTTTATTTTTTGGAAAAAATTAATTTCTGACATAAATCAGCATATTTTTTGGAAATATTTACATTTTCAAAAATCTCTTTAAATTCTACAGGGGGTCTATTCTTTGTGTTTTAAATTTGGATGCAATATAATAGCTCAAATAGTCAATTTACAAAAATTGGTCTATTTTGGTAAAATGGGTCTCTAAGACACAAATGAAGAGATTTTTCTAAAATTTTTACATTTTGGAAAGCGCTCTATTTTTTAGTAGGGGTCTCTATTTTGTATTTCTATTTTTGTGGTCAAAATCATATCAAAAAAATAGATCTTGTTGACTAGGTCAAATGCAACAAAAAAATAAAATTTTGTGATGGGTATGCACTTATTTTTCACATGGTTCAATGAATGATATGAGTTGTCATTTGGATTAGTTGCTGGTTATTATTGCTCCTAATAATTGATTTTCAGATCTAACCCTAGGGTTTTCATAAGTTGAATATACGTTGCATATCTTGTTTGCTTATTTTCTTATTAGAGAGTTTGTGGCTTGCTTGCGCGGGATTGCTTAACAAAGCTAAAAATTAGGTAAAATCTAGTAAGCGCATTGCAAGGGAATTCATATATTCTACTACATCTAAAAATATTTCAATTTGGACATAAAATGAATATCTCACGTGTCTAGCTTGAGTGCCTTTCCTGCTTTCATAAATCAGACTTCAATTTTTGGGCTATAAAACAAACATAGATTTTCTTTTTGCATATCTGTTACACATAGTAAATAGGCCCTATGAACACTATTTGTGGATGATCTTTTGAGATTGAGCTTCTTTCACTTGTTTATTCATGTGAAGCTCCTCTTGATGAAGGATCCCGTTGTAGGTAGGGAAGGTAATGAGAAAGTCTCACGTTCTACTAGATTCATGTGTCTTCAACTTTTGATTGATACATTCTCTCTCCAGAGAGGTTGATAGATCATAAGCGGTTGACGTCATAGATCTTTGTGAGATAATCTTGGTCTTAGCATGTTGGATTAATTTGTCTGCTTTGTCTTGGTGAAGTGAAGAGGTTAGGGGATTATGTTCTACTTCCTTTTTAGATAGTACCAGAAACCCAAATCCTTGAATCTGATCTAGTCCCCTTGTGGTATCTTTTGTGAGTCACCTTTAGAGAGGGTTAACCGTAGTGGACATTCCCTTAATTGGGTCAACTACATAGATGGAACCTCAAGTGGTAATAGCCATTTTTTTCATGGTAGCAACAACCGCTATATAAATGTCTTTGTGGAGGAAATCTTCATAGGTGTGGTCTCTTGTTGGGCTGTCAGATCTCCCTAGTAGCTCCTGATTGATTAATTTCTTAGACTGTGTCAAAACCTTGGTGCATCTAGATTGGAGTTTTCCCTCTTGAGATCATAAAAGTTGCAGAGTCAGACCATTGCTACAAACCCTAGTGAGGCCAAATTTTTTTTATTTTTCTAGGAATATGTGCGTTATTGAAAAACTTTTTGGAACATACACAATTAGCACTTCTATGGATTAGCACAATAAGTCACTATTGCTTGTTCATGTGCAAGGTTTCTTTTGCCCTTGTTCATTATTTTCGTATGATTGCTTGTTTCCCTTGCTTGCTATTTTGTGTGCTTGATATCTTCTTGGTTACTTGAGACAAACTTTTACACAGATCTTCAAAAACTAGACAGAAAAATTTGCAAACAAATTGGTACTGAAAACTAAAAAATTGCAAATTTGAAGCAAAAATCCTTTCTGGTGTCAAAATTCATCCTAAAATTTCAAAACTCGTATCAAAGCCAAAGTCAAAGTTGTCAGAGATTGGTCAAATTTGTCAGAAATTCAATTTTACAGCCTATTTCCAGAATCTATCAAACAAATCATTGTGTCAAGAATAGAACAGAACCTATAAAGAATACATTCATTTTCCTAAAGTGGTCACTTAAGTCTGATTTAGCCTTCTGATTTATCGATTTGAGTCTTTTTCATCTTGTGTCAAAACCTTGTCAAAATTATCTTCAAAATTCAATCTTTTTACTAAATGGTTAGTTAAGTGTTGTGAGCTCGTGCCTACCATCTGTTGAGTGTCTACCCACACTACTGTGGCACAATATCCTTCATTTACGTCTGATCTATTCTTTAATCACTTCAATTTTAACAAGGTTGTGTCATTTGATCTTCTAGAATCAATTCATTCTTCAGTTGTCTTCATCTTATTCTTTGGCTTCACCCAAGGTTAATGGTGGAAACCAGAGCTTTGTCACACAAGAAATCTGGAGAGGTATCCCATACAGTACCTCTGAATACTCTCTAGGTCCCAACTCTTGAACAAATCTACAATTCTAGTCTTTATGAAGATGACGATCTTGGCAATTTTTGATTGAAAACTGGTTACGTACCCCCTCCATCAACTCACGGAGGTAATCAACAAACCCCACCTCAATCTAATCTAGGGAGCCCTAAAAATCCTAACATGTCTCACGGAGGGATACATCATGGGTCTCAAGGACACCAATCTCAACATAGTATGGATCGAGAACCTACACCTAAAATTTTTTGATATCAAAATGATGATGAATTCAAAAGAATGATGAAACATTTCTTGAAGAAAGATAGAGAAGCATACTTTCTAGAGTTAGCTCATCAAGGAGCTAAAATTCCTCCAAAATTTAATGTGGAAGATATCGTTACACATGAGGAAGAAACTCCTATCATGGCTATGATGAAATAGATGCATGCCATGCAAGTTAAACTTAACAAACTTGAGAAAGAAAAGGAACCTAAAGAGTTCTCCATGGAGGCTCTATGTCCTTTTCCATTTGATAAAGACTTGTACATGTCGCCATTCCCTAAAAGAGTGGAGATGCCTAAATATGATAAGTATGATGGAAACTCTAACCCTCAAGATCATGTTAGAGAATTCTTTACTTAATCTATGGAGTTTATGCATGAACCAACCTACTTAATGCATCTTTTCCCTTGATCTCTGGGAGGAGCAGCCATTCATTGGTTCTCTAGAATGCCCCCTACTATCAAAACTTTTAAGGAGTTAATCAAACTATTCTATCAACATTACTCCTACAATATTCAACATTCGATCACTATGATGAACATCTACAATCTGAAACAATATCCAGGAGAACCATTCCTAAAATTTCTCAAGAGGTAGAGGAAGAAATTTTCTCTATATGCTAGATCTATTCCAGAAACTGAGAAGCTGGAAATTTTCATCAACAATCTTGTTCCAAAAATTAACTACCCTTTACAAATATAAAATCATACATCTTTTGACAAGATGGTAGATAATGCGATCAAAATTGAGAAAGTACTTGTGCAAAAAGGAGACATATCACTTCAAAAAGATGAGTATGAATCTGGATCTAGTTCTAAGGACAAGAACAAAAACTAGAACAAGAATAAAGGCATTGTCACAGATGGCATTGTTGATAATATCCATGCCCCATCTAAGGCACCTACTTTCAATCTTACTGTTAGTACCCAAGCCATCAAAGCTTCTAAAGCCAAAGCCACAGAGTCCAACAAAAAGTCATATGATTACAAACCTTGGGCTACAGATCCTAATTGCAAATTCACTCCTCTCAGAGAATCCTTGGAATCTGCCATGAAAACTCTATTGGCAAACAAAATCATCTACTTTCCTAAGATGAAAGTCTTTGATCCAGAACCTAAACCAAAATGGTGGAGAGAGAATGATTTCTGTGAATTCCATCGCAATAAAGGTCATAAGACTAATAACTGTATTCGCTTGAAGCACATTATACAAGACAAAATTGATAATGGCAACATCATGATTGACAATCATAAGAGAAATAATGATCATACAACATTCACAAAACCATTTCCTAAACGTGGTAAAGAAGATTCTTCTTCTCAACCTAATATGGCTACTAAAGTCAATTATGTCTACTTAGGAAACAATGCTGTTATCAATATGGTTGAACCATGCCTATCTAAGCATTGCAATGTCATCACAATTGTAAGAAGAGATAGCGATAATCAATCAACTAATGCAGTTACTTGATCACAAGCTTAGGCACACCTACAAGGACAAATACAAAATTCATCAAATGTCCCTAAGGTGCCTTTCAATCTTTCATCTACTTCTAAACAGAAGGCTACATCTAAATCTTCAAATCCTAAAGACACAAGGCCTACTTCATACAGTATTGTCCAACAACTCCAGCACACAAATGCTAAAATCTCCATGTTTGAGTTGCTTCGGATATCTCCAGCTCATAGAGCCATTCTAGACAAAGCTTTGCTTGGATCCAATATTCATAATGACCTTGATTTAGATAGATTCCAGACTATGGTTGGTCATCTTACGTCTCCACAGTACATTTCCTTTTTAGAGGAAGATGATAACTCCTTGAGTCATCTGCATAACTAGCCTTTGCATATTGAAGTCTTGATCCAAAACCGTCGTGTCAAACATGTGTTGATAGATGGAGGCAATGACCTAAACACTTGTTCTTTCAGCTTGATTATACAATTGGGATTTTTAGAAATGGCCATTAATACCAAGAAGAAGATAATTATCAAAGCATATGATGAGCAAGAAAGATCTTCTAAGGGAAATATTGTCCTACCTATTAGAGCAGGTCCTGTCATCAGAGATACTATATGTCAAGTTCTTGATCTACCTTTGGCTTACAATATCCTCCTAGGAAGACCCTAGATACATGACATGAAAGCCATTCCCTCTACATTCCATCGGTGTTTGAAATTTCCTTATGAAGGAGTTGAGGTGATGATTCCAGCTGATCTGTATACAACTTGCAATACCTTGAAAGAGAGTGCATATAAACTTGTTCCCAATAATAGAGAATCTTCCACTAAGCAGCTAGACATTGCTTCAACCTCCAAGATGGAAGACATTGCTAAAGAGGTTAAAATCAAAGAAAATGGTATGGGAGACTATACTATAGAGCCAGTCTTATCTTTGACATCTCTCCCTATCTCTCCTAAGTCTTATGGACAAACTCTAAAATAGTCCAAGCTCAAATTTAAAGAACCTCTTGAAGCATATAAAGGAAATTTTGTTGTAGAACAAGTATCTAAATAGGAGTTTGAAGAGGATGAAGCTGTGATCGCATGGCTATACAAAGATGAACCTAAATCTCAAGTTGTCCAAAAATGTGATGCTAAAATACTGAATATCTCATCTAAGTCATATGGCCTAGGGGATAAATTGATTACAAAGACGGGATATAAAGGAAAAGGGCCTCTAGGACTACAGGGTAAAGGTCTTCTGTCACCTCTTGATCACCATGGTTGACAAAAAAAGAATACAACAGGTCTAGGATACACGAAGAAGCCTTTCTATCTTAGCAAGAACTCCCTGCATGTTCTAGAACAAATTAAGCCTTTTGTAGCAAATCAACTAAAGGGGGAAATAACTAAACAATCTGATAGTGATGATTCAGACACCACTGATGAGCTCATTCCTTATGAGCATTTTCCTAAAGAAATAAAAGACCTCCTTGAAGCTGACGATGATCTAATAAAAAGAATTAATGTAGTAGAAACACAAGAACCTACTATAGAGCAAGAGATAGTTGCAACACAAGAACCAACTAATCTCAAAGGCAATCAAAAAGAGGAAGGTGGTAGTTATTCTGAGATAGATTCCCATGAGTATGAATTCAAATCAAAATCTGAGGGTAACCCTTTTTGGGGTATTCATCTTGACTTTACTCATGTTCTTAGGTTTCCTAGAGGTCTAGATGAAGAAACAGAAGATGAATCAAATGACTATGAATGGGGAGTCATTCCAGAACCAGATGAACTTATTATAGAAAAGCATGTTGATGTTATTCACCAATATGCACCTAAACCCAACATAAGTCTAGAGCAATATGATGAACTAATCAAGTCCGATCCACCAATGGCTGAAGTAGATTTCCACAATGACATTGAGCCTATTCATGAATTGAATGTCTTAAGTTGTAATATCACCTTTGAACTTGAGTGTCAAGTTAGGACCAATGATGACAGATCCATATTTGTAAACACTCTTTCCCAATCTTTCACCACTTTGACTATCCAATGCCCTGACCTTCTTGACATAACATCCACCAACTTGAACCAAGGTATTTATACCTTTCCCAATGACTATGCCCTTGCTCGCTACCTAAATGCAGTTGAACCTATGAGGGCTTCCATTAGTGAACCGAGCATTAGCATGATAGAGTTGGACATCAAGTATCTTAGTCAGAAAAATAAGAATAAGAATAAAAAGAAAAGGAGTTCTGAGGGTGAAAACCACTTTGTGGTAGTCTCAGAACCTACAAAAGTAAAAATAAAAGATGTATCCGAAGGTGAAAACCTCTCTAAGGTGCCTAAGGATGAGATATTTTATGTCCTTCTGAGTCATTTATAGGACAGATCTCCAGTTCTAATTAAGCCCACTCAATCTATCAATTTGGGAATAGTAGAAGAACCATAGTCGATCCATGTAGCACAATCCTTATTAGAAGAAGAAAAGAAAAAATTTACAACATTCTTAACAGAGAAAAATATCAACTTTGCATGGAAATATTCAGATATGCCAGGGTTGGATCTTGATCTTATAATGCACCATTTATCTATAGCTCCGAACGTTAAACCTATTAAGAAAAAATTGAGAAAGATGCATCCACATATTGCACTCTTGGTAAAAGCTGAATTAGAGAAGCTCTTGAAAGCCAAATTTATTCGAGTTATTGATTATGTAGAATGGATCTCTAATATTGTACCTATGTCTAAACCAAACAAATCTATAAGAGTGTGCACAAATTTTAGAGATGTAAACAAAGCATGCCCTAAGGATGATTTTCCATTACCTAACATTGATATGATAGTGGACATGACTACGGGCTTTGAGATGTATTCATTAATGGATGGTTTTTTGGATATAATCAAATCAAAATTGCTCTAGAGGATCAAGAGAAAAATGCTTTTACATGTGCATGGGGTACCTTCTATTAGAATGTCATGCCATTTGGGCTTAAGAATGCTGGTGCTACATATCAGAGAGCTATGACTTCTATTTTTCATGACATGATGCATAGGACTATGGAGGATTATGTTGATGATACTTTACAAAAATCTATGATTAGAGATGAGCATCTAAATTATTTAAGAAAGATACTAGACAGAATGGAAAAATTTAGTCTCAGACTAAATCCTAAGAAGTGTGATTTTGGTGTCACTTTTGGAAATCTTTTAGGCTACATTATTTTAAAGAAAGGAATTGAAGTAGATCTAGCTAAAGTAAATGCTATCATGGAGATGCAACCTCCCAAGAATATCAGTCAAATGATAACATTACAAGGGAGAGTTCAATCTATCAGGCTCTTCATATCTCAGCTGGCAGACATATCATAACCTTTTACAAAGACATTACATAAAGGTGTGACCTTTTGCATGGAGCGATGAATGTGAAAAGAAATTTAATCATATCAAGAAATATCTATCAAATCCTCCTATCTTGATGCCTCCCATTTAGGGGAAGCCTTTGATCTTATATGTCTCCACTACAGATACATCACTGGGGGCATTGCTTGCACAACATGATGAGAATAAGAAGGAAAGAGCTATATACTATATCAGTAGAACATTGGTGGCATACAAAAAGAACTATTCAATGATTGAGAAATCTTGTCTAGTTGTGGTCATTGCATCACAGAAACTGAGACATTATATGTTGGCTCATACTACACATTTAGTATCTAAGCTTGATCCACTAAAGTACCTACTAAGAAAAGCTGCCCTCATGGGTAGATTAGCCAAATGGGTCATGCTCTTAAGTGAATTTGACATTGAATATGTTGAAAGAAAAGCTATTAAAGGACAAGTTATTGCTAATCAATTAGCAGATGCACCTTTATTTGATGATACACCCATGCAAATGAAATTTCCAGATTCCTCTATCATGAATCTTTCTTCTAGAGAATGGCAATTGTTCTTTGATGGCTCCTATACACAGAATGGATCTAGAACAGGCATCTTGTTTATCACTCCTCAAGGATACTCCATTCCTAAGGCATTTAGAATCAAATTTCCTTGTACAAACAATATTGCTTAATATGAAGCCCTTTTGAATGGTATGAAAATAGCAATTGAGTGGAGAGTAATAGAATTACACATTCATGGAGACTCACAACTTGTAATCCATCAAGTCAATGATGTGTACCAAAATAAGGATGAAAATCTCGTTCCATACAAGAGAATGGTAGATGATCTCAAGAAATATTTCATCTCTATCACATTTGAGCAAATACCTAGAACAAAGAATAAGGCTGTTGATGCAATGGCAACATTATCTACTTTATTACAATAGCCTAAACATGAGCTACGCTACGAGTTCCTAGTGGAAGCACTACCTTACCCTACATATGACTCCCCTAAAACCTACATGATTTGCACTATTGTAGGTCATGATTCATCCAGATATAAAAACCTATTCTCCTATCTGAAGGAGCAAATCATTCCTAATACCTTCAACCACCATGAAAAGAGATACCTTATTTGTAATGCCTCCTGATATGTCATCATTGGTCATGATCTTTACAAATGAGGTCTAGATGGTATGCTACTTAAATGTTTAGAATGGGAAGAGTCTCAATGTGCATTAGAGGAAGTCCATGATGGTATTTGTGGGTCACACTCGAACATTTTAACACTAGCTCAAAAACTTATTAGGGCTGGGTACTATTGGCCTGAAATGGAGAAAGAGTCTATCAAGTTTGCTAAGAACTGTCAAAAGTGCCAAGTACATGGCAACTTAATTCATGCTCTAGGGAGAGATCTAATTTCCTTCACTACACAATGGCCTTTTCATCAATGGGCCTTTGATCTTATAGGAGCTGTACATCCTCATTCTTCTAATGGACATACCCATATAATCATAGCTATAGATTATTTTACAAAATGGGTAGAAGCAGTCCCTTTGACACAAGCAACTGGAAAACAAATATCTATGTTCATCTTGAACTACATCATATGTTGGTATGGTATTCCACATTCCATAGTCATAGATAATGGTGGAAAATTTAAGAACAAAGACTTGGATGATTTATGTGCCAAATTCAAGATTACAAAACATTGGTCATCTATCTACTATCCTCAAGGGAATGGACAAGCAGAGGCTTCTAACAAGAATCAATTGAAAATATTACATCGTATAGTTAATAAAATAGGAAGAGACTGGCATCTCAAGCGATATTACTAGGGCTACACCTTTTGCTTTAGTTTATGGGTCTGAAGCGATACTACCTATTGAGGTTGAAATCCCATCACTAAGAATCAGAATGCATGGTCTAGTAACTGATGATGACTACAAAGTGTCTAGGTTGCAAGAACTTGAACTACTAGATGAGCGCTGACAAGAAGCATATGATCATCTCAGAGTATATCATAAAAGAATGTCTAGAGGTTACAACAAGAAAGTCAGACACAGAGAATTTCAGGTTGGTGATCTAGTCTTGAGAGAGAATCCCAAAAATCAATCACATAGAGAGTGCAAGGGGAAGTTTGAACCCAATTGGCTGGGTCCCTTTGTAATCACTGCTACTTTTGGCTCTGGTGCCTAGCAATTCTCAATGACTGAAGGAGAACAACTCCGAGAACCAATCAATGTTCTCCATCTAAAGAAATTCTATGCCTAAGGCATTTAGTCTATGGTAAAATGTCCTAAAAAATCTTAAAAATTAGAAAAAGTCTTAAAAAAATGAACATCTTGGTGAAAACCTAGCAATAGGCACCTTGATGATTCACAAAAAAAGTAAAAAAAATGAAAAATACAAAAAAATGAGAAAAAGAAAAAGTGCCTTGGTTAAAACCTAGAAACAGGTGCCTTGGTAGCAAAAATAGAGTCTCTGCCAAGATGGTGAAAACCTGGCAAATGGGTGCCACTTGTTTCAAAACACTCCATCTATTAGCGCAATCTTGGTCTTTCCTAGCTTTCAGTCTTGCTTTAGTTTGTACATACTTCCCAGTTTGATTCTGCATTCCTATTTTCAATAAGTTGGTCTATACACCAATCAGCTCAAGCGTATGTATCCTATCAATGCTTAACACTTGGGGGTAATCAATGTCATATCCTATGGTCTCTAGTACACCTTAGACAAGTCATATCCAGTCAAGGTCCTTTGAATCTTTATCTGAGTTAGTTAGTCATTCTCCTCTCCAGAAAGGATTTTGCATCTAAAACAACGCAAACAAAAACATCAACACAAAATGAAAACAATCTATGCTTCACATGCTTTTATCTCCTTGTATGTTTACTGATTCACATTGAGATTTTTGCATATTATGTTCCCTTGAGCTCTTCAATGATGTCCTTTACAAGATTTAGAGAGTGATGATTGGGGGCAAAATCTTTTCTTTATTTTCTACTTGTATGTGAAAATCTAACAACTTTGAAAATTTTGGATTGAAATGGCGTTCGACTGTAAGAGCCTCTATCTTGAATTGGATGGCCATGAGTACCTCGACCATTGATACCCAAAAAATTCAAGGAAGTTTGATCTAACTATTGTCTTTTTGAGTACGTTCTTTCTCCTACTATGAAACATGATCTTACCTAAGGATGTGAATGATAATGGGTCACTAAGGGTAATTCACATTGGATTTAGAATGATCTTTTGACTGCTTGATGTGTTTGTAATGCAAGGCGTATTCAGGTCATCATGACGTCTATGTTTTGATGCTTATACAAATTTCTATATCAAAATGGACATGATATTTAGGTCATCCTGGTGCTTATGCCTTGGTGCTTATATCTAATCCGACATTCCTAAAACAAAATCAATATTCATATGTCTATGGTTGTCTAGCCAGTGGGCATTGTATTGATTCTTGAGCATAAAAATCAATATTCATATGTCTATGGTTTCATAACTAGTGGGCATTATATTGATTTATCCAGTTACCTAAAAATTCAATGATGAGAATGACCGACACATAATCAGTGACTAGGTCCTAGGCCTTAGGTTTGCATTTCATTTTGCATATCTCTTTGCATTCTGCATGTTTGCATGGTCTCATAGATTGCTTGAACACTTAAACAATTTTATTTTTTTTCAATCACATCTTCGAATCTAAAAAGAGCTACAAGAAGATCCATCCAACAAAACAAAAAGTACAATCCTTTTTTGGGATCAAAATCAAAATTTGAGATCATTTATATTATTCATTACTTGTATAATCAACCTTCAATCATCAAAGAAATCCAGAATTCAACTTAACTGATTATCTTACATCAAACTATCAAAATTTCAACTTGGTTAACCATGGTCAACTCATGGTCAAACCTAGTCAAACTTGGTCTCCAAGACCTCTAAACGATGTAGAACGCATTCCAAGATGTGTATAACCACTTCTTAAATCAATTAACATGCTTCTAAACTATAAACACTAACTTTTCTTGTCAGATTTCAATTTTAATCCCGAAGGGGGCATGGCATTGCACATCATTCAAAGTCTATAAATCAATTCTATCAATCAACCTTTCCTCAGTAATCAAGACAACAACCATGTCTAGTTGCTGATTCGTCTAAAGTCCTCATCGCTTGGGGTAAATCTATCATCTCTTGGGGCATATCAGATTCTTCTAGTATCCAAATCTATCTTGTAAACTGTATCAACTTTTCGTAACTATCAGTTCATTAGTGTTATTTCCTTGGTTCTTCATAACTGATGGGTTCAGGATGTGATACCGATATGATTCATACAAGGACATTGAGGTCTGGAATCGGTCACTCACTTCTTCACAATCATAAGGTTGAGAGTCAAGTGTTTTGACACTTTTTCATAATCACCGGTTCATTGTTGATATAGCTAGCATCATCTCGATCCCTGGTCATTCTAGGCCTGGGTCGATATCTTTCAATCTTTAATCTTTCAAATCAGTTTCATATGTATATCAAAACACAGACTATTCTTTGAACCACTACGCTTTGCACAATGATTCAAAGAGGGGCAAAATGTAATACCCCAAAAATGGGCTATAGGTTCATTAACCTCCTACATCTTCAATTCGAATGAAATTGACATTGAAGTCCTAACCTAAGGCACATCTGCACATTATTGAAATCCTAATTGATTTTATCATAAATTCTGCATCGGGGAATATTCCTAGCAATATTCCTATTTATTCTAATTATCTTTAATTTAATTATTATTTGGTGATGAATCCTATTTATCTTAAAGTTTGATTAATTGATTATTCTAAATATTTAATTAATTAGATTAATACTGCCACTTAATTATTTAATTAGATTTAATTCTATTTATTCCTAATTATATTATTTAATTTTGACAATAAATCAAATCTCCTACAAATAATTGATTAAATATTTATTAAATTGATTAAATCCAAGTTGTCAATATTTAATAATATAGTTTTGAATAAAAGTTTGATTAAAATAATTGATTAACCCACAAATCAATTATTTTTAAATTTAAAATCAGTTAAGTTGAAGATAAATCACTTTATTTATTTAATTAATTCATGATTATTTGTGCACATTCAAAGAGCAGTTAAACTTTAAATCAGAAAATCAATTCAAGTTGTTATCTTTTCGAAATTCAGCATCTATTTTGAGTTCAAAGTTGATCTAAACTTCTGATTTGAGTTAAAAAGTTGTTCTTGCATGATTTTGCATGATTTTATGAGTTATCTATTTCTAATTTCTTGTTAACTCAAAAATCAACCTGAGTTCATCAAGAGTGATTTATGACTTTTTCCATGCACCCTCAAGCCCTGGATTTCTATAAAATAAAGGCTCAGCTCTTTACAAATCATCCACAGAATTTGCATACTTACTCTGGCGAATTGACATCAAAGGAATCATCAAGCTTCTTGTGAATTAGTGTTTTGTGAGATCAATCTCGTTTTCAATTCATTCTAGTTTCATATTTCATATCATTTTTAGCTTAATTTGCATATCATTTCAATCCATTTAGATTAATTTATTATCAGTTTTTCTCATCTTATTGCATCAAAAATAAAAAAAAATAGATTAATTTGCATTCATATTTTATTGCTTTCATCATTTAAATCCTTGGTTTAGGTGTTGCATTGTCACTGATCTCAGTCTAATCTGAGAATACCATACTCGTACCTACTAGATGGCAGTAAATCGCTTGGTTAGCTATATTGTTCTTATTTGCATATTTTGATTTTTGCTAACCTCTAATGTTTTACTGAAGTGTTGTGTTTATAGCTAGGTACAAAATTCACACACACAATAACCACTATCAATAATCCAAGGGTCTGGTTTACTTACATGAGAAAAAAGTTCTTTTTCATCTTCATACTTTTCCTCATCTGATTCTTCCTTTACAACAAAAAAGACAAATTCATATCCTTCCTTGATATCATTAGATTCATCATCAGTTACACCTTCCTCAGCTATGTAGCAAGACTTATTTCCTATGTCCCTTATAATCTCCAAATCTTCAGCATTGATTGTCTATTTTGTCATCCTTATCATTTTTGTCATTGTCAGGACATCTAGATGTAATATGTCCAATCTTATTACAATTGAAATATTTCAGTGGTAACTTGCCTTTATACTTTCCTTTGCCTCTAGGAAGTCAGTTGGCCAGCAGTGCTTCCAATTCCTCTTTTTCTTTCTCTTAATTCAGAATGCTATCATATTCATTTCCATATGAATTACTATGATTTTCTCTTTCTCTTCTTGATGTTCCAATGCTCACAGATGACTTGAAGGTAGTCTCAATGGCTGATAGACTATTATCATAATTTCTTAGATCAAATGTAGTCAACTTACCAATTAGGGCTTCAAGAGTAACAACATTGTTCAATATAGATCTCAATTCCTAAATTGTAGATACTCTAATAGAATACTTAGAAGAAAGATTTCCCAAGATTTTACTTACCACTTCTTCATTAGTCAGTGATCAACCAACACCTCTGATGGCACCAACAACTTCCTTTATTCTGCTGCTATATTGTGTGATGTTATTTTCATCTTTCATTCTTATTTCATCATATTTTCCTCTTAGACTATCAACCTTAGCTTTCTGTACATGCTGACCTCCTCCATAGATAAGTGTAAGCTTGTCCCACATCTCTTTTGAATTAATACAATCGTTAATATCATTAAATTCAACATCGGAGAGGGAAGAAACAATATCTATCATAACCAAGTTGTGTTCCTGCTTTTCTCTCATTTGATCAACTGTCAAAGGTTTAGTGGGTGGTGGAGTGTATTAATAATCAATCAAATGCAGTGCAGAATCTACAATCCCAAGTAGATACAATCTCATTCTGCTTTTCCATGTAGAAAACTTTCCTTGTTCAACCTAGGTACTTCTCT